>OV656766.1:8301107-9551107 GCA_927399505.1 Luperina testacea | reverse complement strand
AAAGAAATCACTTACCAGCAAAAGGCACATCGCACACGTACTCTTCGACGCAGTTGTCAGTGTTCCCGCTCCTGTCTGTTGCTCCACTGGCCACTGACGCTGCTGATGCTGCTCGGAGGAGGTTCACCTCCGTCTCGGTCTGACTGTCGCGGAGGACAGACCTTCGTTTGTATTCCTGGTGGGAGAAAGGGTGAATGAGGACCGGTTATAAATTTATAAGAATTTTTGTATGTTTCAAATATTGATAGATCAGTTTTATGTATTAGGCCACATGGTGCATAGTATTTTATTAATGGTAATACGGCACCATGAGAACTGATATAAATACTTACGTACGAGTAAGAGCACTTTCTCGAAGAGATAACCCTCAGTATAGCTTAAGGCATACTTTCTATGGACAAAGGGATCGAAAACCTGGCTATGCATTATGGATTGGTATTAAGTAAGGCAGTGAGCGAGTCGGCGAGTTGTACCTACCTACCAATGCTAATCAAATAGGTAATATAACCAATCATCTACTAGCAATATCATCAAATTTTAATAAGCATCTAATGCCACACACATTTTAGAAGCAGCAGCTGTGTCTCAAAGTATTTCGTAAACTTTCTTGATACGAAATGGTGTTGTCCGAATGTCCCATTTGAATAAACAGTGTACATTTGTTAATAAAAATGTGTTTTTTTATGGTTCTAATGAAATGGTCTAATCTAATCAGAAGTGACTTTTGAATACCAGATGAACGTGGGATCGCATATAATTGCCACTTTAAATATCACCATAACATGCCTACATTCCTAAAAGGGGTAGATGAAGGTATCTTACCTAGATTTTGAGTTATGTTCAATGCCGTGGATAACCGGGGATCGAACCCAGAAACCCACAATCGCCCTTGCGACTACTAATGGCAATTACGGACCGTTACTGGTTAAAATTAAGAATTTGGTATCTTTACCTATAATGAAGCAAATACTTCAGCTTTGCATTGTAGATCTCCCGTATGGAAGTAGCTAGCATAGGTAAAAATAGCTTACCAATCTATTAACATGCCCAGTTTGGCAATAAAAATGCTATCATTGGTAAAAAGAACGATTCTTCTTGTTTAGGTATAGGAACCAACGAAGCAGGCAACTGATGTAATCACAAAACAAAAGAAATCAGGTCTTCAGGTAATAAAACCATTGGGTGTGGTTTTCATGAGGCATAAAGTTTGGTAATTTTATCGATAGCCTCAATAAACCTGATAGGAAAAGATATGGTGCTATAAAATATTGTAATGGTAATAATGTGCATTTTATTGCAAAGAAGCGACAGCTGCAGCTGGGTATACATGTTTAGAAATATCGATCAGATTGTTATCTTTCAAGTTTAAGCTTATCAAGTCGGTCGAATCATGCATCTTTTACTTACCTTACTTTGGAGAACGTTTGCACTCGTTTATCGCATTATTTCCTTTTTATCAAGCCCATCGATTTTATATTTTAATCCTTAAAAGAATACCTAATCTTGGATTAACTTACTTTTAATAATCAGTATTTTTTCAGCTCAGGATCTATTATTATTAATCAGTAAACTGCTTTTCATGTGAAGTGATGTAAGTATGAATAATTTATTAACCAGCCACTGGAATAGTAGGTACCTACTTTATGATTCAAAGACAACAACACTTTACAAATTTTTTTTTTTTGCTTTTTTAGGCATCCATCTACACTTTAATCTTTTAGATATAATATTAAGTATTAAATGAAATGCGTAAATATGGTCAATGTTGTTATTAGGTGAGACCTTATTAAAGACGCACTTCTTTAAATAGTACCCATACTATACTGTACCCATACGGTACTGCGGTAGTAATATTAGTATATTCCCTTTCATTTTCTATCCAGATTTACAACCCCTGTTACTCTTAACACGTCTCATCTTAGATTGCGAATCAAAAACCACCTAGTGCCGATAATTCCCGGTCTTGAGGAGCCTTGACGTAACATTATTTCCTACAATTTGCAAGCGGCGCAGAAGCGAGGTGGCCTGAATATGCTTGTCACCACGATGCACAATTAACTTGACAACTTGAACAACGTTCCACACGTAATCTTAGCTTGTGAGAAATTCGAAATAGGACAGTTTGGTTAAAACCTTGTACCTAGGTGGTTGACTGCTATAATTTTTGACTGATAAAACTAACCACGAGTACTCTAGATTTTTAATTTGCTAGACTAAAACGACAGTTGCGATCGACCTTTTTGTCATCATGACATTATTTAGTTTCTAGCGAATAAAAAATCAGAGTAGGTACAGGTACATTTTAAGCCATTGATAAAACAATGAGAAATTGAAATTACAATGAGTGTTGTATTTCTTTTTTTACAATTAGCTTGATAATTTGAACAACTCTTTTGTTGGCTGTACATCAGATTTAGAGAAAAAAAAAACACTCATTAGAAACCTACACTATTGCAGTCATGATTTAAGTCATAGTGGACTTCCGCGCGGTCGAAATCGCGGACATAACCTAGTCTGAAATGAACCGATATTAAGACAAACAACAAATTAGTTTATTTTTTGGAATACAATCACGAAGTGAAGCTTGACACTGCAACCAGCCAATCGGAACGTTATTGCTATTCGAGTTTGACTAGGCGGACTGCACGTCACTCGCCTAACTTTTGCAGTTATTTTAGATCTTTGAATAGCCCGTTAGGTCGTTAGTAGGCGGTTCAATCAGTCGAATAAAATTTTACATGGTATGTTTAATATTATAACTATCTTATTAATGAAAATCTAAATTAGGACAGTTTAATTGCTCAAAATAACGTATCTTCAGTCGATGTACTACTTACTGAAAAGCAACGTCTACGTTGACTACATGTTGCGGTATGCATTCGTCCAGGCGCTCTATACTCGCCAAGCCAGGGTCATATTTAGGTGCATAAACTACAAATAATATGCAAAATTAAAATCTAGTGATAAAATAAACGTGTCTGGGGCAAAACTGGCACTATAATTAAGCCAAGAAAAAAAATAAACGCAAATAATAAAATAACACATTCACTTAAAACATTATTTTATTTTATTGCCAAAGTAAATAAATCAAAATTAATACACAAAGCCTTAAATAAGTTGCTTAAATTAAAATAATTTCACATTTTCGTCCGTTACATTTTGGGTCAGTCTGATTGTCTTTCCAATTGCAACATGATAATACTAAAACTCAAATTAATCAAATAAAAAACTAGAGGAAATAACAACTACGTACTGAATATACTGTCATGTTGGTAAAATATAACACTTACTAGTACATGAAAATTAATAAAATCGTTTTGTGAAATACTGCAAAATTAAATGCTTTATAAATCTGGTAAGTATAACAGATATTTCACTAAGGGCTGATTTTTCCAACGCCAGATAATTTTATCGGAGGAATAATTTAGAATTTTTTGACAGTTCTTCCATACAAAATCTGTCAGACGTTTTCCACGAATAAAAATTATTTGTCGATTGAAAAATCAACCCTAAATGCATCAATTTCGGCACAATATCAACGTAACACCCACAAGGGGCACCCTTAGCGTGTATTCGCTTAATTTGTAAGTTTTATGCCCGGCCTGGAGCCCTTAATTTATTAAGTCTTCTTGAGCATAAGCAGCCCACAAACCTCCTAGATCGACCTGCGAGATTTCATTCACAAAAAACAAAACTATAGCAACGTACAGACGCCAGCACATCAAGCTACCCGAAACTGTCAAATTTTCCCAATCGACTTAGAACCTTTAGCAATAAAGTTAAAAATCTATTAAAAAAATTTGACAGATTGTAGTAGCTTGATGTGCTGGCGTCTGTACAAATCAATATAGTTCCGTTGTCAAAATAGAAAACGTTGCTGTAGAAATTCATAAGGCACTTCATAAGACGTTTTCTATACTCAACTCAGTCTCCAAAAAGTTAGGCAATGTATATTGATATATGTCGTTTTAAACATAGAAATAATATAATTATAATATTATTAGAAAATCAGTAAAGAGAGCAGAGCAGCAAGTTTCTCTTTCAGAGGTTAATCAGGTGTTAACCATAACTGATCAATTGATCATCATTTTATAATTATACATCACTTCTATGTTTGCACTCCAAATAATATTTCATAACCACATTTCACAAAACGATTTTAAACCTTAGCTTACAACTAAAAATAGCACCTTACGGAATACTTAAGCAAATAAAATATTATATTTACAGACAACACTAATATACTCTTTAAAATTAACGTTAGAGCACCATAAATGAAAAATATAAACCCCTTTTAAAGACACGCTATCTCTTTCTGTCATCGGTCATTTTCAATACAATAAAATGAGATAGCAATAGAGATGCGTCATTCATCTTTAACTTTTATAAATAGGGGTCAAAGACTAGGGCGCTACACAGATACGGATTTAAAAATATTATCATCAGCTATCCACTACGTCGCCCTGCGACTTTTTTCTAATTCTTATCTCTTCTACAACCTCCATAATTAGCTGAAAATGTTTTAAAATAATTTAAATGATTTATTTTTATAAATAAAATGTCTAGTTACATGCTCGTTCATGCAAGGGTGTGTTTGTGCATGGTTAAATAAATAAGAGTGCCTAGTTCTTACAGGTGGATAATTTGTGAATTTTGGACGTATCTGTACCGTCTGATTAGGTTATAGGAATGATGATTCAAGTAGGTATACTCATAATGGTTTCCATTGTTACATATACGTAAGGTTAGTCACAGTAATAATAAACGTTTTTCTTTAACGCCATGAAAGGTATTTTGTGTTTTAACAGGAAGACAATTACATTAGTTATATAAAAATAATAATTGAAATAGTACCTAAATATTTACAAACATGATGTCAGAAAACATAATTATCTTCCTACTAAGGCAAAATTTGAAGAACTTCTATTTTGGAACCGATACGAGTATCTACTAATATCTGATAACCTGAACTGATAAACAAAATCAGTTATTAATCATCATTTCACAAACCGAAAATCGTAAACAACATGTACTATAAACGAATAGCATTTCTATTTCGGACTAACCTGGCTCAGAGGCCTAATCCTTTCGTGTATGCAGTTCTCAGCCTGTTTGGCTGAAGGAGGTGGATGGTCAGGCGTCGGTGGCTGCTCATAATGCGTCGGCGACAACGGAATCGAAGCCCTCTTCCCCTCATAATACCGCTCACAATCGCTCGGACTATTCATCGACTGATCGTCCAACAAACTTTCTAAGGAAGACTTCTCTTGGTTCGAGTATTTTCGTACTCTATTATCGTTCATTCTCTGTTCATAGTTTTCGTTTGGTACGAAGTTGTTTCTTCTTAGTTTTCTTCGGGGGTTTTGTTCTTTGACGACGATGTTTTCGTACATAGCCGTGATGGCGACTGGTTGTGAGCGATGCTTGAGGCTGGGTCTTGGGTTAGGAACAGGGGCTACTCGGGGCGAGTTGTGGTTCTCCTCGTATTCCGAGTAAGATAGCTTGCTGTCGACGTATTGGTCCACCGACCGACCGTGTTTGAGGTAGTGTTTAGCACCCTGTAACAAAAAATTGAGTATATTAGTGATATTTTGTGTAGTGCTGCTCCTAATACGACTACTCTTAATACTTTTTCTGACTCTTAAATACATTGCCATCTTCATTTATTTATTTATTTAAACTTTTCTCACAAAAAGGTACAAAGGCGGACTTAAAGCCTTAGGCATTCTCTACCAGTCAACCAAGGGTGGTGAAGAGATTGGATGGCAGGTGCTTTGATTGAGAGGAATAATGATAAAAAAAAATCTATTAAAACTAGGCCAAACCAACCAACCAACCAACTAATTAGCCAACTTATTGCGCTCCAAAAACTGCACATAGACCTCTCCATCTTCCGTCACTGCCATTAATAGATCGATCAATCTATCTTCGCAAAATGGTTAATATTGGCTCCAATTATTTTTCGAAAACCGTCGCTCCAAATTGTTCCCAAATATTTCAAGTTATTCTATTTAGCCTTAACCTAAATTTTAGTCTAAGTTTCATTGTTTATGCATAAAAACTAGTCGTAGGCCTCTCCACCTTCCGGCACTTCCACAGAGATTCATCAATTTATCTTCACAAAATGATTGACATTTGTTGATTTTACAATTTATTGTTTTAATCATTTTGCGAAGACCGTCGCTCCGAATTATTCCCAAATATTTCAAGTTTACATGAACTTAGCCTTAGCCCAAATGTTAGGCTAAGGTTCAATCTCTTAGCAGAAGTAGTCACGTACCTAACTATTTATATGAAAACGTGACTTAATATTATTGTTTAAATCTCATTAACATCGACCGTTCCACATTAAAATTCTTGTGCACTACGCATGACCGCATATAGTCGTAGTCGACAGTCCGTGCAATGGAATTGTACAAATCTTAAGTTCATTTGGAATTTAGATATATTCAAACTGGTACCTATATATTTTTGATGCATTCAACGAGAACAGAATATTTGAAAACTAGAAGCCGGCTCTAGAATACTTGGGCGAAAAATGTCCTGTAATGTTCGCAGAGCTAGATTTTAGATGGATGAAAGTGCATTATGATAATAAGGTCAGAGACCATTCGCATCACTTGAAATCATGTCAAACCTTATCCTACAGTATGTTAATGAAGCTTTCCAAATAGTCACATTCGTATAGCTATCAAAATGTTACTAATGTTACCCTACTTCAGCATCACCTTTTCCAAAAGTTATGGCTCTTCTGCTATAAAAATGGATTCCATTTTAAGTAACAGTTGATTGTCTATTTGCTAAATTTTTGCTACTTTCATTTAATCTCTAATAGCTTACCTTCTATAATCCTTGCCTACTACCAAAAAAATGCTATACACACTACCATAGCAAAAATTACCTGTATATCATCCAAATCGTCTTGACTCCTCGCGTGGGGTCTCAGCTCATAGCTGTACCCCGAAGAAGGGGAGTTTGCGTGGGTGGGGGACACTGACAGGTTCCTCCGGGGAGGTTTCTTGGGAGGGGTGGGCTGCAATACATACGAGACGTGTTATGGTGGTCGTCGGTAAGGTAATGTTTGACGTAGCTTGGAATTTTGGGATGCATAGGAATTTTTGGAGCTGGGAAATGAGTACGAAAACTGATGGGAATAATCAGGAGTATATAAGTATAATATTTTATGCTTTAAATATTTCCTAAGATACCCCAATATACCTAATCCAATTGGCATATATGTAATTTGTATTTGATTGAGACTATGTTTACTTTTTTCAAGGCTATATGAAAAAAAGTAACTCGTGTACAGACGCCAGCACATCAATCTACTACAATCTGTCAAATTTCTTTAATAGATCTTCAACTTTATCGCTAAAACATAAGGCTCAATGTTGATTGGGAAAATTTTACAGTTTCGGGTAGCTTGATGTGCTGGCGTCTGTACATAACTTTAATATGTGTTACTTTCTCAGTAGTGTTGCCCAAAATCGGTCTTGGTCTTGCAGTCTTGGTCTTGTTCTTGCATTTTTGCAAGACCAAGACCAAGACCAAGACCGACTTATTTTAGCAAGACCAAGACCAAGACTGAACCCTGCAAGACTTGAGCAAGAACAAGACTAAGCCTGCAAGACTCTTGCGTCTCGCAGTAAAGTCAAACTGAGATTTGGGCGTTATAGTAGGTATTTGGTTTCAATCCCGATTATGCGAAAATGGATGTATTTTTTTTTTTTGAAACAGTAAATTACATTGTTGAATTGCATTCAAAACTAAAATTATTGTTGATAATAAAAAAATATCAAAAAATTACGTGACTATCAATACACTTCTGCACGTTTTTTTTTAATCTTCTTTACTTAAGGCGAAAGCGGTATTAGGTAGCCCGCGAAATTCACTGACCAGCAAATTGCAAAAAACGTAAGAAAATTTTAATTTCGCGGGCTACCTTAGCGCTTCCCCCTTAAATCGATGAAGCTTTAGAAAAATAATTATCCCCTCATAACGAATCTAAACTAAAAGTAGTAAATGGGTCATTCAATTATGTAGATGATTAAAATGCCTCATGTGACGCGTCTGTTAGATTCATTGGGATTCATGGCCGACTCGACGCCGCGCGGGGATTCCCGCATCTTCCGCATTTTTTGTCAGGTTCAAGCATTTATGCACTTTATTGTAATAATTTTAAAGTTTATTTTCAAGTGCGTTAATAATACGAGGAGACCGCTTGGCGCTGCGGTCCCTTTGTGGCGGCATTTGAAAGCGAATAGCGTAGGTACGAAGACAGTGTTGACCTCGCAAATGAACTTTAGCGATACAGCTGATCAGGTAGCCCTTTCGAGTTTTATTTACATTGCTGTTTTAAGTGAAACAAGTGAATTTACTATTTTTTAATTAAAAATATCATTGGGTCGGATAGAAATAATAATTTTATACAGTTTAGAGTAAAAAAATTGCAGGAAAAAAAGTAAAAATTAAGAAAAAGCCGACGAAAAATTTCAACGCAGGGGGTCCAGAATCATGTACAGACGCCAGCACATCAAGCTACACGAAATTGTCAAATTTTCCCAATCAATTTTGAACCTTATGCTTTACCGATAAAGTTGAAAATCTATTAAAGAAATTTGACAGATTGTAGTAGGTTGATGTGCTGGCGTCTGTACCTACTGAATCCATGGTAAGCGGTTGCGCGTCGATGTCCCTGCCACCCTGATCAATAGGCTAATAGGTATTTGAATGTAGTCTAGTCTAAGTAGTAGAGTCTCGCAAGACTTGCGAGACTCTTGCTGCAAGACCAAGACCAAGACCAAGACTGAGAGCGCAATACCAAGACCAAGACCAAGACCAGGTGTATTGACGCAAGACCAAGACCAAGACTGGCTAAGGTCTTGTCTTGGTCTTGCATTTGGGCAACACTATTTCTCAGTCCTAAACAATACCTACAAACAACCAAATTCCTGATATAAATTGACGATACAAATGAACCTTAATGAGCAATTTAGAAGACTGCCTATCTACGAGAAAAGCAATCAAATAGGCATCTATTTCTGTACCATCTCGTTGTCATCGCAGAAGCGAGATAAGTGCCCGCAATTGAGTAATAGAGAATTTGAATGGCGATGAGGATAACATCGAATGGTGGTACAAGTAGTGGGAAGACGTGAGCAGATAAGAAATCTAGTTGGCGAATAGAAATAATAGTGACATTTAAGATTTTCTTTTGTGGGAGATGAAAAATATTTTCCTAAGATAAACAAAGTAGGTATAGGTATATATCGATGTTCTGACCTTCGCGTCAATGTCTTTTTAATGATTTGAGGAAAATATATAACAGCTTGAATCAGTGCCAGTAAATGCAACCAGAAATGAATAGTGGATAACTAAGGAATATGACGCAAAATCCATTGCAAAAACTAATAAATAAGCATGGCCAAATTCTTAAGTCATAAGACATATTCCGAAAAGTTATGTAAAGATTAGCCGGACATATTGGTACTATTATCCCAGAGAAACATTTTTCAAAGTCCCCACTTGAAATCGCTATTCCCTTGTTACTTGAACTACACCACGTGGCCCAAGTGGTCCAAGTAATTCAATCCTGGGCCGCGGATGAAGGGTAAATTGGTTGCAGCCGGTCACTGAATGGACAATTTTCTACATAAAAGCCTATTAGCCTACAGATGGTAGACTATCCGAGATTATAGGGACGAGAGAATTCTCTAGCAGACTAGAGAATTCTGCTAGATATTACGATAGATGTTTTTTATATCTTACTATTATACCTACTAGGAGAATTAACCATCAATGCAAACCTACTGAATGCTACGGTACCTGATGAGGCATTTATAATCAATCATTCTGTATTTTTCTTTATTGCCTTGTAATGATAGAAGCACATGGTACGAAATAGAAGCACATAGCACATACCTAGCACAAGCACGAAATACACAATTAAATGTTGAGTAGAATCAATGTGTTTTCAAAACCATTCAGAAATCGTGTTTTAAAGCCATTTTTATGTTCGTAGCGATTGATTAGGTTACCATGAATTAAAGTCACAATATGCAAGATACAAGCTTGCCTAGTTTGAGGCCAACGTCAAAACAAAGTAATCTTTTAGTAATATATCTATACTAAGAAGAGAAGAAGAAGAGAAGAATTTGTTTGAACGCACTAATCTCTAGAACTAAATAAAAATAATAAATAAATAATAACTAAACTAGTCGGATATGTAATTTTTTTTTACTGCTTGACATAACGCTAGAACTCTTAGGAGCCGAGCTAAAACAAAACACGTCAGAAATAACGCTAAGCGCAAACGAAGTAATAGCGCGGTCAGGCGATGTGGTGCGCCGGGTTGGGTCGCGGGAACCAGAAATTTTACGCGTACGAAGTCGCGGGCAGAAAATAGTTTTTTATAAGCGTATCAATATCACCAAGATCAAAATTTAACAATTCAATCTATTTCCAGTAGGTACCATATTCCCCGGCAAATTAACTCCAGCTTACTCTAACAATACAAACACGATAATGCATTTAATCTGTCATTAAATTACAACTGAAACCATTACGCGTTTAACGTTGCCCCATATTACGTAGCTCAGTTTAAAAATTCACTAATTGCAATAGTAAACGAGGGAACAGTAAACAGTGGATAAAACCGTAATGTTTACGTATAAATAAATGTCTGTTCTTTGGTGTTGGCCTATTTACGGTTTTGGCCCACCGAAGTGGTGCAAGATGTTGCGTTTAGACAGAATCATCATAAACGTTACTGCATTGGCCTAGCTAATACCACTACAATGGAGTCGAATGAGTTATTGCCATCTTCTTAGAGTTTGTGCTGCTCTGTGGTACTTGTCCGCAGAAGCGACGGAACACCACGTCCTGCGGCCAAGAAGTCTTCTTCCATGACGACGACGGGCAGATAACAATTCGATAAGCGCACCACGAACGCCTTGAAGTTGACTTTGCGGTGCGACTCCAGTAACTCTACCCACGGCGTGTACCTCGTCCTCGCACGCTACAGCAGTTGATGAACGCTAACGTGCGCCACGTTAGCGTTCATCAACTCCAAGGCGGAGTCAATTGCATATCACCTGAGCAGGTTTTCTTTGCTTCGGCCTACCTGAGTCCGAAAGACTTCCAGCTAAGCCAAGGCAGCGGATGCCCAGATGCGAGATTTTCAGCAGGTGGATCGAATGGGTTTGGTAGGGAAGCACTATCTAGTCACGGCTTTAGCCTTTCCTTAGATTATTGCCATAATCACTGGTTTTGGCAGACTGATTAGTGATCTTAAGCAGTTCAATAAGGATGCTACTGTCTATTCCGATGCAACACTTTTGACGTCTTTTGCGATACTAATATCATAAGAATTTGCCAGTGCCATACTGGGAAGCGCAACAAAAATTGGGTTGAAGTGACAGTCTGATCGTATTTACCCATCTATTTGTATATTATTATTAAATCGAACTGTTTGACGTCCTACACAAATCACTTACTGTTCCATTATTTTTTTTTTTCAGAGGTGACAGAGACAAAATCTACGATGGAGTGAGGTTACCCAGAAGAAGCCTGTTCACTCTTACTTTGAAGAGGTTCGGGTTGTATGCGTTCGGAAACACAGACAATTTTGTTAATAATCAACTAACAATGCCGTAGCGATAACTCACCTACATATCTATAATTACAATCGCCACATGTTTACATATTACGCTGTAACAATTATCACGAACCACTTTCCATGCACTAAAACACCCATTTAATTACGAGCCCAGCGTGACCCAACCTAATTTCTATGAAGCCTGCTTTCATAGCTTTCTATATTATATTCCCTTCGAGACTAATATTTCGGGGTAATTTCTGGCTACACCTGCCTTAAATGTAACTGTTAACGCCAATTAATTTCGTGTAATTTACGCAGAAATGGGAATTTGACCGATGGAAATTCGTGGTGGTAATTTGGTTACTTTGAAGGCGGGCCGGGTGACCTGTTACTGCGATTGATTGTGGTAATTTTGGATGCTAATAACAGAATATTATAGTGATATGGTTTGAAGTAGAAATGATTATTATATGAGAAACATCTCTCTCTTGTCTTAAATTGTCGTCCCCGATAGACTTTCATTAGGATCGATCGTCCATAATAGCCAACATGTCATGTTGGAACTAGCCAAAATGTTTAAGATCTATAAAACGTTGAAATTTGTCTATAAAATCAAGCTAAAAATAGAACCAAACAGTATTCAGGTTGCATCCCTTCACCAACACAGACCAATGCAAAACCCATTCTGGACAAACTCCACCTTACAACAAAATTAACACACAAAGCAATAAACCCCCAAAACAATACAAACATGAACATTTCAAAGGTCTTTTCCACGAATCCAGACTTTAAGTACGAAGGACTTCAAAGGGCTAAGATATATGTAAATTGGCGGCGCAAGCGCAACGTTGATGCGTGCGACAGCGATTAATATGGCGCCGGAACACGCCATTGATTTGTACGCGAGATATTGACCGTGACCGATGGAGCTTGTTGCATGTGATGGATGGGTCGCTCAGCGAAGGGCCTTTTATAGACGGTAAAATTGTACGTTGTTTATAAATTGTTGAGTGTTAGTTAATAGTGTTAGTTAATTAGGCAAATTGTCTACTGTTTTCAGTCAAAAGCCACTAATAAAATTTTGCATCTTTAAGGGACATTCAGCATTGATCGTTTACAGAAAACTGATATAATTATTTTCTACAACGATAAAAACTATAGGAGACGACACTTTTGGCGTGCTCACCACAAACATTTAAAAAATTGCCGAATCTTTTAGAACTCATCACTTCTATATGCAACCAAGGCCACACAGCGAAAAAACATTAATTTGCAGATCTTGATAGCCTCATCAGAATTTATGTATTCTTAATTGACAGTTTGTATCTGGTCGAAGAACGAAAACGCTAATTGAAAGAGATGTTGAAACCTAACGAATACACATCAGAACCATATACATCAAAGGGCAAAGTGCCCATGTGGACCTGGTCTGTTTGAACAACAACATTTCACTATAATCCACTTTTTTTGCTTTCTCCAAACCCATATTAATCCATCGACAGGAAGGATATTTCGGTATGTTTATGCAACGCAGATATTACAGACGTAAATAAGATGATGATGCACATATTATTTATTATTTTTAGTAAAAGCTGCAACGAGTCCCGGTAACCCACATCTTTACGATGAAATCATCTATCTGAATATATTTATATAGGATACAATGCATAGTGGATGGGCGTCTGCTTGGCCACATGTGGATGTTGCAATCATTAACTGACGACTGTATGATAGGTAGAAATAGTTTCATTAATGGACCGTTTATTGTTCGTTGATTAGCATCTGAAATTAAAGCCGGTTCTTAGAAAATTGCAATGAGATGTCAAGGAAAAATGTATTGTTAACTTGGAACAGTTATGTTCCGTACTGCTTCTTAAGAATGCAGACTGATTTTCAGCTTCGCAGATTTTGTTGATTTTTTTCTCAACCAGTCATTGATTAATTTAGATTCGCAGCTGTTTGTACTAACTGGCGTAAACGAAGTAGGTTTTCAACGACGTTGACCTCTAACAATGTGTCATACATGACCATCTGAAAGCTTTCACATGATAAGCAAAGTTTACAAAACATATGAATTGTATAGGAATACCATACTAAATCGAGAATGTAAAAGAGGACAAGGTCTTTAGATCAACATTCAATCCTAGTAACCTATTTATCGTTGTTGTAGTTTGACTATCTTTCGTAAACAATTGAGGATCTTTTTAGGAAGTGGCCAGACCGACCGATCTACATTAGGAACGAATGTTGCCTTGGTCCTTAAGATAAAGCCATCACATGGCTCAAAGAATTTTTTACCCCGTCGTATGTCAGGGTGCCTAAGTTGTAAGCAGAACCAATTGAACTTTGGGATATTCGTAAGTACATATGCGGAAGTCTGAAAGAAATAGCTCTTTGTAAAATTACAAGAACAGTAGAATGACTCTAACTCTAAAAACGATTAAGATGAAAATAATATTTTCCAAATAGACCCAAACATTTAAACAAACACAAAGTAAACAAGCACAACATTTAATTTTCAATAAACACCTGCAGGTATTTCCCGTGGTGAACTGTCAATGCGTGTTCCGCGTAAACATGTACCTATACCACTGGCTGGAAGCCAAGCGCGAGATATTTCCGTGCTGCTAAACATTCGGCATCAATGATCACAAAATATCTGCAATTACATCACTGGGCTGTATTTTAGGACTGGTGACAATGTTAGGATAGTCACGACATGTGCTTTCATTGACTTCCGCTAACATTCTGTTTCCCGCGAGAAAGCATTAGGTTTCGGAAAGGCGATTATCATCACTCCTCGACAGAGATATGGCTTCTTCAAAGGCATTGGATGTGGATTGAAAAAAACCTCTTAGGTGTATTTGTAAAACTTAGAAGTCTTTTATTTTTGACTTGACCTGGTACTCTACAGGCTGTATAATCTTCCATCATGAGCTTGATAAGCTTTCCAAAATTAGCTTCACTTCAAAGCAGTAGGTGCGATGAAAGAATTCTAATGGGTTTCAGGCCATTCGAAAAGCAACTATCTGACATAATTTTCTAATACGTTCTAAAGAACTTCACTGAACGCAGAAAACCAATTTAGAATGAAATTATACGAAACATTTATATAAAATGTGGATTCTCTTTATTTGAGATGTTATTTCTGTCGACATGTGAAATTACAAAACATCGGAATTGGGTTATAGGGACCTTGACACAAAGTTTTATAGCGTCGTTACAATATAGTATCTATTAGATACCTCTGTTTTTATACATAAACCTTTGTCATGTGTTTTATTTAGGAAAACATCGTCGATCTCACTTTTGAAATGTTTTCTAAGTGTCAGTCTGTTTGTTGTTTCTCGTGTGCATCAAGTTTTTATGGAGAAAAGGTCAATGTTTAAATATATTATTAAAATCTCAATAATTATCGCAATTCGTTGGTAATAGTCTTATCATCATCTAACCCTACGTTCCTACAGCTAACTTTAAAGGCTATAAGGTGCAACTTACATTGAATTCACACGCACTTCGCTATGCACATTAAACATACACAAACAAACCACTCACGCTAAAACACACACATAATATGCACTTGCACCAAGAACCACATAACCGCGCATAATATTCTGCGATTACCGATTCCTAATCGATAGCGGGAATATCTCGATTCCCGATTGTAATCGAATGCGTTGGAGCGTGCAAACGCAGGCGTCGGTTTGATACGCGACGGCGCGACTGACCGCCCAATTTCTTTGCGTCAACTCATCGCGTAGTCATGCCATGTGGCCGTCAAGAGATGTACCAGCTATGAACAATGCTGCATACGTTGAACTAAATATAGATAAGTGGCAGTTTAGACGGAACTCTGCAAACGAGATAATGCTATGGAATGATATAACAAGATATGATTAAGGAAGGACTCTGCCATACTACTCAAGATCTTAAAGAATAATCGCAATATTTCGCGATTCTACATATATACGTATATGTAAGTATAGATGATGGCTGGAATTTTAAATTTCTAAGCGAAAACATAACTTTGATGGACCAGGGATTAACGAAAAAAATATTGAATGAAATAGGTGTATCTGTCTGATCCTTTGTAACTTTTGTTGTTACTCATCAAAATAGGCTATACTTTATGTATCATCGTATATTGTCCTTTATTGTGTGAATACAAAGAAAATGTATTCAGACAATATGATGGTGACACAATTCATTAAACAACTGGTAAATAAATTAATCAACTGTCTGCTACATAAACATCCGATACACAAACATATGGCCACGTTAATCGCTTTTCTCACGAGCTTTTTATTCATTTTTATTCGAAACTTAGACGTCATTACGATTTCTTTCGTAGTTTATTTTCGTCATGTGGGTTAGACGGAATTTGTTTCATTTCCTACTTTACTTTTATTTTACGTAATAACACTATCCCAGAAACAAGAGTTACTGAATCGGTTAGATAGAACTAAATTGAAGAAAGTTTATCGACCAAGAGAATTTTATAAGTGTGCCCAGAAGGTGATCTATTCCATCCACAATATCGACATCGTCATAAAAGCAATATCCCAAAACATGCAGCCAAAGTGACCTCTGCGCTGCCACCGATAACGCCGTGAAAGAAGCGAAGGTTTGGCCCAACAAAATTTAAATAACTGTTGTGTCAGCGACACGAAGAAGAAGAGTAATATGATTGTGTGTGAAATCACACTTTATATCCCCGAAAGAACCAAAACCTTTCGGGGATATAAAGTGTGATTTGGACACCAATAGCTGATAAAATAATGTATTCCAGCTCTGCTATCCTCGTTCCTTGCAGACAAAACCGTGATTGAATTAATTCTAATCCCTGTTGCATTTACATCTACTGTGTCATTTCGTGACAGCATACCGTGACCGCAATCGTTCATTTTTATAATTTCTCCGACTTCGCGTGACTCTCAGCGATCGTGCAACAGGTCATCGGGGGGACAAAACACGAATTAATTATATACCTAGCTGTTGTTCTTGTAATTACTACAAACAACATTGAAATGCATGTTTAAGATTCATTATTCAAATAGGTTTTGCTAATTAATTTAATTACCTAGTTGATTATGTCTACGAAACATGATCTAAAATGTCTTAAGGGGCCTATATGACCTAAAGCGCGGTCATTATCGGACTGCATAGAAAAGAAAGAGAAGCGCGATGACACAACGCTGGCAATTTATTGCAAAATATGAAGCAATTATTTAATTACAAAAAATCTATTGTTCGGACTAAAAATTTAAAACACTAGTATTTCAGATGTTGCTTGTAGAATAATCTGACAAAAAATCAGAATGATTATTATGTATATTAGTATGGTTTTTATTGTAAAAAGAAAGTTTTTAGAAGTATCTCCATGATTTTTTTTCTATCGTATCAAATTTGTTGTATTATGTTTTTAACACACTATCTACCTAGCATATATCATGAAGAATATCATATATTATTCTGATTTTGCTTACTGTAGTCGATCTTATACTTTTATTGTTCTAAAACTTGCGTTCTTTGTGTTTAGGTCCTGTAAGCCTCTTAATTATCGTTGAGTGTAAGGCTTTTTGTTGTAAAAAAATCGTATTAGAACACTCTTGTGTTCTAATACGATTTTTTTACAACAAATGATGCGGAAGGCAAGGGACAAACTGTAAAGAAAAGATCCTAGTTCAAGACGCGTTTAATTAATTCCCGCGGACATTGATGCACATACCGTCACACACAGCTGAATGTTAATCTCTTGATTGTGTTTAATTACAAGTATTTTTCCCACAACCAATTAGGACCTCGTTCATATGACAGCGAAGCGATAAATATATCAATTAGTCCTTGTCTTTACTAACGAACGACCATTCTTATGCCTTTCGTTCTTGAAGCTTTTCTTAATCAATTCATTCAGTGCTTTTAACGCTTCATCGGTGATCGATTGACCTTAAAAACCCGATCTCCAAAAGGTTAATATATTGATTTCTGTACTAAATGTAATTCACTTGATATTTAATGTCACAATTGACCTGATAAAGTAGAAAGGATGGAGTATAAAAGGATTGGATTGTAAAGGAATTCGGTGTGTGGAAATATACTTCGAAAATACAATAAACAATATTGATTCGCAATAGCGTGAAATTATTTTTCGTTGCATAACATAACACTTACTCGTATAAAAATACAGAGATATCGATTTGCGAATCAATATATAAATAAAATGGGAGAACAAGTTATAAGAATCATAAAAATTATATAAAGTATGTTCCTTACCGAAACTTTGCTGTATTCGTGATGGTGCGCTAGAAGTAAAGGCGCACAGCTAGAGGCTGCACTGGACACGCTCAGCGCATCGCCCTCGCTGGTGCCCTCCGCCTCATCCCACCGCCGACGCCCCGACCCGCTGCGAACACCCCCGACCAATCCCGAACCCCGCTCAAGCGAAGCACAACCAAGCGACTCGTCCGCATCGACCCTCGGAATACCACTATCATCCTCGCACTCAGACGAACAACTTTCAGAACCTTCTAAGCAAATACCACTTTCATGTTTCGAAGAAGAAACCTCTGATTTATCTTCGGAATTCTCCTCTACGATAACATCGATTTCAGGTTTGGTTTTACTTCCAAATCTGAAGGAGTCGCTGTGGACCCATGGTCTTTTCGCCGTGCTTACTTCTGACTTCACAGTCTCAGCATCAGAAACTTCGCCGTCCGAGTGCAAGGTACCATCATCGGAATCATCTGACGAGTCTTGACAGGATTTAAATGACGCGTCAGATTTGATGGTGGTGTTAGAATTACAAGTGTGAAGTGACCAGTGACCGGAATATTCCGAGGAGCTAGATTCCCTTATAGGCAAATAGACACCAGAAGCGTGAGATAGAGTAGAGGCGGTCGATGTTGAATGTTCATTTAATGATATCACGTCGACAATGTCTTTGATTGAGTAAGGACGTGCAGATGAAGACGATGAAAGTGTAGAAGGGTGTGACATTGGAGTGTAAATAGGACTGTCTACATCAGTTTTGTTTGCACTCAGATTAGAATTCCTCGAGATAATATGATCTAGAGTAACCACCGCGTATGGGTCTTCTAAATGGCTCGGCACCGATTTATTTTTGGGAATATTTGATTTGGATGCTGTCGAATAAGGAGAAGTATCTAATGTAATATCGGGCGTTGAAATACTCCGTTTAATAGCAGAAAATTTAATGACTAGGTCAGCGGGAGAATCACGTCTGCTTGAGTGCAATGTGCAGGTGCCAGAGTCGCAGTAACACTGAAATGAGGAAGATATCATTTCAGATTTGTTTTTAAGTGCTTCAATGTCTATAGTTACTTTTCCATCTTCCGCATGAATACTTTTATCTAAAAGGTCTTCAGCACTACTGTGGAACTTGCGTGGTCTGGGCCTACAAAAGCATATGGCAGTTTCATAATAGCTGTCTCTTTTGTCATTCGGGACTTTTGTAAATGGTGGTACATCACTATAAAGCGTGTCTCTATTAAAAATGTAAATAAATTCTTTGACTGTAGGAGCTTTATATATGCAGTGTCCTGTACCCCTTATGTGATAATGTGCTAAAGTTTCTTTCAAAAATGCATTGTTCCACTGAGGTAAATCTTTAATTTTGACTGAATTTCTATCTACTTCAATATTTGTGAATGTTTTATGTCTAAAAAGAACTTTCTTCTTACCAATATCGTCGGCCTTTTTATTCGGCATGGTACCAGTCATAGACAAATACAAAGGTTTTTCTTCTACATCACAGCTGCAATCAACATTTTCTAAAGCACTATTTTCCGTCATATCCGAAGAATCTGAAGAGTCAGAATGAGTTCGAGATATTGTTGATTTCGAAGCAGAAAATGCAGCACTCTTACCATGTCGAAAAGACTTGGACTTTTCAGATAGTAAAATATCTTCTAGATTAGTTTCATCTATCATAGAATCCGACGATGATGTGGACGATCGACTGCACATCGACAATTTTTCATTAAAACTATCCGAACTAAGTGTCTTGGGAACAAAAGTTCTTTTAACAGGCTCTGGTTCTTTTTTTTCTTGAATTACAGCTATATTCTCATACAACGTTTTCTTTTGAATTTCATCAAGGGGTTTAATAGGAATGTGGATTCTTGCAGCAGGTTTTGGTATGGTTTTTTTAATCTCCATCACCACGTTTGCATAAATATTTTCGTTGCTATTTGCACCAGCCGCCATGGTCGCTCTCGGAGGAGGTTTTGGAAGCGACAATTTCTTAATGCTACCACCAGTGTCAAATTTAGAAAACTCATATGGCTCGTAGCATTCGTTTACTGAGTTTGTTGATTCTGTAGATACAACTGAGGTGACTGATCTTCGATCTTTTATCTCCCTCGGTTCAAATATATTTAGCTTCATAGACCTATTAACAGCTTCATTAATATTTAAATCTTTGTTACTTTTAATACAGTCTATTTCTGTAATTACCACAGATTCTGGGATAGATTCTTGGGAATCGCTGAGTTCATTGTTCTCCGATATATTAGGTAAAGATGTTTTAAATCCAGGACAGCTTCTATTACTTCTGTTAACGACAGAGTCTCTGTTTAACGTGCCTAACCGGTCTAGTGATATAGTATCAAATTCATCATTACATACGATTTCACCCGATTCCTCCTTTTTCGACAGCATTTTAAAGAATTTACTATTTCCTATAAGCATTGTATTTGAATTGCTTTTGTGATCTGATTGTTTCGATTTAACATCGACTTCCGCTTCGCTGTTAGATATGTTAGGAGCTGAATTAAATTTCGCTTTCAGGCCCAAGCATTTTGAAGCAAGCTTTTTAACAAAACTTTGAGGATGATTTTTTGTTAGAGACGATGAAGATGGTGATAAAAAGCTTTCGTTATTATTATTTTTCTGGGTCTCTGTGGTTTTCCTGTAAAACACATAAAGCGACAAAAAATAAAATAAATCATAAAAATAAGTTTAACTTAATTTAATATGATGTCATGAATTATGTTATTTTTTTTAGTTCTCATTTGCCACCACCAAAGCTCGAAAGTCCGTACATAAATGGAAGTAAGAATAAGAAACAATAAATAAGTATATAGATAATTATAACATAAAAACTTAAAAATAACTTTGTTAACGATCTATTTTTTTTCTACCAATCGACAAGAAGTTGTTTTACTTGAGACAGCTTTTTCCTTATTATGCTACCCGTTTTAGCATCTAATGTAAACGATTTTTCTTGGTTTGATTCGTTAAAGTCAGTGCCATCAAACTTGTATAATAATGTTGCGTCATTTTCTGTAGTATAATCAATCCAAGTGGAATCCTTTTCAGCTTCAACTATTTTAGGTTTAATATAACCCTCATTCAAATCATTTAATGAAGAATAAAGACCCTCTTTGTTTTTCATGGAAACATACATATCCTCACAGCTGAAATAAATGTTTTGGCTACCACCAATCTGTCGAGCTCTAGCGTTAATCTTTCTTTGAACTTTCGTTTCTCTGTTAGGATCTTCATGACAATAACAAGGCATTGGTTTAGTTTCCTGTCTTGTTTTAGTGAAAGGCTGGCCATGTCCACGGCTTGCTAAAGGATTTATTTCATAGAAATAAGAATAATCATCGAAATCATAAAGGCATCCAAAATCACCTCTAAGGTGGACGAGATCGGTTTTGTTGAGTTGAACAGACAATGATCGTTCGTGCAGTCCTGCAGGAGACATTGTAACATAGTCTTCGAGCTTTTCATAATCGTCTTCATTGTTTTCCAAAGGCTCGGCAAACATATCAGGTTTAATACAAGTACCTGTAAACGTATGGCTTCTATAAAAATGATTATTGCCGTTCATAATTACGTAATCGTTTTTAGTGGCGATATTTGTATCTACCACATCCTCCGAGAATTTACTATTAACATTTTCATATATATTGTCTTTGTCGTAATCGTTGTTATTAGGAACATAATCGTTAACGTATATTGCCTCAGCATGGTCCTCATCAGGCTCACATACAAACTTCGACACGTAGGCAATTGGTTTTCGAGGAGGCTGTGGTCTCTTTTTCAAATCACTCAAATCATTTGAATTCATATTCTGTTTTATTTGCACTTGCTCCAAAGTGCTTCGCCTGTTTTTGTCACCAGGGTCAACAAGTTCGGTTTGTACTGCATGGACTACACCTACTTCTTTCTCTGACTCCGTCCCAGCCTTCGATTTGTTTCGCGATTTGAACTCGGAAATGAGTTGGTTTTGATTTTCTAATAACTCTGTGCATGCAGTATCCGATGAAATAGCGTTGCCTAAAATCTTAAGTTGTTTATTATTCCTGGCTTTAAGAACAAAGCTTTCGCTTCGCTCCCTCATATCACCGTTAATAGAACTATTGACAATATTTCTATTAGATAAGCCCTGATTTTTTAAACGTGCCTCTGGTGATGGTGTTAGACTGTAAGCATTAATCACATGTAAATTGCCATTGCCCATTTCTGGGGAAGCGTTAAGTTTGGGGTTATGCAGTTTAGCAATCGCAATATCGCTATAAGACCTGTAAATTAAAACAGTTATTTCGTGTAGGTGATTAGCTGAATCATGTGGAGACGCATCATTTTTTTATCTTTTGTAATCAATTAATTATCAACATTTTTAAAAGCGTAACATTTCATTTAGGCACTTCAATGGGGAGGGAAGCTTTCTTTTAAAATTTCATTAGGTTTGAATTTTATTCCTTTAGGAGCGTCCACGTTTTCAGTAAAGCTGACAGTGCTCATCCTTAAGTATTTAGCTCGCCATCAAAGAACGTCGTTGGGAGATATTTTTCTCGTGTCACAGACGTCTCACCTTGCTGTTTGCAGACAAAATCAGAGACACGGAACATTTTAATGAGGCAACCCGTATTCAAAGTTTTTGTTTACAGTCCATTCTTTTGAAACTTACATGTGATTTTTTTTTTTTTGATGAAGCGGGCGTTTTCTTTTGCAAAGGTTTTTTTTGCGTTAGCTATATATGTAATGTCTACCTATAATGTAACTTTATTTAAATTAAGATAACTTTTATAATCAGTGAAAAAGTGATTTAGATTGATTAATTATTTAACTTTTGTGTATGTTGTATAACTAATCACTCTTTCAAGATTCCTAAATCGTATCACAGACACTTAAATTAGACGAGTTCCTCACTCATTTTTAGCATAAATACCACGATTTCCTTTATTTTATTTTTTTATTAAAAAACTGTTTTAAACGTGAAACGAGGTTCTAAGATAGCAATCATAGTTCAAAGGAGACACGTCGTATGTCGTAATTGAGACGAGGCACTCCAATTAAAACAGAATGTTTTGAGCTTGTCCTTTGAATGAGCAGGCTCCTTTACAACCCCGCTTACCAACCACGAATCTCCCTTTACGAATCAACGGACAGATTTAAATAAAAAGAAATCGTGCGTGTTAGTATTAAAAAGATGAAGAAAAAAGATACCCCTCACCGTGTTAATGGTTTTTGCGTAATGAGTTTTTTGATGTTTTATGAATTGTGTGTACCTACTTGTGAAATGTCGCACAGTCAAAGGCAGGACAATTTTAATGTGACTTCTGACGTCTACGAACGAAAAAAAATCGAAGTGTGTGGGACAGAATTGTTTTTGCTGCAAAGGACTGTGCACAAAATGCATTTACGCTAACTTAAGGATTTGCTACTTTTCTTTGAAAAATAAATTTAAAAAAGCAGTCGTGAACCGATTTCTAAGTCTCAAGTTAACGTAAAGCTAAATGTTTGAGCAGTTTTTGCATGAAAATCGTTTGTAGATACTCCATTATACACCGTGTTCCGGATGTTATACATAAACTTCGACCAGATGTTCAGACCATGGAAATAATAAGCATTTTTCATTAATGAATTCTTATTTTTTATTTTTTTGTAATTATCGTACAAACTAAATACCTTGACGTAAATCACCCTTTATGCATGCCTCTTTATCCGAATTGGCAACGATCTTATGGATATTTTCATCCATAAGATTTGGCGGGCGGAAACTTGTCAAAACTAAGTTAATACCCTTTCTTACTGCATAGCTCAAATCAATTTCATTAAATGAAATTACAAATATGTTTGTAACGACGCTTTTTTAAGTACTACTTCCTGTGTTAGATTTAATTTGTAAAAGCTATAGAAGCGTTTGATTAAGTTCATGAATAACGTGAAAAACACGGTGTATATAGCTTTAAATGCCACAAAATAGTAAACAAATGAAGTGCGCAGAGAACCTACCTACAAACAGGGTGAATAGGGATGCAGGGGGCATCCCTATTCACCCCGTTTGACGGTACTAACTCAGACACTGTTCTACAGAAACTATTTTTTAAAGAACCAAGAAATGTGTGGTTAGATTATTTCCAGCAGAACTTTATCCATAGCAGTTCCTATTTCATATTGGTAACTGCCCCAGTTCTGTTCGCAGTCATGCTTTAAATACATTAGCATTTCATTTGTTTACTTTTATTTTTCACTACGAAATAAATCGTAGAACTTCGGACCTGTGTCAGGCTAATTTGAACTTTATGATTAAAAAAATAAGACTCACATTACGGCGTCGGGGCTGTAGTCCGGGACGGGAAACGGTGGTAACTCTTTGTCGCTGTCAAAGTTTCCCATGATGTTTTCATACTCTGTCAAAATTGTACATATAAATTAGATTGATGTTCTTCAGAAGAAAAAAAAATTATTAAAAGTTAATTTTATATGAAATAGGGGTTTATTTACAAACGTTACTTAAAGTTAAGTAATGATAAGTGACTATTTAACCATACATTTTTGATGTTTAAACGTCTCTTTACTTTATGCAACCTTTATAAACCCCATGATAAATAAATGAATCACAATTATTTAATCGCATTTATTGTTATTATTTAATGTTATATTTTAAAGAACTAAAGTTAAAGGCTCCTTCAAACAGGGTGCTTACTCTTCAATATAATTCCGATAGATCGACATTGGAATTGTGACGTTTCGTACTCTTTGAGTTCGATGCTAGCGCCAAATGATTTTTAGATTGGGTGTCCATTTTGGAGAACTAAGTGGAATTGGGTTCGGGCTTGGCGTGGGGTAATTGTGGGGCGATTATATCGCGTGTCGCGCCTGTTTGTAGGAGCCTTTATTCTACATAACACTGCCCAGTGTTGCCCAGTGAGACAATACAGGCTAGATAATTAGATAGATAATATTACGTATTTTATTTAAACCGATGTAAATAAATTAATCACAAAATCTCTCATAATAGCTTGTTAAAACAATTAGATCACACAAGGAAAATATTATTTGGCCTTTTAACTAAATATAGCAAGCAATGCGAAGGGTATTACAATCACCTATAGGGCTATAATTAAAATTAATTAAGTGACACTATGACATACTTTAAATCAAAATAACGAATAATATACAAAGTGTGATGTGCGTGTCAAGGTTGCACCAAATGGGAGTCCAGCTCAGAAAATCAATGTTAGGCAAATGTGCCTGACGCTGATATTCTGCTGGATCCCTGCAGTGACATACAGACGTCGAGCATACGAGAAAAAATAAGTTGAAATAATGTTAGTACATATTTTACTAAGCATGGTAAGTTCAAACAATAGCTACCGTTTAGTATAGCTACGTTGAGCTCCGCTGAAAGCGACATATAATTACTGTAAAGGTTAAATCTTAAAGCCACATTTAAATTGCACTCCGTTAAAACCTAAAACAAGCAAACCATAGAGCATAGACATACAGGTGATGTAGCACTAAGGCCGCGTACACACCAAACGTATAGTCAGCCACCGACTAGCGACTGTGAGAATGTATGAAATGAAAAACAAAAGGTAGCCAGGCTCGTGGCCAAGTAATAACAACCGCACGGGTCGGCCATCCATTACCTACCGAGAACACGCCATACCCAGAAAAAGCCTGAAAATTTCGAAGGATAATTTCGTAGATCTTTGACAGTCGTTACAATTAGTAGTCGTCAGAAGCCCGACAGTCTGACAACCAGTCTTACCAAGGGGTGTCCGGTGTGTTACCCAGTAATTGAATTGTGGAGGTCAGATAGTCAGTCGCTCCATGTAAAGTACTGGTCAGCTGCATCCAGTTAGACTGGAAGCCAGCCCCAACATAGTTAGAAAAAGTCTATGCAGATGAGTCAGTCAGCAACTGACGCTGTATGTTTTCATTCACTTTGAACTTGACGCTCACAGTCGGCTGCCGATTATACGTTCGGTGCGAAAGCGGCCTAAGACGAATGAAAAACTCTTTACCAATCAAAACAGTTACCGATTTTGCGTTTAATCCATCAACACCAGCGAAATCAGTAGACAACATACCTGCTTGGAACATACCTCGTATGACTTTCCTGACTCTTCTGGTCGCTTCTTCAGGATATTCATCAAGGAGATCGTAGACTGTCTTTCTTTTAGAGTCCTGGGCATGAAGGTCGGCTCCTTTGTTGAGGAGGATGCGGACTACTGAGGGTTTGCCGAAGCAGGCTGCTTCATGAAGAGGTGTTCCGCTGTGGGTCCTCACGTTAGGGTCCATTCCAGCGTCTATGAGAGCTGTTACCACGTCCCTGATGGGAGGAAATTTAACCATTAAGGAATATCACAAAAACAGGAAAGATTTGATGCGTAATAACTTTTTAAAACATAAGACATTCCGCTGTAGGTCCTTTCCTTACGTTGGGGTCCATTTCAGCGTCTATGAGAGCTGTTACCACTTCCCTGATAGAACTTTTGTGTTCTGTTAAAATTGGTCACAAAGACGAAAAAGGTTTGTTACGTAATAACTTTTTTTTAAACATAAGACACACTGAGATGAACAATGTCAAAGATAGACTAGTGACAACCGTTGAAATAGTATAATAAAAAGTTGACGATGTTTGCTGTCTGATTACATATCTCTACTGTTGACTCTTTGTAATATGATGAGGATTTTATTTATTCAGAATTAGCTCATGTCCAATAAAGATGACACAAGTAAAAGTGCGCAGTGCTGCTCACCCCTACCCTATTGCAAGTTAAACAAATATCAACTTTATTTCAATGATAATTAAGTTGATTTCAGAATGACTAGCACTATTGACAAAGTTATAAAAATATTTGAAGTTGTAGCGTAAACTGAACTGTATTGTGTAGGAATTAAAGTATTTTTTTCATTCATTCATATTTGTTTACATTTTTGATAAATAAAGTTATACCAAATAGCTTATTCGATTGTAAATAATGTGTACATTCATACTAATATGTATTACAAATGCGAAAGTAACTATGAAATTTGACAGATAGGTAGCCTAGGACCTGGAGAAGGCTGTTTTGCATCCTGATTATTTAGACAAACAAAAATATGAAATACAAAATAAACGCAGGTGAATTCTCGGGTAATAGCTACTGCCTACTACGTATTCCAATTCAGTAAAACCTATAATTAAATTGAAATCGACAGCTACAAGTAGAGCATGTAGACTGGACGTCGTACACATCGACATTCATAAACCAATCATTCATATTCATGTGGCTAACGAAGCCCGGACTGGACGCATAGAAATTTTATCAAAGCCCCTGATTTTTGTAAATGAATGTGCCGATTGCACGTTGTTTTTTTGTAAATAACAGAGCATGAATAATTTGTGTTTTGTTGAGAAATTAATTGTGTTAGTTTATGAGCAAACAAGTGATAAATAGTAATAACAGGTAACTAAGCTTGTTATCTCCCAAAATATATGTAGTTCTTCCAAGTCAGAAAATATTGTATTAAATATTATTATAAGAGTGCAAACTACAAGAGCGTAAAAAACTTAACAATATAATAAAAGGTATGGAAATCAAAAATATAACGAAATGCTAAATAAATTCAGCGCGAGGTAACAAATCTTAAATTCTAATAATAGTCCAGTCAAATAAGACTTCGAAGGTTACAATAATTCCCATAGAGCTAAAAATTGGTATGAATGTTCAGAATACTATTATAAATGAATTGTGTAAAGTCCCCATCAATCCCCCTTGTGCAAAATTTTTTATTGATGGTGAAAGTTTGCAAAAATAGGTTTTTCGCGTTTTTAAGCTAAACGGTGAGTTTTACAGCAAAAATAGTTCAGACAAAAATTGTAGATCATCTGATTCTCTACAAAAAATGTATCCACACTTTTTTTCATAATTATTGCCATTTCCGTGATATAGCGGTTGTAAGAATTGAAAAAAATATTTTATTCGTAATATGCACGTTAATGTACATACTTTTATATACATTTTTGAACCGTTATACGAGTAAACATATGAGTCCCTGTCTTTTTTCATGAATTTTTACAGATGTCTGGTATTTTGTATGTATAAGACAGTGAGGCGGGGTCGCGGCAGACCACGTAGGAGATCGCCATCTCCTACGTGGTCTGCCGCGACCCCGCGGCACCCGCGGGGTCGCGGCGGTTTGATGGAACCTATCCAGCTCGTCCCGCCGGACGAGCTGGATAGGTTCCATCAAAACTGGAAGGAGGACGCGCGGGCTCGCGAAAGATGGAAGGAGTGGAGGGAGGCCTTTGCCCATGAGTGGGACAGCGCAAGCTAAACAAAAAAAAAAAAAAAGACAGGGACTCATATGTTTACTCGTATAACGGTTCAAAAATGTATATAAAAGTATGTACATTAACGTGCATATTACGAATAAAATATTTTTTTCAATTCTTACAACCGCTATATCACGGAAATGGCAATAATTATGAAAAAAAGTGTAGATACATTTTTTGTAGAGAATCGGATGATCTACAATTTTTGTCTGAACTATTTTTGCTGTAAAACTCACCGTTTAGCTGAAAAACGCGAAAAACCTATTTTTGCAAACTTTCAACATCAATAAAAAATTTTGCACAAGGGGGATTGATGGGGACTTTTCACAATTCATTTATAATAGTATTCTGAACCTTCATACCAATTTTTAGCTCTATGGGAATTATTGTAACCTTACCTCTATTTTAAGGACTAATTTGACTGGACTATAAACCTTAATTTGCTAAACATAATGACAACGCTACAAGACGACGCGAATAGGTAACATTACCGTGACGCGAACGTTTCAAGTTAGACACGTAAGCGATTTGCCCATGCTTTTACAGTACCCGGCGATAAATATTGCACATCGACCTTTACCTTTTTTTTGTATTTTATACAAAGAATAAAAATAATTATCAAAAGAAGCAAATCATAATTGTTTTAACAGCTCCTAATAGATACCGGACTGTTTGTATTTCGTGCGACAGAGATAACGCTCTACGAAGCCGAAATTAGCCGATTATCTCTTTCCAAAACTCGATGTGCAATATTTATCGCCGGGTACTGTATTACTGTTACTGATAGCCTGCATCATCCTACTGCTGTGCAAAGGCTTTCCCCCCATGACTTCCAGCTCTTTCGATCCAGCGGGGCAATTACGTAACACGTTATCAATCGGAATCGGTTTCATTTTGACAGTTCAACAACATTCATTGCGATAATTACGTGTTGAGCAGACAAATTTTTCGGACTGATGAAGCAATGGATTAGCAATTTGCTTCCAAATGATTTAGATTCCGATTGATGGTGTGTTACGCAATTAGGGAGCTGGGCTAAAGTGGACGACTGCAGTCATTTGTTTTTTGCAGCTCATCCCGCCATCTTCTACGGGGTCTGCCGACGCCATCTAGATGTGTCAGGGCTCCACTTAGTGCTATATGTAATACATTTTGTTGTTTATTGTAAAACTTGTGGTTTTTATTACAACAAACAACTTTTTGACTGCGTAAGTGATTTGAATATTTACGTACTTCCAGCGCAACTTGCGACCATGCCACCAGGATTATGTTTTACCAATTCATTGACAGTGGGCTCCAAACCTTCTCTCTAAGTCCGTCAAAGATAATGGGCCCATCAGAAAATAATTCGAACCTACGGCGTGATTCCTTGAAACGTATTATGTAAGTAACTTTTTCGGACGGGCAAAAACACATCGATGGTAAGGACAACAGCTGTCTAATCGTGGTTTCATTCATTCTTAGGTCAGTCTTTAACTAATCTTATATCCCTAGGTGAGACGCAATAGGAATCGCCCGTAACTTCGGTCAAACTACGGATTTCGTGTTTAGGGAGTAGAACTCCAGGGCCTTTAGAGTGCATGTATAAATACTGTGCCATAAAATTATAAAGCATGGCTACTAACTAGTATTTTTTACATTAAAACAATTAAATAAATGAAGTGTTGTGCCATCAATTCATCTGCATCGCTGTTAAAAGACTGAGTGTGGTGACTATGAAAGTATCTTCGTTCGTCCAAGCGTTCATTAGATCAATTAATTAAAACCTCAGACCGCACATGTTCTGTTGATAATTTTGTTTGAAACTTGTCATAACAGCTATGATCATGATTGATTGATGATTCATATTTTCTGACTGACCGACTTCTTGACAATTCAAAAGTGCCTGTAAATGGTTTAATTGAAATAAATGCTTTGAGTTTGAGTTTGATCAATGCAGTTTTAAAAAGCTAAAATATTATGAAGCTCCTGCCATCTTCATATTAATCCTGAATCAGTACTTACCTACTCTAAATGCAGCGAAAAAACAATATCAAAGGCTGTCTATACCGCATACTGCAACCGCAAATAGATGTACTCGTAGATACCTATATCCATTTGTACTGGTTCTATTGTATTATTGTTTTGCATAGCTTCCATCGGTAACAAAACAACCGTTTCGATTGTGTACTGATTCGCACGTACGCCTAGTACGCACGACGACATATCAAGCAATACATTTCCAGTGTAAGCTGACTTCTCGTTGTACGAAAAGCCTATAGAATACCTACGAGGTTAGCTAAAACTAGAAATACATAGCTTGACGTACCTACAGTCGACCGAAAGTCTTTGGTAGCACTTTGACCTTGTATAACACTTGACCGTGTGTACAGTCGACCGAAAGTCCTTGGTAGCACTTTGACCTTATACTGTTTTAATAGACTAAGAGGCTACCTTATGCTGGTCTTGTTTCCACTCACGTGCGGCCTACTGTACGTACGTCGTCGGATGATACGTTTGATATGGAAGTCTATTTTGATAGTTGCTGACAACATCTCACTACCGTGCATTCGCGATTAATTTGCCAATAATGTAAACAAATATGAATTAATGGAAAAATTAATTTAATTCCTACACAATAAAGTTCAGTTTACGCTACAACTTCAAACATCTTTATAACTTTGTCATTAGTGCTAGTCACTCTAAAATCAACTTAATTACCATTGAAATAAAGTTGATATTTGTTTAACTTGAAATAGGGTAGGGGTGTGCAGCACTGCGCATTTTACTTTAGATATAATCATAATCGGCCTATAATATTCCCACTGTTGGGACACAGGCCGCTCCTCTCGGTGAGAGAGTGTGGGCCGTTATAAACCACGTGGGCCCAGTGCGGGTTGGTAGATGTCGCATCATGTCTTCGAATGTTCTAGAACATACCGGTTCCCTCACTAGATATTATGAAAATCAAACAAGCGAATATTTATGAATAAGACCATAGAGGACGTACCTTACCATTCAATAGCTTTTGTACCTACGCGACTTCGCCCGCGTTATGGTCGGAAAATATCCCACGGGAACGTATTACTGGGTTTAAAAGTAACCTATGGATGGCAAGGGTAAGTGGGAAGTCAGTTTTTACACGGCGCCACTGCACTGCTATTTAACCATTGCAAAACTATTTCCCCACAGTCTCAAAGTCCCCTGATTATCAAACTTTTAGGCCCACTTGCAAGTTCATGGGTTATCTTAAATAACTCGAGTTAACTGCCAACTCAAACAAATAATTCATCTTGCGCCACAAAGTATTAGAGGTAAACTTAGAGTTAAACTTTTAAATATCTAACCCGGCTGTCGCTGAAAACCAGCGCTGGGGCTCTGTCTCGTATAGGGTCTTAGCATTATGCTGAGCGTTGGCCGTTTTGCGTAGATGTGACGCATACTCTCTCCCAAATTGTTACTTTGTTTTTCTGTTGTTTGTGTTTTTTTATTTTTATGCGTCATGTTTGCCGCAAATAAACGTATTTTCTTCCTTTTCTTTCTTTCTTCTTTCTAACCCACCGATGTGAGAAACATTTAACTAACCGGCCGGTCGATTCTGTAAAAATCTCACCGTGAAAACTTAGGTGAAGTGAGTTTGTTTTTGCTAGGAATTGACACTATTGACAGCTCACTCCACGCTCACTTCACCTAAGTTTTCACGGTGAGATTTTTACAGAATAGCACCGCTGTCCATTAAAATCACCTAAACTAAAGCAAATCGCCATTTCTCGTAACATAGAGACATTAAAATCACCAGTCACAACTTCACAAGGCGGTTACCGCATGCCACGCTTTACTAATTTAACCCTTCGACAGGGCGCGGAAAATCGACACATAGGGTTTCATAAACACCGAAGTGGTGACAGCGGTTGGATACGGCATAATAAATACTAACATCTGCCCGCGACTTTGTCCACATGGAAGAAACATGTTCTGTGGCACTCAGCAATAGGGTAAATTTCTATGGTCAGTACTTTCAGAGATTACCTCATAACCAGTGATCGGACTAGGTAGATTGATTTTTGGTACTTGTATCACAAATGCACACAGAAAGAATAACATGGATAAGCCATTTTTCCGGAAAGTAATTCCGGTATTTCCGGATTCAATTAAATATTGTTAATGTTGGTAGTGATATTATTACTACTCAATTCAAAATTTAAAGGAAGGTATCAAAACTAAATTAATTCATTATTTATCTGTTGAATAATAAAAACAATCGAATTCCGATCGAAGCTTTAATATTTATTTTTTATTTTTAGCGTTTTATGGCTAGATCTTTTATAGATAGATATACATTTCGGCTAACTAATGAAATTCTGACTACCACCAATTCCGGAGGAATGTCCATAGTAATATATACGTTTCGGATCAATGACCCCAGTTCAATCTACCTACTCCGATCACTGCTCATAACATAAGTATAATAATCAGTCTATACTGTTCTGTTCCCAGTGCCGGGTCACAGGGCCCCTCTCTATGCGAAGGAGTGGGCCATAACCCATCACGCGGGCCCAGTGCGGGTTGGTGGATATCACACGCCTTTGAATTTTTGGTTCTAAGACGTACCGGTTTCCTCACCATGTTTTCCTTCACCGTTTTGAGAGCCAGTGGTGATGAAACTAAATACATACACTAAAGTGGAGTCATTTTAATAGGTAACATTTGACAATTCATCAAATATTCAACAACGTAACCTTGTAACGGCGGGCATAAAATAACATATTTTTTCGTTTTGTTAGAACTGCACAATTGCTTACCTTTTTTCAATTACGGTTACATATTTATTGTAATAATGACCGATACGAGTAATTTTACGATTTGCTTTCATTAATAAACCATTCTAAACATAATAAACAATTTCTGATCTAAAGAACTGAACGTCGTTACAAGGTTACGTCAGTTAACCATTTTTCTTTTTAAACACTAGGGATGTTACTCTAAAAATCGAAAGCTGATAAGTAGAATCGAATGCAATGATGACTTGTGAAGAAATACTTATCACCATAAATTAATAACCACGTTGTGATTATAATAAAAAAATTATTTATTATTCTTTTAACTAACTAGGTATAAAAATACAAAAAATAATGAAATAGAAAAACTGCCTCCTCGCATTCGCCTCTAAAACTACAAGTGATTACCATGAGGAAATAAACTTTGAGGTTTTTAAAGAGTGGTTTGAGAAGCTGCTAGTCAGCTTAGAAAACCCATCGAAAATTATAATGGACAATGCACCGTATCATTCTGTACAAGTTGATAAACCACCAACTCAAGCAAATAAAAAGCAAGAAATTGTCTCGTGGCTGGTAAGAAATGGTGTGGATGCAAGTCCAACTTTATTAAAAGTTGAGTTGTTAAATCTAGTAAAAGCAACTAAGCCGTCCAAGCTCCGCTATGTAATCGATGAACTAGCCCTAGAGCATGGACACGAAGTTATTCGATTGCCTCCCTACCATTGCCAGTATAACGCCATCGAGCTTATTTGGGCACAAATAAAGGGTTATGCAGCGCGGAACAATACTGAACCACCCTTCAGTACTGCTAAAATGATGTCTCTGCTACAAACTGCGTGTGCAGAAGTCACTACAGAAGACTGGAAAAAAGTCGTAGAGAAAACAAAGAAAATAATTTTACAAGATTTTGAACGAGATGTGAGAATAGACAATATTATTGAAAATGAATTAATAATATCTCTGAGTGCTGACAGCAGTGATGAAGATGACAATACTTTTAACAGTTCTGATAGTTCAACTGAATAAATGCAATTTTTTTGTTAAATTGTGTACTTGTCTTATTTTGCTCCTTAAATTTACGAAAAAAATAATAATAATGGGACAGGGATTCGCCTGATGATTTTTAAAATTCGCATATGTTTCAAGTCCGTATCGATTCATTCACTTTAATCGATGTTTATAAGCAGGTCACCTCACTATGAGGACAAAACTGACAGACGTCAAATGTTACCTATTAAAATGACTCCACTGTACAAAGTAAAATGCCTGCCTGGGTTCGTACTCACGACCAACAAGATTACAACTCGAAGTCGGGGCCAACACTGTTCTCAAAAAAAAAAAACTGGAAGCACCTCTTACGAAGAAATAAGTTTTACCTCTTTATAATTTTAGACTTAGGTTCAAGTAGCTAAAATTTCTCTGATCTGAAGGCATCCGACAGTCAATCTCAATTCGAATAATTTGCGAATCCATTGCTTCATAAATGTTCGAAAAATTCATCTGAACAACAACGTACAATGCGTGCCACGAAAGATGAGACTTGACCCCGCCTCCCCGCTCTTTCCGCCGCCCCTATGACGTCCGGTCCCGTCCCGCACTCAGACCTCATACCGCTAAAGATACCTAAAATCGTGTTCTGCGCATGTCAAACCACATGGTGTGTCAAGTCTCATCTTTCGTGGCACGCATTGTAACTAACGCAATGAATGCTGTTAAACCGTCAAAATAAAACCAATTGCTACTGATAGTGTGTTATGCAATTACCCCGATGATCGGTTTTCTCGTTTCCATTTACACTCTATCCTTCTCTAATTTACCGACAATTTCTGTCCATACTAAGGTTGCCCGGCGAAAATGGTTGTCGCGGCGAGTGACTAAGGAAGAACAATGGATATCTTTCGAACTATCAATTATGATTAAACCTATGGATTGTTTATTAAATAGCAGCGGTCAATACGTACATATATGAAACACTACCGTCGCTTACTGATCGACGGAAAATGCACCATTAATGACTGTTTTCAGTAACTCTAGTTGAATCTATGAATACTAATATTATAAAGACGTAAATTTGAGTGTCGGGGGGTAATCTTCGGAACTACTTATCTGATTTAGAAAATTTCACTAATGGGAAGCAACGGTATTGCTATATATTTTATGTTAAAACAAGAAATTTTAAGCGGATGAAGTCGCGGGCAGAAGCTAGTGCTCAACAACGTCAATAATGCAATAAATGTTGTTGAACTGTCAAAATTAAAGCCATTGCTGTCAGAGTGTTACGCAATTACCCCGCTGGTTTCCTCACGATGTGACATTTGTAATACTATTCCCAAATATACCGCATCTACTAAGATATTGACGCTGGCAACACCGACTTGTAAACAGGCAGGAAAGCTATCGATGCGTTATAACGAACGAATGAATATGAATACGACGCAATTGCCGCGCGCCTTTGCATTTACATAATTTTAATAAATAACATATACCTACTATGTATTATGAGCTAAGACGGTTATAATAAGGATGGATGTCATGGAGGAGGGAAGATTGTTCAGTGTCTTTCTAGATCAAAGGAGTAGAAGAAAAATATGATAAGGAAGAGAATATCATGACTTCGTCGCCCTAATTGCGTAAGGCTGAGGCTACATTAGGCCGCGACGCGACCTGCGACACATGAGCGATTAAAACAAGTAAATGAATGCTCACGTATATGGCTACACCGTACATCAAATAATATCACTAGCGATCTTTGATTTCTTTATGCGATAGAAACAACATTACTGAAATCACGGCATCGGCTACATCAACATGAGCGAAATTGAAGCGAATTTATTAGAAAATTGCTTTGTTTTTCGCTTGTAATGTAGCCATACCATGTTTTTCTCGTTTCGCTCTTCCAGTCGCATCGCAAATCGCTGCCTACTGTAGCCTCAGCCTAAGACACTTTCAATTATCATCCCTTGGTTTATGAAGGAAATTGCTAATCCATTGCTTCATATGTTTAATAAATTCGTAAATCATGCAATGAATGTTGCTGAATGTCAAAATGAATGGCATTGTTAGTGTGTTATGAAATTTTCCCGCTTGTCGGGTTCAATAGGTACCTACCTAAAAATTATGTGAATCATGGAATCAACAGTAGGTAATGTCATAAGTAATTTTTGACGTGACAACGTCTAATAAATCGATGAAGCTGGCTGCAGTCACGAAAAACATGACTCATGTAGCGTTACCTCGCGGCCTCGCTCTGTAGCGTGGAGGCGTTCCATGGCGGCTTTAAGTGCAAGCGAATATTAACAAATGCAATGCAACTATTCCATCAGTATTTTCTTATGACGTTGTCACGTTCAACTATCGTCAGTAAACCGACTTTACAGACAACCGATTTTTTTTTTTATGTTAGATTCATTCGCCAATGTTTCAGTATAAGTTATACGATACCTATTGACTTATCTTCAAAAACACAATAAAAATTATGAGACGAGGAATTTTGCAAAAATTTTCGTCGTATTTTCATGTCTAGGCTACGCTTACGTCCGCTTTGTAATCTGTGAATCATACGTTATTACGTTGTATAAAACCATGTGAATGTAACACTTACTTCCTCCCATTCTTGCTGGCCCTGTGAAGTGGGGTTGATGTGAACACCACATTACGGCAGGCGGGGTGTCGGTACTGGTCTACTAAATGCGGCCGAACTTGTAGTAAGTGCTGTACTACTGCCAACCTAGGAGAAAATATCAGAATTAAAATAGAATTGAATATAGAAAAGCGTTTAGAAAAGTTTTTTTGGAATTGCATAGAGCTGTTAATCTATAATTTTGTAATCATTTTAATACAGGATAGGCTAGTCTAGTACTTCCATGGTTATAACAGCTCTATTATACATCTCATCATCGAGCATTCGTATTTCCGAAGACAGACGACGATTCCCGAAGCGCACACTTTTCTTGGTAAATCTGTACAAGTCATTCTGTTATGAACTTAATTTCCACTTTCGCAAAATTTTTATTTGTTAAAGTGGAGATAATGTCAATTAAAAACAAGGATTTTAATATATTTTAGGTGCTGCCCAGTGCCCGCGGTTTTACAGACGCCGATATTAGTGCACTAAAGCGAATTTGAGAGTTATCTTTGTCCGTGGACTACGATGTATGGTCCACATTCTGAATACGAAAAGTCTGGTCTTCGGCAAATATAAGCTACATTGCAAATAGCAATGTAGGTTACCCTGTAGTCGACAAAAGGATTATGTTAAGATGGATAGCGGTAAATAATCAATTTTTATCGTGTTGTGATTTTATAGGATTCTGTCACAACAACTTTTCATTATAACTGTCTATTGGAAGTTTCTGAGTTAATGAGATAATGTGAATCTTACAAAAGCACAATAGGCTTATTGTAAGGTCTGTGTTTAGCAGTGATCCATATTTCCTTAACAGTCACCCTGTCCGCAAAGCAGGTACAATAGCAATTAAACAATTGCCATGAATCATATTGTGTACATTTTCTCACCTTCCATACTGCGCGGCGAGGTCCAGGGCGCTTTCATCGTTATTATTCTTGATGGTGACATCGGCGCCTCGTGAAACCAGCTGAGCCACCACGTTGACGAAACCGAACTGAGCGGCTATCAGCAATGCTGTTTCATGGTCTGACGTCTGTGGGACAAATCATAGGGGTTATTTTTGGCCGTTAAGAAAATCTAGCTGTGCCCGCGACTCTGGTCGCGTGCATGTCTTAAAATAAATTAGATTTAATGTGTTTTATTTTTTTTTGCGTGGAACCCTAATTCTTTTTCTAAAATAAATTTGCCAAAGTTACTCCTTATAACATCAGCTATCTGCCGGTGAACCAGTCCCGTTAAAATCGGTCCAGCCGTTTCGGAGATTAGTAGGAACAAACAGACAGGAAGGCTCTTATTTTGACATTACTAGCAGACATCAAATTTATTTATTTGTATCTATAGATATAGAATGGTTTTAATATTAGACGCCTCGGTGAGGACATTCTGTTTAACCTTTTGAGCGCCAAGCGGTACCGAACGCGATGTGTCCCCCAGCGCCAAGCTATAAAGAATGTATAACGAAAGTATAGTAAACAGTAGTGATAAGTTTTAATATAAAAAAGAGAATATTGAAATAAACATTTAAGTTTAGAGTTTTAGGCAATAGTAAGAATACGCACAAAAGCATTTGTTCATGTATTTTAATGTAATAAACGTTATTAGATATTGTCTTTCAATAAAGACGTGGCGTGGGGGGCATGGAAACGATTGTCTTCTATAGAAGACCGTGGCGCTCAAAAGGTTAAGTGGCTTTGCACCTTATTCCAATTGTGTAATGGCCACAAATATAATGTAATGTTGTTTGATTTGTGTGAACAAGACTCGTTCATTGCACTTTATTATGCTCATATGACATGCAGTTACCTTCGCTGGGCAAAGATGGTCTATTTAATTGACTAAACATGTTATAATACTAAAAATGGCTTAATCTCATACTTTTTCTACTGAACTCTAATGCAAAATTGCTCACTTTTGTTTTTCGTCTCAGCATTTGAACTTTTATGTTTTTAATCTCGTATTTCGGAATCTAAGCTCTGTAAATTGAGCCGCGAGCCCGCGACTAACTAATCTCCTTAGAGCCGATTTTACCAAAGTCCGATATCTTTTATCCGTGGAATAAAATTGACGTCTGACAGTTCTAGTAAGAATGAAAAAACTGTCAAAAATTCAAAATTTATTCTCAGTATAAGTCTTATTCTATGTAAGTATAAAAGTTTGATGGAATGCGACCTTAGTCGTATTTGTACCCAAAACTGTTGCAAATCGTGTTCAACGCGCCCTTTTACTTGGCAATATCTTATCCGTATTCAAATGTCGACGCCCCTGCAAATACTGACCGGTTCTAGGTAAGGTAAGTCACCGTTCCCAAGCTAGTCCTATTTAAATAACTATCGATGTACCAGAGGCTTGTCGACAAGCAATTTAACTGTCTTAGTGAATAATAAACTATTGTAGGATAGTCGTAACTTCCAAGGCTTTGATTCGTTTAATGTTTCATTGCCTCAAACGTGACACCGCAAATCTACGCATATTTTTATGAAGTATCATTTACATAATAAACGGAATATAATTTGTTTTCATGTAAATACTTTGTACAAAACTTTTGATATAAATCATCTTAAATTATCATAAAGAAAAGTTAAGTTTTCTATCCATGTATTCTTTCAAAACTATTCTCATATAAATCATCACCCAAAGGTTCTTTCAACTTTTGTATTGACAAAATTGTTTCAAACGAATACATACTGTATTGTTCAGTAAATAGGTCACATTTCTAGACCTCCCCAAAGTTTTTCATTAAAGTTAAGGTTTCCGACCCATAATAAGTTGACACGAGACCTGGAATGCCCCAAAGCAGGTATGCGAGGGCCGGGTGTTGTAAACTAAACTCGCAAGTAAAGGGCGAAGCTCTGACGTAATCAACATTCCTGGAATGTTCTAGAACTTACTAGCGGCTCGCGGATAAGTGGGTGTCGAAAACATAAGTGGAGGAACATTCTCGGAAAAAGTAACACATGGGCGCACATTAGGTATACCTACCTATTTCTGCCACCAAGCAGCGGTGCTGTATTCCAGTTTTAAGGGTATGGGTGTCAGTGATAATACAGTACAGGCACACGACATCAGCAAAGCCTCTGGTTTAAGGTACAGATGTCCTGAAGCTGCGGTGGCTACACTTTAAGTACTAACATGTTGTTTTATCATCATCAGCCAATACATATATATGATATGTATAGCTGAATACCAGTATTTTACATGAAACAACTGCTGACCTCCATAAACCAGTAACTGTGTAATACGATACCCCTTGTCAGACGTTCGGGTTTCCGATTCCTGCTTATTTGCGAACCAATAAAAGAAACGTCACTGGTGAAATAATTATGGGTTTACCTATACTATCCTCCTACCTCTGCCTAAATTTCTAAGAATGCAGGTGTAATATTATGTTAAGAAAAAAGCTAGAAGAAAAACAATTTTTTTTTAAATCTAGAACTTACCAGCTGATCAATATTGCACGGCGGGTTGTTGTGGGCGAGGAGCATCCAGCAGACGTCGGTGTCACCGTTGAACGCGGCCAGGTGAAGGGGCGTAGCACCTTTCTTGTCCACTATGCATGGCGACGCGCCTACTGACAGTAGCACTCGCACTATGTCTCTAGAAAAGGAATAGTGGGTTTAATTTTTCTTGCTTAAGGGGCTTACACGACCTAAACGCAAAAAAAAACAAATTTTAGAAACAATAAAAGTATATGATCGTCTACAGTAAACAAAATCAGAAAAATATATGATATTCTTCAGGATATATGCTAGGTAGATAGTGTGTTGAAAACATAATACAACTAATTTGATACGATAGAAAAAAATCATGAAGATACATCTAAAAATTTTCTTTTTACAATAAAAACCATACAATATACATTCAATCATTCTATTTTTTTTGTCAGAATATTCTACAAGCAACATACTAAAATACTTGTGTTTTAATTTTTTAGTCCAAACAATATACGTTTTTTAATTAAATAATTTCTTCATATTTTGCAATAAATTACCAGCGTTGTCTCATCGCGCTTCTCTTTCTTTTCTATGCAGTCCGACAGTGACCGCGTTTTAGGTCATGTAAGCCCCTTAATGCTAGTGCATAGAGGAGGATCATGTAAACTTTACATTACAAATTAATAAAGCTACTCTGGAACACTAGATACTTAGCTTAGATCTGAGAGGATTTTGTTCGCATTTATTAAACTTTTTGCTTACCGTGATAAGAGTCATTAATATCATTATAGATCAAAGAGGAACTATTACAGTGCACAGACAGCTTTGTAGAACTCCACAATCCTTGTTGTAAAAATTGAGCATATAAAAGTTGTAATAGTAAACATTTCAAATCACAGCTAATTTATTTGTAAAAATGAACATATTGGTACTGTTCCAATATCCCATTGTTTACGAGTAATTTGAATAGGTTAATGATTCATTTATGATATCAACTAGTTTTTCCCACTATAACGTTATGCCCGCTCCTCTGACGTCAGACAGACTAATAGTATCAATGCTGAGGAAAATTGGAATAAAAATGTTTTGTTCTTTTGTGATTATTGCTATCATATTTATACTTTGTATCGTTGCCATAAATAATATTGGATTGCATGTAGATAAACAGGCTGACATTGAATTTCTGTTATTTCTGTCGGGGGTGAAATAATCATGAAAATGAACAACTTTTAATAAGGGACCAACTGCAGTGAAATACTAAATAAATAATGGGGATCGAAGATTTTTAAATGGAGCCTGGCATGAAAACAGCGTCCGCCATTTTGTTTTTTTTTTTTCAAAATGTCGGCCACGCCTGAAACCTATATAAATCGATAGCTGACATCATGATCAACTTTGCTCTTTCATAGAAAATATTATTAAGTTTTATGAGTATTTTTGCCCCCTCAAATATTGCCTATGGATTCATAGTCATCCTGTATTACTTAATATAATTAGTGATTTTTAATGTAATATTTTAATGCCTTGGTTTGCTGAAAGTAACTTGATAAAGTCATACCAAATGTTGTAATTAATAACCAGTTAATATTTATTATAAAATGTTACTGATTTTTCATTAATATTTTCCTTATTGCAGCTTTTAGAACTTGCGTAACCAAACAAGTTCTAAAATACATAATTTAAATTACCAGTTCTCGAATTTTAGGTAACGTTAAAAATATGGTTGTTAAATAAATAGTGGTCTAAGAAATTAAAATGTTTTATTGGTTACTTAAATAAATTATTTTTATAATAAATGGCTATCCTGAACAATAAAAATTGAATTTGTCTAAATCTATCTTTATTCGACAAAAAACAAAAATCTCGAACTTACCTGTGGCCATTCAAACATGCTTGGTGAAGTGGTGTATACCCATTGTCATCTTGAACATTTACGCCAGCTCCTCTACGTAAACTGTAACAAACAAAAATAAAATAAGTACAAAAAGAAATTCGCAGTCGGTAGGATTCGAACCTACGCTCCCAGAGGGAATCTGATTTCTAGTCAGACGCCTTAACCGCTCGGCCACGACTGCCGCGAGAAAGTGGTGGAAATTACCGTATGCTTGACACATGTAAAAATCGAGATAACATGTTATGATATTATGAGAGATCAGCTTAAAATTAATTAATAAATAGATATCCAGTATTCCGCTCCACGGACCGACTGCCGACCGACTGATTTATTTGCGTTTCTTACGTACAATATTGTTTTCCTCATTCATAGTTCTAATATAGTACATCACTAAAGCAAGTAATCATCACCCATACGTACAAAAGTAATAACAAAGTTGAACATTATAATTAAATTAAAACAAACTTCGATTATTCAATTAATTTGTGAACAAAACTATAAAATCTCTTTACTACGCCCTTGACCCTACCAGGTGCGGTCGTCGAACTATGCACCTTTTACAGTTCATCAGAAGTACAAACAAAATCCAACTGTAAAAGTATGCAGTAAAAGGTTCTTTTTACCGTAACACTAAATTATGAATAGCTTCAGTCAGATGTGTCAACAATGGCACTTGTCGTAACGAGCCATAATGTGATTACTTTTGCTGGAAAAAGTATTTGGGGAAAGACACGCAACAGAAGTGTTATAGACTCATCCCTGTTGATTTAACCTTCAAGTCTCGATTAGTAATATTGAGATGGCGGTGAAGTTGGTTGAGCTGTGCTGAGAAGCAAAGCGAGAGAAGAGCGAAGCAGAGCGGTGAGAAAATTCCACTAAAAGACACTCTTCATTTTGAATAGGTATGAAGCATTTTTATTGATGTTTTTTTCTCCGATCAGGTCCTTGGCTCAGCTATGGTGGAAAGCAAATCCTTCTCACACAAATATTTCAAGCATTCCCGAGATGTGTCGTATCGTATCCACCCACATGTAGCCTACACTAGGGCTGGTATACTCTCCCTCCTACAAAATACGTTATGAAGTTAAGCTTATTGCCTTCCTCCAACAAACACTATTCCAAGTTTCCAACCCTCGCCCCGGGCTGTTACTTCCTCGTACTTTCACAGAATTTCCAAAATAGGATTACGGACTATAAGAGGATTAACCTATCTTTACAATAATATTGTGACGTTTTGCCTTTTGCACACAAATTGAGTCTCATGTCAAGTAAGATTTAAGTGGGAATGTAGTACCATGTACGAAGGAGCGGGCAGAAGCTAGTACCTATACTAGTTTCTGCCCGCGTGAAAGTCCTTGTTCCCGGCCCCACCCGTCACATACAGCATCGCCTGCCTACACTATTGCTTTGTTTTCACTTAGCGTACTTTCCGCCTTTTTTTCTTTTTGCTCGGCTGCTACCCTGGGTCCAAGCGTGATGTTAAATAGCCTTGCTTTAAAATGCAAAAAGATTTTTAAATCCGACTGATATTTCCAGAAATTAGCGCGTTCAAATAAACTCTTCGGCTTTATTATTACTATAGATAAGGCTAGAATGTACTGAACTAACTGACATCTCGTGGAATTAGCATAGTTTTGGCACGGTAATGTTAGTGGTTTTGGTCAGGGCTAATCCTATGCAATTTGAGCATAGGATTAGTGTACTAATAAAAATAAATAAAATTCATTTAATTCAGGCAAGACCCATATTTACATAAAATTAAAATATCACAATGCTACTGCCACAGAATAAAATTTCTCTAAATAAAATGCCTCTAAGTAAATCCTCTTTTGCGTTTCCCAGCAAGCCAAATTAGTGCTCTTATTAAAAAAATGACAAAGGGCAAATCTCCTGGGCATGACGGGCTCAGCGTCGAACACCTGAAATATGCTGGAGTGCACCTCCCGAGAGTCCTGTCTCTGTTATTTTCTATGTGCATCAGTCATGCGTACCTTCCAGCTGACCTAATGAAAACCACAGTGGTGCCCATAGTGAAGAACAGGACAGGTGACATCTCAGATAAGGAGAACTACCGCCCGATCTCCCTCGCAACCGTGATAGCAAAGGTGCTGGACAGTCTGTTTGATTCTTGCTTGCAAAAGTATCTAAAACTGCACGATGCGCAGTTTGGGTTTCGGCCCGGACTATCTACTGAGAGCGCAATCTTAAGTCTCAAGCACACTGTCCAGTACTACACTGATCGAAAGACGCCGGTGTATGCCTGTTTCCTGGATCTCTCCAAGGCCTTTGACCTCGTGTCGTACGAAGTGCTTTGGGGGAAGCTGGAGGACAGTGGTATACCGGTGGCGATGCTAAATATTTTTAAATATTGGTACAAGAACCAGACGAACTGTGTCAAATGGTCAGGCACTCTCTCTGAGTCGTACAGGCTGGAGTGCGGCGTGAGGCAGGGAGGGTTAACATCTCCAAAGCTTTTCAGCCTGTATGTAAATGACCTCATAGTGGAGCTCAGCAGCATGCGTGTTGGATGCCGGGTGGGTGGTATTAGTGTTAATAATATCAGCTACGCGGATGACATGGTGCTGCTGAGTCCCACTGCTGGGGCGCTCGGAGAGATGCTGAAAGTCTGTGAAGCATATGCCCAGGCGCATGGACTTATTTACAATGTAAAGAAAAGTCAGTACATGGTCTTTAAGGCCGCCGGTAAGTGTCCTGAAACCGTTCCACCCGTTACTTTGAATGGTAACAGTTTAGATAGGGTGGCACAGTTCAAGTACCTTGGACATTACCTTACCGACGACCTTAAAGATGATGTCGACATAGAGAGGGAGCGCAGGGCTCTGTCAGTCCGGGGCAACATGCTAGCCCGTAGATTCGCCCGTTGTACGGAACAAGTCAAGATCACGCTATTTAAAGCATATTGTCAGGGCATGTACACGGGTGGTCTATGGGTTAGTCATACAAAAAAATCCCTAAACACTCTGCGCGTCCAGTACAATGACATTTTCAGGATGATGTTGGGACTTCCTCGTTTCTGCAGTGCCTCCGGGATGTTCGCACAAACTCAGACTGACGGTTTTCATGCCGTCATTCGGAAAAAAGTCGCATCACTTATGAGGAGGGTGCGGGGGAGTCACAACAGCATCTTGAAAACCATAGCTGAGGATGTACGTGCCCCTGTGTTGAGGCATTTCGTTCGTCTGGTGGTCTCTAGGGAGGTATCTCCCTATTGGTTATCTTGACGGGGTGGGATGTCGCAGCGCAGGGGTATTCATTTATTCATTTATTTTGTATGTATGTGATTGTCTTTTTGTAAATGCATGAACTAACAATAGTTTTTTAAGTTTTTGTATACCTACTAACCTTTGGATTTTTCAGTTGTCCTAAATTAAATAAATTTGAATTTGAATAAATAAAATTTCAATGTATACAAATAAAATAAATTAACGAAAACAAATTAAAAAGGCAATGGAATTAACTAATGACACGATATTTTGCTGTGGTGTTTGACAAAAACTAAAAACACTAATAAGCAGGTATGTAGGTACTGTCATAACATTTTACAGTTCAACCGTTAGAGTGCCAAATAAACAATTATGAGAATGGCGCAAACGGTACAATTTTGCGTAATAGCTGTACAAACATTTAGTTATATTTTCGTGTCATGTGAACAAATCGTGAAGAACTGGTCATTATCGCATTAGTTATAACGAGAAACGTCCATTGTAATGGATATGATTACCAAGACTGTGAGTTCAAAGAATGCAATGAAATAAAGCCAAACTATTACGACGCCTAGCATTTTCCACAGACAAAGACAAAAAGCGCACACAAATAGCTCGCGCATAACTTTAGTATGAGGTCACATCTACCCTGAGTCCCTGAAGGAGGCGCGAGCCTATCCAAGCCAGCAATTAAATAAATTAACAAATAATTTAGCTAATTAAATAAACATAAACTGTACATTAACAAGAAAGCCACATAAAACACGCACCACACATAAATTAAAAAGCAAATAATGTCAAGGCCAACGTAAAAACCCATTGCTTCAAAAAAAAACACACACGATCGCCTTCCATGCCAATTTGAACTCTACAAGTTGCTGTTAGAAGGTCGATATTTTAGAAGAGATTGAAAGATATATGCAAAATGACCAGTGTATGAATATTCCAAGAACCGGAAGTTACGTGTCGCGGAGATGCCGCCAAAGGCATCGTGCGTTGGGCCTTTCGAAGAATCAAAGCCTCCTTGAATCATCGTCATGGGTCCGCAAATCGATTTGACCACTATAATGATAGCGTAGGATTATAAACATTCTGTTATTAATATTATCATCGTTATTATGAGTGAAATTCTGAGTAATTCAAGACATTTGTTTGATATCAATATCAACTTATCCGGCCTATAAGATCTTGTTGAGAATTAAGACAATTTTGTTCAATCTTTTGATTCCAATAAGAAAATAGATAAAGAATTAAAAAACAGGACGATAAATCACTTCAAATGTGTATCATTGAAGATTAATTTAAAGATCAGTCCTTGATACCAAGGGCTCTCGAATGAGGGCGACGAAGGTAGATAGCAATTTCCGAAAACGCCAACTCGACAGGAAGTACAAGGCTTGGATAATGACGTTGAAGCCAAGTATGCTACTTAATTACGTGCACAAGTACTTAACAGTAATGAGTTACTAATAAATTGATAACCCACATTAGTAAGCTTCTAATTGTGTATGACACTATCACTATTTTATCTTTTGCGTACGATTTGTTGATAAACTTCAAATGTCAGTCGCATGCTCAAAAGTTAGTTTTTGTCTCGTTGGAGGGTCCAGTTGACGTGATAGATTTTTCCTATAGGATAGTATAACACTGGGTGGTCACTGGTGAGTCACTGGTTTTGGGAACATGGAAAGGCGAACATCCTGAAGGTCAATTCCCGTAATTAAAAACGTTTAAAATGTATTCGCAATCTCATCTCAGCGACAATCAATGTCAAAAATGTAGGGATATCAGACTTATTTTTGGCAGAGACTGAGATCAGACTGTGAACTTTCATAAAATTACGAGAATAACCCCTCTGATGTTGACTGTTGGAATTGATTAGCTTTATTAATTTATTACTTTAGTAAGGCTAAGTAGAAAATTTTCAACAAGTAGCTAAATCTGAAGATTCAGATGAAAAATGTAACTCAACGCCACAGATTGAATCGAGTTTTCGTGTAAAAATATAATTTGTGATATAATCGGTATCGAAGTTTCTGTTTAGGCCAAAGGTTTTACCTTGCATTATAGTTTATCCGAATACGGAGAAAACATGTTACAGATGTGATTATTATACATAATATCATCGAGATAATCAAAACTTGTGTAGTTACTAAGCACGAATTTATTCATCTCAATAATTTTGTAACCCAGATTAATATTTTACTCCTCCTATAGAGAACTTGATCTCCTATAGAGGGTATGAGGAACAGGGTGTAAAGTACACTCATACTCTATAGCAAAGGGAGGATCCCCCGACCAGTCGGGTGTTGTGTCTGGCGGGCTCATGTTGGGCCGTTGTATCTATGCTATTTGCGCGGTAAACTCTGCTTTGCTTGCGAGATGCAGGATTTTGCGTGACGTCAGTATGACGCGTTGTTCGCATGTGGCGTTGTAGATACCGCTACACTCCTGTGTTCAAACTGAAACTCAAAGCATTTTTATCAATTTAATCATTTACAGGCACTTTTACAGTCGAGCAGTCAACCAGTCAGAAAGATGAAGCTGCCTATTCCAAACCCTCAATCAATCAACTTAGCTTATCAGAGTTCACTGCTGAACATAGGCCTCTCGCCAGTCTTCGCCACACCCTGTCATCCGCATTCCAAAGCGTATTAGGATCCTATGGAGAAGAACGGGCAAGAAACTCCTCCATGTTCTTTTATACTTCCCGTTCTTTTCTCGAATTCGGAGGAACCATGTTATTAATAGAGTTTCAGTTTTTACAAGTTTACTGTTACCATCTTAAGACTCTAACATTGAGCAACAACAATTTTGTAAAATATATTTAATTATTACATCTTAGTTCACGTTTATTGTGACATTTACGTTCTTTTATCCTTGTCTAAAGGATGATTTCCACCAAACGGCTCGCATTGCATCGGATCGGAACGGATTTTGCAATCTTTAAACGATATTAAATCGTGTAAACAGTATTTAAAGTCTATATTACCTTATTACCAAGCCGCGCACAGCAGCTTGACCGCGAGCGTCTTCCGCGACACGAGATCGTAGCAGAAAGTATGCTGCGACGCGCGATCGGCTCCGTTCGCCTGTCGTCGTATCCGATCGAATCCTTTCGGCTGTCGTCCAAATTTTTCTTTTCCTCTTCTGTGTTTTATGATTATTTTCTTCTTCTAATGCAATAGCCAACAATACTACGTCAACATCAACCGTTTTCAAAAATTATAACACGTTAACGCGTTAGGAATGAAACTATTGACTAGGCGCAGAAACGAATACGTTCGCAAGCGACGGTACGGAGTCGATCGTATGCGTCAATATGCTGCCGGAGGCGATCGGCTGTCGCCGCATCCGTTCGTATCCCTTCCGATCCGATGCGGTGCGAGCAGTTTGGCGGAAATCAACCTTTATTCTCTTTCAACACCGTCTGTTGTCGGTTAAAGCCAATACCATCCAGTAGCACGGGCCTAAGGGGTTGTTGTTTTAAAACTATTTCTATTGGCTTCTCTTCTAAACATAGCAATTATTATTATCCTTGAATATCTGCACACAGTTTACAACCGACTTCTCAAAACTTTCACCCATCGTCGTCAACAATACCTTCATCTTTCATACAACCTTAACACCAAAGTCATCATGTTCATAGTTGCCTCTCTAAACTATAGGCTCACTAAAATTAATCACGAACAAAGCCAAAAGTGAACGTCCATTGCAGGATTGTTTATAATAGTGGTAGAGTAATAAAAGACAACTTTCTCCTAACCCAATAAAGTCAACCGCATTGTAACTTGATCGAAGACGTATCACACTTTATGAGTATAACGGGACCTACAGATGTAGTGAGTCTGTATATAATGAGTCATACAATCGTAAGTGAAACATAAACAACAACACACGAAGTTGCACATACGTCATCAACTCACTACTAATATTAAACGAACGAAGTTCTAGATAGACTCAACTGTCCTATTAGATCCCGGTATTGGACGTGTCTAGCTCTTTATGTACTTACCTAAAACAAATTCGCGTCAGAAATGTTGTCGCTCATAGCAACCTAAATCATTTATTTAACATCCGGTAGCACTTTTTTCGGTCTAAATCTAAGTTCACTCACCTGTCAGCCCCGAGCATTCTTTGACTCAACTTCTTTGTTTTAACCCAACTCCTGTGGAAACTGTACCGAACGTCGCTCAGATTTAAATCAAAAGTGTTTTTATAATTGCAGCACTGCACTGTTTTTTCACCATCACTCTTTGTACTTGCCATGTCAAAGACAACGTATGAAGTGAAGAGTAAACTTAATGAAACTTCAATTGTAGAATCGTGACTCACGGGCAGTTAGAGGATGGTTAATTTAATAACTTACAAGGTTTAAAATAAGTTACAAACAAGGAAAGATATTGTTTAAAACTATTCAACACGAAACAAGTGAGTACAGACGCCAGGTTGAATGAAATTTGTGTGTAATTGTCACAACAGAGGGACGATAAGATAAGTTGAGATAAGATACGCGAATTGGCCCAAGGAAATGCAAAATGGCTAATAGATAAATCGACTTTTTTATAGTATTTAGCTCAGTTTACTAGACGATGTATATGGAATACTGGGACGTATTGATGATATAATTACTGTTTCAGTCAATTTTAGAACACAATAAATTACTCATTGTCAACGAAAATCATTATTATGGAATGTCTATTTTCGGTAAAGATTTTTTGAGGTAAATGCATTGGGGTTCAGGCTTAAAAGGAAATTAGATTACATGAGTGTTTGACAAATTCTGAATGCAAACGTAATGAGTTTCGTAGACTAGAAAGTAGAAATAAATGATTGAATCAATAATTCTTCAATCAACCTGCTAGAAATAGTTCAGAGGAATTATAAGGAAGGTAGGAAGTAAAGACTTCTTGCCTAACATCAAGGGTATCTATTGCATTAGCAAAGCCAAGGAGTTCCATCAAACGTTTACTATCAGAAACAAACAAATATGACGGTCCCGGTGTCGTTAGTGGCAAGAGTTGGCCATGTCAACCAACGACAGTATGAATATTAAATCAATGATAATTACACACAAACAACTTAAAAATCACAAACTAAGAAACGGATTCTAGAAAATATAACAACTTCTCGCAACACTATTGATGAAACGGTACAAAATAAAATGAGACACACTTGATGTAAGACAGTCGTAACTTAACAACAAACTGTTAATGAATCAAATATAACAAGCAGCATATCAAATATGAAATAAATACTTAAGATGCAATTAGTAACATACCGAGCCAATGATTTTGCTTGCTAGCTTGAAATCGTAACAATAGAGGAACATGTGGAAAACCTTGAAGGAAAACCTAAGAATGTTCCGTTCCGGTGTCCTTAGCGAAGTTAAATGCATTTGAATAAGTTAATTAATCAATTAGTGGATTACCTACACAAGCACCTAATGATGTGTTCTTTGTCATTGATTTAAGTTTTGAATCAATTAGTAACTTGGCAATCGTTACTATATTTTTAAACCGGTGATTACTATACAGTACTGAATGGAATTGAGCAGTGGTGAGCCAAGGGTAACAGCCGCGACTTACGAGTTGTAGATCATAAGTTCGAATCTAGACAGACGCTTTACTTTTGTGTAAATTATTTCATCACTACTGCTCTCAAAACGGTGAAAGAAAACATCGTGAGGAAACCGATTGGAACCAAAATTTTGAAGACATGTAACATCTACAAACCCACACAGGGCCCGCGTGGGGGATTATGGTCCACTCCCTCTCACAGAGAAAAATCCTGTGCCCATACAGTGGGAACATCATAGGCTGGTTATGCTACTAAATGAAATTTGCTGCTTTTTTCAGTCACGAATAAGTTTTTTTCATGATCATCGTCGTGCTGCAGTAGTCCACTGTTAGCCATAGGTTTAGACACTTACCTGTTATTTAAACATCGAAGCAAGTTAACAATAATGTCGTTAGTTTTAGTTAGTATGGTAAGCGCGTTATTAAAAGCCAATAACTGAACCACATTGATATTAATAAGTTCATCTGGGTTTAAATGTGCCAAATTATTAACTTAATCAACATCCTCCGTCCTCCTGTCCATATAGATACAATTTCCTTGGGGTTTTTTCAACAAGTCTTCTTTCTTTACATCTCTTATCAACTGTTATATCATTATTCAACCCATTGCCAACCATATCATCTTTCACGCAATCCATTCATCGTTATCATCTCTTTAGTCTTCTCCTACTCGATATCCATTCGGAATCTTTTACAAAAAGCTGTAACTGTTGTTTACACGGTAAAACAATACTTCTGCAAAAATAGCTTCTTTGTCGTATTTTCAAGATAATACAAAGCTTAGCGAACCGTAAAAAGTAATGGCACCTGTTTTGTGCGACAATACAACTATAAACCATGCTAGATTTTATACAATTACGACCACAAGACCAGGTCAATGGACAACATCGTCATCCGGGAGGACCACAATTGCTTGTTGCGTAGGATTTCGATTTAATGCGTTTTTCCTTGTGGGAATAGGACACCCCTTTTTTTAGAGGATAGTAAACGGATCAAGGTTTAACCAGTATATAATATTGATGATTACTACAGGGTGGCATACATCGACGCGCAAACTAACCAAGAATTCTGCAGTTGGTTCTAGACCCCTTTTTTTTCATGATGGAAAATCATCCAAATGACACCTCCCCGCTCTGGGTGGAGCGGAAGGGAGTGTCAGACTCTTACTGACTAAGACCCACCCGTGTTCCTTCCTTAGCCCTTTATGTTCCGGGCCAGCGGTAACGGTAACCCTTTCGGACAATCCCGCTGAGTTCTAGACCCCTAGCGTAAATATTTTTCGTCAGTCAAAAAACTTTAACAGGGGTTTCAGAATCATGTACTAAATCCATGGCATCAGGTTGTGTTAATGACCCTGCCCTGCCAGCTTGTATAATAGGTTATATAGTATGTAGGTAGGTACGCCAGATTCGTCAACATTCTACAGGAAAGTATTTCATTTGTAAGTGGTCTTCATAACTAATATTCTCTAAGTTCAGTGACATGCTACCCATTTGGCAGTTCTTTATTTTGGACTAAACAAACAATTTGCCAAATATCAAATCAAACAAGTTTCCGATACTAGGAACAGATTACATGATAATCGAGAATTGTGACCATAAAGATTAGATAGTAAAAAAACTGGCTCGCTATTTATACCTAAATAACCAATTTTACTTGTGTAGCACGTAATGGAGCTTATGGCTTAGCAACGTAAGCTTGCCAGTCTAAAAAGAACTGATGTTAAAGATGATATAATATTTAGGATTTTTAGCAGAATTGATTAAGATAATGAAATGAGCACAGGAAAACCCCAAATACAAAAAGAAATACATATAACATTTAAAACATGTTGCAGTTACAAAATAAGAATACAAGGCTACAAACCTGAGCCTTCTAAAAATCCCCCTAAGAAACACACTAGGGTCAGAACCGTATCGTTTCAAAAAGTTAAACTTCATTGTATTAGGAACGAAACCCATCACTTCACAAAGACACTTGTCGCACTTAACAGTAGTTATGTTATCACTCCGTTCTCATGTTCAATATTCATTCAAAAATATTTACAAGAAAGCTATGCGAGCGTTCGAACCGCGACCGAAATGTGACTAACGAAAAGACCGGTGAATGAATCATAAACCCAACAAACAGGTCGCTTCACTTAGAACTTTTTATTGCGGTATTTTTTTTGGATTAACTGTTGTTTAGCTTGGGAACGAACGGTCTAATCAGAAAGAGAATCGTCCTAACTATGCTAGAATTTGTCAAACTGTTTTCATTTTGGACAATTTATCCGCAATTTGATAACGTTTTAATTAACCACAAATTCCTTGTTACTGCTCAAATCTATACATAATTATTTTAAAAACTAAGTCGCTTTTCGTGCCCATTTGTGTGACGGAGTTGTGACTAAACTACACAACGGATTTTGATGCATTTATTTTATTATTTTGATGATTTTGATGCGGATTTAGATGCATTTTTCACCATAATTTAGAGAATTTATACCGAAAAATGTATATGTATAACACATTAATATTAAACTAACATTCTGTCAACTCGTAAAAACCGTGCGAAGCAGGGGCGGGTCGCTAGTAACTGATAAAATTAATTTTAACAGGAAATTTCGTCATGAAGTAGTAATATTACCAAATTTGATTATTTGACGATTTGTTAACCACTGTATTAACGCATTTATGTTAAATACCGTCGTGGTCACAGTTTAATTATTAAGTCATTTACCTTAATGTGTTATCAACAAAAAATATTTAAATATTTTAGATAAAAATAAACTTCGTGATATAATACTACGTGGTCTAAACGTTGCAGTAATTAGATTGGAAGAAACACAAAAAGTGATCAAGGACTAAAATATAAGTGATAGACTAGACGTATTTTCATAAAGTTGTTCAATAGAATGAAGATAGTTAATTACGCGCTTAAAGAAATAATTAGACCTCAAACTCCACACACAAGCAGATGCATAGCCATTAAGTTAAGCGCTCAAATAACTGCGCGAGGGCAAAGCCTTGACAAGCAAAAACAGCAAGCAATGCTTTACATTAATTACATAACAAATTAAATCATAAATGATTTCCTTGAAACAAAAGATCTTATGCGTTTCCTGAAAGATAACGTCATGTCTGCCGCGTTACTATGAATATTCATAAGACCAAAGGCGATGATATTCGCTGTTGCTCTGATTCTGGAGCAAAAAGATTACATTCAAATCATGGGGGAAGAACCATTCATTAACAACCCCGCAAAAACACTTTCGGCGTTATTTTTGAAGTGGAAAAAGATTAAGAACGTGTAAATAAAATGCTAAGCGCTTTCAAAGAGAAAAAAAAAATATCACGTCGCGTACGTCACGTATATGTCACGTCAGGTTGGTAGTACGAAGTTCCCATTCAAATGATGTAATTTACTTAAAAAAACATAACTAAACGTGTTTGTATTTAATATTGAGCTTGAAACAAGAGTTAAGTTACGTGACTTTGATAAAAGAGACAATACAGAATTAATTTAAAACCAACATGGGAATAACGTTTGTCATCCTTCGGGGAATCAAATACAAAAGCAATTCTATATTAATATGCTTTACATACGTATCATGTATGATGTAGGTAAACAATATCAATTAGAGAGGTGAAGTAATGGGCCAGTCCAGGGGGCTTACTCTCCAAACTAATTTTAATTCCAGTGAGATGCCAATATGATTCCAATGTTAATTTTACAGTCACGTGATTCGGTACTCTTGAAAACAATATTGTCAACAATTACCCCACGTCAAGCCCGAACCCAATTCCACTTAGTTTTCCAAAATGGACACCCAATCTAAAAATCATTCGGCGCTAGCATCGAACTCAAGAGTACGAAACGTCACAATTCCAATGTCGATATATCGGAATTAAATTGAAGAGTAAGCACCCAGGTATGAATAATTAAAATCATATTAAACATACGAACTCAGATAATGAATAATTACGAAGCGTAACGAGCGATGCACTTCATGGGTTCTGCTTCAGCATACCACGACAATTTGAATAAGTTTTTGTGCTTAGCAATTTTTATGTACATAATACATGACATTCTTCGTAGTCATCAACGTAACTCAACGACGTCAACGTATTTTCTTTCTTTTCTTTTCTTACTTTTTCATCCTCATTGAGGACAATTTGGTTAAGGGCAGGAGCCCTTAACCAAATTTCAGTTTAGCACAGCATTTCTACTTCTTCCATGCATCTCTATTAGCCGTCATCTGAGTCACTCCCTTTCTAGTCATATTATCATCTTTCACACAAGTCATGAAATCCATCACCGTCTGTTTGGTCCTCCCCTACGCTTAGTAATGTTGGGAGAATGATCTTTCTTTAGTGTTTACTGGAAACAAAATCCTTACAACGTTATGCGTTCAAAATTTTTATGACATAGTTGGCAATTAAAAACAGCCGATTCCAAATTCCTCTTTTAACGATAATATCCATCTTAAAGATACTTTAAACAGAGAAAATTTCTTCCCTTACCTCTTTACCAGAAACATAACTTTAAGCCACAGCATTTAAAGATGAAAATTGCTTGGTAACAATGAGGATATTAGCCAATGTTGGTAAACAAGTCTTGCGAGCTTCAAAGGCATTTGCTGCAATTTATAACCTACGAAGATTTATGGAAACGGAATGAAATTGGGTCGATGTGATAAGTCCATTATCTGATTAAAAGGTGCCTTGAAGCTTTGTTGACGAGTAATACATTAAGGAGGCTAGGCAGGTTAGTATCTAAATTGCTAGTCACACGCAATCGTTCGTCTTCCTTACGACTGTTGCTTACGCCTACAGAAATATCTCCTTCCAAATTAGATTTATTAAATTATCCTGAAGGCCTATGAGACGGATATCTGATTCGAAATAAACGTCTGTTTTACTTGGAATTTTTTACAAACCAATTCGGTTCCTCAGGTTTTTCCAATTTTGAGACTTGCTTGTCGGCACCAATGTCTAACTCTACTGCCCGGGATTTTCCAACTTGAAGAATATTTTTGAAACTGCAAGTGAAAGTTTTTATCATAAGTAATGCTATCAAGTTATTATATACCCTTGCAACATTTTCGTTCATTTATATCTGCCTTGGATTAAAATCAAGCGACAAAATGGATTCATTAGACAGTCAAGCTTTCAATGTTTATGTCTGGTGTATTGTATTTTATAATGATTCCGTATCACAATCTAAGGCTTCAAATATAAAAACGGTTCTGTTAAAGAAGCATCATAAGTAATTGAGCTAGTTAAAATACTGCGATAGTAGTAACAGGTCTATAGTTTCATCGCTTACATACTTGGTCCTAAAGATTGTGACCCCGATTCCCTTAATTGACTCGAACAGATTGCACGAAGGCCAATAGTTAACACGCAATTTTTAACCCAAGATTCGCAAGGAATCTGTGGTATTGTAAAAGGCGACTAGAGGATAGAGTCACAAGGTTAGGCAGCAGAATCTATATATCCACTGAGTATCACTATCTTACTAAATAATTTGGCTGAGCTCACGGGCTTCACCTCTTTCGTAAAAACGACGGATCAGGAGTCCCATTTTTCGGTATTCAATAATAACATCAAGCCTGTAATGCCCTAAGAGTTAAGCAGAGGTGTACCTATAGTACACATACTTTTCGCTAGTTATGTTTAAGTCCCATGAAATAGGGGGCGAGCCTATTGCCATTAACCGGGCATAAATCTAGACTCCGAGTCACTACTGAGAAATTCCTGATGGAAAAATCCAATGACAACCAACCCAACTTCCTCCTATGCCCAACCTGGGAATCGAACCCAGGACCTCATGCTCAACAGTAGCGCTTGCGATCACTACTAGACCAACGAGGATATCTTGGATCTCATTCCCAAGAGTTCATGAGTTCAACCTTGACTAAATTGCGTTAGTGTGTGATTAACTTTTTATGTTGATTTAAGGACAAAAAATTGCACGTACTTCGTATCCTAGCTTGGGTACCGAAACATAACAAATTCGTTTCACGTAAGTTTAAATCTTCAAGCTTTATATAGGCGAGACGTATCGACTATATTTAAGTAGGGTTGTCTCAAATTTATCTGCGCCCGGGGATTTCTATAGGACCAAACCGGTCGAATATTTTCTGAACACGTTTACGATTCAATCTAAAGCATTGTAGAAAATTATAATAAAATATTCAACATATTATAATGATACAGCCGGTCGATTCTGGCAAATTCTCACCGTGAAAACTTAGGTGAAGTGAGTTTGTTTTTGCTAGGAATTGACACTATTGACAGCTCACTCCACGCTCACTTCACCTAAGTTTTCACGGTGAGATTTTTACAGAATAGCATCGCAGATTCGAAAATATAATGATACAATTTTAATTCATCGAGTGATTTGCAATTTTTAGCCGGCACTTTTTCGAGGTCATGCAACGGTGGTTCTCAAATTCGGCTTAACTATAGGAAGCCTAAACTAGGAATTGCAAAACATGGAGCCTAGACTGCTATTCGATAATCGTGCACATGTTTTAAGTGCAGTTTTTGAGCGCATTTTTATTGCTTGCCAAACTTGCAGTATCCGGTTCGAGTGTTTTGCATACAAACACCTTGAATCTAGGGTTGTCAGGTATCTGTTTAATCATGGCAAACCAGTTTTGTGAGGGGCCTTCACTGAACGAGTAAAAAGAGACTACCCTCTTGTCAGAGAGGCAGAATGGGAAGTAGCCTAGCCAATACCATGATTATGGCAAATTAATATTTTGGAGATGAAAAGGATAAATAATTTTATTTCTGCAAATAGGTAGTACAAACATTTTAACACGTCAATCATATTTTAAAAACTAGCTGAGGAAATCACTAAAAGTTACAAATCTGACGAGCCTTTTTATTTACTTTGAATTGACTTCACCTGCTTCTTTTTAACAGCTCGTTTCTTCCTCATAACCGAGTTGATCACTTAAATTGATATCCGGATTTCGGACCAAAATTAACCCATTCTCTCTCATTGATTTCCAGATTTTGTACTAATACCCTTCTCTGCCACCCCTAAGAGCCTACAGCGTTAGATATAGGCAGACAGTAAGACAAAAGTTCAACGTACGTTTCTCAAACATCGATTGGCGTCTGGCCAACCGCCAAACACTTCACTTTAATGGTTTGACTTATCCTACTTCCTTAAATAGATAACTGTGCGCAGATGATTTTCGATTATTTATTCTTACGCATTTATCATGTTGGGCAGTAAACTCTCACAGCTGGATATAGGGGAAACACTGAAGTTTCGCAAACGCTGATTTGAACGGTACGTAATAGGTAGGACGTAGTTTAGAAAGGGCATGACTGGGCCAAACACTTTCGTATGATTTTGTATTTATTTTATTCGTATGATATTGTGAGACATCCAATTATAAATTTATAATAGAAATAAAAAAGGAAAGAAAAAAATAATTGTGCCAGGTAACAGCCGCTGGCGCTGCTCTTTGCATTTTATTTGCCTGAATACGTTACCTGGCTCTAAAATATTTTGTGCTTTTGGTTTTCTGTTGTTCGAAAGTTATCAACTGATTGTAATTCTAAACGAGTACTAGTTAAGAAGCTTGTCGTGTTTACGTAATAATCAAATGTTTACATCTGTTTTAAAATACCATAATTTTAACTGTTTGTCGGCTCTAATCTCGGAAACGGCGTGGCCATGTTGTATGAGTAATTAATTACACATTGAATGCCTATTAAATTTCATATCCCGCAGCAACACTCATTTAATGCACATTGACTTAATTTTTGAATAAAAATGTACAATATGAAATCCCTCCACTTCGCAACTATGAAAAGTCTTGTCTTAGGTACCTGGTTCTTCTAACTACTTTATTAAAACTAGTTTTTGAATTGTGTTACCACACTAATATTATTAAGGCGAAAGTACGTGAGTGTGAGTGTGTGTGTGTGTTTATATGTCTGTTACTTCTTCATGCTCAAACAGCTGGACCAATTTTAATAAAATTTGGTATGGAGGTAGCCGACACCCTGGATTAACATATAGGCTTCTTTTTATCCCGATATTGCCACGGAATCGAAACTTATGCGGATGAAACCGCGGGGCACAGCTAGTTTGTTACATAAATTAATGTCACTGCCAAACCAGATTCCATAAAAAGAAAAAATAAACTGCAAAATGTATTAATAAAATCATAGGGGTATTTTCATCAATTGAATGACTGAAACATAGGAGCAACTAAAACAATGGACCGCGGGAGCCTAATAAATAGTTTTTAAATGAAGTAGTTCAAGAAACAGCATTAAACTGAATGCACAATGATTTCATTAAGTACCAGAGTAAACATCATAATTTACATTGATTTAATAACAATCAAAAGAATTTAAAAAAAGAACAAAACATCCATTCCTATTTTTAATAATACAAGTGAATGACTGAACCATAGGAGCAACAAAACAAGTGTTTCAGTTTTCAACAAATAACACAAGCCTACAAATAGATAAGAGTAGAGATGATAGGTTCTCAGTAAAAACAGTCCTGAATATCCCTGCACAACGCCTGGGAACAGGAAGACCCCCGTTTACATGGTGGTCCAGTATTGAGAGGGAGGTGAAAATGTATATGTCATATATGGAGTAACGTAGGTACCTTCAATACTTGTGTAATATTCTTTTATTAAAAATATTCGCTAAGTCGAGGGTAGGTTGTTGTTATACACATTCATTTTGTACAGTGCTATGCTACCCAGCGCAATAAACTGATTTACCAAAATCTCGTGTTTTAATGGACATAATAGTGGCGACGAGTGTAAATTGTGAACTATGGAGTGTAAATTAGTGAAATTTCATGAGTTCAATGTGAAAACAGACAATTGGGACAGTTACGTAACTCGACTCAATTATTGCTTTGAAGCTAGTGGAATTGTCCTCGATTCGGTCAAAAAAGCTAACTTTTTTACGATTTGTGGTGCTCAGACTTTCGATACTGTTCTTGCATTAATCACCCCAAAAAATTCAAGTGAAGTGACTTATCCGGAAGTTATAGATGTGTTGACCAAACATTATAGTCCAAAACCAAATGAAATATCAATGTCATACAAATTTTACCATCGTGATCAAACAAAGGACGAGACAGCGACAGAATATATCGCTCAGTTAAGAAAAATCAGTACCAACTGTAATTTTCCAAATCTGGAACGCATGTTGCGGGACAGATTAGTGTGTGGCATGAGCGATCGCAAACTACAGTACGAGCTGTTGAAGAAAGACAATCTCGGGTACAAGGACGTCGTCGACGCCATGGTGTCTGCCGAGTCCGCGGGGAGGGACGCGCGCATGATGCAGCAGGCCGAGCGCACGGCCACGCTGGCACACGCCGATACCGCCGCCGCGCCGCCCCCGCCTGAGCCGATGGATGTCAACGCGTTAAAAACAAAAACAGACATTCGTCTTTGCTACAGATGTGGTGATCGTCACGGTGGTGAATGCCGTTTTATCAATGCAGTGTGTCATTTTTGCAAGAAAAAAGGTCATATCAAGAAAATCTGCACAGCTAAAAAGAAAAGTACCTCAGGAAAAGTAAACCACTCTGAAGAGGTGCAGTCTGACGCGCAGCTGAACGGGATTTACAAAGTGGAGGGCGCGAACACGCGCGTTCCTGCCTACAAGCTACGCGTGTTGCTGAACGACATGCCTGTGGACATGGAAGTGGACTCAGGCGCCGCTTTCTCACTGGTCAACGAGCGCACGTGGGCGCGCTTACAACCGCGCGCCGCCGCCTCGCCGCGTCCCATGCACACTCGGCTGCGCACTTGGAACAACTCACAGGTTTCGGTCATTGGACAAGCAACGGTCTCGGTCAGGTATAAGGACATTAAAACTAAATTATGCGTAATAGTGGCTAGAGGTTCAGGGCCAAACTTATTGGGACGTGATTGGTTTGAGCCCCTCGAAATTTCTATAAAATTGAATAAAATTTTAGATATTGATTTGTCAGCAACGAATGCATTATGTAACAAGTATGGGGAGGTTTTCAAGGACGAACTCGGTACTTACCGGGGAGACCCCGTCGCGATTCATTTGAAACCGAATGCAACGCCTAAGTTTTTGAAAGCTAGACCGGTACCGTTCGCTATTAAAGCTAGGGTTGAACAAGAGATAGATCGATTGGTAGGTGAAAATGTTTTGCAACCCGTATCATATTCAGAATGGGCCACTCCGGTAGTCCCAATAATAAAAAAGAACGGTGCGGTCCGTCTGTGCGGCGATTATCGTAGTACAGTAAATCAGGCTACGGAAACCGATACTTACCCGATGCCTACAGCTAGTGAAATTTTCGCAATTATATCTGGAGGAAAATTTTACACGACATTAGATCTTGATCGCGCATATACACAAGTGGTCGTTACAGAAGACACGTCTCGCCTTTTAACACTAAACACATGTAAAGGTCTTTACACTGTACATAGGCTAGCATTCGGCGTGAAAGCGTGCCCTGGCATCTTTCAACGGCTGATGACAGCGTTGCTGGCAGGAGTGCCTGGTGTGGCCGTGCTGATTGATGACGTCATCGTCAGCGGTCGCACCATGGCAGAGATGACGCAGCGTCTTGATGCAGTATTAGGACGTATTGAGAAGGCAGGTTTACGTCTCAATAAGGACAAATGTAAGTTCGCGAAGGAGCGAGTGGAATTTTTGGGTTTTGTTATCGATGCTGACGGGATTCACCCGGCACCAAGTAAGATTGAGTCCATACTCAATACTCCAGAACCTAAAAATGTTCAACAATTACAAGCATTTCTTGGGTTATATAACTTTTATGAGAGGTTCGTACCCCATAAGGCCACGATATTAGAGCCTCTACATAGACTGCTCGACAAATCGCAGAAGTGGGTGTGGACTGACCGAGAGCAGACCAGTTTCAATACTGCTAAGCGTCTACTATCTTCTGATCTCACACTTGTACACTATGACTTGAACAAGCCGCTGGTCCTCACCTGCGACAGTTCAGAGTACGGAGCGGGAGCTGTCTTGTCCCACATCATGGAGGACGGACATGAGCGTCCTATTGCCATGGGCTCTAGGACATTGCATTCGCACGAGCGTCGTTACTCGCAACTGGATAAAGAAGCGACTGCTATAATGTTTGGAATCAATAAATTCCAGAATTACTTAATGGGTAGGTCTTTTACGATAATTACGGATCATAAACCATTGTTAGGAATTTTTGATCCCAAGAGGCCCATACCTCATGTTTTATCACCACGTTTGACACGAATTGCTTTAATATTAACTTCCTATAGTTACGACATAATACATAAACCAGGAACACAGATAGGTCATGCTGATGGACTGAGTCGCTGGCCGCAGCCTGTTCCTGAACAAGCTGAACCACAGCTCTGTGACATACTGTTAATGGCAGAGGCCCCTGATGACTTTCCGATTGATGTGGACAAAATAGCAAACGCTACAAAACAGGACAACGTTCTCAATCGAGTAAGTCATCACATTCTATGCGGTTGGCCAGCCAAAATATCAGACGATCAGCTACGTCCATACTGGCTGCATCGGACTGAGTTGTCATTGCACGAGGACTGCGTCCTCCTAGGCTGCCGTGTAGTAGTACCTCCGCCGCTTCGTGAAGCAGTGCTGCATGCTCTTCACAAAACACACAGTGGCATTGTTCAAACCAAATCACTTGCCAGAAGTTATGTTTGGTGGCCACAGTTAAATGACGACATTGAAACTTTGGTACAGACCTGCAATAAATGTTCTGAAAACCGGCATATGCCACCAAAAACTAGTTATGAGTGGGTGATGCCAGGGAAACCTTGGTCTAGGTTAAATATGGATTTTGCTGGACCTTTCCAAAACAAAACTTTTTTGATTATAGTTGACGCATATACGAAATGGCCAGAAGTCAATAATATGACTTCAGCCACTGTCATTAAGCACTTGAGAATGATTTTTTCTATCCATGGATTATGTGAGACATTAGTATCGGATAACGGTACTCCTTTTGTTTCTTCTGAGATGAAGACATTCCTAGAAGCTAACAAGATTAAACACATTACTTCTGCACCTTTTCATCCATCCACCAACGGTTTGGCAGAACGTATGGTACAGACAGTTAAAGATAAACTTCGTAAAATGGACGGTATGTCCTGGGATGTTAAAATTCCAAACATGCTCTTAGGACTAAGGGCAACCCCATGTGCGGCTACTAACAAAAGTCCAGCAGAGCTTTTGTTTAACAGACGGATCCGCACATTGCTAGATACTATTAATCCACATGATCAGAAACGTAAAAGGAGGGAAAATCAAATCGTAAGAAATAGTCAAAAGAAGAACAGACAGACAGATGTAGGGCAGAAGGTTATGTACAGGAATTTTAGCAATGGACCTCGTTGGTTACCAGGTACTGTAGTAAACAAAGACGGTCCAGCCAGCTATCGAGTTGAAACTGGAGATGGAACGGTAGTCAGTAGACATATAGACCAATTAGTCAGACAACAGAATGTACTAAATTCCGAAAGACAGGTTGCTAATGAGGAATTAGATCAGACTCAAGAAAGGGACACAGTAGAACAAAGTTATGGGGAAAGACAATATCAGGAAATGGATCAGGATCAATCAGATATACAGGAAAGTGAGCAAATTATAGAAATACCCAGTTCAGACAAATGGGCTGAAATGTTAGGTATTCCATTGGAGTCAGAACCTAGTTTTTCAGGCGGTAAAGTTAGGAATAAACTTGCTATCCATGGAAAAACTCCCTATACTAGACCAGCTGCAAATTATAACTTTATATTGTAATTGATAAAAACACATCTTTTGAAACCTAATACTTTTTCATATTGTCAAAGGCATAGTTATAAAAATTAGGATTAATTGATATCTTTAAGTTTAGTAATATGTGGTGAAGGGTTAAAATAAGTAACTTCAATTTTGTAGTATGTTATTAAGTTTATATTTGTTTTTATATTATTATTATGTTTTACATACTTGGGGGGAAGGTATGTCATATATGGAGTAACGTAGGTACCTTCAATACTTGTGTAATATTCTTTTATTAAAAATATTCGCTAAGTCGAGGGTAGGTTGTTGTTATACACATTCATTTTGTACAGTGCTATGCTACCCAGCGCAATAAACTGATTTACCAAAATCTCGTGTTTTAATGGACATAATAGTATATAATAACCTAACTCCTATGACAACCCAGGACAAATCGTCCTGGTGCTGCTGTACAAGAAGACCCAACCCCAGACAAAACTGCGATTAAGGGATGGAAGACAAAGTAGAAGAGAAGCCTATAACTTAGACAAGAATAACTTATTGTAAGTGAGATCTAAAATTAAGTGGTACCTCCTACTTAATTTGTCTTACAACAATAACTCAAAAATTTATCAAACTCAAAGCATTTGCTTCAATGGAATCATTTACAGGCACTTTTGCATTGTCAAGGAGTCAGTCAATTAGAAATATGAAGCTAGTTGCGTCCTCCAAAGCGTAGCAGCTGGGTAATATGGAATAGAGAAGGCATGTCCTAGCAGTCAATGGTCTAACCGATGATGTCAAATAATAATTACTTAATAAGATAAAGATAATAATGGACTTATCTGGGAGATACAACAGGAACACATACTTAGATTGGACCAAGTATCATCAATCAACAGGTAAAGTTATTTTGTTAAATTGTTTATCAACTGGGCAGTATATGGCTGATATATGGTTACTACCCAGACCTACCCAAACCAAGAGTCTATTACTCATAGAAGAATCAAGATATACACTTATCAATGAAGGTTTGAATTGGGATTTTTTGGGTGTTTCTTAAAAGACTGGGTTTTATAGTGTGTATGGAATTCCAGCTGTATTTTTCAAATATTATTACTTACTTAGGTATTATAATTTATCAGGTTTTGATATTGGTTAACCATAGCCCCAGCTTAAAGGTAGTCCTGCACAATTATTGAATGGGACAACAATGGGGGCCATTCATCAGTTCTTAGGGCACTTTTGTATATGATAAACTGCCTTAACTGGGATGTTTTATGATAAACATAAGGAAAATCTATCTACATTAAATCATAACAATGTATCTACCTATATGTATACCTATTTATAAGGCATAGTTTTATCTGACATTATCTATGATGCAAAATTATAATCAAACCATAGACAAGTTGTAAGATTTTTACTACAACATAAGAGACATGAACTTAAATAATTATCTCTTGGTTGCCAATTACTTAGTTCATGTTGTCTTATCATGGAATTATTGAAAACAAACTGGGAATTAGATATTTATAAGTATTACCTCATATGCTTGATAACATGCACTAGTAGTCAAATACTGAGTAATCAAAGTATAAAAATAAAACTCTTTAGCTTTATAATATTAGTAAGTATATAATTATATTAATTATATTAAAATTTCCCAGTCCGGTACTAGAACTTTTAATTGTATTTTGTATTCTATTGTTATCACACAAATTGTAAGGGCATGGCATCTTGCTACTAAGTAATACCATAATAAAAAGTTATCTTTTAAGATTATATTTTTTGGTTAGTGGGTCGTCTTAAAGATAATTCTTCACAACTCAAACAACACTAACATGCTGTATAACTGACATGCAATTATCAACCTTATTGCGTGATACTAAGTTTGCATCTATGGTGCAATGGGATGGTATCTTTAACTCGAATTACTTGAGTAGGTAATTATTGGAGTAATAGGTAATTATGTTACAAATGACTATTGACCTGCAACAGTGCCTCAGTGGACATTAAGCATGTATAATGATTGTAAATAGCCTCTAAGAAATCATCGTCTGTCATCAAACGACGATAAGCACGTAAACATTAAAAAAAAAACTACGTGATAACAATACACCATTGTTGATACAAAGATAACATTTTTAGATCATTTTTGAACCCAGTGACACGTAGAAATAGAACCATACAACAGCCTAGTACGTCTACAATAGATTGAACTTCATTATTCTACCAGTTAGATAATATAACATCAATCAGGACCCACCTTGTAAATGGACCACTTATATTAGTTATTTGACCAAGTATTTTTTCCACTGTCCGCTTGTCGCCTTCGCGGGCGGCGTTTAATAGCTCCTGGCCCCTTCCCATGGCCCATTAATGTTAACAACCACACATAAAAACAACACCAAAATCAAACATTTCAATTTTTACACTAGACTTCACTCACTACACATTACAACTTCATTGATCGCGCCGCCATGTTTGAAAATTTTGACGTGAGTGCGCTCTAGCGGCCTACGAAGGAATCGATATCGAGAACGGGAACGATCTGTCTGAAGGCGCTTACTACCTACTAAAACTGAAGTTATAGAAAATTAGTTTTTTTCCTAGGCATTTTTTAGAGCTTAACACTACTTCATAGTCTTCACAAAAAAGTAAGTATTATGAACCATGAGTACTACGATTTCCACCAAAAGTGGACAGCACTGACCTCTAGAAAACAAGTTTACTACAGGGTCAGTGGTTTACAGCCATTCCATTTTATAAGAAACTTCGGGACAAATGTTCTGAAGGTAATACGCCGAATACGCGTTATACCCTGTACGTAAAAACTATGCAGGCTATTATAGTTTTATTAATATCTAAACCTATGTTTTCTAATGTCGATGACCCACTTTCAGAGTTTATTTTTACCGTATTCTAGTAGCTCAATTTGAAAGTTTTGTTCAAATCATACTTTAATTTGAAATTGTCATTAACATCGACTTGATGTAAGATCTAAACCCCTAATAACTTTTGGCACAACTACAAGTTTACCATCTAACTTCCTTCCTTCCTATAACTTTTTCCTACTGTTTCATTGTTATTTTTAATCTATCATTTCATTCGGAAAAAATAGGTCAATTCGTTCAACTCCGTTCAACTCATTCGTTGCCGCTTGTCACTTGTCATACATGTCACCGTCAGTTTGCTGTCAGTGTCATCCGGTAGACTATTGACTATTATTGTGGTGGTTTTTCCGCAAAAGCCATTAAACGAAGAGAAGAAGAAGACTATTATTTTAAACTATTGTAGTCTTGTTTTGCCGAGTTCGTGTTGACTTGATTTGATTGCGATATCGTAGGGGACAAAATGTGAATAATTTTATTATTGTGTCATACACATATATTATCAGTCTAGTTCGTTGCTTCAATAATTAGTTAATATTAACTACAATGTCGTTATTATTTTGCAGCAAAGTGATCTTGATGGTGTCAGAATGATCAGCTGTTCCAAATTATTTATTTTTGGTGTAATCTAAATCATTACAACGAGTGAAAATGCTCCCCACAATGGGTGGTAGATTTAATTTAATTTTAATTTCCTTACTGTACTTTGCTGATTTAGTTGCTACACAAGGTAAATCATAATTTATATTATTCTTTACTATTGAAATGCTATTCTAGGGTACTTATTATGAGGACGCTAGTTAGATCTGTAAAAACAAGAGACAAAAAAATACACCTATGTAGATACTGAAACTGGTACCAACTTACCTAGTTTGTGTTATGGGTACTGTATCACTGTATACTGCTTAGGTATTATCTACTGGAGTGCTGGAGTGTCAATTTTGTGTACCTATGTTAAAATTGAGCTGTTAAAACAAATTCTGATATTGTATCATATAAACCATATGTGTATGTGTATTCTCTACACTACACTCCAATTTTTTATTTGTTCCAGATGCCAACAAATTGTTAACAATACCTTTAAACAAGACTATAACGTTTGATGACAGAGAAATTTACGGAGGCTTCATGACATTAAATGGAAATTCGGATGTACAAGTGAATTTCAGCAATGTTGATAAGAGTTTAGAATTCATAGTTTTTCAAGTGCACACTCATATGTTTAACGTCTCTCTTATTATGAACGACAAACAAGGATTAAGTATTGCTAATGGAACTAATTTAGGCTTTGTGAGTTTTTTAGAAAACGAGGCCACATTTAACATATCTAATTATAATATGAATGTTACTGTGCGGGCATATATTTCAGTGCATGGCTACAAGGAAAAAGGTATGATATTTTTTGTTTCTTATTTCACTATTCTCTCTTCTGCTATTTTGTCTATGTCCAGTGCCATTTCTTATGGCCAATTCCTATAATTATAGGAGCATTATTGGTAAAAATTAGGACTCTTGTATCTTTACTAATAATGCAGCAAATACCTCATAGCTGTGCATAGTAGACCCTGCCATATGGAAGTAGCTATTGTATAATTAGGATTATGGATATATTTAATGCGCAGTTTGGCAATAAAAAATGCTACCATTGGTAAGCAAAACAATTAGTTTTTGTTTATAGGAACCGAGCATAAATGTGATACTTTTACACTCTATTTCAAACACATAACATTTTACATTTATAAGTATGTACACAAAACACTTCAAAAATTCAGTATACCTACTTCAGTATTATTTAGTATTTGTAGTTTTTATAGGAAAAATGTCTTGTACAAAAAAATCACACGTAAGTGCAATATTTGGTTAATTATCACAAGTCATGATAAGTGATACTTATGGTAAATATATTTCATTTCTGTAAAACAGAAAATTTTAAAAGTAGATTAGGTTGGTAACTCGGTCATTCGGTTATCGCACATATTAAGCTTGTGTGGTTTTCCTGTATTGTGCCCGTGCAGACACCACATAACATACCTACTACATAGGCAGATATATTTAATTTATCAATATTGAGTAGGTCCATTATATTGGTTCTTCAATGTAGGTACTCCTCAAGTAAAAGTAGATACTTCGGGACAATTTTTCAATAGTCAGATAACTTTTATCTGAAGAATAGGTAAATATGACTGTTTGACATCAGCTGTCAGACTGCCATATTTATCTTCAAAGAAAAATTATGTAGAAAAATCGGCCAAATGCGTGTCAGACCACAAAAAATTAAGGGTTCCGTAGTTGCGGTGAACATTTAGTTACGCATGCACATTTTATCGACCGCAATAATACGTTTCGGGGCTGGCTACATCTGTCGCAAGTCGGAACAGCAAAACGCAAAAATCTCCATTCAGTGGATTCCAAATAGCAGGGAACGACTACGCGGTAGGCCCAGAAAGGGATGGCTGGAATTCCTCTTAAAGGATTGGCCTACACTCTCAGTAGACCGAGAAAAATGGAAAGAAGGGAAGGCAGGCCCTTTCCGGCAGGGTGATGACTCTAAAAAAATGACCTCTTTAAACCTTAATATTTCGCAAACGGATCTCTGGATCGAAAGAATGTTTCTTACATACCCCAATATTTTTGAAAGATCTATCCAATGACACTAGAGTAAATACAAATGAGTAGGATATTTCATACATACGCACCGAACGGTTTGTACGTGAGCGCGCTCGTACGTTTGCGTCTTCGCACGCACACACTGACAAAATTTATCGGTGCTAAAGGTGCGCCAGTCGTGGCTACGCCGTAAGTATTACCGCCCGCAATAAAATGAAAAAATCGGTGGGAATCGAACCCACGGTTTGAGATGCGACTCTTAACGCTAGAAAATTTTAATAACCACTTTAATTAATGCCTATTATTTGAGGTTATTGTAAAAATATATTCACTTTCCGAATTTAAAGATTATAATATTCATGGTAAAAGAAAAAGTAAAAAATACTTTAGGAATAGTGTAAAAAATACAATTTCCTAATCATTTTATTTTATTTGAATAAATACATGATTCAGTAAAACCACGTTTTAATTAATAATATTTCGATCGTAATTTTTCAAATAACTAAACAGATAACGTGATGTAGGTAATGAAAAAAATGTAGTCAGCTTCTGTTCTATGAAGAAAAAATTATTAAATAAACTTTCTATTAAAGATCCCTGATGCTTACCCTACAGGGGAAAATTGTTTTGTATAATTTATTCTTTTTTTTAGCATTGCATTGCATTTTTGACGATTGAATAAACTATAAGTGACAGCCCTACGTGTTTAGGCTATTATCGCTCGATCGGGGCTTTTTTTATCGTGGAGAAATGCTCATGCATACTGCACTACCACGGGGAGATAGTGCAGTTATGTGGGACCGAGTTGGCTTTCTTATTTGTTTTTTCTATGACGACACTCAACACAATGGAATAGACCAGTAATAAAAAATCACCCCCGATATAATGTAAGGTAGACCAAGACCAGGTATAATAAAAAAGACAGAAATTTTAAAGAATTTATTACACAACTTTGTGGGCGTGGTTAATATAGATAAATAACCACGACAATATAGTATAGTGTATATTTTTAGTACCTACCAAAACTCTCCAAGTTAAACCACCGACGGAGAAACAGAGTTGACGAAACTATAAGAGTTCCTAGATTTACTAAATATGTTTTTACTTTTTCGATGTACCTACAACATATAGGGGTACCTACTTTCCCTCCAGGGCCCGCTTCAAATTTCCACCCGGTACCCATTTGAAAAGAGTCTATCCCGTATCCGCCTCGCCACGTGCTGGACATTTTTCGACCTATTTTCCACTAAGCGGACAGTTACTGGCGACCGCAGGCCGCAGCCACTAGCAGAAGTTTTATATGCAGGTTCAAATTAAATAAATTACCTAGTGAAACACGACGGACGTGATAGGTTTCGATATCTAAACATGATAAAACAAAAAAAAAAAGATTAGATGTATCTGTTTGAGGGGTCAACGACCACAGGTAGTGTAGGTACTTATTCAGGTACTCGAAGTATGAATTGAGAAAAACATTTTTTTTTGTTTAAACGTGTTTAAATGTGCCCGTGAATATGAATCCAGCTTAAAGCAAATGTTGATCCAGAAACTATATTTACAGATCCAATACCTGGCGGATGTAACATGGAGTTCCCATATCTTCAAATATATCCGTACCTTTATACCCAGACATTCTCCGACTACATATTAGTGGAAGCCGCGGCACCAGCTCGGGATGCCTTAGACCGTAACTGTGAATTCCCTTTGGACGCAACTATGACGTTCTATATGATGTACCTGCCGGAACTGAACTTCTACGAGGACCCTTATTTTACTGGCATCAGGAATATGATGACCCTCAAGGGTATTGAGAAATATGGAACTGTTGTAAGCATGCTTTTATTTTTAACTGCTTAATACCTGTATTTTTATACAAGTGCTGCTATCTATACTATAGGCTTAACTGAGACGTTGCCTGAGGTAGCAGCGCGGTGCGGGAGGGGTGTGGTGACGTGATGCGAGAGCTCAGTGATTCGTCAACTTGTGACAACTATCACCGCTCCCGCACCGCGCAGCTACCTCAGGCAACGTCTCAGTTAAGCGGTCGGCCTATAATAATAAAGCTGAAGAGTTTATTTGTTTGAACGCGTTAATCTCTGCAATTACCGGTCGCATTTAAAAAATGATTTTTGCATTTTATCGCTCAAATCTGAAGGTTGTAGGCTATTTAACATCATGCTAGGACCCTTAGGAGCCGAGCAGAAAGAACGCTAAGCGAAAACGAAGTAATAACACGGACGGGCGATGCGATGCGATAGGGTGGGTCGGGGGAACAAGTTTCACGCGGACGAAGTCGCGAATTGGGCTATAAAATGCAAATCGAATTTTTCAAATCCAACTGGTAGTGTTCCACAGATTAGCGCGCTCAAACAAACAAACTCTTCAGCTTTGTTATTAGTACTAGTTTCTGCCCGCGACATCGCCCGCGTGAAATTTTTTGTTGTTTTTTGTAGAATTTGAGATATTTGTATAAGGAGGTCGTATGTGAGAGGACTACCCTTATGCCTATCTGTCACCAAGCAGCGTGGCTGTATTCCAGTTTGAGGGACATAAGTAGACCGTGCCGGTGTAATTACTCATGAGACATTTCAGCTTATGTCTCTGGGCTGGCAACACTATTGCGCTGCCTCTCGTATTACAGATGTCTCTAGGAAGCGGTGACCATATACAATTAGATACGCCGTTGTCTTGTTTGCCACCTAATTAGGTACATAGTAATAATATTTAAATAATAAAAAACTGGCCAAGTGCGAGTCGGACTAGCACACGAGGGGTTCCGTACCACAAGGCAAAAACACCGAAATAAAACACGTTTGTTGTATGAGAGCCCCCCTTAAATATTTATTTTATTCTATTTTTAGTATTTGTTCTTATAGCGGCAACAGAAATACATCATCTGTGAAAACTGAACTGTCTAGCTATCACGCTTCATGAGATACAGCCTGGTGACAAACAGACAGACGGACAGTGGAGTCTTAGTAATAGGGTCCAGTTTTTACCCTTTGGGTACGGAACCCTAAAAACAGCCTTTTACTGTCCGTCCCACTGCAGGGCAAAACGCCTCTCCTCATACGAAGAACGCATGAGCATTAATCATCACGCTTGCTCAAGACGGGTTGGCGATTTGAGACTTATATTAACTATTAGTCCAGGTTTCTTCACGAAGTTTTCCTTTACCGATGTCAGTAATGTCCAAGATAAATTCGAAAAGTACTAAATTAATTGAAAAAATCACTTTGGTAGGTACTTGCCAACATTTGAACCAACCATCTCTTCCAACCTCGGCGAGGTCTTAACCATTTGGCCGTCACGACAATTTATTGACAATTTGTTAATAGGTACAATGCGTGCCACGAAAGATGAGACTTGACACACCACGTGGTTTGACATGCGCAGTACACGATTTTAGGTATCTTTAGCGGTATGAAGTCTGAGTGGGGGACGGGACCGGACGTCATAGGGGCTGCGGAAAGAGCGGGGGAGGCGGGGTCAAGTCTCATCTTTCGTGGCACGCATTGTACCTACCTCATCATCCATAACCAGCCTATATTGTTCCCACTGCTGGGACACAGGCGTCCTCTCTATCAGAGGGAGTGGGCCATAATCCACCACGCGGGCCCAGTGCGGGTTGGTGGACGTCATGTCTTCGAATTTTTGGATCTAAGACATGTCGGTTTCCTCACGATGTTTTCCTTCACCGTTTTGAGAGCAGTGGTGATGAAATTAAATACACAAAGTAAAGTGCCTGCCTGGATTCGAACTCAAGCCCTAGGACTCGTAAGTCGGGGCCGATACCACTGGGCCACAACTGCTCTCACATACACCTAACATAATAAAAATATTTTCGTTCCAAGATTCCGTTCAACTCCGTGCCGAATACGCGACGTATGTTGAGTGCTTACCCTGGCACTGGAGCCATTTACGTTGTTGTGGCGAAGAGCATTTCTAAATTTGAAAATGTAACACCTTACTCTATGTACGTACCGAGCTTCAGTTATGGCTGTACCGACTTCTCTGAAGGGGGCTGCGAGATGATTGGTAAGTTTCATCTGTATTTTGTTTTTAACTCTAGGATTCTAGCGACCAAATACTCAAACGCAACTCAATTTTAAGTCGCCTTTAAGTATTATGCTGTCTCTGTCACTATCAGGTGTATTGTAGTGACAGAAATACATTTAAGCACACCTTAAAGTTAAGTGTCGTTTGAGAATTCGGGGGTAAGTCATGCGTCTAGGGCATACCTTGGTTGAATGCCATCATCATCAGCCTACAGCAGTCCAGCAGTGCTGGACATAGGGTCTCTCCTAATGCACGCCATTTAACTCGATTTTCGGCAACTCTCATAGCTACAGTACCCGGCGATAAATATTGCACATCGACCTTTGGAAAGAGACAATCGGCTAATTTCGGCTTGTGGGCTGGCAATGCGATGGGGTGGGTCGGCGGACCATAAATTTCACGTAGATGAAGTTGCGTGCAGAAGCTAGTACTAGGTATAAAAGGAAAAGCTTCTTTCCAGGCATGGAGGGGTCTTCTTTCCAAAGGTCGATGTGCAATATTTATCGCCGGGTACTGTACCACAATGTCTAGGCTTGTAGTAATTATGAGCGAGGTGCAAGTGTGAACGCCATCAAGGATCAGCGGCACTACTCATGTGTGATGCTGATGAAGCATGTAGCTCATATTTTATTTGTCGACCCGAGAGCTTCTTTAGCACAAGCCCGTACAAGTGTTGGCATGTGGAAGTATGACCACCATAGAAACGGGTTTTGTCGACGGAAGAATAGAAAAAATGACAGATTTCTTTAGAAATTTGTCATTTTTTCGTCTATTCAAACTTAAGTTTCATATTAATATTATTTCAAGTTAAACAAATATCAACTTTATTTTAATGTTAACTAAGTTGATTTTAGAGTGACTAGGACTATTGAGAAAGTTATAAAAATGTTTGAAGTTGTAGCGCAAAGTGAACTTTATTATGTAGGATTTAAAGTAATTTATCCATAAACTCATATTTGTTTACATTTTTGGCAAATAAATCGCGAATTCAGATTACTTACGTACCTAGCCCACGTAGAATGTTTTCGGTTCAAAAAAAATCTGCTATTTCATACAAAAGTGCAATATACCAATACCTACGGTAAAGATTAAATGGGACAACAGATTTTTTTTTTAATAACCTACGAAAATTTACCACATCTTGGGTCCACATTGTGAATTATGAGTTCGTTTGTATGGAGTGGTACGGGAGTGGTATTACAATTAACGTCAACTTTCAGATGACTGGTTCTCACAGATACTATGTGTAGTATTGCTGTTGGTTGGCGTGTTCCTATGTTTCTTTGGACATCGGTTCTTCAAGACTGAAATGTTTTTCGCTGGATTCTTCAGTGGTGTCATTATAACATACATACTGTTAGCATTGATAACTGTTGTTGATAAGCCTGGTAAGTAAACATAGAAACTAAGCATATCTAGGTGCTCCCACATTGCCGTTAGAAAATGTTTGTAAACATTTTCTAACGTAAAAACATTTACTCACAAATGTTGTCAATTGTTACATTTTGTTAGGAACTGTTACATGTTATAAGTGCTTACTAACACTTGTTTACTAACATTTTATAACATTTAAATCTGGTATTGGCTCGCAGTTTGTTTGCGTTCTGAGAGCGTCTACACGAAAATGGAAGAGGATTTGCTCATTGGAATAGCTTTCATTTTTTGTTTAAAAAAGAAGAAAAATCGCTCTTATTGGATGCGCCAAACGCTAAAAGCTAGAGGAAAATATAGTGCCACAGACTATCTCAAGGATTTGGGCATTGATGGTTGCTTAAAAGATTTTTTTTTTATAATCTGTTAACTTAACGTTACTAAACATTTTCTAACATGAAAGCATTTTTAACATTTGTGATTAAATGTTTGCCAACAAATGTTTACTAACGTTACTAAACATTTTCTAACGGCAATGTAAAACTAGGTAACGAATGCCTAAATAAAAGCGCGTTATTGGATTTTCAACTTTCGGCGCTAAGCCGACCGTTGAATATCGTATGGTAGTAAAAACGTGTCGCCTAGTATTCGTGAAAACGGGCATTAGACCCCGAAAGAGTCCTAAACAGTATAAAAAAGACAGTTTCATTACCGTTGAAAACTGATGGTTCCTAATTCATAGTCAAGCACCTTACCCCCTTCTGCTAACCTAGAACTGCAAAATTACATGGCTATCTTGCAATTTGTCTGCCTTTCGAGCCTTCAAAGTCGAAGTCATATCATCAGACCATTAAAAGGCAGTTTTGAAACATCACTAAATACATGAAATAAGAAAATATGATTCTAGTTAGCTCTTCCAAAAAGCCATTTCGTATGGGAAATAAACTTCATAGCAACTCTATGTTAACCAGTAGCTTATCATTCTTATACTAAAGTGTTTCAGATCTTTAAACATGCAAAAAGTAATAACAAAATATTATTTTAGCCCTGCTAGCCGCAGCGACGGTGTCTGGCCTGTTCTTCGGCGGAATATGGTGGTTATTCTGGTGGCTGTATGGAATACCAGTGCTTGCAGTATTATTGCCATCACTGAATCTCGGATTCTTACTTGCTTCCATATTTTACTACAGATTACCAGGTAAGGTCATATCAGAGATTTTTTTTTAATTTATTGCTAAATGGGTCTGCTCTTGACCTCGATCACGCCTGATGGAAAGCGATAGATGAGGTCTATGCTGGAACGAGCGTGCCCAGAAGATGCCTGTTCACTCTTGCTTTGAGACGGGTTAAATATGGGGGGAACACAAATACCGACAGAGAATATTTTTATTTAAATTAAAACATGGTACAGACGCCAGCACATCAAGCTACCCGAAACTGTTAAATTTTCCCGATCAACTTTGAACCTTATGATTTAGCGATAAAGTTGAAAATCTATTAAAGAAATTTGACAGATTGTAGTAGCTTGATGTGCTGGCGTCTGTACATTCATCACCACTGCTTTCAAAACAGTGAAGGAAAGCATTGTGAGGAAACCGCCATGTTATAGAACAAAAATTCGGAGACGTGACATCCACAACGCGGCTCCAGCCGTGGATTATGGACCACTCCTTCTCACAGAGGAGGGAGGTCTGTTTCCTATCAGTGTGAACATTATAGGTTGATAATGTTGTGTGCGAATATTTGCCATGGTACAGTAAGGTGTTTTTCCAAGGACTGCCATACAAATATTTAAACATTTTAAATGTAAAAATTTTATACGACATACTTATTTGTTAAAAAAGAGAACCAGAACAGCATTTTTGGGAAAGCCTGGGTTTTCTACTTACCTACAAATTCTACTAAGGGCTGATTATATAGTTAGATAACTTTTATCTATCGAATAATTAGATATGAAAGTTTGACATATATTTTCTGTACAAAAACTGTCAAACCGCAATATTTATTCCTCGGATAAAAGTTATCTGACTATTAAAAAATCAGCCCTAAGCCTTGATTTAAGTAGATTGACGTAATAATAGTAACAAAAAATCTGCAAGCTATCTGCATTCTTCTTTCCTATTCTGAAGAAACATAGCCTTAACATTTATCTCCCCATAAAAAAGCCCAGGAACCTAAGTATGACCACAAGTTAAAAATTTCCCAAAAAATTGCTTTATCAAAACTTTTTCAGCAAAGCATGTTTAAAAAAAAACTGCATTCTGCTTCTCTGTTGAGATGAAACAAGTCCTAACTTATTAAAAAAAGTACTTGTAGGTACCTACCTAAACATGACCATATCGTTACGAAATTCCACAAAAAAAAAAACCTTTTTAATATTTATTAAACCGAAAACAATATTTTAGGGAACATAGTATATTTGGAGTGGGACTTCAATTTCTGGAGCCTCTTCGTCCTGGTGGTGATGCTGACGGCATTAGCAGTCGTGTCCGTATCCTATGCTGCGAACATCCTATGCTGTGCCGTGCTCGGCGGGTACGCAGCCGTGCTGTCCATCGATTATTATATGGGAACCAACTTCAAGTTCATCATTATAAACGTCATTAGAAGATCTGTGGTCCCGCATTTTAATAAGGCTTTCTTGGCGCCACCTGATTTTCAATGGAGAGGTGAGTTATACCTACATAATTATTTTTATATGCAACTAGCATCGCCCCGCGCTTTCACCCGTATAAGTGTCGATCCCGTGGGAATATCAGGATAAAAGTATCCTATGTGTTGGTATATTCTACTAGTCTATATAAAAAAAAACATATAGAATAGATAAACATATTCATATTATATATGAGTAATGTTTCTGTATCACCCTAAGGTAGACTGGTAAAAATGCCCAAGGCATTAAGTCCGCCTTTGTACAGTTTTTTTACTTGTGCATAAAGTTTAATAAATAAATATAAATAAATAAACAGTTTTATATCTTCCATTGACATTTTTTTTTTGGCGTAATTATACGTATAAATTTTAGAAAAAAAAAAATGTAATACGTCGAAATATTTGGACTAGTATCTATCATTAACCAGGGAGAAAGGAAATCAACGCCAACGACCCGACCGCGTTTCCTCGATCGTCAACACTGTGCTGTGGACGACGAGGTGAGATCAGGAATATTCGCTCCTACGAAACATTGGCCATAACTTTTTTCATACAGCGATTTGAAATGAGCTGCCATAGAAGTGATAGTATTATAATAAAATACATATGTAATGACATATTTGCGGTTGTTATTGGTGCTTAAACCAGTTGGCAATTTGGCATACATTTTTGACGATTCTCCTTTAAGTTTATGTTTTTACCTCTGCTTATCCTTTCAGACGTGATTTTATGTTATATCCTATTAAAATGCTACAGGCTAATAGTAGGTGTCTATCGCACTGTTTACATATGTTATTATGCGCGGCAGCATAATATTTAGCGTTCTTCAGGTTACTAACCTATTACATACATTGTTGACAGATGAACTTATGCCCAGGCGCATAAATATGTTTTAAGTGGAAGATGGATTTTGCAATAACAAATTAACATGTGCAGCTAATTAAACGAAAACATGTCTATAGGACAATCATCTCTTGAATTTATCTATGGCTGTTTTCAAAACAAAACTGTCTTATTGAGAATATTTTATTACGTCATTTTGCATTCGGCATTAGTCTTTTCTTGGTACCTATTTAAATGTTATAAAATTAAATATTTTAGGCAGGCACTTTACTTTGTGTATTTATTTTCACCACCACTGCTCTTAAAACGGTGAAGGAAAACATCGTGACGAAACCGGCATGTCCTAGAACCAAAAAAAGTGGCACTCCGGGAGTACTGACAGAAGTGAAAATAAAACACAAACAGAGTACTTTGCCATCACTCACTGGCATATCGGATATACCTACGTACATTAAAACCGAGTACCTATGTACATCCCGAGGACAGCCGAACACATCCGAAGCGGGTATTTTTTTAATCGTCTTATAAACAAAACACGCCCGGTGTCGCTTACGGTAACACTGGCGCGAGTTCAATGACCTGTATTACATTTATTCATTAGAATCATTAATATATCTTTCTAAGTTAGATTTCTACCACCAACCACCAATCTCTTATGGAAAAGTGTTAGTGGTAGAAATCTAACTTAGAAAGATGTATTATTGATTCTAATGATTAACTTCTCTAAATATGTACCTGCTATTGTCGCGATCAAGATTTTGATCAAGATATAACCTGACACTGACCTGCAAATTGCAAAAAACGTAAGAAAATTTGAATTTCGCGGTCTCAACTACACATTTACCTTAACCCTTTCGTCTCTTCTTGCAGATATCGTCGTGGCGTTCATATGGCTGGTGCTAGCAACACTAGGGTTCCTGTTCCAACACTGGCACAACAGGGGAAGGCCCCCCTTCCCCCCGCCGCCGAGGGCTGTTAGACCGAGCATGTCTGAACCGATATCTTATGGCTCTTTTTATTTTTTGAGACGGTAGGTGAATTCATATTAATCTTTAATTCATTAAAAAATTTGCCTCTAATAATTTTGTTTTGTTTTTCGCACTTAAGTTTATTCTCGAGATAAAAATTGGCCTATATAACTAACTCTTTACAAACTTCCAGTTTTTGAAATGTTACCCTATATTTAGGAGAGTCTAAGGGTCACAGCTCACACCGAAACGCGACGCGGCGCGACGTGACGCAACAATAGTGCAAATGTGTAACTTTTATAACTATTGAAATGTGCGCGCAGCGTCGCGTCTCGGTGTGATTTGACCCTAACACTGACTAAATTAAAGCCAGTGTTAGGCCACATAGGTGTTACATAATAAAGAGTATTCTATTCTATGTGTTTTACACATAGAATAGAATACTCTTTATTATGTACACCATATTAATTACAGATATAAATAAAACACACACATACCTATTTAAAAAATATTATTTTCTGTATTTTCAGGCCAACAATCCAGCAGAACACTGGCGATGGTAGTACGATGCCTGTTGATTCAAGAATATACAACGAAAGGACTTCCCTACTGGCTTAGTAACTCGACTAAAACACTAGCATGAAGTGTAAGAACTAAGGTGACAATACTTGTCTATTCTTCCATCTATTTAGTTTTTGCAGTCCATTACTGGAACGATCATTATAGTTATTCTAACTTACTATAGGAAAAAAGGGCTTTCTAAAAAAAAGGATCTCGCATATTTTGGTTATTTAAAATGTTACATAAACGATTGAAAAATAAATAATACCTACTTCGTTTTTAAGCGTAACTCTTGCTCAATGCACGTACAGACGCCAGCACATCAAGCTACCCGAACCGAAACTGTCGAATTTTCCTAATCAACTTTGAACCTTATGCTTTAGCGATAAAGTTGAAAATTTATCAAAGAAATTTGACAGATTGTAGTAGCTTGATGTGCTGGCGTCTGTACACAATCGCGTTTTTTAGGGTTCCGTACCCAAAGGGTAAAAACGGGACCCTGTTGTCTCTTCAACAAATACTAAAAACAGAATAAAATAAATATAAGGGGGCTCCCATACAACAAACGTGTTTTTTCGGCGTTTTTGCATTGTGGTACGGAACCCTTCGTGTGCGAGTCCGGCTCACACTTGGCCAGGTTTTTTTTTATTACCCTACCGTTTCACGATTATAAAATGCCTACAGACAGGCCGTCATGAGAATGCGTTACAGCCTGACACCTGTCAGTGCAACAATTCTGGTAACTAATAGAGATTCAATTCGCATACCACGTATTCGTTTGTATGAAACTGATGGGTGTCAAGAACGCATTCTCCTGTCGGCCGGAATAGTTTACCTTATGGCTCTGAGTGAATTTGGCCTAATTATAACGATTCTAAAAAGCGTTATTACAACTGATTGTGTTATTTTAATTGGCTAGTAACTAACGCATGCCAGTTGCCTCTTTGAAAAATCCTGACAAGCTTTACTAGTCAATTAATATAATAATTAGTAGTACATTTAAATTACTCGTGAACTAGTTATGATATTTAATTTTCTATAATTTTTTTACGTTCTTAAGGCATTGTAATGTCTTAATATAAAATAATTATTTTTATGGGTTTTTTTATTTTAATATAATTTTAATGTAAAGTCTCGTGGCTCATTTACACTTTTCCAAACGCAAGAAGAGTGCAAATTACGGAATTTAAATGGATAAAACAAACTAAAGAACCACTAGACTAAATACTAAACTTGCTTGTTCACAAAGCCTAAGTTTTAGTATTACAGACTAAACGCCTTCTGATTGTGACTGGAGTCGTGTAAATGACTTTTCCAAGAAGAACGTTTCCATCATAATTATTTATAACGAACGTGATTTAAATCTGTCATTTTCACAAGTATTTGACATTAAGGTGTCAAAAATCGCTCTGTATTTTGAACATAACGGCCGCATGTGGCTGTCACCGCTCTTCCAGGAAACTGTAACTGAGACTTGATCAGACTGTATCAAAAATACCGTGTACCAAAAGTAAGGCCCGTATTACAGAACCTCACTCAAGACAAGCATAACTCAACACTCGTTTAGAGGCATTTGATTGGTTGAAACTAGTTTTAAGTAATGCTTGAGTGAGGTTCTGTAATACGAGACGTAGAGTTACTGAAACTGACAGTTTTTCCACAACTGTCAGTTGTCTAGTTTTAGTAGTGAAATGTTAAGAATTTCCATGTAACACTAAAGTAAAATCTACTTATTTCTTCCTATGTCCTAATGACATAAGTGTATTAATTAATGATTATATATAATTTTATTGATATTATGCCAATCATATCAAACGCGCTGTAAGACTGTATTATGTGATTTTAAATAGAGACTTGAATTGTAAACATTTCGATTTCTATGCCAATAAATATGTTATTTAAATACTTACTAGCCCTGTTTAATTGGTACTATAAACTTACTGTAACTATATAGCCAAAAATAGTAGGTATATTAAATTAGTTTTAGTATTATTTTGGTCAGCGGAAAATGAAAAAGGGAAAAATCTGCAATAGGATAAATACAAGATAAAACAAAGAATGTTTTCGGTAACATTTTCACGTAACATGGCTAATAATTCAATCCGAACAGCCACAAAAACTCAAATAATAATTGCAGGACCCTCAGAATACCGTCAGTCCCACAACACAAGATTAGCCATTCAAATCAAACGCATTCGGCCTCATCAATAGATAGGGGATAGGCAGTCAGACAAAATGTAAACCAATTATAAGCGTTGATAATCTGTGCAGTTGCTTACTTCGGGCACAGAGGGCGCTGCGCGCGTGTTTTTGATAGAAGACAATTGTGCTGCATGTACGGGGTGGTATTATCTGATCGGCTTATGATACGCTAAGAGTGGACGAAATGTGCATTGTGTATGTATTGTAGGTAATTGCAGATGTGTGTAAAAGCGTTTCTGGTAAAAGGTGTTGTTTTGATTCTATGACATATAATACTGGATACAAAATCAATTTCTAGGATAGGACATAAAAAAACTGGACACAGGGGCTAGACAAATACAATATAGAGACAAAAATAATTAGAATTTAGGATAAAAACATATTATGTCTTAGATTTAGGTACAGATGCAGATGCGTGAATGCTTTATGGGGATTCATGAATGGGTATTATTCAGAATTCTTTAGTAATCGTTCCACAATTAAAAATAATTTTGCAACGCACTGTATTGCGATCCCTCTGCGTTTAGATCACTATAATACCTCCAATACAACACGTTTAATCCCATCCCATTGTCGCGGTCCCCCATCAAATGCATGGGGACTGGGGTGCTATACAAAGTTAACCGACACAAAATTAATATATACCGCCCAAATATACTTAACGGAATAATTTCCTCACACTATTTTTAGGGTGGCAACACTGGCAGTTTTGTGGACGCAATAAGGTTGCAACTCCCGCCATCTGTAAAGAGGTTATTAATAATATTTGATACATCTTTATTAGCCCATTGTTGCATTATTAGATACACTCGAGCTTCCCATTCGTCATTGTAAACGATGTTAGGGAGTCAAAGAAAACGAAATGCTAATGGTTAATGCAATATTTATTATTAAATTTCACTGTAATCTCCTCAATCTATATGCACTTATATTAAATAATAATTTATTTTACACTTAATCAAACTAAATTACTTTACATACAACGTTACTGCCTATACCACGTCCATATTGCATTTTTTTAATGAAAATATATATTATAAATGTACACTTTATCAAGTAGTAATTAAATTATAATTTGTGCTGTTTACCAGCACCATTATGAAAAATAAATATGACAGAAATATTTTTATTTTGTATACAGTTTTGTACAGTTCTTAATAATCTCAGTGCTGTAAAATGTAGTGTTCGTCCAAATCGTCAAAAATTTTTGTGGCAAAATAACCTTACAAATCTATATTTTAATCACAGCAATATTGACCTTATTTTTACCAATAAATAATAAATTAATTCGTTTCAAGATGTGCTAATGAACTTGAGTTGACACATTACGTACAACATATATTTAGTAACAATATTATACAAGAATCATCACAATACTACAAACATGATTAGTTTGTATGACAATTTGTTGGTGAAGGCAGGGGTGTGAAACAAACGCTATAACGAAGCTCATTGCCACGTTTTTTCTCTATGCCATTAAAATTTCGCACCCCTATTGCATACATCAAATAAATGGAAAGGGTTGTGCACGCAAAGGGCGCATAACACTCGATTATTACAAACGTTGGCACAAACAATTTACGTTTATTTTCCGCAGCCGAGGACACCTCGGCTGCCTTTATATAAACTTTCTCTACTCGACAATAGATGGCGCTGTTCTATATTTACAATTGCACGCTATTGTTTTACTAGCTTACTATTTTATTGACCGTACGCAATGAAACATGCCTAAAATATGTCGTATTTAATGTACAAGTATCATGTTTAAGCAAACGAAAAATTAAATTATACAATTATTCGGCAGTGCGCAGCACACATCATCGTGTACGGTCGTTTGCTTACGACTAAGTTTGAACATCATCAGTTGCCTCTTAATATTAAGGTGTAATTTCGAGAACTATTGTACATAAATTAAAATAACTTGCACCATTTAGAAATGAAATCTCACTAAAATGAAAACTGGGTTTTGAAACGAACTGGGTAATTTAACAGTCTCTTGTAAACACTTACGATACTGAATTGTTTTGTTCTTGCAAGTCCGCCGCCAAAACATTGGCATCATGTCCGGCTGTCATGTTGATAGCAGCGTTCATAGACAAGTGCGCGTCGGCGTAGTTGTGCGCAATTTCGCCGCTAGATGGGGACTCCGGTATGTTAGTCGGGTTCTCAGGCATCGACAGAAGTCGATGCGGGAACCCGAATAGCTGAGATCACTGAAGCCGTCCCCAGTAGTTCGATGCGAGGTCTGGCCCTTGCGATGGTATTTGCACAGGCACGCTCACGCCCGCTGATATTACACCTATGGAACAAAGAGGGAGGGTGTTAATAAACATGCAAGATTTTTATGATACAATTGAGATGTCAGAGTGTTTCAATTATGTATAGGTATTATTAAGTAATACTTATAAGATCATTGCAAACCCATTAAAAATTAAGATATACAATAAGTAGGTATTTCCGAACTACAGTATTTGAGTATAGTATTTGAGCGAAAATAATCTTTGTTGGTATCTATTCATTTAAAATCATAACAACAGAGTGAACCAGAACCAAATAGATTTGGCCCTTCATTACGCCTTGTTTGCCCTGCTGCATCTAGCTCAAATCAAGCCCAAATCAAATCATCATCAAAGCTAGTCTGCCTATCTGACCTAATCGTAATCAAAAATTCCTATTTCACGACACAATTCGCAACCAATCAAGTTGTCCGTATCGACGGCACATGTTAACACAATCAAACGTGAAACCTATTAACGGCATGTATCAGTATCGGCCGGGCCATATGTCTAATAGGATTCCGATTGCATTCCGTTTATTACACACAATCGCGTTATCTGTGCATGGTAGGTCTGCCTCGATTATGTGACGTCGCGCCCGTCATAAAGCTATTCGTAGCCGTACGTTTGTGACGTTATGCCGTATGTGTATCGAGTAGTGTGTAGAGTAGTTCTATAGCCTTTGTTTTGAAAGTTTGGTAACAGTTTGATGTTATGTATTGAGTTTTGTGGGATGCTAGAAGCCTTTGTCCAGGACATAGGCTTCTAAAATGTAATACTAGGTATGAAGAAATCGTAGAGTGCTTATAGCATTAAGTTGCCCATGTTTAATATAATAATAATAATAAAATATTGTCAAATGATGCTTAAAAACTTACCAATCTACATTATTTTATACTTTTTAATTATTTTTAAAATAAGTATCTAACTGTGTTCGAGTTCATTATCGCAAAGGTGTGCAAAGCCGATGGTTCATTTTCAATAGCTTCTTTTTGAGACGAGTTAAAACTATATTAAATCGCTTTGTTCACTAATTCCAGCAATAACCCTCCAACAATAGCGGTCCCGATGTACGTTATTATCGTACATAACACATACATTGTGAACGACATCACAAATATGCTGCCTGTCTAGATTTATGAAGCCCTTATTTCGATCGGCTGGCCCTCGCGCGTGTGGCCGCCCGATAACAGTTTTCCGTTCCGCCGGCGTTAGGAAAGGGGTAACACCGTTTACATTCATTACACGTTATTATCGCCTCTAAACAGCTCCTGTGAGACTCGTTTAGTCAATGGTTTGTGACTGTGCCCTCGTGTTTATGATGCTTACGAACTTACCATCGTTCATTGATAATTTGTATGTTACTATTATTGTTCGAAATGTTTGCGATTCATTTTACATTAATTACATTTTTTTTTCACTTTCATAACATGATTCGTTCGAACAAAGAAGATTCCATAGTACGTATTTTCATTAAAAAAATAATCTCGGACTCAGACTGAAATGAAAAATACCTCATACCCGCTGAATTCGTAAAAGAACCGGAGCCAAAAAGCGAAAAGTAGAACAAATCCGCATTATTTAATACCGCACGAAGCTGGAAATGCACCCGTCGAAAGAGCGCAAAAGAGTAAATGAAACGAGAGCGTGCATTTTGAATTGTGAAAAACTCTTTTGTTCGCGGTTGATGCTGGAAACTCGGCAGACGAACAATGCCGCGAAACGCCCCAAACAACAATAATTCATACCGCTTTCCGCCACCTACGGCTAAAAATGTCCGCCGCGTGATATATAATATCAAATGGAAAAGTTACGGCTTTTTAAAACAATGGCATTGCCAGCCCCTCAGCGGCTTGGTCTTTTTCTGAATAATAAATTTACACTTCTGCTGTTTAGACACGTTTTGTTTAAGGTATCTTATTTAATTTAGAAAGCTGTATTCCATGTAAATATTCTCCTATTCCAACTATCTATTAACAAAATCAATTTAAAAGCTATTTGTAAGGAACAGACAACGGCAAATCCAATCTGAGCATGAATACCTATTTTTCCTTTTCTCTTTTTTTTGTTTCCCCCGTCATGTCGCGGTCTTGTGGGCCAGACGCCCCTTGCTCTTGACTCGGCAATTTTTTTTCACATTTTATTACGAAGTTGGTAAATATTTTCCAAAGCTTCTCATGCCGATTGCGTGGATTTTGTAGCGTTTTTGTATTTTGTTAGTGAGAGGAATTACAAGTTATCACGTAAAAAGGTTTTTATTCTTAAATTTCCAAAACAACTACCATAAATGTTTCGAAGCAACGCCTAATTCATATTTATAACTATGAATATCTCTAAAGTGTGAGGACGACGTGGTCTATGGATCATCTAATTACAAAAATACTAAAACAAAGTAAAAAGATAAAAAATGTAGGTACTTATATAAACTCAAACTCACCAGTGCCAGCGGTTCCCTGCGGCTGTGAATACGCTGGATGCTGCTGATGTGCCGCTGGCGCTCTCGAGTAGCCTCCACTACCCAACACGTCGCCAAACATGTAAGGGTACCCGCCATCCCGCTGCTGCAGGCACGACGAAGTCAATCCGCCCGACATCGCGCTGTCGGAACCAAGCGCACTGTCAATGTCGTACACAGTGAAAAATATTGAAGGCAAATAAAATATAAAATAACTTAAAAAAAAAAAGAAGCGATTTTGTAGCTGTCGTGACGTTTGTAGCTAAATGTGTAGTTGATTTGCAATATTTATGTTGTTTGACGTTTATTGCTGAATATTATGTTACTTTTGCGTTTAAAAAAAGATATCAAAATGTTTACATCTAAGTGTTTCAACTAATGATACCGTTAGAAAAAGCCCAATCATAAATATTAGATTATCAATATCATACAACCAAAGATGAACATCAAGCAGAATAAAAGAAAACATAGTATAGAAAGCAAAAACATTCCCTGTGGATTGAACTACTAGTAGGTAGTTCTCATTCCACTAAGTTAATTTGCTCTGGGACGAAAGCTCAAACTCGCAGAGTTCACTATTAAAAATCAATCGGTGTGGAAAGTCGGCCGACCTTCGTTCGTAGCGTCTCGGTGCATTGGCGGGAAACGCAAGGAGGCGCGACCTTTGCCGCTCGATTTCGCGCGCAATTTAATTAGTGTCGCTGCTCGATGATAGATGGCGATACCGTAAAGGTGTGTTATGTGATCAAATTTATATTTGTGATGTTTTTTTATTATATTGGTGATTTCTTTCTTTTAGTTTTTAAGTAGACGTCTACATAATAACACAATGAAAGGACTTCGTGGGGTCTCATTCCTATAATAAGATTTCTTAAGCAATAAAAAATATTATAATGCAATTATGTTAATATTTTACAAACTACACATTTCTTGCGGCCAAAAAATCAACATCTAAAAATAACTTGACACCTTACACAGATTACCATTGTAGGTACCCGACTTCGACGATGCCATAAAGATAGTAATGTTTTTCACTCGTATGTATATAATTGTTAGCTACTAACCTATAAGACTCCCCCATAGTAGCGATGGGTTGCGGTATGGGGCTGTACATAGAGTTGAAGCCCCCATTGAGTGGTATCCTAGGCGTGGGGGGCGCGGGGGGTGAAGCGGCTGGTGCATCCCGTCTTTGACTCCGGAGTTTTTCTTCGCGACGCCACTTCGCTCGCCGGTTGGAAAACCAGACCTGTGGGAGAGGAAAATGAGGATGAGAATTTTGAAATTACTTTTTTCTGATCAACGTGCGGATCGCATTGGAATGGAAGCCGACTGAAACACGAAATCCTATAAGGAAAAATTACCCATATAATCTTATAGGAATTGTACCTAAGTCTACAGTAAGTAAGTAAGTACCTATTTATAATCAAGTTAGAAACGGCTATATTATCAACAAGGCCTTCATAGTAGAGCTTTAACTAAATATAAAAATAAATAGTTTTCTGAGTATCTGAGTTAGTTTAGCAAAACTACTTCATAAGCGCAGTCCATCCAACCCTACTAAATGAATTTAGGAGACCGCGAATTACGGTAAGATCACTCAACATCTCCTCCTAAAAGTAGACTTCAAAACAACATTCCAAGTTGTAACCGAAGTCTAAACAATTAAAACAAACGGAGCGTGGACGCTATATTGTGACATTGAACTGCGTGAAACGGAACGCGGCTCCGGAAGCAGCCCTCACGTGCGCGCCACTTCCGCCGGCAGCCATGGCGACGACAATATGGCGCCCGAAGCGTTCCCGCGCTTTGTAAAGGCGGACTTGCCACTATTGTGCATAGTGTAACACTTATGTAATTCTTAAGTACATAGGTATGCTAGTTTGTTGCTAGATCTATAGGCGGTAAGGGCTGACACACTTTCGTAGGATAGCCTTTTTAGGGTTCCGTAGTCAACTAGGAACCCTTATAGTTTCGCCATGTCTGTCTGTCCGTCTGTCCGTCCTCGCTTAATCTCTGAAACCGTTAGCACTAGAAAGCTGAAATTTGGTACCAATATGTATATCAATCACGCCGACAAAGTGCTAAAATAAAAATTGGAAAAAAATGTTTTATTAGGGTAGCCCCCCTATATGTAAAGTGGGAAGTGATTTATTTTTTAATTTCAACCCTAACGTGTGATATATTGTTGGAAAGGTATTTAAAAATGAATAGGGGTTTACTGAAATCATTTTTTGATAATGTCAATAATTTCGGAAATAATCGCTCCAAAAGTAAAAAACGATGTGTCCCCCCCCCCTCTAACTTTTGAACCGTAAGTTTAGAAAATATGAAAAAAATCTGAAAAGTAGAACATTATAAGGAATTTCTAGGAAAATTATTTTGAACTTGATGGAAACAACAGTTTTTGTACAAAAAAGACAAAAAGTTGTACAAAATAATTTCTGGACTAAGTTTGTAGTATAATCGTATATGCAAGCATATTTTAAGATCTATGATCGACTACGATTGTTACGCGACCATAATGGATACCCACTTTTAAACTCATAAGTGGGAACACTTATTGTGACGGACGGGAAACTACGGAACCCTACACTGAGCGTGGCCCGACACGCTCTTGGCCGGTTTTTTCTGTAGATATATAAATTTGTCTAGGTGGGTGGAACGTTTATGATAGAGTGAGTACTTATCTACATTTTAGGGAAAAGTTATTATATAAAACAACATAGCATTGATTTATCTCATAATAACACATCGGGTAAATAAATCAGCAAATAATTCACCAAAACCAACTATGTACGTTATCTAAATAAATGTTAGTAGGTAAGTAAGCGCGTTATTTCACAGAACAAAAAAAATTGTTCAAAGAGGTTGTGGAGGCAATATGTCATAATATTATTGCTCCGGTCTCCTACAGAATCGCCAGAATGTTGCCGACAATATTTTATTGGAGCCCTCGCGAACCAAGCCGAGGGGCGGGAAAGGCCGGGTGTACACTTACGAATTGTACGCTAAAGTCACCCACTTGATAGTAGATTGTAGTTAAGAGCGTTTCAATTGTATCATTCGTTTCTAATTTTGATAGATGTTTTACAAATAGATGACTATTTTTCATTCTAGTTACTTATTAGAATCGTTTGAAAGAACGGAGGTAGGTTTACATTTTAGTTCATCATTTGCGTATCCCTAAGTAGTTTTTCCTTCGTTATAACCGACTACCTATTTTATAATTACGGTACCTAAACATAGAAATTAAAATGATTAATCCAGTTTACTGTGCTAAAATATTTTATCAAATTAATTACCGATAGAGTTATAAGTAGTTCATGTTTATGCATAATTTCAGTTTTACCCAGCACATAATGAGGGTAATCGACACACAAATTAAATAATGATTGTGAATTATTAATGCTACGTAGAATTAGTTTTTACATAGCCACGTTAACGTTAATTAATTTATTATCAAAAGCACAAATTAACCGTCTGAACAAGTGTAAAAACCGACTTCTTTTTCGGTAGGTAATTAAAATAAAGTTTTACCTGTTTGACTGGCTGATAAGAAAACAGAAAAGGCAAGGACAAAAAAAATCAGTTTTTTTTTCTAACCCCAACAAATCGCCCTCGGACTTCTGTCCCTAGCCTTACGTCACGCTAAAATATAGTGACGTGCCTCATTTTTTCCCGCCATCTATAGATATTCCGCCCTGACAGCGATGACAGGCCTTTTTCCCGCCTCTCAGCTTTTTCCCGTGGCCTTTTACAAATTGTTCTCCTACCCTCATAGTTGGGATGAAAATAAAGTTACCGAGGGTTCCTTACCAAATGGGATTTCCCATAATTTGGTTACACTACCAACGAGTTGCGGACCGTAATTGTTTTTGCTTGTGAATTGCGCTCTTATTAATACAGTATGATGTATTTTAATTTATTAGTTTTCGTGTTGTTACTGTTTTAATTGCAGGTTGTTTTAGTATTTTTAGTGAAGTTAGCTAATTAGTATAGTGTTGGGCTTTTCACGGCTTTAATGTCGGATTTATCATTGAAATGTCGTGATTATGTGTTGTATTCATTTGTCACTGAAACTGTTATTCCGTTCTGATACAATTTGATTTTGAAATGTTAATTAATTAGTTTAACAAGTTTTGTGTTATCATAATGCGAACGGGCATTTATTTTACATCAATTGTTTGGTCGCTTAGTTTAGGAGTCAGCAACTGTTTTATACAAGTTTTTACATCCGATCGTTTTAAATAAAAAAATCCGATATTTAACCCACTAAAACGGACATTACTCAAATGGCACAAAAACGCAAAAACAAGATAAATCAGAACACATTTCTAACACCACGAAATCTCTACACTTACTCAAGTCCTCTAACCGCTATTCCTAATTCTACCTTATTGTGAACAGAATAGAATAGAGTTTGGCTTGTTTTAATAGTAAAAATGTTTATGTGCGGCAATGGGTGCCAATTTTTCAAAACACCGTCCCTCCCCCCGCGGCCGGAAACGCACCCCCGCATCCTGTAGGCCCCAGGATCGATACCTCACCCCGCCAGCTATTGTAACTGTGGCCACGTGGAAAATATTCAGGATAATTCTCATGATATTTTATTGTGGAATTTTAAATTCAGTACCTAAGATAAAAATTGCGACTACGATAGTTCTGTAGGTGTTTGCCGAGATTTTTTGCTGGACGCTGGCTGCTTATTCAGTTGAATGTAAATTAAAAATAATACGAGTAGGTATATGGTGGTGGTGGTGGTGTGGTGTATGGTGGTGGAGTTTTTATTTCTTTTAAATAAAATTATTAGGGTCCTACCTTTCTTAGATATCAGAAAAGGAACAAACATTTAATAATTTTTAATTCCCTTTCAACTGAACAAATTGTTAGTGATTGTGAACTCACAATCACCAACAATTTCTTTCAGCCAGCACTGAAAATACAAAAATAATCCCTAGGTTCATCCTTCTAATTCAGTGTCATCATGGTTGCACTGTAAACCTCCATCGTTTGACACAGCCTTGAACCCCGCAACACGTGGGGTCCCGCCGAATTCCAATTTGTGTTCACGCTACTCCTTGAAAGCCTAGCTCTTTGACTATGCAAGGGAAATGGGACTTTGTGCCGCATAGTTAGAGTTCAATGAAGCTTTGACTGAGCATCCAGTGATAACGTACAGGGCTATGTTTTGCGTTTGATATTGCCCCCACTCCTGTTATTTATTTTCATGTTTGGGGAATATTATGAAAATTTTGCAGGGTAGGAATTTTGTAACTTTTTTCATATAAGTTGAGGTTAGAGGTTTTATGAAACTGTTTAGTTTCTCTGGATACGAGCATTTAATTAAAAAACATATTTTTTACCATTGCCACTCGAAAAAGGGCATTTTATTCATCGATAACAGTGAATAAAACTCTCTTTTACTCACTGAGTGAATAAAGACATTTTGAATTTGGAACAAACACGAATTACGTACAAAAAGAAAACGCTGCTGCTAAAAGTACGTACTGGGAGGCTGAATCTCCATTCAGCCTAGAATAGAATAGCTCCCTATTCTATTCCAAATAAAAAAAAAAAACCGGCAATTTAGTTAGGTACATTCTTTTTTATCTGTTATTGTGGTTGTTTTGTGTTATTGGAAAATCTATTAACTTAAGTAATTATAATAAAATGAGTTCTTCCGATATCGAAAATGAGAGACTGACTCCAGAATCATTTCGTTCTAAAGCAGCAGTTATAGTAGATGATTTGTTGCCGCCAAAATCTCGGGAGTTGTACCTGAAAACATACAATTTATTCCGCGACTGGAAAACCACGAATGGCGCCAATTCCTTCTCTGAGTGCATATTTCTTAACTATTTCAATGAATTAACCAAGACTAAAAAGCTTTTTTGCATTGTTAAACTCATGTGTCTCTAGTTGTTAGAAGTTACCTTTTCATACACAGGGTTAAATTAAATTATCTAGCGAAACTCGGCAGACGTGATGGGTATCGATATCTAAACACGATAAAATAAAAATTCGATGTTTTTTTCTTAGGGGTCAACGACCGTCGGCGGCTTTGTACAGACGCCAGCACATCAAGCTACCCGAAACTGTCAAGTTTTCCCAATCAACTTTGAACCTTATGCTTTAGCAATAAAGTTTCAAATCTATTAAAGAAATTTGACAGATTGTAGTAACTTGATGTGCTAGCGTCTGTACCTTGAAGTACGAGTTGAGAAAATATGTTTTATCGTTTTTAGATATCGATACAAATCACGTCTGTGAAATTTACACAAAAAAGTGATTTTTAAACGGATATTTCAAGTAATAGCAGTCGATGACCCCACAAAAAATCATCAAAGTAATTTATTTTTTGTTTTATTATGTTTAGAACCCGATACCCATCACGTATGCAAAGTTTCGCTAGATAATTTAATTTAACCCTCTATAAAAACAAAAATTTTATTTTTCCCAAATATGTAATTAGCTCTTTAACTTCATCAGACAGCGTATAATGATCGATGCATTTACTAGTACTAACTTAATCGGTCTTCTTTCCTATAAAAGCAAAGTCATCACTCAGTTAAAAACCGCATTTACCCCCAAAAAGGCTCAAACTAAACGTCCACACCATCACTAAGGTATGTCCTTATAGCCTTGCCAAGTACTTGTTGACCGTGCTATGTGATAGCACCCCACGAATGTTAACTAAGGCCGAGACGAGAGGTTAATGTAACAGCTTAGCCCCGACTCCCGCTGAAAACAATGTCGACCACCGACGCCATCTTGTTTTTTTTTTTTTTTTACTTTCGCGCAGAGAACAAGAAAACTCCGGCGTTGGAACTTTCGTACTTTTCATGTTTCACTCAAGTTTTAGTTTTTTGTGTCTACTGCTACCCGAATTAATATTCTTTTCTTTTACTTTGACGCTTCTTCTGTTATTTATGTATATTTTTGGAATTTTTTTATGGATATAATAATATTTTGGTAATGGAATTTGATTTTGAACTTATATTTAGACTAGACTCTTCGTATTGGTTTGTTATTTTAATTCTAAAGCTGCGTTAGAACTTATTAGCACATCAACTTCTTGTGCTGAAACCCAAGAAGCTTATAGATAAAAGTGGAGGCAACATTCTAAGTATCAAAGTGAAGACTACTGTGGTCGGACACTCGACTCTTTCTAAATACATATCTACATATTACAAAGAAAACGCATATCACTGTCTCGTTCATAAGTGTGTATTTAGAAAGAGAGTGTCCGACCACAGTCGTCTTCAATTAGGTATTTAGAGTGTTGCCTCCACTTTTATCTATAAGCTTCTTGCTGAAACCATATGCCAATAATAATTATCTGTGGCCAATATTATTATGTGCCCTAGTGTTACCGACTAGATATTTATGTCCTAGTACATATTATGTAGTGCTGGCAAGACTTTACTCTTTGGAAAATACTTATATTCAGCAAGCAGTTATTTTTACCTACTATTTTTCATTCTTTAAAGTACCTACACTATAATTACTAATTTCATTAGGTAAGTATAATTGAAACAAATGAACGAACACCTAAACACAATTCAGTGTAACACGATCTAAAAGTTGCACTTTATTTTAATTCGATTTATGGCATTATTGTCAGTAAAGAGGTTGAAAACTTAAAAGGTTTGCAGTGAAAATCTCATTAGACCATTATAAAACTTCCGCCAAGTTTGCAACACTTTGATAAACGACTTTTTAAACTGTTGGCAACACTAAGTGCGTCGCGTTAAATGGAATAGAACATTATTTACCGTACATTGTTCCATGGGGTGACATTATTAATATCTACAATAATTTTAGAAAAAAAATCGTGATGCGTAGTTATTTCTATCCTGTGTATAAGAAGTTTGAATTTAAAACTGTCGATTTATTCTGTAATAAATCGCATCAGTTGGAATAACAGCTCACGTCAAGCTAATTTCGCGACCATCTCATTTATTTATTTATCAGTTTTTTTTTCAATGATACTGAATATCAAACTATTTATACATACATATTAGTTAATGTTCATATCTGACACAAATTTATTTTATTTATTCCGCCCGCGGCTTCGCTCGCAAGGTATGTCGATAAAAACTATCCTATGTCCTTCCCTGGGATGAGGTAACTTAGGCGTGAAAAGATAACATACAGACAGACAGAGTTACTTTCAAATTTATAATATTAGTATGGATGCATATTGGCCCTCAGGTCCAGTTGAAAACCAGCGTCAGGCACTAGTTGTCTGGCATTTTTGCTGAACTGGGCCTTTTTGACGCAGCCGTGAGGCACACTTTCCTGCTAATTTCTTACATCGGATTTTACACTTTTTATTTGATATTTTATGTTTTTTTCTGATGTACCTATGTGTCTGATGTATTGTGTGTTGTATGTACAATGCGCGCCACGAAAGATGAGACTTGACCCCGCCTCCCCCGCTCTTTCCGCCGCCCCTATGACGTCCGGTCCCGTCCCGCACTCAGACTTCATACCGCTAAAGATACCTAAAATCTTGTTCTGCGCAAGTCAAACCACGTGGTGTGTCAAGTCTCATCTTTCGTGGCACGCATTGTGTCTTTTAGTCTGTGCTAAATAAATGTATTTCCTCTTTTTCTCTCTTTCAATTTCACCTAAGTTTTCACGATGACATTTTTACAGAATTGAGGGGCTTGTGGCTAAGTAATAACAGCCGCACGGGTCGATCGATCAGGTTAAGCTACGCTTGCCGCAGATGGTCCGTGGATGGGTGACCATCTTTAAATACCAAGACCCCTCCGTGCCTCGGAAAGCACGTTAAGCCGTTAGTCCAGGCTGTCATTCATGGATCTTTGTCGTAACAGGTCGTCAGAAGCCTGAAAATCTGACTACCTGTCTTACCAAGGGATATCGTATTACCCAGTAGCTGGGTTGTGGAGGTCAGATAGGCAGTCGCTCCATGTTTACTGGTATTCAGCTGCATCCGGTTAGACTTGAAGCCGACCCCAACATAGTTGGGAAAAGGCTAGGCAGATGATGATGATTTTTACAGAATTGACCGGCTGAATTCAACTTGGTATTAATTATTTATTTATTTATTATTAGGTTATTCATTTATTTTGTCTGTATGTGATTGTCTTTTTGTAAATGCATGAACTAACAATAGTTTTTTAAGTTTTTGTATACCTACTAACCTTTGGATTTTCAGTTGTCCTAAAATAAATAAATTTGAATTTGAATTTGAATTAAAGGTGATTTTTTCCCTCAGCAATAAATAAATGAATATCCGCATTGTTGAACTACCAGACCAACAAACAATAATTAATTCAACCTCAATCATTCACAAAAAATAATAGGTATTTACCTTTCCCGAAAATGGAATACATTACCGAAAAATCACACATACCAAACTAACGTAATATTACTCTTATTAATTACTCCAAATTAATGATAAGCAAACAGTCAAACAGCCCGGGTAAGACAAACATGGTCCGTTGAAAAATTCAAACAATAAAAACAATGTGGGTTATATTACCGACGTAGTTTTCCCAAAATATTTACTTTTGCTATGTAATAAGTACATGCTCTGGCTATAATATTAACCCACCCTTGTTTTTTTAACGTGTTTACTGAAGACGCATCTACATACTGGGTAGCTACGCAAACATACAGTGTAAACAAGCCCTTATGAGCGCATCCCCAATAAAGCCCTTGTCCGATTTTAGTGAGATTTTATTTAAATCTGTTTCTACGATTTAGTTGGTAAAATGTTCTGTTAAGTTTTATGGTCCGTACAAGCTCTGTATCGCGAAAACGACGATCGAAACTCTGCCGAAACGTTTGATAAAATGGTACCTACAAAATTTGTTTTTTTCTAGTAGTGTTCAGTTTTTCCAGTTATGTGATTTTCTAGATGAATTTTTGACTCTGATTGATTTGTTTTTTTTTCTCTTTCTAACAGCGGGTTAGTTGCGTAACACACTATCAGTAGCAATGGATTTCATTTTGACAGATCAACAACATTCATTGCGTATTTACGTTGTTGAGCAGACACATTTTTCGAACATATGAAGCAATGGATTTGCAATATCCTTCAAAATGATTCACATTGTGATTGATACTGTGTTACGCAAGTAGGACGCAGTTTAAGTTATCACAGCTTAAGATCTCATCGCAATTTTTCCTGTACCACCTACCAAAGTTTTCTGACTACAACCAAATAGCCGCTCTTTGATCGTATTTAGAGGCAATGTTAGTCAATAGTTCAAAGTTACGATGACGTATCGATACAGCCACCTTACCGCGGTGTAAACTGGATTTTATTTTACCTGGATACGTGCCTCAGGCAATCCAATCTTTTCTGCCAGTCTTTCCCGCGCAAACACGTCTGGGTAGTGCGTCCGCTCGAATTCTGTTGGAGAAGAAAATATGGTTAATATCATTGTAAAAGTGATTATCTTTGAGAAAATAATAGTTATCTTAGTTGTCAAAGCTAGCAAGCTAGCAAGAACAAGTATTTTAATTCCTCATCATACAGAGGGATTACAAACTTTATAAGCAAAAGTCTAACAAGTATACAATACCATAAACCTATGTTTTTAGTCGACGTTGAAAAATCGGCAACGATCAAAAACAATATTGAAACTAATACTTGTCATCTAGAAGGAATAGAACTTTATACAAAGCATGAAAAAAAGAACCATTCTAAAGAAGATAATCGTAACCAACCCCTATATCTGACTTCAAGCAAAACATCACAAACTAAATTATCTCTACTCAAAAATGAGAAATACAGGTCCCAACCCAACAAAGACCTCTCAATCACTAAGGTAATAAACCAATACGATATGAGAGAGCAAACAAACAAACAAACACAGAATAAGTAAGATTAACAGCGCGACATCAATAATTGGGCCCACTGCCACCGTCCGAGAGCAGAGCAAACATCAGGGGACTATATTTATTTACTTACTAATAACCGTGTTATAGCAAACAATAAATAAGATGAAAAGGACATTGGGAAATAGGTTTATGAAGGCTCCAGGGACTTATTGACTGGTGCAGGGAAGGTAGATGGATTTGGGGATGTGACTGCGAGTGATTTTTTTGCTCTTTGAGATGAAGTAGAATCATTAGATCGATGAAACGTTAACGACCAAATGAAAACAGCGACATAATGGCTTTTGAAAATAATTTATTTAAAACCCAACTCAGTGAAGTAAAAAAATAACAATGTTTTGAGAAAGACACAAATTGAAGTGAAATTGGTTAGCAGTTAGAAGGAGTTGCCAATGTTGATTATGATAACGCTGAATGAGTTGATTATTGAAAACATAACCCCTTACTTTAAACTGAACTGATTTCTTGTCTAGTAAATTATTTTTGTAAACTTAGGACATATAACCTTTAATGTAAGAGAGCGAGCATGGATGATACAACACAAAATACCTAGAGATGCTTATGTAAAGAGGGTAAAAAAAATCTCATATATTCCCTTACCTTTCTCAAGGCTATCTATCTGGTCATTGGTGAAGGAGGTCCGATTCCTTTGCAGCTTCCTCTTGAGCCTTAGCCTCATCTGCGAGTCTTCGTCTCCTGATGATGCGTGTTCACTATTGCCGTCTGATCCAGCCTCCGATTGTAGGGGATCTGCTGGAGAAGGTTTGGTTAATACCATTGAATATTTTGAAGAGAGACAAATGCTTAGAAGGAGTAATACATCTTCAGTTATGAATGGTGATATCATAGAAATCAAAAAGAGACAAATCAAACTATTATTCGAGATTGAATGTCGTCGTTTTTAATGTGGAAAGAAGTCGGATTGAGAAAGTTATTGTACTTCCATCATCAAAGACTCAAGGAAAGCAACTAAACTTTGAAAAGATACATTAGTTGAATGTACGTACATATATGTATATATTTCATACTACGTCACTGTGCAGAATATGCGCTTAAACCTATTTTCTCTCTTAAAAGTGAATGAGCAGGATCATTCAAATGGACTCTCAAGTCTTCAATGCAGGAGTCATCAACAAAATGTTTAGCATACAAAGAGAAACTCTTCATCATAAACTATCAACAAAGCACTCGAACAAAACGTCGTACTCGACGACTATCAAGCAAATGCGTCAGCAGAATTGCACAAAATTGCCCCTCAGAAAAATTACATGTAAACCAGTCATCTTGACCCCTTGCTATGACAAACATGTTTGAACGCAGGGACCAAGTTACCCCGGTTGTTTACTACCCTCAAAGTTAGGGTGATAGTGAAATTAAACGTTACTCGTAATGTTGTCGACATGCCTCCAGCTAATTGATTAATTTGCTTTATGGTCGGAGCACTTGAGTCCCGGGTTCGATTCCCGGGTCGGTAATGTGCGCACGGGTTACTGAGTCCGCTCAATGGACGTACTGTTAGGCAATCTGTCACATTTTTCTGATGATACACCGATGTTGTGTGGGCGTACATCCAATAAAAGTAATGGAAGTTAACATTGCGTGAATTTGAGTAAAAATATACGTGGATGAATGATTATATCTAAAGTCACAGATAATGAATCAAAAATACTTTTTTATTGGTAGAGGAAAGTGGGTTAGTTTTGTAGACTCTACCAAAAAAGTAATCAAACTAATTGTGAAAGTTACTTAAATAAAAACACGAGACAGAACTTTTAAAATACGCCACAGTAACCTTTCAGGCTAGTATTCTAGAACAATGTTCAAGCATGAATATCGAATTAGAACTAGGATTGAGTAGAGAGTATGAAAATCTCGAATTAGAATTAGGGTTCGAGTCATCTGCCAGTCGAGATTCATGCTTTAACCTTTTGACCGCCACACATCAAAAAATCAAAAACGTGTCCTCGGCGTCAAAGTCTGTCATGTAGTCGAACCGTGGCGTGCTGGGCACATTTTGGTTTGTCATCTATACATGACTGTGGCGGCAGTCAAAAGGTTAACATCGTTCTAGCTATCCAACTAAATCTCAAAGTTAAAGGTTCCTTAAAAGCGTGCACCATTGTCGAAAGTATCATCGCTTCCCAAGTTCCCACTGGTCAGATTGTGGTCAAACGCAAGCCTACCATAAGAAAAACATCCAATATTGAATATAAGATTTAAACTAAACCAAACCAAACTCGATCAGGCACAAAGGTAACACAAAAACGACAAAATTGTAACACACTCGCTGTAAACGTGGCACTCGAAACATGATTGATGCGCGACATTCGCTCAGCGAAACGTGGCGGGCTTTCCGATCGGTTGACAATTTTGATTGATCGCGCGTCGCCGGCGACAGTGTGTGCGCGCCCTTAGGACAACGACACCTCTAATGAGGTTGTGTTTACGAGCGAACGATTTGTTTTATTTTGACGCGATCTTAGATCGTTATAAGTTTTATTTGGTGGGTTAACTAGTTCTGCCTGTAAGATGGCTTTCAAGGGCTTTCAACAAATTTCAGACGTACATAACTACGCTATACCAGTGTTAAAATTGAGGAAAAGCTAGTTAATCGTCTTCTTATTTTACAAGTAAAAATCTTTTTGCAAAAAAAATCCTTAGTTAAGCAAACTTTTCTTCAATTAACGTTTATTTATCAATGGTCTGAAACCATTCCTTTGTTACCAATATTATTGCCATCCTAACAATCAACATTTTTATTATTTATTACCGTTTCCCAAAGAACATAAAGGAGCGGTATTCATTAAAAAAATCAATTCTGTCGACGGCCGTACATACCACAATTCCACCAATAACGACCTACAAATGATCGAAGAAAAAACTTCCTCTATCTAAGGCCTCGAAGGGCGGGATGAAACACGAAAAATACATAAGAGAAAATAATAGTAGTAAGAAAATAAGAAAAGGAACGAAATAAAAGTGGGGGCGGTGGAAAAAAATTGGAGAAAATAAGCACAAAGGGAGTGAAGAAAGTCGGCAGTCGGGGAGATAAAGCGGAATTGGAGTTATCGGGGCGAAACACGACGGTCGTAGGTGGGGGCCGATTGCCGGCGCGCGATTATGTGAGATCGATACTGTCACTCAACCAAGCAGGGCCGAGTGACGAGCGGGAACAGCTCATTTGGTTATTAGCAATTTTTATAAAAAATAAATATAAAACCGGTCGAAGTGGCGATGCTTGGGGCCTATGTCTAGCCCCCAGTCTAGTGGAGGACTTTCGGCTGAAATGATGTTGATGATGATAAAAATTAAATGATTACCTACTCCAAGTTAACCTCACTGCCCATTCCTCACACCAGATCTTTTTACAGAAAAGGATTACCCATTCATTTTAGACTTTTGACCGCCACATGTCAAAAAATCAAAAACGTGCCCTCGTCATCAAAGTCTGTCATGTAGTCGAACCGTGGCGTGCTGGGCACATTTTGGTTTGTCATCTATACATGACTGTGGCGGTCAAAAGATTAGAAGACCTCGGCAAAAAACTAAAACTCCCAAATCCATGTTATCCAGGTAACTGAATAAACAATACCTCAAACTTATGTAGGCAAGTGCATCAGTCGATTCATGAAATTACAAGGCCTTAAACTATTTTAATATAAGCTGAAATGTTACAAAGTGTAAAAATCGCGACCGCTCCTGTCTTACGACATGTCCTCAAGAACAAGCCCTCTGCGGCTGGACAAGGCGCGATCCGCCTAATTCACCACGCTTCCGCGAATAAATGTTCTGCTGGATACATTTCTTTATACTTCGCCACGTGGAAATATACATAAAGACTTGTTTCAAGGTTCTTTGCCGAGGTAAGAAGCAATTTGAACAAGTTTGAGAGCGAATTTTCAATTTCGCAGTACTTTACACAGTTATGACACTTGAATTCGGGGAAATGCTAAGCAATTCGGAGTGGTGACCTAGTGGTAACGACCGTGACTTACGAGTTGTTGGTCGTAGCTTCGAATCCAGACTGGCGTCTTACTTTGTGTACCTAAATTATTTGTTCTCAAAACGTGAAGGAAAACATCGTGAGGAAACCGGCATGTCCTAGAACCAAAAAAATTGAAGACGTGTGACATCTACCAACCCGCACTGGGCCCGCGTGGTGGATTACAGCCCACTCCCTCTCACAGGGAGGAAGCTTGTGTCCCAGCAGTAAGAAAATTATAGGCTGTTTATGAAAAGCAATTTCTGTTTCTTCCTCAACATAATTATTAATATTTACATAAAAACACACCCTAAATAAGATAATACATTAATCTAAATAAATCGCCAAATTAATCCCAAATACTTTAACATCCACGCCCAAATGGAGACAAGATCATAGCCAATTAAGTTTGGCCCCTTATGGGGGCAAATGTACCGCTCATCTAATACGTTTGAGGACCGTCTGGGGACAGCAAGGGTCAAGATAGATTTGCTTGTTTTGTAATCAACCGGTCACTAAATGTCCTCGACGTGGCCGTCTGAATTACTTAGCGTGGGGCTGATAAGGTTCAGTTTTTATTATTCTTGCTTCAAGTGGGGCCAATTCGGATAATTTTCTTTAGGTATGTGGGGGATTGTAATGAATAAAGTTTAGTGTTCTGTAGTTGTGTTTGTGTAAATAGTGTTTTTGGGTATTTTAAGTACGATCATAAACTTGAGGGGTCTTGATTGGTACCTAATTCTAGTTAGTTTTTTCACGTCTAATTCGTAAAAAGATTGTTTTGTAATTTCGGTCAAGTAGAACTCCCAATAAAATCCAAAATTATTAAATTCAAACTAGAAAAATATTAAACACTAGCTTTTGCCCGTGCCTTCGCCCGCATGGATGTCGGTGAATATCCCACGGCAACGTACTACCTTTATTACCCTATGTGCTAATTCAGGCTATAAATTATCTGTGTGCGAAATTTCATACAAAACCGTTCAGCCATTTCGTTCCGCCAATGCGCAACAGACATCCAGACAATCATTTTTCGTTAATATTTCAATAAATTATTACTAAACATTACCAAAATATATGCTATGATCGAAACACAGTTTTATTATTAATAATTTCCACCACAACCCAGTGTTCCAAATCGACGCAACCCAGTCCGAAATCCCCTTTTAATATCACAAAACGATCAATTTCAATCACCGTTTATTACTGAATAAGCGATTCACGATACTAAACGCATAATTGCGCTGTAATACAATCTCAAACACGTGTTTCGACTAACGAGAACACTTTACATGTTAAAGTCAATTACAAAACTCCACTTGACGGGAAACCACTTTGGGAACTGAATAAAAAAAAAAGCCATTGTTTCACACTAACTGTTTCAAGAGCACTCAACTTTGAACAGTAGTTCGATATTGATAGTTTTTGTTTTATAGAGTTGGTGGTGACACCTGGGACTTTTTCTTTTAAATGGTAGTTTAATATTGGCATGCTATTTATGTAAGGTCTATAGACGCTTAATGTCTGGAGTGAAGTTACGAGACACGCTCAAGTGACGCGCGTCTTGCGGCAGCGACTGCGGAGAAAACAAATGAAAAAAGAGTATTAGTTAGAGCATGCCATGAGTTATCGAGACGCGGCTCGTGGAGCGACTGATGGAAACATGCCTACTATCTATGTCCGTCAACAAAGATACGGACCTCCCCGAAAGTAGTTCTATCCTTCGGAGTGAACCCGAATCCCGATTATATAACTGTTTCGGATGGGCAAATACACATCGGAAGTAAGGACAGCTGTCAAATCGTGTTGTCATTAATTCTTAGTTCGAGCCCCTAATTTATAATCTTATGTCCATAGGTGATACGGCGTAGGAATCGTCCGTAACTTCGGCAAATACTACGGGTTTCATGCTTAGGGAATACTCGAGGAGACACGCGAACGTGAAAATCGCGTTGCAAGTCGCATCGCCCGAGCCGGGGCCGGGCCCTTACACCGAATGCTTTCAGCTATTATTGTATGCAAAGGCTTTTTTGCTTAACAATTTAGAATACGATCGAAATAAATTGAATGGAGTAAAACTGCGTGTATAACAAGTATAAACACGAATTATTTGCCAGCGGCCGCAGCGCGTCACTAGTTCGCCGCCAGCAAATATTTGTTCCCGGTTCATACCTAACTGGATCTGTTGTGTACGTTTAGAAAATGGTTCAAATTTTATCGTCACTGATATTTCATGGGCGGTTTTGGTTTCGGCGAAGTCTGTTTTAGTGGGGAAATAAATAATAGCAACGTTTGTTATGAAGTTTAGGAAGTTGTTTTTTTTCTGTTTTGTATTTGAATTTTAGAAAATACAGATCACCAGTCAGGTGGGCTGTCTTCTTTGATTCAAATCAATTATTCTAGAAACACGAAGTTGATAAGGTATGTCTTTTTTCAGAACTGCAGAATATTATTTTTGGATTATTATTCATTGAATGCCAATTCTTTCTGACACTTTTTATGCTAGGGTTAAAAAATAAGCTACGCATTCTAATTTATCTTCACCAATAATTCTCGCCAGTGTCATGATCACCATCATAACCTTAATACGAATAACCCAAATCAATTATCGTTCCAAGATCGTCAAGTATATTAGCGATCGATTAGCGCCAACCATTGTGGCTAGCATGTTTGTCTCCGCACCACTGTGCTAATTCTATTGTGTGCACGTATATCAGAGAGCGACACACAAACAATTTGTCCAATTATTTGTGCCATGTTCCACTGGGCAAATATTGGACAATTTTGTGTGGTTCGTTGGATTAGGCACACATAGACTGTTGTTTGGTTTCGTTACTAGTTTTTAGAACTAATTGATGGTGTGTAGTTTTATTACTGATATGACTTATGGAGCCGAAACGAGGATACTCACGGGTCGGCTGGTCCAAGAATTCAAGGTCGCTCTTTAAGCTACGGAACGAGCTATGCTTAGAGTCTCTCTGAGTTATAGAATCCGGAATGTGGTGATCCGACAGAGAACCAAATTTCTCGACATAGCTCATAGAATAAGCAAGCTCAAGTGGCAATGGGCCGGCCATATTAGCCTTGGATCCAATTACCGTTGGGGTTGACGTGTTCTTGACTGGAGACCGCGAATGGCAAACGTAAGTTAGGACGCCCTCAGGCTAGGTGGAGCGACGACCCTCGCAGGGTGGCTGGTAGCAGTTGTATAAATGGTGTCAAGAATCGAGCTAAATGGCGTGCAATTGGGGAGACCTATGTCAAGCAGTGGACTGCTGTAGGTTGATGTGTAGTTTTATATGGATTAAATACCAAGGTCCGGCTTCATTTATAATTCTGTGATTGACTTTAGAGAGACTAGAAAACACAGACAGACTAGAAAAGCCGATGAGCGTGTGGGACAAAAGTTAGGAAGAGAGAGAGAGAGTACCTATATGGGATAAAAATAAGAAAATAGAGTTCGCCTGACAGCTAAAATTAATGGTAGACAGATGTGAGTTTTACAATTCTGAAGTTAATTACGTCCTTAAAATAAGGTGATCATCCATACTAATATTATAAATGCGAAAGTGTGTCTGTCTGTCTGTTACCTCTTCGCGCTTAAACCGCTTGATCGATTTAGATGAAATTTGGTATAGAGATAGTTTGAGTTCCGGAAAAGGACATAGGATAATTTTATCCCGATATTCCCACGGGATCGACACTTACGCGGGTGAAACCGCGGTGCGCTGCTAGTACAAAATATAAACCGTAGCAAAGACATCCAAGATTCACAGCGAAACTAACTCTTACAGAGCCAATAGCAGAAACTACATATAAAAAATAGTATGTACCACACTATTTGACTCCCAAATCAACGGGAAAAAGCGTACAGCCGAGGCAGTAGCTACAAAATTGGAAAAAACGCGTAACACATCAAAACACGTTGCATACCCACACGTAGATATGTAGTCTGTTACAACGAGCGTCAATCACACTCGCGAGAGCTTTTTGTGCGAAAATACATCGGCCGTTTTTTTTTTTTTTCCATTTTGTATACTTCCGAAACATTGGGTGGAGCTACCGAACCGAGAGCAAAACAGTGCGTCGAATATTAAAAATGTGTTGTGGCCCGATATCGAACAGTGGGCATGTGTTGCAATTCATAAGGGTTGAAAATGTCAAACTTGACGCGTCTAAAATTAGCTGTTACGTCAGAGTGACGTGTAAAAGTGTGAAAACTACCTTTCTAATTAAGTAAAGTTTGCTAAATTAAGAATGATATTTTTCAGCAAATATGACATTAAAGTTATGTTGACGAGACATGCTTTCTGGTTTCATTTTCAGACGGAGAATACGAAAATAAAGCTATATTGTTGTAACTTATGGAACATCAAGTCTTCAAACTAAAATATAACGATAATTCAGAACCATAAAGGATTCGTAATTTCGGTAAAAACATATTTGTGCCGTGGTCGACGGGCCGTGCGCAATAAAAACTGCCCCTTCGTATATATTCGTACAGCGGGCTATTGGTCCGGTCCGTACTTTACATACGCCCGTTAAAATATATTCGGTTATATATCTATGTACGTAGAGGTTTATATGACTGCCTTTTTTGGGGTTCGCCGTTGATCCTATGAAAGTATAACTGTAAAAGCAATGTTAAAATGTGAGGTTGTTTCTAATTTTCTATGAACGTTACATATAGTATCTATTTGATGTAGTTTTATTAGGGTGTCAATTAAATGGTTAGCATAGTATTGTTATTTCTGTGAGCAGAAAAATATAATCGGTGAGCAGAAATAGCTAATTGGTCAGCAACTCATGGTCAGCAAACATTTCAAAATCAATCAGCAATTTATGTCATTCTGGATGGCTGTAATTATTTTTGTACAGCATAAGGTGGTCGATAATAATAACGACAAACGCACATATAAACTTTTATTAGTGGAGAACGTGCTGATATTAGAACAAAAATGAGTGACTACGAAAAGAAAGAACTTCACTCGCTCTTGCATCCAATGTCGACGGAGCCCCGCTTCGCGGGGCTCCTATTTCTGTGAAAAGGGTTTAAAGTAACCTAACAAAACCGAACCTCGGGGTGGGAACATCATATGAACATTATACATTTTGATCAACAGCGCAAATGTTGTTATCGCAAATAAATATTCGATGAAATGAAAATTATGTTACCTTTTCACGCCTAATCCACAAAATCTTGCCGCTCAAGTAGTTATTTTGCGGACTGAATGTTTATTATGCAGACTCATGTTATTGTTGGCTGCCTATGTATGATTTAATTTTTGACCATTATCAAAATTACTTGCGGAACAAGAATTGCTGCCTGATTTTTTTTATTGCAAACAAAATCTTTGTATGCTGACCAAATTATATAAATGCTGCTTTTGGGTGGCTCGCCAAATTTTATAATTGCTGACCCATTTAATTACATTTCGTTTTATTAGAAAGCATAATATTTCAAGCTCAATCGTCTCACTTTAAAATAATATGCATATTTTAGCGCCCCTCAGTTCTCCTTCAATGTATAGTATTCGGAATTCAAAATTACGAATTCATTCAAGAGTCTAAAATGCTGCTTTTTGCAATTTTGCTACATAGATATAACTTTAACTCAGCCGGGGCACCTTTCGAAATCGAATTTATAAAACTGAATACCGTTGCTCGAGTTAATTAAGCTGGTGCTCACCCTCCACAAATATACATAACACAGGAATATTTGAAGTGTAAAAAGCATTCGCCATTTTATAGTGTTGCCAGCAATGTCTGGCCTTTGTGTGTGTTATTTTATAGCTGTCATTAAAATTTTGTGATTTCACTTTGTATGATTGTATTAATTACTTAGATGTGTTTGATAGAGTTTTATAGTTATTTTTAATAAATGGATTATTTAGTGTATCAATAGCTACATATTCAGGCATAAGTTGTATAAGTTGAAGTATTTTCTCTATTTTTTTTTCAATAGAATTATAGATTCAATATAAGCTGAATTACAACTTGAAATGTTGATAACCGGAACAGAATTCTAGTAAAAAAAGACGAATATTCATAAACACTAACTTTCAAACTTGACAAACTCGAAAAACCCACACTCAAATAACGTTCAATCATTCTCTCGTAACCCGATGAAAACTTCAGCCGAGTTGGAGCAAATTCTCGGAAAACTCGAAAATTGGTACCAATGGTGGCAAAGGCCGAAACGAAACAAAAGTGGTGGTACCGTGTTACATACTTAGAGAAAGAGGCTTCTTTTAGCAGCGACTCATCGTCGGTGCAAAGTCGGATATTATTCGGGTCACGTACTGCGGGGCTAAACAACGCGAACACGTGAAAAGTATGAAGAAAAGTTTGTGGTGCTAAGTTGGTAGAAAACAGAAGTACAGGCATTGGAATAGATAGTCCTTTACTTAGACAAAAATGTGAGAAAACTTCTTCTTGAGTCGGCAAAGATAACCTTCTAATAAAGTTTTGTTGAAGATTAATAGAAGTGGTTTATTGAAATAATAACAAGGAGAAACTATTTTAAACAGTGGGTGGTTTTGTTTCTTAGAGTTTGTTCCTATTCATATATTTTACAATTTTCTTTGTTACTACGCATATTCTCATCACCGACAAACAAACTTCGTCACTAAATCCAATCCATTCGAAGTGAACCTTCTGATTTCTCTCTACCTCCCTAAGGTTCAAGGCACGGAACATCACTTCTGAAGGAGTGTGGAGTCAAGGGGTTGATCCTCACAGCTGACCTGTGACCTTGAGGTCATTTTTGAAAGGAGACCTCTCACTTGAGTAGGTTTATTAGCATCCGACGCACGAGATGAATGAACACAGTTTGAGGTAGTTGTAGTTTTATACGAATTAGGGAAGAATGAGTGGGCGCGAGTTTGTGGGGGATTGTTAGTTTATTTTAGTCGTGAAAAAGTTGATAATTCTAAGCCTTAGTTATTACATTTTTTATGACAAATTATAAAAAAAAAACTTTACATTGGCCCCAAACTAGGCAAGCCTGTATCGTGGGCCCAAATATGGAGGGTTTACCATTTAAACATTTATTTTAAAAACATTTTCGGTAGAAAAAGTAAAATATGTTTGCTTTAAATTACAAAAAAAAACTAAATAAAAACTAAGATCAAAATTAAAGAAAACATAACAATCAAATCGAGAATTAAAATAAAATAATAATAAAACATACATGTACATAAATTATAAAATAAATAAATAACTAAACTAGAAAAACGCTATTATTATTTGAATGAGTGTGTGATCATGTGTTGTGAATGTGTGTGATCATGTGATGGTGATTTTGAGGGTGTTTAAGCATGAGTATGTGTATGTGAGACAAACGAAAGAATTGTATATGTGCAAAAACTATTTAACCACTGTAATAACCTTTCTGCTTCGTCAAGTATAGTAACTAACTAGGCGGTGCCATTTTGTAAAAATCTCATCGTAACAAAACTTAGGTGAAGTGATCGTGGAGTGAGCTGTCAATAGTGTCAATTCCTAGCAAAAACAAACTCACTTCACCTAAGTTTTCACGGTGAGATTTTTACAGAATCGACCGGGGCAGGATGTTAGTGTATGATGATGTTCGTAGTGTATGATGATGTTAGTATTCAAAGTGCATCCAAATATTTTTTTAAATACATTTCAGTATTTATAGTGCCACTAATCTGGTAAAGAAACGTAAAAGTTGGTCTATTCAAATACTTTTTTGGACTACCTACTTTTTGTACAGACGCCAGCACATTTAGCTAACTGAAACTGTTAAATTTTCCCAATCAACCGTGAACCTTATGCTGTAGCGATAAAGTTGAAAAACTATAATTAAAGAAATTTGACAGATTATAGTCGATGTTAGCCTGTACCATCATCATCATCATTATCGTGCCCTTATCCCAATTTATTTGGTCGGTGCAACATGTCTTTTTCTACCATACTTCGTATAGTATAGGTAATCAGCCTATAATGTTCCCACTGCTGGGACACAGGCCTCCTCTCTGTGCGAGGGAGTGGGCTGTAATCCACCACGCGGGCCCAGTGCGGGTTGGTAGATGTCACATGTCGTCCAATTTCTTTTTGGTTCTAGAACATGCCGGTTTCCTCACGATGTTTTCCTTCACCGCTTTGAGAGTGTGGTGATGAAATAAATTACACAAAGTTAGTTGGGTTCGAACCCACGACCTGAAAATCGTAAGTCGGGGCCGTAACCACGGGGCCATACTTCGTATAGGTACCTACTCTAAAAACAAAACAAGATTTTTCCAACAAAAATGACAAGCCCAGCTTAGACACCACCATCATTAGTAGACGGACTAACATGGAACTCGCAACCACAAACGAGATTACACTAATACATTCACACTCATACATACATAGTACACAGAATACATAAGTACACAAATAAAACACAAAAGAGGCATATAATCTGGCGGGCCACAACAACCAGTGGCGAGGTGTTTGTGAAGAAACTCGGTAACAACGTACCACCCCCACCCTGCCAAGAAAAGGGGGTGGTAGGGCTGCCCCGAGAAATATGAAAAATAAAAAATAAATGAACCACCTTGAAACAATGGTTTGGATTTGGTAATGGAATAGCGCCTTTAGAATTAGAGACATTCATTTGTTTCTGGGTTAAAATTTAAAGATTTTTCTATCCCATGACAATTGCTCAAGTAGTAAAAAAAACTAGTCTATTACTGTCCCACTATTGAGCAAAGGGCTCTTTTCATACTGAGAACGTATGAGTTGAGCATTGATCACTACGCTTGCTCATGACGGGTAAGCGATTTCAGACTTATATTATTAACTACTAGCATTACCCTCGGTTTCACCCGCGTAACTTTCGTTTCCGTGATAATATCAGGATAAAAAGTATCCTATGTGTTAATCCAGGAAATGGTCTATTTATGTACCAATTTTCATCCAAATCTGTTCAACGGTTTACGCGTGATTAAGTAACAAACATCCAATCATCTTCACAAACTTTCACATTTATAATATTGTGACGAAACCTGGAGTTATCCTACTTAAGGCTGATTTTTCAATCAACTGATAACTTTATTCGAGGAATAATTTTGAAATCTTGACAGTTCTTTTATACAAAAACTGTCAAACGTCAATTTTATTCCTCGTATATAAGTTATCTGTCGATTAAAAAATCAGCCCCAAGTAGGATAACTCCAGGTTTCGTAACGAAGGACTTTTGTTTTTGTAATTTAATGAAAATAAAAACAATTCTAAGTTTTCTTATCTGTAGTTTCGTCTAAGGATTAAGAGATACAGGATAATATGCCTTCCAATACATTAGATCCGAGTCAGCATAAATTTAGCATGTCCGATAGTTTTAATCTAAAGTGGTGATTAAATTATCATAATTTGCAATACTAAGTCTTTAATCGGATTACCGTGAAGATTTTATAAGTGTCCCCGTCAGTAAGCAACATTTATGGATATGTTAGAAGAGTCATTGGGTTTGACATTTAAAATGCTATTTATACTAAGCAGATCAGCTTGATGACTACTTTCATCTTGTATAAATGTAGGTATACCGTACTCCTTTTAGGTGCACTGTCAGACCAAATACTTCATGGTTTCGGGATCGAATAATCTTCCCCTAAACCATCTTAACCTTGTGTCAGCCCTACACATCCGTGTCGTCCCCAAAGGCATGAATCGCGACACGGCGTCATAGCGAAATAGGAAAAGAACATCTAGCAGTGTCACGTCATATCGATATATCGATAGATAGAGGCGCCGGTCGATACATGTTCCGCTCGACTAGAGGAAAGCTATGTACAAGCGTTTGGAACTGAAAGCGTTATTCATATTTCGAACTCGCGTTTTGTGTTTTGAAGGCTCTAGTGTTGGTATTTTGAATAGTTTCGATATCAATTGAATGTAGTGTAGTTTGCACGATTAATTCAATCGAATTGTCAGGAGCTGGCCTTTTTTTATGCGATTTGTTAATGGAAAAAGTTTGTAACGAATATTTTTATATTATTTTTCTAATGTGAGTTAGCTTTTCCACCTTTTTGCTTCAACCACTGCCACACGACATGGCAGTGTTCACCAACCAATTAGTATTTGAAGACATCTACCAACCCGCACTGGGCCCGCTCGGTGATTACTGCCCACTCTCTCTCACCTAGATGATGCCGGTGTCCTAGCAGTGGGAACATTCTAAGATTGATTGTGTTTAAAGCAGTCGCCCTTACTTATTCATAATCTATTCTAACCTCTTTTATGCTCCTCAGCAGTAGTCCTATTCAGCTGAGGCGGCAATGGCGCAGGTATCGCCGGCGCAGCTGGTGCGGCCGGTAACCCAGGATACCACCAACCCGTCGCCGCTTGTCCATTGAACATCCTTAGCTTCTCATACACGCTGTCATTTTGCGCAGACGCCGCTTGCTCCTTTTGAGATGCTAGGTTCCGCAGCACCCGGTTGATTGAGGATACCTGTGAGGAGAGAAGGGTTAGTATGTGTTGTTTTTAATAAGGAGAATTTGGGAACCCTTTAGGTATGTCTTTTATACTGGTGTATGTCATCAGAGTTAGTATTAGGAATCGCGAGATATTAGACAGGTTTTTTTAATGAGTACAGAGTAAAATTAAAAGGTCTGGTCACTGGTGTCTATTAGCCTAAAAATGGTGATAATGCTCTCTACTTGTAAATGGTAAAGAATCTGTCTCTGCTTGAGATACCTACTAAGATTTAAGAAGCAGAGAAGATTGATTAAAATTATACAGTGAAGATGAAGTAGGCTAGAAAACATTTCACCAGTATCTTCGCAATCTGACATTTCAGGTACCGTTTAGACCGTGGGAATTGATTGCGATTGATCAGTGAGAAAGATTAATCAGAACTACATTGACCGTTACATGTGCTGAGCATATGCGTTGATTCATTTGATACCCACAGGATATACCTAAAGTCTTTATCACGAGAAGTTATAAATTTTGTAAACACACATTCAGGGGTTCGCAACCAAAGGTCAAATTAAAAAAAAAACAGTTTTGTAATGATTTTTATTTTTATAGGGATATGACTATCTTAACACACACATCTAATTACTGTCGTCAGACGATTCCGAAGATTGTGCATAAGCATTCTGCAGCACTGACAGCGTCAGCGTGAACTTACTTCAAAATGGCGGCCCAAATGTTTACGTTCCATGATTCAGACGCGTTCCAGTATCACAAAACATTAGACGACAGCTTTTTATATCGCTAAAATATAACCCGACCAAGTGAAATTGCTCGTTAGTTTCATATTACACGTATGTTACTTTGAGTTGATTGAATTTGGGCTTATTCGTTGTTTATTGGGTTGTCGCTATGTAACTTAGTAGAAGTTCTGTATTTACAAAATTTATAGTTTCTCGTGACGGGTACTTTAACTGATTATTAGAATTCAATAAATGGTATTAAGTCTATATTTGAGATAATTATTAGCAAGTCAAAAATTCGTAGACATATGACATCCACCAACCTGCATGGGCCACGTAGTGGATTATGGCCAACTCCGTCTCATAGAGAGGAGGCTTTTGTCCCAGCACTGGGAACGGTATAGGCTGATTATGAAGTAGATTACACCAATGAGCAGTATTCTAATTAGTTAGTGAATAAATCACATATGATTTAATTGGCAGTCTCATCTCTGAAGACCTTTAGGGCCACAACATTACTTCATCAACAACTAAGGCTACTCGTAGAGGCTCTTTGTAAGCACTTAACAGAGTACTCAATGAGGAAGTTCTTGTTATTTAATGTAGGTGAACGAACTATATTGACTACAGACAGAGAAAGCATAAGTTCGTTGACCTTCCAGGCTATTTTAAAAATAGCTTTCGTACCCGGTTTCTGTCGTAGACAGTAGTGCTACGGCGTAGCGGCGTAGCACGTGTGATATAGAAAAAGAAACTGTAGGGTATCAGGATAGTGTCTTGTTGTCAATTTATTTCTCTACATACGTATAAAGTTTATTACGCATGTAATACTGAGTTGAATTACGTGTCGTAGTAGAGAATTTTCAGCGTGGAATAAGTTTCTTTGGCGTACTGAAGTTGAGATTGTGTGAATTTGTAACTTTGCTATGTATTATATATACTACTGTATGTGCTAAGGTTAATTGTCGGCTTTAGGTTAAGAGGTATGAAGTGGTTGCTTAATAGGTACAAAGGAGAAGGTAACGTAAGCTAAGGTATTTGCTTTGAGCACTAAATTTCACAACTAAATGTAATCCTAATTTCGATGTTTTCATTGATTTATAGAAGCGGTGGTGGCTCAGTGGTAACCACCCCGACTTACGTGTCTTAGATTGTAGGTTCGAAATCTGGCAGGCACATTAGTTTTACTAATTTATTTCATCACCACTGTTCGTAAAAGGGCGAAGAAAAACATCGTGAGGAAACCGGCATGTCCTAGAGCCAAAAATTCGTAGACATGTGACATCCACCAACCCGCAATGGGCCCGCGTGGTGGATTATGGCCCACTGCCTCTCATAGAGAGGAGACTTGTGTCCCAGCAGTGGGAACATTATAGACTGATTATATTTATGCTTATGCATTGATTTATAACAATTATTACTTGAGCAACAGGCCCATCCTCCACACAGAAAAAAAAATTAAACATTTTGCAAACAACAAAATTACAAAGTCCAACATCCTATAGGAAAACAATTCTACACTCACGCCAGATTAATAATAACCTGCTATACATAACTAAATACACACCCCATCGCCCAAACAACTATCTAATAGAAAATAAATTGCGCCTCGAACCCCACCCTTTTAACTTGCTACCACGTGTAATTTAAAATCTAATATGATTACTAAATTCCAATCGGGAGCCTCAAAGGGACACAGATTAGGGCATCCCGTCCCCCCTGACCGCACCCCACCCCCGCGGGCCCTAAAAACCCCAATATCTATCTACTTTCACCGAAAACCACGCATGCGTAAAAACCTAACTCACACAAGTATAAAATTCTATATGTACCTATGCCCACTTTAGCATGGCGTTGTATGCCTACTATTTTGTAGTTATGTTTTTGGTTGGGGCGTCCCCGAGCATAATATCTGTTTTCTTGTTGCCATTGGCAACGGGGAAATGTATTTTTCCTTCGTCGGGAAATCGGTCGGCGATTACAATGTACGGCTGTTTCGCAGCTCGGTATTTTGTTCCTAATCGAAATTTGGAATGGAAAGATGAATGGCTTTGTGAGCAGACTGAGTAGGTAGGTAGGTCGATGTGAAAATGTTGAGAGCCTCTGTAGGCAATTGTGGGGAGTGAAGATTTTGTTTAGATTGAGAAGAGTAATGTATTTATTTACTGATTTTAAAAATAGATGTGTCAGGGGATTTTTGTAAATTGTAAAATAGTAGTATTACCTATTTTTCATTAATAAAATAAGATAACTTTTGAAAAATCGACAAAAATCTTGAAAGTTATCTCTGTTGACCACACAAAATTAGAGACATTGTGAAACATGACTTCCAACAAGTCTTATTAGAAAACCTAGAATGTTTTCTTTCTTCACTATCACCACACTTATAACTTCCAATAACCCTCAAAAATCTAACTAAACCAATATTAACACACCCTGACTTATCAAAACCCTAACTAAAACGGAACTATTACAAAATATAAATACTAAATTCAGCCAAACGCTGGCTGGTACACGTCTGATTTAATCCCTTGTATCGCTAATGGAAGATAATGCACGTTGTAGGTAAGTGTATATATCGAGCATAGCTTATATTACCGTTATGGCCATATTCGGGCGGTTTTCAGCTTTTTTTTTCTATTGAAAACTTCTTTAGGCGCGTTGGGCATTTTTTGAGATGGGAAAAAACCATTGAACTCGCGCCACTGTTACCGTAAGCGACACCGCGCGTGTTTTGTTTATAAGACGATGAAAAAAATACCCGCTTCGGATGTGTTCGGCTGTCCTCGGGATGTACTCGGTTTTAATGTATATCCGATATGTCAGTGAGTGATGGTAAAGTATTCCGTTTGTGTTTTGTTTTCACTTCTGTCGGCACTACCAAACTGCCACTGTTTTTTTTTACTAAGAGGGTGTTGTGATTAAACTTAGAAAGCAGTGGTGGGCCAGTGGTAACAGCCGCGACTTGACATGATTTGTAAGAGTAGGTCGTGGGTCCGAACCCAGACAGGCGCTTTACTTTGCGTCAATTAGTATTACCACTGTTCTCAAAACGGTGAAGGAAAATATCTAGAGGAAACCGGCATGTCCGGGAACTAAAAATTTGAAGACATGTGGCATCTACCAACCCGCACTGGGCCCGCGTGGTGGATTACGGCCCTCTCCGCCGAGAGGACGCCTGAGTCCCAGTAGTGGGAACATTATGGGCTGATAATGATATGATTATGTATCTAAACTTCAAGCAGCACAATTATTATCATCGAGATATAAGTACTAACGTACTAGAGAAGACACCGTAAATTCCTACTTTGTCTCGTTCAACTGCGGTGATCGTGCCGCACCTCACTCAGTCGCTCTCTTGCTCTTTCGCGCCTAGTACTTCCGACAATAATAAATTAATTCATAGAAAAAATCGACGAAAAATGCCTTGGTGTGTGTTGAGATATTGTACTAATAATTCAAGGAACACGGCAAAGTGCAAAGGAATTAAGTTTCATCGGTAAGTAAACTAATTTCCTTGTTTTACAAATTAAATAATTACCACGCGCCATATTGTATTGTTTGTCATAGACTAATCAAACAGAGTGCAATGTAGGTAGATTAGACTGACATTACGGTGAAAATATCGTATGTTGTGTTTTTAATGTTGATATTAATATTTAGTTTTTTAAACTATCGCACTTTAAACATACGTATATAATGTGAGTATCAATATAATTTTTTTTAGCTATTCGTTTAAAACATGAAGCAAAAACAGATCAAAGCGTTGATTATTCCACGAAAAGGCAAAAGATGACTAAACTCATATAATTTAAGGGTAACTAAATAAAATACTTATATAAAAAAAAAAATTGTCTATTATTTATGAAATAAACCCTGTAGGCAAAATACCTACGTTGTACATTCTGTAGTACTCCTGTCATAGTCTATAGGGAAGACATGTTGTTGCACTTTGTCGAAGAAAACGCGTAAGTGCCGTGATTTACATGGCGCTTAAGACCTTTTTGCCGAGAATAAATACACTTCTGCAGCAAATCTAGCGCTGTGGTAAATTAGTTACGGTTTAGACGAATTGTTATTATTTTAGCGCTGCAGCGAACTAAAGATTCAAATTACGAAGAATAGGACAATTCAGTTATTTGACGTAGCTTCTCTAGTACGTTAGTACTTATATCTCGATGATTATTATTAATTATTTATTATAAATAGAACGGCCGAAGCCCATTTATTTTACACAGTGATGCATTCTTCTCACAAAAAATTATGAATTATTATGTCAAATGTATTTGGTTATAATTTACTAATTAAGACTAGGGTCATTATTAAAAAAAACATCTATCCATAGAGCATCTATGGATGCTCTTACCCGATAATTTGAAATTCGAATTTACCAAAAATTTTGAGAACTCGCTGTCCATTTATCATTCCCTTGGTTTAGAATATTTAGGAGGTAACTAAGAATGAATACACTGATTTTAGAAAAAAAACCGCTGTGCATAAAAATTGTGGATGTGCGTGCATTAACAAAATAATAGTTAATCAATACCTCCACCGGCTTACTCGTAACGAAATGGAATTACTTATAAGGAATACTGGAACGAAACCGGTTTTAATTCTTCAAAGGTCAAGTTAGAAATTGTTCTCACATTCATCCGCTATGGCTGATTGAAAACCAATTACTAAATTCAAATGCAACAATAAGATAGCATAAAAAAGTGGCTCTATTATAACGAAAACATTTTGAATTTCGAGCACCGAGCTAACCAATAGGAGCGGTGCATTTAAACGCGAATTCTGCTCGTGACAGCCGTGCGGCCAATCAGATGGGTACACGGGAAGATTAAAGAGCGTACGTTCCTATTAGAATTTTAAAGGATTCATTTTTTCCATTTATTCTTCCACGTGAATTTATTTTGTTTGAAGTGGAAAGGAACTGGCGGCTAAATAGAAATTGAATAGAATAGATTTCGATGAACTAAGGAAAAACGTTTTTTAATGGAAATATTTATGAGAAACCCGAAAAATTAATCCGTTAGAAGCCAGTAAGCGATACACGAGTAAGTCGAAAAATAAATAATTAATTTGCAAAGATATTTCTTTAAGCAAAATTATGGAAATCAATTTCTCAATTGATCTCCATAATTTTGCTTAAAGAAATATCTAAGAATATAAAGAAAGATAAATGGACAGTACCTAAATCGATTTGAATTGATAATAAGTACCTACCTTGTTTTGCAATGTTCGTTTTAATTTATAATTTAAAGAAGTAATAATAATTATTAATTATTAATTTTTTTTTTTTTTCATGAGATACTCATAAACAGAAACATTTCAATTATCAAGTCTTACTCTCTACAAAAACTTATGTTTTTGTAGAGAGTAAGATAGGTTTATACCCATGCAAATAAATAATAAAGTTACTTTTTTTTGGACTATCCATTTTATTAAAAACTTTTTCAGATACCTACCTGGCACCTGCCTACTATATAATTGAACAGTAATTGCAAATAAACAAGCCTTTTTATTTCATTTGTTCTAATTAAATAATAAAAAAAACTCACTTTCGATACAAAGTGACACATTCAGGAAATTATGAACATATAAGGGTTACTTTTTTTTCTTCAAAAAACACAAAAAAAAATCAGCACGTGTCTTATAACCAGAACTCGGTAAGTTCTGTTTTTTAAAAGAGTATTTGTTCAGTTGTCATTATTTGAGGAATCGGGCTCCTAATTGTGTGTTCTTTCACATTATAACGCTACGATGGATGCAGCTGTTGTGTTTTTTTCAAGTATCTATTCCATTATAAAATTTGTTTCGCTAATTGGCTGTTTTGATAGCCCATTTGATGGGAAATTAAATTAGCTTTTTGTGGGTTTTGATACTGCAGTTTTAGTTACGCGATTTTTACTCTTTTGGGTCACAAAACTTGGTCTATATCTTCATAAAATATTAAATCGTATAGTTTTTATTATCTTTGCTATAGCTTCATACTACTTAATTGAAAATATTATCCGAATTAAATATTCACTAGGTACCTACGTCCATATTATTCTGTATAAGTTTTTTTTTTTAATAATAAGAATTATCTAAAAATATTTTAATAATTTGACAGCTTTTAAATCTAATCTAATAAACCTAATAATGAATCACTCTTAGATTTCTCTTATCTCAGCATAATAATTTTATTTTTACATGTTTCCCAACTTACGCCCTTTTCGAGTCGAGCGAGCCGAATTAGTGACCAGCGATGTGTGTAAAGGGTCTAAAACTTTCGGCAGTTTTAGACGAGCGGCAATGTATGCCGGCCGTGTATACAGGGGTTAAAACGAGTTTTTTTTTAAATATGCACAGCTTTTACACTGTGGATGATAAAATGTTTTAAGTCACTGATAAATATTTTCAGGGCTCTATGTAGTTAATTATGGGTGAAATTAATTATTGTTTGAGCTTTATTGCACAAGTTTTAGAGTAACATTTTGAATGAATCATTTCGGGGTTTGTGTTTGCTAAATAAATCAGATGATTAAATTATGAACGCTCATACAATATGCATCGGTCGATAACTCCTAGTCTACTCTAACAAATTCTGTAACATTTTTGCATGTTTGGTACTTCACTTTATAAAAGAATAAATAAAACGCTCTAAATTACTCAACTCAATTCTTAAATAAAATACAGTTATTATTTAATTTCTGACATGCATAAATAGTTGGCGGGCCCAATAAGCCCGGCACTACCGTACAAGGTCTGAAACCCGATACGTCTGACAGCGCTCAATTTCGTGACAGGCGCGGCTCTGCGCGTGCGCAGACAACACCCTGCGCGGACGCATTGTTATGTTGAAATATTGGGTTGATATAATTTGTTATATTAAATTAAGAGATGAATGGAATAGTTTTTTTTTTTGTTTAGGTATAAGTGTTAATTTTGGTTTTGGAGAGCTTTATGGAAAGGATTTCTTGAAGACAAATGTCAGTTGAGTAATGTTATTAGTAGTTTTAGGACAGTGCTAGGCATGCAAACAATTTTTAGTTACAGCCCAACAACTTTCAACCATGTAGCGAAAACTCAAGTAAAAAAATTAGATATAAAGATACAGTATTCTTAAAAACAAACCACGGAACGAACAAGTCTGAACCATAATTACTAAGATAAACATCTAACTCGTAACATCTAATTAAAAGCGAGCATATTATATCAAGTTTCGCGACGAGCGATAGTGTCTAGCGATCGTTTCTGAACGCGGGCGATCTCCCGTCACTATGACAGTTGACAGGTGTCACGAGCAGGGCCGCCAACATTAAAATGTGGTATTATTTTATTTCACGTGAGAATCGTTCATCATTTGTAGTGTCATGTCGGGATATGAGACTGGACGTTGGATGTAAGGATGGGGGCTAATATTTCTTGGACTAGTACTAGAAAATTCTTGGTGCTTCTGCTTGCGTTTGTGATGAAGCTTTCAGGAAATGGGGGTGGAAAAGCGCAATGTATACGTATGTATTGCAATCATTTTTAATTGTGTTGGGCAATATTTTGTACTTTATTTTACGTTAAACTTTATATGAATAGGTATTTAAAAAAACACTCTCAAAAATACTAAGCAAACTGTTGTTCTTTCGATACGGGTAACGCATTCACAAAAACAGTAACATATCCAAATTAAATTCATTTAAAAAATGAATCAATTAATAGTCATCTAATTAGATAAAAACCCCTTGGCAGCCCTCAGATGTGATGCTTCGGTGCACCTCATTACCCTGACCACGAACATGGCAATAGATCATGCAGAGAGCGATAGTGCTAAGATCCACCGGCGTAGGTGGTCCGTGACACAAAAAAATGTCAGAAAATCGAACATTTACGCGGTTAATCGAATTTGTTGGGCGTTACAATCGATCAACGATATCGTGGATGGTTTAATTTTTGATCTGATTTTCTGATTTGTAGATGATTTTTGTTTGACTATGGAGCAGTTTTGTCGATTTAAGAATATATGGTCATTTTAAACCTAATAGGTTAAGCTATATTCCATGATGGTGCCTCTAGGCCACCCATTACACGTTTCAGCCTTGTAATTTTGAAATTTTAATATTAATTCGTCATAAAATCGACTTAAACTCGACAGATTTGATACTTATCTTAACTATGTAGTCTAAAACCAGTTTTAAATCGAGATTAATGACTTGAGTATCGTTCTAAAACACGACCCTCAGAATCTTATTAGCGAAAATACTCAAACCAAAACTACAAATAGACCAACCAGTAAGAACTTAATCACCTAAGCGATCTGTCCCCAAAAAGACACACAAAAGAAACATCTTCATTGAATGGAAATCCCTGTACCATTAATCTATCCAGTTTTCCATGACCATTCACCATCTATCCGATACCAAAGGTATCTTCACAAAAACCATTACTATGAATACAAATACCCATACAGGAAGGGGCCTTCATCCCCTAGAATTACTATTAGTATTATCTATAAACATTTTAACGTACACGGTTAACCCGCGGAGACCCGAGTTCGATTCCCCGGTGAAAAGCGATTGTAGGGTGCGGTCGTAGGGGTGTTTTTTGCAATTCTCTTAGGGCGCACAGATTGGGGCGGTCTGTCTCAGTTCATTATGGATGTTAAGTTGTTGTCGGTGATTTGGATTGAAGTGGGTTTTTTGTTGTTGAAAATGTTGATAGTTTTTGCGATAGATGCTTCAACTTCAACTAAATTATAATTAGAATTTATTAATAGTGTGTATAGCATGAATCGTATTATTTAACTTTTTAGCATTCGGTGAAGTTTGGAGACACATTCTAGATTCTCATTTTGAACGTTACCTCGCGAAAGGTAGATAAACTAAGCCCTGATAATAAGACCAATAATCATACATCAATGCAAAACTAAATTACTAAATTATGTCAAACTATTTCGATACTCATCAAAGGACCAAACATAGTTCCCTGAGGGATGCCAGTTAAAGTACCGAATATGTCACATAACGTGATGTAAGTGAGAGCAACAGTCTGTGACAAAGGGCTGTGGGGAGCATTGTCCCCGTTTTAAATACCGTATTGTAATCGAAAATAATTACAGTATCCATTTCTAAAAACATATTTCGAGCTTGACGATGTCATTTGCAGTGGTTGAGTCTTAAATTGCGTGCTTATCAAGTTAGCCGCAGTAACAAAGATCCAAAGCGCGTCTATCCCTGTGTTCGGGATTATCTTGGTAGCTGGATTTTCTCACAGCTTAGACTTTGCTACTTAGTGCGGTTTCTGGAGGAAGACTTTGGTGCAGTTGCTATAAATATTGTACAAATGTGGCAATAGTTGCTTGTTTTTTCTTTTTCCCCCATGGGCTTTTTTACCTGTCACTTCTACAACTAAATTTTTAACTAGTGCGCAAACTGTAACTATGAATTCAGAACGTGCTTCTAGACATAGAAATTTATCGTCGGTTATAAAAAAAACTAAGGTTTTGTAGAAAAGTGCAATATTTTTGCGGTCTAAATGTATGGCAGAGCAAATTTTTTTTTTTATTAACCGACCTAAAATTTCAACGCAGGGAGGTTTAGAATCATATAGGTACTGAATTCATGGCTACAGTTTGCAGTCTTTGCACACTGTTTAAAAATTATTTATCCTGTATAGCACGCAACTCATTGTAATATTGTCAAAAAAAGGTAAACGCATCGTCCTCGACACTTTAACCAAAACTGAACTAAAAGGTGTCTCCAATTACAAGAGTATTGCGTGTAAACGAAAACGAGAGCGTTCATACGCCACATAATACGTACGAAGCCTCCGAAATGCCTCACAGTAGCGTTTCGGCGGTGTCAAGTTCTCGGACTAATTCTGACAGCTACAAGTTTGGTAGTTTATACATTTTCAAGCTAACGAGACATAGATTGTGTTTATATTAGTAGTTTAGTTTAGTAGTTATTTCAAAATGAAGGCCTCTTGCTTTGGTTTAATTGGTAGTTTAGACCTTTCTTTGAACTTTAAACAAAATACACAGCATTATCAGTCTATAATGTTCCCACTGCTGGGACACAAGCCTCTTTTCGGTAACAGGGAGTGGGCCATAATCCACCACGGGGGCCCAGTGCGGGTTGGTGGATACACAAAATACATACATTTTAAGAGACATTTGGACTTACTATTTTACACGTCTATTTATACGTTTTGATAGCATTAACAACTATTTATTTAAATTACTAGGTACCTAGTATCTTTTTAACAAAAATTCAGTCTCTCATTCACATTCGATCTAGTTTCAACAAATCGGCAGAATCAGCCGCCTTGGCGCGCCTCGCTCGATCGAACTCATGAATTCTAAATTTAAATTAGATGTCTCCAAATCGTATTTAACGGTCCTTGGGCGCAACTGTTGATTGGCGATGTTTGCCGCTTTCGTGTTCTGTGGTTGGCGCCATTGTTTTCTATTTTCAATTTCGATTCTTTGTAAAAATTGTTTTTCTATTGTGTGAGGATATACTCTTGGTCCTATCTTACCAAGGGGTATCATGTTATACAGTAACAGGGTTGTGAAGGTCAGATAGGCAGTCGCTTTATGTTAAATGCCAGTATTCAGCTGCATCTGGTATGACAGGAAGCCTACTCCATCATCGTTAGTTAAAGGCTAGGCAGATTGATTGATTTATAAAATATTGGACCATTTACGAAAACAAAGAATTACAGATTTCAGTTCTTTTTTCTGTGTGACTTAGGCGAAATTTTGCTGGATTACAAAGAAAAAAAATCGTAAAAGTACTGACCGATTTACATTCACAGTATTTAAAATACATAATTCCCTTACTCTAGTACAAAATTCCCTTACATCACCATAAATATCAGTGGACTTAAAACCGTCAATTCCTATGCCATCATAAGCAGTTGACGTTAATCCGCGAGACAAGGGCAGCGATACAACTCGCTGCAGATCCTTACAGCATAACCACAAGTGTGAAAGAGATATCGAATATTCTGTGCATTCACGCGTAAACGTGGAATTATTGTATAGCGCCCAGGGAGAAAAGCGGCGTAAGTATGCGGTGGTCTTTTGAGAATTTGTTTTCAGCAGTTAAGTAATTTTCACGAGTAACGACTATGTATAGCTTTCAGTTATATTGTTTGATGTTTGGTATAATTAAGATTTTAGTAAATGTCTAGAATATAAGTTACTTTAATTTTTTCTAACTTTTTCTTACAAGATTCATTTGACCAAAACAATGTTCTTTGGTTCCAAGAACAACCCTCAGTTACGTGGTATAAAAATATTCATAAAAATAACTACACAAAGAACTTACCCAAGCTTAATAGCATCGCAATATAGTTCTCAATTTGCATATCCTCCATATTCAACTAAGAATATTCACAGTAAGCGGTGCCGACATCACATAAGCCTCTCTGACACTTTTACACTTACACCATTTTGCCGCCGAGCAGTAATCGATTGTTCCACGTATTTTTGTCCGCTTTTAGTTGGTAAGAAACATCACGCCCATTCGACCGTTATGACTAGGCAGCGGAACGCACGACATATATCTGTCCTACTCTAACACGTGTGTGGACCTATCAGCTTGTCCCTTTCACCTATTTGCCCAGTGGGCCGAGTGCGTAGGTACGACAGTCATAAAAATAGCCCCTTTGGCGCCGAATCTTCTAGGGGTTTTCGGTATTTCGATTTTGTGTCCTCTTGTTACGTAGGGTGGATAATGTAGGTATTTTTTATGATTAGTTACCTATAGGTACTGCTTTAGCAGATAGGCTTGGCAGGGGATTTGCAGCCTAATTTCTTAGGTTTAGAGACTACAAGACTGTTCGTATCTGACTAAATTAGATCTTGAAATTGATTGTGACTTGTTTCAGTATAGTCCCAAGACTACTTGAGACGAAGGTTTTATTGAAAAAAAACCTTTTATCCAAATGAGACATTTTTGGAGTTTGCAGACAATGAGGCAAACAATACCCAAGTCGAAATTTTTGATAAGTGGGTAATTTCACATTACCTTTTATGTCAAAATGATGACAAATCCCTCTAGATAATGTAACATATCCACAAAACCAACATTTTCGATTCTCAACACTCAAGGGTCACAAAAAGTTTTTTTTTCTTTGGCATTGTGTCACCAAGTGTTTACTTTGTGTTACGTATCGTGATCACAAAACATAATATTTTTGGATTGTGACATTATTAACAGAAAAATTGGTCCGAAGTGTAAAAAAAAAGACATGAGCGAATTTAAGCATGTCTTTGATGGTTCCTTAGGTATATTTCTGAATTTTATTACGGAGACCATACACTAGAACTGACTCCTTTTACTACGTGTCAGTTTTTTTTGGATATGAAAGCTTCTTATACTTTTCTATTGCTAATGCCCTATAAATAGCTTTGTCTTCAACTTGCAAATTCCGTTAAAACCCTTTTCATAAATTTTAGGTTCTTCTCTATTTTAACCACAAATAGTTGACATTCTATCTATCACTACTGATCCCTAAAAATAAAAATTTTTCACTTTGTTATTTTTTGCCATGATTGGCCGGGCAGATGTGGAGCCGTCTGGTTCGATTACCATCCGCGTCACTTCAGCAATGGCTTTATTTTATATCTTGTACGTGATATTTTTCGCAGAGAATCGCGGTTTTTATAATTTTTTACTCCTCTCATTATTTGTGGGGTAGGATGTTGGCGTCTCTCGTTACTTTACATGGATTTTATGATGTTGTTGTAATTGCAACTCGGTTGAGTTTTATTTTTATTTGCTTTGCCGTGGCCTAGATTTAATGTGTACGCAGCGGCTAAGGCTATGGGAAAAACATGTTGTTTTCCTGAACTAATATTATAAAGGGAAAAGGCTTGATTTTTTGTATGTTTATTTGTGACGCTTTCATGATAAAATGGCTGAACGGATTTCGATGAAATTTGGCAAATGGGTAGACCATGACCGGGATTAGGACATAGAGTACTTTTTATTCCGCTATTTGTAAGGGATCTAGACCTATGCGGGTGAAATCGCGGGGCGTAGCTAGTGTGAGAATAAAGTGCTTCGTGTTTATTATTTGGAAAAAGTTATTATGAATCTTTTACTCCGAACATAGAAATCTACACAACAGCCCTCATTAAAATTTTGTTGTATTTTGAGTACTACTCTAAGCACTATCTACTTGATTTTTTTTATATTGACCCTCAGGGATTAATAGTACATCTTTTAAAAGGTTTTCTTTACATTTCTTTGAGCACTCAATATTATCAGGACACAATTCAGTATTCAATTTGTTATTGACATAAAAGTTGACAGAGCCAATAGTAAAATGGAACCGAGAAATTTATGAACTGTCCATTATAATAGGAGTATTTGTATGGGTCCATACAAAAACCTAATAAAACGGCATCAAACATCCCGAACTAAAATTTTATAAGCCATCATCAATAACAGAATGGACCGTTTCTGTTGAACACGGTCCATCTTGAAAAGATTTCGGACAATGGACCCGCGCCCGTTTGAAGCATATGCTCCTAAAATGTAAAATTGCGAAATTGGATTAAAAGAGAATTATTGTCACCGAACTTTGTCCAGATTATTTTGATGGGCGTCACAATGGGTGCTCGAGCATACGTTTTGTGAATTTTAATTAGATATATCGTATTGCCGATAATATTTTGACGTTTCTGGAATCGGTTTAATAGGTACTTGGGTACTGTGTAGGTCAATAGTCAGATTTATTCACAGCTTGATTGACATAGATTTGTGTTGAATGGGATTCTATAAAGGCACTCCTTATAATATCGACCAAAAACGTTGTATTTAGATCAATGGCCTAACTATGACCTACCATGATGATATTTTCTAGTTAAGTTCCAAGTATGTGGTTATTTTTAAATATAGACTAATCGTATCTGGCTTCCAGGATATTTTTAGTAAAATTCTTCCTTGATTTTCTATTATTAGATGCAAAATAGTAAAATTTTTCACGTAGCTTATATTATTAGCTGGACTAGCTATAACAAGCATTACATAATTTCGTTGACTTTACGCTAGAAAATAAACGGTTAACGTTCTTCGATATTTTTCAATGAAATTCGTACAAGCTTCAAACTCAAACTCAATGATGGTCTCTTTTTCAATGATGGTGGTGTATGCTATAAAATAAGCCAGAATAGTCTAAAATTCTTGAGTTCTTTGACTAATTAGTGCAATGACAATTAAATGCAATTATTGTCGAAGTTAGCACTATTCTTATCAATGTTGCTTATAACTGTCTAGTGTATAGACTAAAAATAAAAAAATATCACTCATTAGTTGGGTCAAGACACTGAAAGCGGTGCCTACTCTACTAGGATATTCTGTCGTGTAGTCGCGTATAGTTAGATGGTTCTCTCTAGACTATTTTTTATTTCCCTAAAAGTTATTTTTTTAACACATGCAGGAGGGCTCCTGATAGAGAGAGATCGTGAGGCGGGCTACGACTACACCAAACGGTCTAATCTGTAGAATCTCACCGTGAAAACTTGGTGAAGTGTGCTTGAAATAAGCCATCTGATGCTAAGTGGACGCTAGGGATTGACACTATTCACTAAAGCTTACCAAAAAATAGATAGGCAGAAATTGGATACAGCACAATTCATCGTGGTCACGTCCACACTGTCAAGAGTGAAGTGAAGCAGAAAAGAAAGCAGGATCTCCTCAAGAGGTAGGCAGTTAGGCAAAAGTTTACCTATGGTAAATCACATCTTCTTCTTTATAAAATTTTTAAATTCATTCATTTACTGACAGACAACGCATAGCCTAAACCGCTTGGTCGAGAAATACGACATTTTGCACAAGTGTTCCTTTTATAATTAAGGGGAGAACTAAGGAAGGATTTTTGAAAATTCATGCCCTGATTGGTATGGTATGAAAGTTTGTATGAAAATTCGTAATTTTTGCCGATGCGCAATCCCATCGTTTTGCCAGAAATCTAAAATATCCCATGTAACAGAAATAAAGCCTGCCGGTCGATTCTGTAAAAATCTCACCGTGCAAACTTAGGTGATGTGAATTTGTTTTTGCTAGGAATTGACACCATTGACAGCTCACTCCACGCTCACTTCACCTAAGTTTTGACGGTGAGATTTTTACAGAATAGCACCGCTGTTCTTTAAACCTATAAAGAAAATAAAATAGTCATACTCACACTAGGTATGTTATCGTTATTGCACACGTTTTCGCTCAGCAGACGATCCCGGATCTCCCAGGCGAAGATCGAGGGGCATTCTCTCTTGTAATCAGCTATCTTCTGGACCACCGGCGTGGTGGCCACTCTTGGCTTGGACCCTCCAATCGCACGGGGCTTTATCGACCCCGTCTCGTAATATCTGCGTGCAAAGCTGAATTTAGTTTGGAAGATGAAGAGGACAAATGAGCTAGTTCTTTTTTGCTCAAGGTCAGTTGGATATTTTTTTTGTCGTGTGATGATTCCTGCACCCTGATTGCGTAACACACTATCAATCATAATCTGAATCATTTTGAAGAATATTGCTAATCCATTGCTTTATATGTTCGAAAAATTTGTTTGCTCAACAACGTAAATGACGCAATGAATGTTGCTGAACTGTCAAAATTAAAGCCATTGCTATTGTTACGCAATTACCCCGCTTGTCCCTGGTGTGTGGTTGGTAGTGTGTGTGGTGAGTATACAGGATTGTTTGTATGGAGTGTTCAGAATTGGGGCTTAGATGTCTGCAGTCCTATAACCTACATTAGATGTCCAAAACTGAGAATCAGTCAAGTGTCCAGCACACTTGACTAATTCTGAGTTTCGGACATATTGAATTATAACATTACATAACATCACGCTTGTCTCTCAATCCCCGAGATAAGGCAGAGATAGGGGTACCTATAGTTCACCTATATTTCGCTAATTATGTTTTTAAGTACCATCTAATGGGGATGATTTAGGTAATTTTGGCCTTTTACATTTCAAGATCATCTATTAAATATTTAATCTGATCTCAATGTCATTTCAAATGAAGCTTCCTAAAAGTCATTTCTGAAAGTGAAACCCTTAGCATAATCAGAATATAATGTTTCCTCTGCTGGGACACAGGCCACCTCTTGATGAGAGGGAGTGGGCCGTAATCCACAACGCGGGTCCAGTGCGGGTTAGTAGATGTCACATGTCTTCGAAATTTTGGTTCTAGGACATGCCGGTTTCCTCACGATGTTTTCCTTCACTGTTTTGAGAGCAGTGCTGATAAAGTAATTTACACAAAGTAAAGCGCCTGGCTGGGTTCGAACCTACGATCTTTCTGTAACCCTTGGTAAGGTTTAATGACACAAGACAGGAAAAATTGCAAAGTTTTTTTCGCACGAGTAACTACAATTTTTATTATGTTACTCGTCAAGACAGGAAATAGTATGCCTATTACATATATGTATCCTACGTGGTGGACCTCTGCTAGTTTTCTCTTGAAATCGAGAACGAGTTTTGTTAAACTAGATTGGTGACATTCTTGTCTGATCATTAAACATATCAACCATCGTTATTCATTTGGAGCAAAATGTGGTGATAGTTGACTATAAGAGCTTTTCAATAAGATGAGTCGATATACAGCCCGGGTCAAAAATAGAATCCAAATGGAAAAACTTAATGTTTTTCCATTTGGGTTCTGTTTTTTTTACATGGGATTTAAACTTGAATGGTGAAAATGTGGGTGTACATGGTACTCGTCTGTCTTACCCTTCGGAGTATACAAGCATGATGTCAAAGAATTAAAGTAAGGGTCTTCCATCCCAATACTTTCATGTATAGTCGTCATATATCTAGTAACATGTCTCGACATTTAACTCCCACTGTCTACAAAACACTTACTCCCAAACCTACAATTTACTACAAATTGTCAGAATACCCCCTTTCAACTAAAATACTATTAAAACACAATTACAAACATAATCTCTAGCATCCCCTTAGCTTCAAGTACCTATACGAAACGTTGCCAAATTCCGTCTGATTGTCCTCTTCGACCACTGAAGGAAATTATACCTTATATTTATAAGAGTAAGGTTATAAATGCCTTGTGTTATGTGGGGGGTGGATATCGGATGTAGGTACTTGAATCATTGTATTGTTCGGCGATAGACATGTGTCGATATTTCGGGGTCTTGATTCAAATGTGTTGTGCCAGCATATTGTATTGAGAATTCAAGATGTCAGATGTATTGTCAGCGGCAGTTTAGTGCTTAAAACCTTTGTTCGTCAACATTTTGCTGGCTGGAAATAATATAGACGAAAGTGGTTATAAATAACTAGTAAAAATAGAGAATGTTGAAGAAAATCTTCTTTCCTGGGGACTCTCTCAAAATATGTTAAAAGGCATTAACCAATTTTTCTTATAATCTGCATAAATTACAATTACCAATCTAAAAAAATGCTTTAGCTAATTGCAAAAACATTCTGGAAACGATAGAAAAAAAATACAAAAAAAGTATCAATTGCCAACCACAAACAAAATCAAGCTGACACACAAACTACCAGAAAACCGTTACAAAATAATTATACAGCAGTTACAATAAATAACAAACATGGTTTTATCGGAATTGTCATCGATAAAGTTTACTTAGGCATTCTCAATAAACATTTACAGGGATATTAAGGCCCATCGTCGGATTGTAATCGCTTTGGCCTCGGGCGGATTTTCGCTAAGGGAGTTTTTCGAGGGCCCCCTGTTGACTGCTTTTTAATTGAGAACTTTAAGTTCGATGAACTTTGATTACATGTTGTGCTTTTGGTAAACAGAAGAGGGTAGGTAGCTTTGTAGGAGAGGTAGGGTTTGAGGGGTGAAAGTGGTAGGTGTGACAATGAAGCCTTGGCGGTTGTACCTAGGTGCGAAAATGAAGTCTTTTAAAGGAATCATAATTGAATTTGAATCTTTGAAAGAGCTCAGATTAATTACTTGAGAAGAATTAAGAACACGAATAGAATCGGAGAATCTATAGTACCGATAATAAAGCTGAAGAGTTTGTTTGTTTGTTTCGTGGTCGGATTAAAAAAAAATCTTTAAGCAATTGATAGCTTAAGGTGAATAAGAATAAATCTCTCATGAAAATGTGCGGAACAAATCTAACTTAAAGAGATATATTAATGATTTTAATTACTATAATTCTGTAAATACATGTCTATTATAGTCGCGAATCATATTTTGATCAAGATAATCTGACACTGATCTGCAAATTGCAAAAAACGTAAGTAAATTTGAATTTCGCGGTCTACCACTGCGCATTAACCTTAAGAAAAGTAGGCAAAGGAGAATGCCGTGGGACCGTACCAACTTGCGAGGGAGCGTGTCACAACCAAATGTAGTACATAAAATTACTCCTATTTATTAACTTAGATTTACGTTTTTGTTATGAAAAAGATTCCCGGATTTCGGACACAAAAATAGAAGTATTTTTATTTACTTTTGTAGGTACGTATTTTCTCTTATGTCACTGACATTGTACTTCATTTCCGAATGTTGCTACTGCGTAAAAAATATAGGTAGGTACCTGCCCACAAACATTTAAATGAAGAAGATAATTTGTAAGTCCTACCTACCGACACCGACTTACTTATAATATTAGGTATATTTTTATGTATGTCAAAAAATCTTTAGGTCACGCGTTGCGTATTAATTTAAATTATTATTTTGGTATAGATTTTAAGCATTTAAAGAAAAGAGGTCCGATAAAAAAATGACGAAAACGTTCAGGTGCTTTTCCATAATAATATCTTTATGTGATAATCCTTAGCGATGCCTCCATCATACATCGTCATCGATCATACGTCATTTTCTCGAACTTAACCTCAAAATATTAAGTAGGTAAATGGCAAATAAATACAAATTGCGGGAATTCACGTAAAAAATGGTTAGCAATATAGGAAGGGCATTAAATTCTCCTCCAAATACACTAGGTTTGGTTGTGACAGCGGACTTTTTTCGTTTGAACAGGGCGCCCTATATTTGACGGCATTGTCCTTTAATGGTTACTACGACTATCAGTTTTACCAGACATCACGTTACGAAGCCAGAAATTGAACTTACAATGTAAAAATAATCATTCAATGTCGAAAATCAATATTGATGTAACGCTTCATTTGTTTACTTATTACCAAATAGGTAATAAAACACTACCGAAAACCAAACTTTGATCAAGTAACTTAATTGCTGGCCACGAACGCAACAGAAATTGCAAACAAATTGTCGCCCAACCGAGCAATTATTGCATCAAACAATAATAAATTGATCGAAATCATTGCTGTGCGGGCCACAATGCCGCGGCCACTCGACCAACGTATATTCATTGTTTCAACTACACTGCTCGCTCCTCAGAACGATACCGACAATTCGATTCGTGAAACCCGTTGTCACAACTCAATGGACACGCAAGTGTAAATAATGACGTAGCTGTGAGTGCTGTGACGTCAGGGGGTCGGAGATTAGATGTAGATAAGCTTGAGGGCAACGAATGAGCACTTATCAGAGATTGTTTTTGAAGTGGTTATTTAATAGTAACCGAGTTACGTACGCCCTATTGAAAATATGTCACGGGGAGTTCGATAAATGTTATTTTTATTTGTTGCAAAAAATCGAAACAATTGTATGAACAACATTTAAAATCAGACTTTACAGAATGTAACCCTTTAAATTCGCAATCTTGATAAAAAACATTTAGTAAAAAAAATCTTTATCACGAAAAATCTCAATTCTTAACAGACGATTATCCCATGATGAATACCTACAATATCTTGAATCTAAAAGTTTCCCAAAACATTGAGAATGGCTATCAAATGCAAGTTAACAGCGGGAACTCTCCTTAATTAGGAGTCCTGCTACGTTGGCCCTTCTGTGTGAGCCCTAAGGAATACTTTTCAACCCCTTTACTTAGTAATTGGCACGATAAGAATGTCCAGGGGCGTGTGAGAACGATGGAGGCACTTGCAGCCGTTGCGAGACGAGAGAAAGATAAAGGTAGCGGGAATTTTTCAACTTCGATTATTGTGGATACTGATAGGTGGACAGCCAAGGGAAATTAAGACTGGAGGAGATATGGAGGACGAAAACATGGAATCGTTTTGTTGTGAGATTTTGATACTTTATTATTCAAAACAAATATATTAAGAAGTTTCAATATTTCTGTAGTCTGACAGACAATGTAATTTATGTAGGTTTAGCAGACCCAATAGAGAAAATCACACGATAAAAAAAAACATGCTACCAAGAAAAACTGCAACCAAATAATACAAAGCATTTTTTCCCACAAAAACAACTTGTTTCGCCAATATCTTAACAAGCTAAACATTACAAAATAATAGCATGTGCCCACAGGGCAATATTATAGGGTTCGCTAGGCCGAATTTATTTTTCCTATAAGATCTCTTGAAGTGGCGTCAAGCCGTCTCCCTCAGTAGGGGTGCCAATTACTGGAAAATAATGTTTTTATTTTGATTTTTATTTAGGGGCGGTCGTGGGACAGCCCTGAAAGGCACACCCTATATTAAAATGAGGTTAGTTCTTTGATTGACGTCTTTACATTTTTTATTGTTCGATTGACTTTTGACTTTTTTGGTTCCCATTGAATCAAGTATGTGTTATTTAAAAGCGCCTTGGTTTTGTGTGACATTGACTGAATTATTTTCTGACATAAATAGCTAGGAGTTGTCTGAAACTCGTTAAGTTCTGTTATTATTATTGTATATTTCAGACTTAGTATATTAGTCTAAGAGTATATATGTATATATGTATATATAGTACATATACCTACATCTGCAACAGCTTTACGGGGCTTAGCCAAATCAGTTATTTAAAACCATTACGAAAACATTATTGCATTACGATTAACACGAATACTTCACTGCCGGCATTTCAATAAGCACTCGATCCGAGGGCCGAAATCCTCCGTGATCTCCAGATAAAATCGCAATCAAACAATAAAATTGCCGTCGAAATTAGAGCCGCACCCCAACGCGGCCAACGCAGGCACCCGATGTCAATTCCCACCTAGCGGCCCCGCTGCGCACACGTCAACCATTCAACAAAAACAATACAACTATGGGAATGCAAACTCAAACTATTGTATTGATTAAGTCATTGAAATATTCCTTAATTTTGTCCACGAAAGCTTTGTCGGAGCATTGTGTGGTTCCTTAGGCGGTATTATGGGAATTCCATCAATTTGCTAACGCGTGGCGCAAGAATTTGACCCCATCGCACTTAGGCATAATCGATTCTTTAACTTTTGTTGGCTCACAATAGGTTTTGTGCGAAATAATTCGTTTATTCGTGTAATAGTATTCGTTTTAATTGTTATGGGTGCTTGTTCCCTACTCCCTAGTAACACGATGACTGAATGGACTTTCCAAAGAATTAGGTCTTTCTTTAGAATTGACAGCAGTCTTTGAGAAAATAAGAATTTCAAGTAATATGATGTTATCATCAAGACGGTTCTAAATGAAAAGTGTCATTTGGTGGGTTAGGTACAAGTAATTCAGTAGTGTCAGGACGTTATGATAGATGATGCTCTTTGTATAGCGGCAATTTTCTATCTCGCGATGAATTCTCTAGACCTTCAAATTTATATAAAAGCCCTATTATATCGAGTTGCTGAAGAGCGATTACGAAGGTTTAAGATTTTAGGTAAACATATTTTGGAATTTTCGGGTAAAATTGTTAAAGAGTATTAAAGAACTCAATAATGATATTAAAAGAACATTTATTAAAGGTAGTTGATCTGAAGATATTGATGAAAAGTTTTATAAAGACTTAGTTGATATGAATGATAATTTTTAAATTAAAAATGAGTCACACCATAAAGACAACGTAGATACTTAAATTGGTGAAATAACTTTTCAAACGCTCACGTACTTACTGCTGCGTAACTACTGTTGACAATCATCAACAACTAAAAAGCACCCAAACTAACACATAACACTTAAAACCAACATACCTGCCGAGTATCTTGGAAACGCAGCCGTTGGAGACCTGCAGGATGCGGCTGATATCGCAGGGCCTCGCGCCCGAGTGCGCCAGCTCCACGATCTTCTGGCGCGTCGAGTCAGGCAACGGCCTGCCGTTGACGTAGACCCCGCCGAGCTGGTTTATGCCGCTGTGCCCAGCTGAGGAGCACCCAAATAGGGCCCCGCCACCCATCGCCGCGCTGTGCATCAGCTCGTCTGTAATATATGATGGTGTTAACTGAACTGGTTAGGGGTAAGGTTGTCATAATGTTGGCTTGTAAACGACTGCATTGGCTACCCAGTAATTTAGAGACACGACGGAACATCAAAATCACTAAGCATGGCAAACGAATTCCTTTAAATATCAGAGTAATTAATTACTACGTAATTACAACGCATGGAAAATGTTTGTTATCAATCAATCTGATCGTTCATTAAATATTTATGAGAAACTGTTTTACCTCTAACGTACATAATTACAGAAAAATGAAGTACCTACTTTAAAGTTTAAACTTTTAAAGCCTATCTTGTGGTTCTTCACAGGCATTATTAATAGACATTGCGAATATTTCATCTCATCTCTTTTGTGTATATGTCTGATTTATGAAAAAGGTTCTAATCGAAATTCCAACAACAAAACATCACATCTGCACCTCTTCAAATTCTGACGCTTCCTCAAGTTTTATTTAAGTGGTATCCTCAAATATAGAAACACCCTTTTACATTATCTCCTAGATAATATCAGCCTCAAACTATAGACTGCGCCCATCTTTCAAAAAAAGGTCGTAAAAAACGTAACCCGTTTAAAAAAATAATCCGCTTTGCGAAAAGTATCTTCAATAAAAAAGGGGTTTCGCGGTGCACGATAGAAAACCACAAATTTTTATCTAATCTTCGGAGATTTAAAGATATTTTGAGCTTCATTGTTTGTATGGACCGTTAATACATCTTCTTTGGCATTTTTTGTGTTTACGTGCGGATTTCTTAGAAAGAAAAGAAAGAAAGAAAATACGTTTATAAACGTACGTTACGTACGTTACGTTTTTTTTGTTTTACTATTAAGATTCTATAGGATCAAAACTAGGATCATACATTTTTGGAGCTTTTTTGTTTATGTATTGTTTTATTTGTTCAAACCTACTACCTAAACCAAACATATCCTCACACATCGAGCAAACAAAATGACTCCCAAACTACATATGTGCACAGGGATCCTTTAATCGGGTACCAAATTAGACGGTTGGTCCGTCCACAATTATAACCACGCGAACTGTTTACAAGCCAATAGTCTTGAATAGGAGTGCATTAGATCGGATGAGCCCAACCTTTGGTCTGACAATTCTTTTTATCCACCCCTCACAAACACGCGGTAAAAAGTGAACAATTGGATGCAATTTGTGGGCGAATTTGGGCCAGGCCCTTGATTAAGGCCCTAAAGGGTGGGGTCCTAAGTTCATTGTTTTGTCCCGGAAATTTTTTTTGCGGCCGTCTCGTGTATAATTTTCGTAGTTCGTGCATCGAATCCGGAGCGGCTGTCTTTTGTTTTTTTTTTATTCTTTTCGTATTATTGGACATTCTTGTATTAGTTGATTGGTGCTGTGGATCTGAATACAATCCTAAGAAAAATGTTGCTGAAAGCATTAAGGCTCCTTCAAACAGGCGCGACACGACACGCGACACAAAGGCACCGCAAGTCGCGCAACGAGCGGTGCCTTTGAGTCGCGCGCGATTCGCGTCGCGCTTCGCGCCTGTTTGCAGGAGCCTTTACACATACATCACTTAATCCACCTATGACTTCCCACTGCTGGGACACAGGCCGCCTGTCTATGAGAGGGAGTGGGCCGTAATCCACGACACAGGCCCAGTGCGGGTTGGTATGACTCACATGTCATTGATTTTTTTAGGACACGCCAGTTTTCTCACGATGTTTTCCTTCACCATTTAGGGAGCAGTGGAGATGAAATAAATTACACAAAGTAAAGCGTCTGCCTGGGTTAGAACCCACGACCTACCACCATGCCATGCCACCATACCAACCATACCATGCTCGTAAGCATTAGCGTTTGTATGTAACTAGAATTTCCAATAGTACCAAAATCTCTAGCTGGATATGGCTTGAAATAGTCCAATAGAGTTTAGATGACAGAGGAAGGTGTTTAACCGGTAGCAGGATGCATAGAACACAGAAGCTTTGATTGGATTTGGCAGTTCTACGCCCGAATTCGACCAAAAATACTTCAAGGCATAGACTTTCCCGAACAAATTAATAACCACAAGTCGTCCGCCAATTAAGTGTGCGTTTCGAGTGGTAAGTTGTCGCGTCGCCGTTGTTAATCGCGCCCGGTGCTCACCTTCCCGCGGCTTGCTAACAAGCTCGCGTTAAAAGAACAATGGACAATCGTACGCCCACCCTACGTCCCGTAGGGTGTATGGGATAGGAGGTAGCGGCAGCGGTGAGCGATTTTGCAGCGGTGATTGGCGGTTTTTGTAAGGGTTCTTGGTGGTTTTGTGGCGAATTATTATGAAATTAAGTCTAAATTATGGTGTAGCTATTAGCTGTTGCCCGCGACTTCGTCCGCGTGAAAATTCACCCTCCCCCCATTCACCCTCTTAGAGATGGTGGTCGAAAAACCCTTTCTTAGTGGATACCTACTCTTCACAAAGAACACACCCTCCAAGTTTCATGTCTCTAGGACCAGCGGTTTAGACTGTGCGTTGATATATCAGTCAATCAGGACTTTGAATTTTATATATTATGTACATAGATAGGTATTTTATAATGCTTCAGACATTTTTCTAAAAATAATATAACTCCATTCCTTTACGAACAATAAGGAAGGAACAAGTGGTCTGCCTAGCCTTTTCCCAACTATGTTGGGGTCGCCGTTCAGTCTATCCGGATGCAGCTGGATATCAGTATTTTACATGGAGTGACTGCCTATCTGACCTCCACAACCCATTTATTGGGTAATACGATCGGCTCGGCGAGACTGGTTGTCAGTCATGATATATTATTAAGTTAAGAGGAAACTAGTCGCGAGCTCGAGCTTGGTGGTCATGGCCAAAAAGCACGTTATCTCACCATGCTTTGGGTCCAACAGAGCTAGTATCAGTGATGAGCAGTTAGACGTTAGTCTACACGCACAACGTCTAGTTCTCGGTAAGCGTCTAAAAAAATTCGAAAAGTGCTTTGGAAAGTCGAGCGTTATGAAAAAACCACTGCATAAATAAATTACAAATAAAGTTTATTGAACTGTTTTATAACTGAGTTTTTTCGGTACGGACTTAATTTTGATGATTTTACCGTTCTTTTATTACTTATTTACACCAAATGTTACGTTAAAAATAGCAAGAAAAACGAATCGTTATTAGCTCATAACTTTTTAATGGCTTTTTATTTTGCTATTGTGTTTCCGTACAGACAAAATTAATAATAAGTCGAAACGATATTATGTTTAACTGGATGCACAATGTCAAACAGTGTACTAATACTCTCCCGAAAGTTGTATGGAAAAATATCGAGTAGTGGCACCTTAATTTGAGACCTCCATAGTTATTAATTCATAGCTTTTAACTACGTCTAGCTGAATATTCTGAAAAATCGTAGTAAAAAATATAGGTAAATTAGACGTATTTTTGACAGATTGTGACTCAGATTGCGACCGTTCCTAAAAATAGGCGAGAATTGATTCTTTGTTCTTCCTATAAAAAAGTCCTCCGGCCATGACGACCAATCTCAGTGCAGACCCAGACCAGCCAGTATTATATAATGCACAAGTGTGTGTGCAGACACAGGCACACACACACACGCCCTTCCCTCACTCTTATAGTCCGATGGCACGGCAATCCGACACGACCGGAGAGAGATTAGGCGCAGGACCAACGGCTTAGCGAGCTTTTCGAGGCACGGGGGTATCACACCGCCAACTTCCAAACTCCGGGCTATTACTAAGAAATTCCTAATGGAAAAACCCAGTCTGCTCGCCCCGGGAATCGAACCCAGGACCCCACGCTCAACAATCACGCTTGCGACCACGTGACTAACGGGGCAGCCTTCCTATACTAAAAATTCCATTATGACAGCTTAGTTTAGATCCCAAATCGCTCCCGCTCCCGCTCACATTAAGGCCTGTTGTCACACCCACTGTCGGCGCAAGGCGCAAGTACGCATGTCGTGTGAGGGAGTGTTTTAATTTCAGAGGTGCAATTTATTCGAGCGATTTATTTTTAATCCCCGTTTTTATGGGTGCGACGCTATAAATTTCATTTATAGTTGTTGTTATTTATTTTTTTAGTTTTTTGTGTGTATGTAGGTAGATGCGTACCTATATAATGTACATATGTGTGTGCGGGGTTTTATTGCGGATAACTCTGGATATGACTTTTAGTGCAATAGTTCTGAGTTCGGGATGGTGCGCGGAATTTTGTAAAAGATTCTGATGGTTTTTGCCTGTGGGTAGTGTGCTGTTTCGATTAGGAAAACAATGTTATGCATTTAACTTCGTGGCAAAAAACACTTGTTAGTTACAGAACAATGTGGTTCAATGTTGTACAACATTAATAATTCTAACCCATCATCTCTCTAGCTCTAGCCTTTTCCCAACTATGTTAGGGTCGGCTTCCAAACGAAATGAGCATCTGATAACTTATAAAAGTGGCCGCCACGCGACACAAATCGACTACTTTCTAGTAAGACGAAACAGCCTTAAAAGTGTCAAAAATTGTAAAGTGCTCCCAGGTGAAGACCTCGTCTCCAAACATAGGCTCATGATAATGGAGGTAAAAGTCAGTGTCTCGTCCAGTAGGAACAAGGAACGGCCCCCGCCCAAAACCAGATGGCGAATGATGGAGGCACCCTGGTGCATGTTGTTTGCCGATGACATTGTCCTTGTCGGTGAAGATGGACCTGAGATCCAGAGCAGATTGGAGAAATGGCAACAGAAGCTGGAGAATGTTGGCTTGAAAATCAGCAGAACCAAAGCCGAATATTTGTTCTGCGATTTCGTAGGTCTCTCCAGTTCTGGAGCCATTAGCGATTGATGGCGCACTTCTCCCGGTCTGCTCCGACTTTCGGTATCTTGGTTCACTCGTGCAAAGCGATGGCGAAGCAGATCGGACGGTTAAGCACAGAATTAACACTGGATGGATGAAATGACGGCAGGTCACGGGAACAATTTGAGACTCCCGCATTCCCCTTAAACTTAAGGGGAAGATATATAAGACCATGATTAGACCTGCTGTCTTGTATGGATCGGAATGTTGGTCCACAAAAGGGATAAATGAAAGGCAATTGCATGCAGCTAAGATGAGAATGCTAAGAGGGATGTGTGGTGTTACACGAATGGATAGAATAAGAAATGAGTACATAAGAGGAAGTTTGAAAGTAGCACCGGTAACTAAATAACTGAAAAGTTGTGTGGAAATCGGCTGTCATGGTATGGGAATATGTTACGGAGAAATGAGGAAAATTTCGTGAGGAGAGTTTTGAGTATGGATGTCGATGGCTATAAGAGTAGGGGAAGACCAAAGAAACGATGGATGGACTGTGTGAATGATGATATGGTTGGAAAGGGGTGATTACCGAGATGACGACTGATAGAGAAGTATGGAAGAAAAGACATGTTTTGCCGACCCCAAATAAATTGGGATAAGGGTAGGAGAATGATGTTAGGGTCGGCTTCCAGTCTAACCGGATGCAGCTGAATACCAGTATTTTACATGGAGCGACTGCCCATCTGACCTCCACAACCCAGTTACTGGGTAATACGATACCCCTTGGTAAGACTGGTTGTTGTAATTAATAATTTTAACTTAATGCAAAAGCGAGTTTGTTTGTTTGTTACGCTTTCCCGTTAAAACGGCTGAACGGATTTGGATGAAATTTGGCATATGGATAGACAGACAATGACCTGAAGAAGGACATAGGCTATTTTTCATCCTGGATTCCAGACGAAGTCACGGGCAACAGCTAGTTAAGTAATAAAAAATATCATCAGCTCGCCCCATGATATTTACTTAACGTAGCACAAAAACTGTCGTTATATAGATAAAAACGTCAAATTAAACATTAATCAAACTTTACATACAGACAGACAGTACATAGGGGTTGCAACCCTGTCGACAGCACACCTGGTGGCATCCCCCACATAAATACCCTTCTTATTATTATTTTGTATCTGTTTTTGAATTGCTTAAATCTATGGGGGAGATTTAATTGTACGCTAAACGCATAGTCGCCATATTGGATGCGCTGAAGCTTGTCAAACGATATGAATTTGGAACGGATCGCATTAATTTCTGTTACCATAAAGTATTTACTTAAAGTTAAACCTGTTTGGAACAGAGATTGATGGAAAGGATTAAAAAAATAGTATCTAATCATACGCTGTTTTGTTGGTTCTGTCTATTGAACTTTCTATTAAAGTGTAAAATATAGTTTTGTATAAATTACATTTAGACATTTATAGATACCTAAACTTATATTCAGTGTAAGTAATCATTGATTGCATAAGACTTCAAGATACGGAGTCTTGTCTCTTATGCACAAATAAAATATGGTTTAAACGACTAGCTAAATAATTAATGTAGGTACGCCAGTTTAATGCATGCCATAAGCTTTCAGTATGTTCTGTTTATTTGCTACTTTCTGAGAAAATTCATCGTTGAACTTTTAATCAGAGATAAATATAAACATCTACAAAGTCTTAATTATTGACGTTAGTCCCTAAAGTCATGCAACAATGGAGAACCTATCAAACTAAAAAAAAACTTACTAAAAACCGTTTTTATAAACGTATTTCATGGCGTTTTGTTTCGCCGTGACATAATTTATGGTGAATATAGAGAACCACGCCCCTTTAGTGGATGCATAACAAAAAACCGTCATTGACAAACGGGTGTCTATGGTGAGATGAGTATGAGTGCCTATAGAGTTTGAAATTGGAAAAGTTTGTGTTTTTTTTTTCTACTGGATAGTGATGTTACGAATTTTATTTTTATTTTTATGGTAGTTTAGGTATACTTAAATTTCTAAGTGATTATTTTCACGAAAAATAACTGTCTTGTAGTCTTTTACTTAATACATATAACGGTAATTTACCAACAATTTGATAACTGAAACCTTTAAAAAATAAACAAACACAGTCTCATCTTAGATTTATGTTAAAACGAAAGCATTGTCCAAAAATTAAAAACACTGCAACAATAAGTACTTACTTAAAAATCAAAAACTATTCAAACAATGGTATTAATATCTTTTAACAAAAGAGTGAGACATTGTTCTTTGCAAATTGTCATTGCGAATACAGTTAGGTAAGAGATAAACTATTTTAACTAAAGTTGTCTGTCGTCTTAACTTTTATCTACAGTTTACAAAACATTACATACAAATATGGAGATAGATTTAATTTTTACTGTTATGTATCTGATTTATTTACAGGTAAGTATCTACCTACTTTCTAAACTTCTGACAGATAAACATGTGATTAAATACTACATTTGCTGTAAGTAAGTCAATTAACTATGATAACTTTTCATTTTATTGTTAATAGTGTGTACAATCATTATACCAAATCGAACATCGTGTTCACAACAATAAAAAAATAATTGTAATAATTTAACTAAAACCAACATACTCAGGCCGAAATAGGATAGGGAAATACTCTAGCTGTTCTAAATTCAAAATTTGAATATTCAAAGCGTTTCATCGGACACAGTCAGCCCGAAGCGGAGTACTCAATCATTAAAATTCCCACAGTGCAGCAACAAAGAAAAGTCTATTTATCCCTCTCCAACAACTGTTTTTCCGGTCTATTTGTCTTTATCTGGCGCTTAATGTGACACAATTGTCGCATGCTCCGTTTGCTTGGCTTGGCTATGGCGAAATATAATTATATTTCTGTTATGCTTCAGCCAAGTCACCAGTTTTAATGGATTGAGGTGTATTGTGGGGTTCAATTCGCTATTTAGTTCCTAAATTCTTCACTAGAATAACTTGTCACTGTGTTTTTGAGTTATTTATCAGTATTTTGCCACTGGAGTATCCAAGACCGGGATTTTTCGTTGTATCCAGGACTGGAGTCATTGTAGTAGGTATATCAATGCTTGGAGTAGGTGTTTATTGTATCGCGGACAAACTCTTAGGAGCATAAGGTCAAAAGTGCGAACTAACAAACAAAAAACGTGTGAGAACTATTTAAAGAAAGAATATTGCACTTTTAGCAACCCGGGTAAAACCAGGGGTTTGTTTATAAATGATGATTAAAGTTAAGTGACGTTTAAACGTAAAAAATGTATGGTTATACAGTCGTTAATCACTACTTAACTTTCAGCAACGTTTATGAATAAAGCGGCCAAAATCGTAAGTAACGACTCAAAAGACGATATTACAAACAAAACATTTATATTATAGCTACATTTATACCAACAAAGCGGCTTCAGCAAACACTAAACTGGTATTTACCAAAAGGTCAGTTAACTTTAACAACTTGTAAACTTGCTAAGTTAGTCAAGTCAAGCTACCTTTAGTAGGCTATGTAAATGAAGATTAAGTAGATCTTTGAGATGCAGAGGAGAGAGTACGTGTTCGAGGGGTTGTGGGCAGATGAATCGAAAGATAGGATGGAGAAGTTAAGCTGCGTGGGTGAGGTCTGACCTAGGATGGGTGATCGGTAATTGTGTGGAAACTTTATAAAAAAATATATAAGACAAGCCATGTGCGCGATGGGATTTCCCATCGTCAAAAATGACGACCTATCATACAAAACTTAAGTTCAAATTTTCAAAAATCCTTCCCGACTGCTCACTTTCGTTATACGAGTATGTTATACGGAACTCCTCTGCTAAATTACTTGCTAGGACTTTAGGCTTAAACCCAGCGATTTAGACTGTCTGTCAGTGAATGAATTAATTTAAGATTTTTATTACCTAGATGTGTACCTAAGGACTTCGTGGCCAATGGGATGGGGGCTCCATCAACATGAATAAGCAAAGGTTGAATCTTGGATGGGTGACCAAAATCAAGTGCTTCGAAGTTCACGTTATACCTATGTGTAGTTGTGTATGTTTATAAGAATCATGAAACGTAACGTCTATTATTTTAAGTAGAAAATAATAGAAAATATTACTGTTCAGTGTGTGACCTTTCGAATAAGTTGTCAGTGAATGTTGTATCTCTATCGAAAAGGTTCTGTATTGTTTAGATTTTAGATTAATACATACGTAGATGGACAGTCTCAATGATTCCCTGCTGATCTGAGAACGAAGAAAAAATACAGGTGAAGTTCAACATCTATGAACTACAAACTATGGAGACGGGATTTGTGCGGTGCGCAGGAGTGGGTTACTGCGTTTATGTCTTTTCTACCTATACATATTACAAAGTAAAGTGGCTTTTTGTGTCTATCTGTGTGATCGCGGTGTTCGTTTTAACTACGGATGTTGACGCGGTTTTCACCATTAGAAAGTTTATGTGTATGAATATTAAACTTACATAATTATAATAAAGACATTTCAATGTTTTGTCTAGTCGTAAAAACCTTGCTAAGCCGGGGCAGGTCGCTAGTAATACCTGTATAAAGTGAACGCGCAATTCTACTATGCGCGCAATTCTACTATCTACAGTACCCGGCGATAAATATTGCACATCGACCTTTGGAAAGAGACAATCGGCTAATTTCGGCTTCGTAGAGCGTTATCTCTGTCGCACGAAATACAAACAGTCCGGTAACTATTAGGAGCTGTTAAAACAATTATGATTTGCTTCTTTTCATAAGTATTTTTATTCTTTGTATAAAATGGTTTTGTCTGAAAAGGTCGATGTGCAATATTTATCGCGCGGGTACTGTACTATGTATTCGTAATAATCTTAGATCCTTTTTTCAGCGGGGTAATTGCGTAACACACTAATAGTAGCAATAGCTTTCATTTTTGACAGTTCAACGACATTCATTGCGTTATATACGGTGTTGAGCAGACACATTTTTTGAATATATCAAGCAATGGATTGGTCATATCCTTCAAAATAATTCAGATCGTGATTGAAAGTATTTTACACAATAAGGGTGCAGGTTGATGAAACCAGAGCTGGTCTGGCGCACCCTGGATACTTAGCTTAGAAACGAATGTTGCTTACTGTATAATCTTTATGCTATGTCTTATGGAACAGCTGATCCCGATTCGAAAGAAAGAAAATAACATCATCCGGATTTTCATAAAGGCACAATTTTTTTTTTTTTTTGTCAAGATAGTCAATATTGGTTAAGGCTGTGGGTTCTAATCTGGGCAAGTACCGATGTGACTTTTTTTCATATATACCTACTTTTTGAGTTTATCTTGGACATTATTGTCGTCGGTGAAGGAAAACATCGTGAGAAATTAGAAGTCTGAAATCGTCAACCCGTCTTGAGCAAGTGTGATTTACCTTCTCCGTATGAGAAGAAGTCTTCTTTCTTTGAGAACAGGCTTTTGCCCTGTAGTGGGACAGTAATAGGCTGTTCTTATTACTATTAAAGTCAATTTTTTTTTTTAATAATAACGTTGCCCTACACTAGGAATTACTCCTGTTTTGTGGGTGCATTAACAAACATTTAAATTCACATACAGAAACAGCCAGACCCGGAACAACTACCTGTAGGCAATACAAATGCAAATATTTGTTCTGTGCAGGAATCGAACCCGCGACACGCAGCGCAGCAGTCGATCGCTCAGCCACTGCGCCAACCGTGTCGTCAAACACCTAATAACCCCCCCCCCCCCCTAATAAACACCTAAAATCTTAACCTATCCCACATTTCGGAACATTGGCGAAACATTCCAAAAAAGTTCCAAGTCCCACCATACTAATCCTCACTTCAAGACCTGTTCTAATCTACAGTTCTGTTTACCTTGTACAGCTGAAACTTGATGATACACACAAAGGGAACCAACTGATGCAGGGAGCGTATTTGCAGCGAGAGGTTAATTAACTTTAACGGGTTACTAAGTTGGTCGGGCAAGTCGCATCTAAGTACTGGCGGGAAAACACTTGAGAAGATTATAGAGGTAAGAGATTGGTTGTTGATAAAATATGTAACTTTTTGATCGTTAAGAAATGTCTATTTTTGGCTATCTTTTGGATTATTTGAAATATCTGCTAGAAGTATGAGATATGAACGGGTACTGAGCACGAACGCACCGAATAAGGCCTTAAACCGCGCCTTAGGAAAAACTTGTCTTTCAACATGCTTCCATAGTGTTCTACACATAACGTGACCTTTTTTTTTTGTCAGAGCGGGACGCTTGCGGAATTAAACAAAAAAAAAAACTTATTTTACTAGGTATTTATTAAAAAGAGAAAAGAACATGAAAAATAATATATTAGCTGAGTATGTATATGTAATTTTAATATTACAAGACGCATTTGTTTTGTATTTGTCGGTAGAGCAAATGAGTTTTAAAATGTCGGGTCTAGTTTAGCTTATCACATGATTTGTCGATGTTAGTCTTTGTAATTAAAATACTGGTATTCAGCTGCATCCGGTTAGACTGGCAGCCGACCCCAACATCGATGGGAAGAGGCTAGGCAGATGAGTATTTGTAATTAAAATTTATCGACAACTTATGTATTATTATTTGTGTTGTCTTATATTTGTTGATATTCAGATACAATGTAAATTGTTTATGGATAAATTTAATTGAATAACGTTTGGTCCCTTTGTAAAAGCGGGACATTTTTGCTTTGGTTGGGGACAACGGGACAGACAGCCTGAAAGTGGGACTGTGTACACGGTCGTCAGTTAATGTATGAATCACTATGGAAGCTTGTTGACGGACACGTTTTTTCTACGGCGCGGTTTATGTGCCGTACGTAGGCACGGTACGTCAGTGTTGTATGGATAACTTAGCACAGGTAAACGCTTGTTTAAAACTGAGTAATCCTTGCTTAATGTAAAATTGTACTTTGTTCTAATACCATAGGTATACTGCGGGGTAATTGCGTAACACAACTAACAATAAATAGCAATGAAATTCATTTTGACAGATCAACAACATTCATTGCGTTATTTACGTTCTTTAACTGACAAATTTTTCAAACATATGAAGCAACTAGCACTGCCCGCGGCTTTGCCCGCGAGATATGTCGATAAAAACTATCCTATGTCCTTCCCCGGGATGCAATCTACCTCTCTGCCAAATTTTATCGAAATCCGTTCAGTGGTTTAGGCGTGAAAAGGTAACACACAAACAGACAGACAGAGTTACTTTCGAATTTATAATGTTAGTATGGATAGATTAGCAATATCCTACAAAATGATTCATATTGTGATTCATTGATGTGTGTTACGCAAGGTGATGGTCGAGAATAATAATATGATTTACAAACAATATGTGTACGGTCAGAGTCAGTTTAAGAAAATATGTAGGGTTTTTGAGGACATTTGATGATGATAAATAATGAGTCATAAGTACACAGAAATATCCCTATCATATAATTAATTCGGCCATCTACGTCTAAGAGCACCCTCAGACAATACAAATCAAATGAAACACCGTCTCCGCTGTGAAGTCTCACTTAATAAGCTGTGAGCACCCGAACCGTCTGCGTAGGCACTAAGTTGTAATAGTAGGTGCACTTGATTAAGTCTACATGAGGGAAAGTCGGACTGTCCGGTGAGTGCACGCTTTGCCTGAAGGGTCTACTTACACTGGCTTTGTGTGAGTACTAAGGGTAGGTAGTGATATGTACTGGAATTTATAATAAATTTATGTGCGAGGAATATGTTTCTCGATGGGACCATAACCAGTTTGGTGTTGGCGGAATCTTCTTTACAAATAAATAAAGTTGAAGTGCTGTTTGTAATGTCAAAATCACCAGTTTTTTTACTAAATAAGAAAGAATACAATACCATATAACACAATAAGAAAGTGTACTATACCATCGGTACTTCTAACAAAAAACAATTTATGAAATTGCCTGTTTGTTCCGGCTAGTCCTCCGAAACGGCTGAACCGATTTTGATGAAATTTCGTATGGGGAAAGGACACGCAACTTTTTATCGACATAAGAACCACGTGGGTGAAGCCGCGAGCGGAAGCTAGTCTATTTATATAATTGAGTCACTCATGTGACGGATTTGGCAGTTGAATAATCGCATTATTGATAACCCTATGACAAGTTTACAAATTAAATATCCCGTAGGTTTCATCCTTTAACAATGTACCCTAAATATGTATTAAATCATTGCGTCAGATGGAGATTAAGTTAAAACGTCTCAAGAGCACAATCTGACTTTTATTACTATTTCCTGTCGAAAAGCAACAATGAAACCAAAAATAAGTATGGTAGCAGGAAGTTCCGCTGTCAAACAGTTTCACACAAGAACTCCGCCAACCAAAACGCGAGTTTGAATCGAGAACCCGAAGTACAGCCAACAAAACCAAATCCGAAGTCTCTTAGTTAGGAAGTCGAGAACTTAGCTCTTACGTAGTAAACCGAAACTTGTATAGTTGTAAGTTGTAACTATAGTAAACAAGCACCTAGTTAACACTTATTGATACTTAACGTTGACTTGAAAACTTGACGACTTATTGTTATCACGGATAAGTTTGCCTGTTTGCATTTCGTACAAAAGATATGGAGTTTCATGTCTGAATAGTATTTATTAAAGTTAAGACTGTCTTAGTGTCTGTGTTGCCTAGTTTCCAGGCGATTTTGTTAAAGTTCGATTTGAGTAACTTGTGGTCTTTTGTTTATAGAAAGCGAGCCTGTGAATGGATCTATATTTTCTAAGAAAACCAGAATGTTATTGGTATGAGATCATTTTTTGTCATGGAAGGCGTTTTACTTTCCTGTCAGTCTGTGTTCCAACCCTAGTCCTCAGTTTCTCTATGATCGTGAGTTAAACTTTAAGGAAACCTCTTTTTTCAGCTTACGTTTTTGTCCTTTGACCACAACTTAAGCTTAGAATAGCCTTTTCTATATAAGTTAGGACGAATGAAGTACAAACTCAACGTACCCTTATGCGGCATCTTCCAGAAAGCTTCTGCCGCCGTGGTGGGTTCCCGCGGCGGCGCGACCAGCCCGCCGACCAGCGTGGTGGCGGCGTGCGCGGGCGCCGGCGCCGGCCGCCCCCAGCCCCCGTGGAGAGCCACCCCGTAAACTTGCCCCCACACCACCCTCTACTCCCACTTAACACCCCTGAACTCCCCCACTCCAATTTGACCTCAAAAATCTCTAAGCGCACGCGCACTTTAAAACTTATGCGGCATCTCTTCGTGACCTGCGAACAAAGAAATTCACGTTTAAAGAAATTTATTGACCCCAATCCAACATTAGACAATCGCATCATCAATTACAATCAAGGCTCGTCATTACGCTCCTTTGAAGCCTTCTCGTTCCGTCTCTTTTCCTCTTAAAACTTTTTTTACTTGAAAGAAAGAGTGCAGAGATACTAATTGGTAGATGATGCTGCTGAATTGTGTGTTAGTTGGAAAGCGCCATCTATTGTTGCATAGTACAAATAGTCGGTTGGTTCGTGAGTGCCGATAATGATCAATGTTAGATGGTAGTAATGAAGTTAGATGCCGAGATATTGTGTGTAATGCCACCCATCGAGTTCCGAACGGTAGTCGGACCGTACGTTTTTGTTTCATTTTATTGTTTGACTGAGATGTCGGCATGATTAAACCATGTGAGATTACTTACATAACGTGTAGCGAGATTTGTGTTCAGAGAATCGCGATGCCATTTGTTCGAGTCAGCTGATCGATTGATAAAAAGTTTGACACAGTAATTTATGATTTATTGCTAAAACATTTCATTATACTTTTTCTTTTTGGTTAAGCTATGATTCTGTAGTTATCTCGTAACTGGAGGTCTACTCTCTCAGCACGACATACGTAGTTTCGGTCAAAGTAACGGGTGCTTTTTAGTCCGTAACACCTACGGACATAGAATTAGTTTGGGGCTCGACCTAAGAAAGAATGACACCACGATTTGACAGCTGTCCCTACAACCGATGTGTTTTTATCCGTCCGAAATAGTTAATTATTCGAGTGTAGTGTTCACTCCGAAGATAGAATTACTTTCGGACGGGATCGTATCTTCGTTGACGGAATTGAAAGTGTAGGACCCCAGTTACCTATAGCAAATATTATCGACATATGGAACCATTATGAAAATATTGGTCTGGAAATAAAATGATTTCAGGTACCAACATTTTTTATGTTAGACTAGAGAGATATTTTCCGTTCAATATTAATAACATTTATTCGGATGAACGAAAAATTCTGCTTTTGATTTAAGTACATATCTCAGAGAAAATAAAAACTAAACACGTAAGACATGACATGAGTAGGAAAATTATTTGATAAAAAAAATCTCAAGGGAGTGCTCGAACTCTTTATAGGCAAATCCACTATTGGCATTACATAAGTCAGAAACTCACAGGTATAAATATTGGGACGCGTATTTGATCTTTTCAAGCTGACGATCGAATGATTTTACTTTGATATATTTTCCCCTTCGGAGTGAGGTACAATGGCCGAAAGGAGACTGGGGGTCGCCTAAATTGAACTCTCACTTTGAGCCTAGTCAAAGCAAGGCAAGGGTCTAAAGTGCCACGACTAATATAAAGTCACCGAGTGCCGGCGTGTGTTTGGACACTAATACCAAACCTCCTTGTTGAGATTCCGAAGAAATGAAGGTGTGTTTCCAAGTGTTTGTCGCGTAGTTTTTTTTTATTAGACATTAATGCTGTGTGATAAAGCGTGTTTTCATCCTTTAAAGAAAGAATCAGGGATAAAGGGGTATCTACTAATACTGATCAGATAGAGATTTCCAAGAAAACTATTCAAAATGCTTAAACCACTAAGTATGCACAAGACAATATGGAGTATCGTGTTACCCAGTAACTGGGTTGTGTAGGTCAGATAGGCGTAAAATACTGGTATTCCGCTGCATCTGGTAAGAATGGAGGCCAACCCCATCACAGCTGGGAAAAGGCTAGGTAGCAGAAAATATTGGTTAAAAGAAAGCCCTTGATATTGAGGAAACTTATTGGCAATCAGATTATTCTTTCCTCAAATATTTATGCTTACGTAAAAATCACTCACTTCTAAGAAAAAAAAACATACATCAAACTACCTCCACATAATCAGCGGGCACATGAATAACAAATATGATACAGCCGACCAATCGAAGGCGTTATCTCGCGGCGCGATCGGCGGCGTCTTTATACTCAATTTTTTATCTGTACCACACTGACGGTGTCCAGTTACTGGCAACTCGGAAACTGTTTCTAATTAACGTTATTAGACGGCTATGGAGTGGTAAAGAGTTTGTGATTGCTTGAGTTTTTATGAGGTTATGTTTAAGAAAATGGTGGGAAGATTTTCTGTTTTAAAGGATTATGCATTACTGAGAACTTTTAGGTCATTGGGAATTAGATATTATGGATCTTACAAGGTTTTAGATGCTTAAATACTGATCAATGTTTGATTACACTTAGACAATATATTGGGCAGACTTGCTCGTTGTAAGCCTCAGTATTTTTTTGCGAAACGGTTTACGGTTTTTTCTTTTTATAAAAGTGCTCTAGCTCTGTAAAAGCAATCTGACTATCAAAATAGGTTAGGGTTTTTCTTTTTGCTCTTTTTGTTTTAAAACGTTTTCAGTGAATGTTGCAATATTGGCGATGAAATGTATGACGCGATAGGTAGGTAAAGGCAGTGACATTTTTGACGAAGCATGTATTGTCAGTATTCAACATTTTGTAAAAGAAAAAAAAAAGATGAATTATTTTTGAACTTTAACAAAGATACTATCAAATAAAGTCGGAAAACTTTCCAAAAAACTTTCCACCTCAGAAATAAACTTGGTATATTTACAGTAAAACTTTATATCACTCCGGTAAAGAACAATGTTTTCTATAACAATAAAATCTGCATAGAAGAATCTCATTTGCAACTTTTCAGACGCACACAGCACACAGTGTAAAAATATCAGTAGGAAAAAAGTATATAAACGTCGAGGAATGTTAAAAAAAACACAGTTTTTCGTTGTAAGTGGCCGTCTGGTTTCGTCAAAGGGCTCCGGAGACTGCATGCAAAGCACTCTAAACGGGAATAAAGTCGTCGGCAACGATTTTAAATTCTAGCTTAGCTCGCCCCGCAGATAATGTTGGCATGTCGATAAGTTCTCTGTTATTCTGCTGTGGCGAACAGTAATAGGAATTTGCTTTTATGGTAATTGTGCTACTGGAGTTTATAGAGTTTAATGCTTTGTTTTAAGTTCCGGTTTGTCACTCAAGTAGTCTATGAGTATCAGTTGTTTTGTTATGTCCGTTAGTTGATTTGTTAGGCCAAATTTTTACTATGATTATTAAATTTAATCTGTATTGTATTTATTATAGACAATGAAAAAAAAAATAAGATTGAGTTCCGCTGCTATAAGTATAATTACAGAAACAATATATGAAGAAGGGCGCTGATGCAATGAATTTTACAGAACCGCGATGTGATGTCTTCAATGTTCACATCGTGAATCTTAAACACGTTCATTCACTGACAAATAACGCACAGCCAAAACCGGTCTAGAAGCATGAACTTTTTCACAAGATTTCCTTAAACAATGAAATTGACCACTAATGAAGGATTTTTGAAAATTCATCTTCAAAAGGGGTTAAATATGAAACTTTGTACATATGGAAGCTGGTCATTTTTGCCGATAGGAAATCCCATAAAGCTAGTAAATTAATTAATTCTTTTTTTGCAATAAATTCATGTCAATTCACTCATTCACGTCCTAATCTCCCAACGAAATATACCTAACCCAAGAATTTACGAAAAAAATAATCGACACACCCGATTTAAACGCATCACTAACGTATTCCATACTCCTAAGGATCCGATGTCTGGGCTGCGCCTCATTAGACCCGCTTTGATTCAGCCACGGTTGTCGCAGGTACGGCTAATGCCTCACTCTTTACTCAAACGAATACATTTCTAATCGTATTCACTTTTTTCTCGGATTAAGTACTATTTGTTAGGGATGGGAAAGCAAACGATTTTCTTTAAAAAAAGTCCGTCGGTTAAGAAAATAGACTGGAAATTTATTAATGTGTTCTTTCATTCGCTTTTGGAATGCGAATTGAATAACATTTGAAACTAACTTCAACAGTTGACGCTACAAAAAACTGACTTCTTCACCATCATTTTAGATTGACAAATGACATTTCCTTTCAAAGCAATTGAAATGAAAAAAAAAACACAACTAGTGATGTATCAAAGCAGCCGCCACTTACGCACGTGCGTCGATCCTAACAAAAATTCACATACAAAACATAATACCATTTCACCGAGTGCTCTTGCAGGCTTAAGTTGCAACGTCAAAGCCAGGCCTCTTCCTTTTCACTACGTTTTTAAAATAAAACAGCCTTTCTGTATACGTAGTACATAATTAACAGTGATGTGGCTCCGCAAAGTTTTTAGAGTAAACGAACGCAATGCTTAATGCGTTCTTTGAGTTTTCGAGTGTCATCGTACTCGCATCGCGGATTTTTTTTTTTCTGTTTTTGTTTTGTTGTTTTTTTTTTCAAATAACGAAGCTATGGCTTGTAATCACATTATGTGCTATTGAGGATTTCTGGAATTCTTACATGTTGGATTATAAGAAATCTGGATTGACATTTCTGCACTGTGTGGTAAGTCATTAAAATATGTGGACATAATTTTTTGAGAAAACAAATTAAATAAACACAAGTAATATTATCGTGATAATGGCAGCGACTTACGAGTTGTAGGTCTCGAATTCGAATTCGGGATTCGAATCCAGACTGGCGTTTTATTTTGTGTAAATTAATTCATTACCCCTGCTCTCAAAACGGTGAAAGAAAACATCGTGAGGAAACCAGCATGTCCTAGAACCAAAAAAAATCAAGTCATGTGACATCTACCAACCCGCATTGTGCCCGCGTGGTGGATTACGGCCCGCACCCCCTCTCACAGAGAGAAGGCCTGTGTCCCAGCAGTGGGAATATTATAGGCTAATAATATAAACATAAGTAGGTAATATTATCGTCCAGGATAGATCTTTTGAACATCAAAACAGTCTGTTTTAAAATAACTGTGCCTTTACATCGTAAGCTACCGAATACCGCCGAAAGGTGCCGTCAAGTCTATACAGTTCTCTTAGAATAGAAATAAATTACAATCTCTCGGTGCACTGCGGCCGTTAGGATGGTCAGCAAAGCACTCCCGCCGATTTGTTACATTGATTTCTAACTGACACGTACAGACAGCAACGGTATGGAAATGAAGATTGAATTATATTAAGTTATGACTTCTAGCTAGTTTATTGTAAGCTTTATTTTTAGAATTATGAGCAGCTGTCTAGACTTTGGGTACATATTTGATCGATTACTCAGTGGTTTTTAATTTGACGTTTGTTACTTTCTGCGAATGATCGATTGGGTGATATTACTCTTACAAAATTGATATGGTATCATAGGTTTTAAATATCAATGTGATAATTGGATGGAAGTAAAACACTTGTTACACAATACTTTCAATTTGGATTGACATTACACTTTGTGAACGTCAAACGACAGATTTTACGTCTCTCTGTTTATGCGCTAGCTTAAACAATCCACCATTTCAATTTGTCTGCTAACGCTCCTAGCGCCTGATTCGACAACCGCACACAACAGTAGGTTACCACGTAACGTCGGCACGATAAATCAATCGTACCATTGTGACGTACAGAATAAGGCCTCCTCACCTACACAGTGGGTAAAAAAAGTACGCGTGGTAGAAAAAATAAAAAAGTACAAAAATATCAGGTGTAAAGATTTCTATGAGTTATTTGAAAGTGATTTGTTAGCTAATTTTTATAATAGACTCTTGATGAGTGTAAGTTGCGTTTGATGATGGAGGTATGCGGAGTTTTGGTATGATACGTTAAGGGGCTTACAGGACCTAAATACAAAAAACGCATGTTTCAGAAACATTAAAAGTATATGATCGACTACAGTAAACAAAATCAGAAAAATATATTATATTCTTCAGGATATATGCTAGGTAGATAGTGTGTTGAAAACATAATACAACTAATTTGATACTATAGAAAAAAAATCATGATATACCTCTAAAAACTTTCTTTTTACAATAAAAACCATACTAATATACATACAATCATTCTGATTTTTTGTCAGATTATTCTACAAGCAACATACTAAAATACAAATGTTTTAATTTTTTTGTCCAAACAATAGAAATTGTTGTAATGAAATAATTGCTTTATATTTTGCAATAAATTACCAACGTTGTGTCATCGCTCTTCTCTTTCTTTTCTATGCAGTCCGAAAGTGACCGCGCTTTAGGTCATGTAAGCCCCCTAATTCATATTGTAAAACAAAGTCGCGTTTCGTGTTTGTCTGTGTGACCGCGTTATCCTTCTAAACAACGCAACGGATTTTGATGCGGTTTCCACCATCATTTAGAGAATTAATTCCGGAAGGTTCGTGTGTAGGTACAGTCAGCAACAAAAGTCTGTTAATACTTCAGTTTTTTTAATCTCAGTTATTGAGCAAAATATTTGTTCAAAATTGCAGTAGAAGTACAATGCGATTTTGAACAAATATTTTGCTCAATAACTGAGATTACAAAAACTGAAGTGTTAATATTTTGCTCAAAAACTGAGATTTAAAAGAATGAAAAAAAAACTAAAATATTTTTTATTACAGGTGCAAGTAATGATGGTTTGGAATTAGAGTGTTAGGTAGCGACCCGCCCGATCTAGGTTTATTTCAAACCTGTGTTTCAGGCCATCACTTTACATTTCAGTTAAATAGGGGCATTCAATTTTTAAATAAAACTGGTATAAAACTAATTAATTAACAACTCTGAGAAAAAGGACATTGGTAAAAGAAAGAAAGAAAGAAAGAAAATTAGTTTATTCTGCACAAACAAAAACGCACATTACAAATAAAAAATTAAAGAATATTAAAAAAGAACATAAAATACACACACATAACGTAGTCAAAAGCCTCGTACTCAATCTTAGAAAATGTTGACAATTTTGTCCATTAATACCTTAAACTTGTACAAATTAAACGGAAGTTAGAGGTACTTTTGTCAGATGTAGACGAAATCAGACTGTGAAAGAACTTAAAATTACGGGAATTACACCTCTGGTATAATTACTGCATATTTTTCTAAAGAAATTTAAACATTTTTAATAGTTAATTTCAACACAATATACCTACGGTGTACTAATGTTAATATAAAAGCGAAAACCGGCTTTACATAAATAAATTACAAAGCCATTTTAGCTGCACGTTCTGCGCAAAGGTGAACGCTTTAAAATTTAATAACCATTTTATTAATAAATCTCTTTTTAAAATGTCATCGACGAATTCAAACGGACATTGTGTCGGTCTTAAAACAAATAAAAGATATTAAGGGAGATACATGAAAAGCTTTTTACCATTAAAAAAGGTTCTATCTTAATCCTTATTAAGCCTCATCATGGGAAGGATGATGCTATTGAGATCGAGAAGGTGTTATTTTGAGCCCATCACAGATTATGTTTATTTAAATTTTTTTGGCTATTATGAATTAGAAATCGTAACACTGGGAGTCGGCTTTATTAAAGAGATTATTAAACATCTTAGGTTTATTAATATTAATGTCGTTATGAACTTATATATTTGTGCACAATGACTTCCTTTATTAAAATAAAATACGTGTAGTTATTTTCTAAAGCTGTGGATTTCTTGGGTTTTGAAGTTTTAGACCGGCCCATGAAGAGATGGCGGAACGACCTAGATGCGTACTGCAAAGGTTGGATCGAGGTGGCTCTAGAAAAAGATTCCTGGAAGGATTTGAGACTGGCCTTTGCCGAGCAGTGAGACAGTTTAGGCTAAATAAAAAACAAAGTATGAAAAGTTTGAAAATTTTAACTACCAGTGCAAAGGTTTTATGTTGTTATGAATTTTAAAGTAAAAAAAAAAACGCTTGTATCGATTACCTAACTTAAGATGTCAAAGTTACATTGACAAGAGTAGCAAAATTGCATTTAGCACCGTGTAATGACAGCATGTGAGAATTCTTTGCGAAACTATCAATGGTTATGTCTCTCTTTGTCAAAAATATGTCATTAATACACAGGAAAAAATTTGTTAAAGTGCTGCGAGGCACCCCTGGGAGTTGTTACATAATAGGGATGTCAACACTCCAGCCCGATGGCTTTTCAAGTATAAATAATAGTCGATCTATTATTTGAATAGTGCTACTTTTGCAATACTTACTTTGTCGGCACGCTTGAATTCATTTACAAGTTTCGATTTATTGATTTTTCTGTTATTATCGTCAAACCGTATGTGTGTGTCGGCATTTTTTTTACTGTGATCGTAAAATCCAGTTTATGACTTTGGTAAAACATAAATTCCGTTCTTTTTGTCACATCGATACATTGCACGCCCTTTTTTTCTTTTACGAATTAATCTGTAATTGCATAAGATGTCTTAGCTATAAAACTCTTGCGTGCTAATATTATTAAATTGACAGAAATAATTATTTAAATAAAAAAACTATAACTCATTAACACAATTTTCCTCAATACCCAAAATGCCATATCCTCATCATCTACCTAGCCTCTTCCCAACTACTTACATTAGGGTGGGCTCGGCTTTCAGTCTGACCGAATGCAGCTGCCTATCTGACCTCCACAACCCAGTAAATGGGGTAATACGACACCCTTTGCTAAGACTAGTTGTCAGACTTTCAGGCTTCTAACTATCTGTAGCGACTGTAAAAGATGTACTTAAAGTACCTACTACAATTTTGTTGTCACCCTAAATACTAAAACCAACTTCAACCATCTTACAATACATAAGAGGAACATCTTTAGCAAAATTAGCCGGTCCCACGTCACTGTCACCCATTTTACTTCAAGTATCGGTTACCGCAAAAATTATTCGGTCTCACAATACTTCCCATCTCTATTTAACGAAATTAACAATTCGGACTACGTTCACAATAGAGCCCATTCGAATTTTTCGAACTCGGCAACTTCAAAGATGTTTTCGAATTTGTTTGTTTGCTTATTTGAAAGGTTTTTTTACTGAAAAACGTTAAGCGTGTTTTTTTTCTGACGATTTGTAAGGAAAATGTTAAAATACATTAATCTTAATTTAAGTTTTCAGGAAAAGAGTTACTTAATTTATACAATGAATAAACGTTAATAATTTTATTCTGACTTTTGTGTTTAGTCTGTTTTGTAGATATTTAAATAAATAAAAAAAGTAGATATTTAAACACATGTTTTATAATATGAATATGCCAACTTTTATTTTAAACGTAGCCTAAATACCTCAAAAATAATTAAATTTTGTCATAATCACCTAACTCATTTTATATTATTTTTTTGATTCAATAAATAGGTAATGTTTGCATGTCTAATATCTATAAGGTAGATTGTACAAGGATCACCAATTTTGCTGTTCATCCTTCTTTTTTTTTGTATCTTCAATCTAAGGTCATTTTTCTTTACTTTAAAAATTATAAAACATATGATTAAAGTTTTCAGAAAAAGTTACTTAATTTGTATGAAGAGACGCATCATCCAATCGATGTTCATAAATATTTATTGAAGCTACATTTTCGCAGGATACCTACAATTTTATTCTTACAATTTTGAGAATTTTGTAGCCTTTTTAACCATACCAGTTTTATAAAAAAAATTATAAACTATATTGACAAGACTTTAAATTGTATCATGTCCCAGTAAATTGACCAATAATTATATTTTTACAACATATAAAATGCTTGGCCAAGAAGTATTACGTTACAGCAAAAACGAACAATAAGAGCAAATGTTTACTATTACAAATTATACCCAACAATGGAGTTTGAATCAAATGATTCGATTACTTTAGAAAAAGTCGGTGAGATAGGCCAAACAAAAATATCAAGTTACATTTATGGGGAAGCTGGGTATATGGGACACAGGTAGTTTAATTTTATCTTCGGTTAAAAAAAAAAACATTGTAAAAGATAGAGGTTTGCAATTTTTTTTATCTGTGATAATTAACATTAAATAACATAATGCAATTTTTATAACTGAAATTAAAATTATTTTCACAGGATTTTGTTCCTTTTTCAGATTGTTTGTGGTAACAAAAATGTTGGTTACCGTCAATTGAGACCAAAAAGTTAGGTAGGTACTGAAGGTTGCTAAATAAACCTTACAGAGTTTTCTTAGATTTTCCGATTGATACGTATAGGCCTTTTTTAACGCATTGGTCTTTTGTTTATGTTTGTGGAAAATACAAAGCTTAAATAGAATTTTGAAACTAGGTGCTGTTTATTGTTAACCCAACATAAAAAAATGGAGTAATAAGACTACTGGTCCTACATTCTGTTGGGCATTAACAACATTGATTCCCATTGCAAATTAATTGACAACTAGAACAAAAATAAAATATTTTATAAGTTTAAGCAATATGCATCCATCATAAAAAAAGGGAAGTCACTTTGTTTATTTTTAGGATGTTCCGGTTTCTGTTCGGACAGCTCTACAGTTTTCCGAACGGAAAAGCTTCCTACAAACAAGCAACTTATGCCTGAAATTTGTCACCGGCAGAAAACTATGTTGGTACAGGTAAGTTGTTGAAAAATACAGATTGCAGGTGTCCTAGCAATTGGCCTAGTCTTAATATTACATGACCACCTACCTAAAGGTGGAATCAGCGTCACAGTAGCATCAATGAACTCACTCAAAAGTCCGCAACACAAATTCACTAAAAACTAAAAAAACAACTACACAGTCCTTGATATGGATGCGGCGACGCGTGATCTTATAACCGGAATTCTTTAATTTGACAAGTTTCTAAACGCACCCGATGGTCAGTGTAGCGCGTAATCATCGAATACCCTAAGTATTGAGTGAGAGCACGCTCGGAGGCTGCGAACCGTTCACGATGTCACGGCTCGCTTGCGACTGGCCAAGCCATCTGATTCCAAGTCAGCCGTGTGAGCATGACTGGGGGCGGGGCCTAGAGGGGACGAGTTGTACCGACTTGTTCGCGCTCACCCTAGGGTGGGTGACGCACACACGCAAGCCCGCACACAGACACACGCTCGTGTCTACCAACGCCCACATTTACGCGGCTACGGCAGTCGCTTCGAGCATGCTGTATAACACCGTCCTTAGCTTTTCCCGTTTATTGTTCTTGTATATAGTTGTAATAATATTTAAATTGTGTCTCAGCGTTAAGTGTGGAATGTGGAAAAATGAGCCAAAATATTTTTTTGCAGTAAAGTGGATGCAGTTTGTTTTCTAGTGATTTTTCAGTTAATTGTTGGAGAAAGTTTCAGGTTATTGTTGTTGTGGGTGTCCAATATCATTTGCCTGTAAAAGAAAAATAAAGGCTATGGTTAATTTTCAGTTTAAGTGAGACTTAAATGAGTCTTGGCTCTACATAGTTGGAGTAATACCGACCACAGCGGAACCCCGAAGTTTTTGACTATTGAAACCTGCTAAGAATCTCACGTACCCGCTGTAACTGAAGCGTTACGATCGTAAAGTGCGATAAAATATTTTACTACTCTCCTGCCAGCACCCACAGGTTTATGTTCACGACCTACTATAATGGGGAGTGTAAAAAGTCCGCTGGCTAAGCTCAAAAGGGTACTAAAAGAGAACCTAGTTTCTAACAGAGTTTGTACTAAAAAGTAATGTCATATTGCGTTGTTTTTCGGGGTTGAGGTTCAGAAGTCAGGATATAAAATTTTTGGTGACATTTAGCTAAGTAAACTCTTACCAAATGGTATCGGGTAACCCAGTAACTGGGTTGTGAAAGCTACACTCAAAATAGGCGCTGGTATTCTGCATCCAGTTAGACTGGAAGTCCACCCCAATATAGTTGGGGAAAGGTTAGATTTTTTTAGCTGCTATGGCACACTGTCCCCAACTCATACTATAGAGAACACATTTCTATGAATTGAAAAAGCAATTCAATTCACCCATATTACCTATACACACTTGACCACAACCTTATAGGAATAAGTACTTTAAACATGTTATGTCACGCTAACACAACATATATATCAAGCATGCAGGCCAAATATAAATCATATACACTGAAATTAAAAAACGGGAAACAAAACAATTAGAACTAGGTACTGAAACACTCACACTTCCTAAAACTTAACCTTCAAGCAAGTTTGCTCTACAAAGAGCGATTAGAGATTATGAGAAGGATTCAAATATAGGAAATCCTGCGATATACACCATAAAATTATAGGTCCTGTAGTCAACACACACATTCCCTTCCACCTCAACATGAATCCAACACCGACACTGACCTCCACTGACTTGGAAATGCCAACAGTAACCCTAAAACAACCAGCAGAAACATTTTCCAAACATAATTCCAAAAATATGCAGACCCCTAAAAACGGATGTTACTTCGTGGATAGATCTATTTCAAACAAAACCTAGATTCCTCAGAACATTGAACTTAAAACAGAACTCAAACTCAAAGCATTTATTTCAATTAAACTATTTACAGGCACTTTTGAATTGTCAGACAATCTCAACATGCATGTCATTACCGTAGTCTTACAAGCCTCATTCACGCCTACGTCCATCTAAAAATAGTTGCCTAGTAACATGAATGAAAACGAGCAATGTCCCAGCAAAACAAAAACATAGCACAAGTACAGTCACACGCAATTAATTGACAGTCATAAAGTACAACGTGATACCTCGCAAAATCAACAAAACGGTTTCGCACGCCGCCGCCGCCTCGCAACAATGGCGGGCACGCGGCAATCGTCATGCCGCTTAGCACAAGAATGACTTAGCCCTAATTTATATCGGCCTAATTTCACGCCTGCTCATACTTATTGTGAGATTTCGCGATACCATGTCACGGTATTCGACACGGCTGGTTACTGATTGAGCCGTCATTTTTTATAACCCACGCAGCTAAGGTCAGAGATGGTCGTGTTCTTCAACCAAATATACCTTTTTAGGTTAGGATTGTTTGTGAAATCTTCGATAGAATCCTCCAGTTGGGTGCTTAATTTAAAATTTTGTTCAACACATATTAATTCAACCATTAAAATCGTTGTACTCGAACAATAGAAGTCGCGGCCGATTTACTAAAAAATAAATAATGGAACTTTTTCTCGTATAAAGAAAGTGTTTGTCTAAGAACAATGTGGGGTACCACAGCGGGACATCTAGATACACGGGGCTAAAGTATTTTCTTTACATTTTTTTATTTGCACTCATACCTTGGGTGAATAGAGTCGGGATCCTTAATTTACGCATCGATAGACTTATTTTGTAGTTTCGCATTTGTAAGGGATTGTTCTTCGGGCGCGTTTTGTAACATTGCGTTTGTGAGGCGAGCAATCGAGCTATTGTGCAAAATAACGACGATGGGTTTAAAAGGGCGTTCAGGGACTTTAATGTTATGTTACTCATAACACAAATAATTAATTAGGATCTATTATCGAGTAGGCTTGCCCCCTAATTACTATGGACATAAAAATAACTGGTGAAATGTGGGAGTACTAGGTACTCGTATAGTTCCACCTCTGCCTAACCCATCGGGGATTACAGGCGTGATGTTATGTTTATCGAGTAGTTATATCAATACTTCTACCGGCCATCCTCTATAGATTCCATTCATATTCATAAATCTCCTACAGCATCGCGAACAACAGTTGCAAATGACCCAAAAAAACGCTTATTATCCTTGTTTGTCCAAACAAGCCCCTGAAACTAATATCTCCAATCCCAAATGATCTGCAATTGGCAAAAACTCATAAATCAGTACATCAGGCTAGGGAAGGCTCGTCGTACGCAGCTGCTGCACCTTACACGCATCAGCGGCGACTCACAACATCCCTCGCACGGCTTAAGTAACGAATGCTTTGTGCATGCCGATAGATTCGGTGGCAGCCCTGAGGGAGGAGAGGTAGCGGTAGGCTGGATACTGGTGGGTAAGGAGGGCAATATGCTAAAAGCCTGTGGGGTCTGAGTAAACAGAAAATTGAGACCTGCACACTTAGGAAATGGCTGTTGATTATTATGATCAAAAGGGGTTAAATAATAAGTCAAGGAAATCATAAGCTTTACTATTAGCTATTTAAAGAAATACAACAGGTAATACCATATTCATTAATAGACGACATCGATACACTCAGAATATTTAAAGATTTACACTGACTGGCTTATTCGAAACAATTGACGAGTCTATTGGAAAAAAGTTCTATAGGTTATCCACAGATATTTTTTCAACAAAAAAACGTCAACTCCTATAAATTGTACCATACGATCATATTAAAAAAGGACGAGAATCCTTTTCAGCGATAGGTTACAGATTAGACGGGATGCAGTCACTTTGACGCGCGGTGTCTTCCGCAAACCACCGCGGTTTTTTTGCGGTTGCTTACTTATGTATGTCGCTTTCGCGGCAGGCGGACAAAAGGGTTATTCTGTTTTCATATCTATTGGTATCAGTTTATAGGTTTTTAAGTATATTTTGGGACTGTATCTTTAGAATAGCTTGTTGATGCAATAATGAATAGGAATACTACGATAATAATAACCCTCTGCCAGTCTTCCATTCCCTTCCACATTTAACCCTTCTGCTTTCAAAGCAAGAGTGATTAGGCATCTTCTGGGCACGCTCGTTCCATGGTAGACCTCATCCATCGCTTTCCATCAGGCGTGATCGAGGTCAAAAACAGGCAAAATAAATTTATGAAATATAATATCTTACCTCGGACTAACGACCAACTTGTTTCTCCTGCATAATGAGTGTAGCCAATCCATTCCTGTATTTGGAGCGATCAGAATCTAGTTGTGACCCTCAAAATGCTGAATACATTCACAGGTTTAATATTGAGGATATAATCCGGACCGGCAAAAAAGTTCCAGTAAAGGCTAAACCCACTGTCTGTCCCAACCCACTTACGCATGGAAGTTAAGCTAATGATGAACCTTGATGAGAGTCCATTACAAGCCTCCTCAGTACATGTCTACCTACAGGGTAGACCTAATTATATAGATGGATCTACGCTTGCCGATACGCGATCTCCACTCCAGGACTCGTCTGCTCCACCAGCCATCGGTCCTTCGACAAACATATGGCTAGTTTACTGCCACCAGGGCTGGGACGGTCCGAAGGGGCCCGTCAGGGCCGAAGCCTGCCGGGTCAGCAGGATTGTCCGAAAGGGTTACTGCTGGTCCGGAACATAAAGGGCTAAGAAAGGAACACGGGTGGGTTTTAGTCAGTAAGAGTCTGCCACTCCCTTCCGCTCCACCCAGAGCGGGAGGGGTCATTTGATGATTTCCCATCCTGAAAAAAAAAGGGCTGAGACGGACTGGATGTGGAAGGCGGAGGCAGGGTGTTGTGACGCATCCTGGAAGAAGTCTATGAGCAGTGGTCTGGGATAGACTGATTTGATAGCTAATCTATTTATATTCTAAGACCTTTTCACTTAACACGATTTGCGATCAACTTTCTACCTATAGGAACACATTCTCGAATTTCTTAGTAAGTATTAAAACAGTCACGCATTTTTTTATCAATCATCATCGTCATTACTTCAGCTGGAAGACGTCCACTGCTGGTCATAGGCCTCCCCCAAGCATTCCTTATACGAAAGGTGCTGTGCTTCTCGCATCCAGAGGATTCATGCGGTCTTCACAAGGTCACTACTTTTATCAATATTGTCCTACAAATACGGAACAAATACAGATCTCAGAGAAAACTATTAAAAATGCTTTAACCAATAAGTATGCATAAGACAATAGGATATCGTGTTACTCAGTAACCAGGTTGAGGAAATCAGATAGCTAGTTGTTCCATGTAAAATACTAGTATTCAGCCGCATCCGGTTAGACTAGAATCCGGCCTTAACACAGTTAGGAAAAGGCTAGGCAGATGATGATGATCATCTTAAGCAGCCTATAATGTCCCCACTGTTAGGAGACAGACCACCTCTCTGTGTGAGAACTGCTAAAAATAATCTTGCCATCAAAATGAATTAAATTACGAAACAAAGACCGATCTTATTCCGGATTTATGAACATAATAAATAAAGCAACAACAGCCCCTAATGTACCAGGAATATATAGCCGAAAAACAATAGTGTTTAGTATTCAACTTAATGATATGGACCCTCGAAGGAGGCCGTAAATGAGGTTCTGAATTCATACCCACGTTGCATCTGTGATAATTACGAGGGGGATATAATTTAAATTGACTCAAATATTTATGAATATGCATTTAACGGTTTTTTTTCTTTCTTTTATGTATTTTGGTTGAGTGGTTTCACACGGTTTGAGTGTTTTTACGTTTTCGTGTTAAGTATTTAGCTACCTACTTGAAAATGGTTGAATAATTAACTCTTGGATAGTGATTGTAGGCAAAGTTAACTGTTAAATACAAAAAGCACTCAGTATAAGAAAAATGATTCAGCATAAAAATCTGGCACTGTTCTACATAAATAAATGTTAAAAACAAAATAGCAAATTCAATAAACAAATAAATATTTACTAAAAATACGTGTTGGAAACATAAAGTCATAAACAAACTTTGAAATTCCATCCTAAAAATAAACGCATTCAAACTCTTTGTTAAGTAATTTTTTTTTTTATATTAAAAACACCATCTGCGTATTGGAAAAGTAAAAAAGGCATTCCATTTTCAAAATGTGACGTTAAAAATGTGCGTATGCCGTATGGCGCGCTTTCCCCTTCTGTGGAAAACGCACACAGAGAAATACATTTTCTAACTCACACTACGAAATACTCAGGGTATTTTCAAAGTTATTGTAAGCCATATTGTGTCGTCTATTCATAACATTTCGTAGGTATTTTTTCTTATTCTGAAAGCACATTTTCATATTTGAAACCTAACGTTTTTAAAGAAGTCCCATAAAGAATGTTGCAAAACAACACATTAAAAATTATGACCAATGTTGTGTAGAAGTCGGTACATGTTATTCGTCGAATACATAATTTCAAGTTAATCCACTCCTTACCTCTTGCAAAAAACGAAATATATAAATAAATCGAACAGTAACCGATACTAAAACAACACGATGCATCATATTTCCCCCGCCGCGGTATAAACACACGCACGTGTTTTGTCCTTGTCCCGCGCGCAGGTTTTCCGCATCTGTCTGTCTCATTCGTCGTGGGGCGGGCTCAACACAGCGATTGGTGGAGGGGAGAGACACTCGGCGGCCGACGGCAACCTCCCGTCGGCATTTTCCCGACGCACCGCGTTCGAAAATCGAATATTTGCGACCGTGTGGAGGCATTTTTCTTTTTTAATTTGTATAATGAGTATGATTAGTGTTATAAAGTGCCAGTGTGATTTGTGAGATTTATGTTTGCAACATTTGTTCTAGATCAAAATGTTTTAAATTTTTTTTTTTCTTTAAAGCCACTTTAAAAAATGCTACTAAAGATTTGTTTGTAGTTTTAAACGTCAAATTACGTTTTCCTACCAAATAAAAAATATTTAGATCTCACAAGGCAGTGTTTGTGAAATAACTCAATAAGTAATATTATTGTTATTTATGTATGTACCTACATATCATTTTCTGAGCATAAATCTTTCAAGGTGAACTCAATATGATATATATTAATGATGGACAAGACATAATCATACTAGGTACAAGCGTCCATACACATAAAAAATATTAGTTGCTTTTAATTATAGTCATAATAGAAATAAATAAACACAAACTAGTATACTGAGATAAGGACACAAACCTCCTTAGTAATGAATACAAATAAGCTTGTATTATTCACAAAATAATACCTGCAGGAATTACATTGTATGTCTAATACATTAGTATCTAAACATACCTTCTATGGGTTAACAGCTTTCATATTGATCATGATGATATAAAAATATGTGATCGGTTTTATAATGAAAAATTAAAATTATTGCATCGGTGCTAACCACTGACCATTTATTATCCAAGTACGCTGGACATCAAACTATTGATGACAAAACGAAGATATTTGATTTTCGCCATTTTGGCGCTGATAACAACTCGAGCGTCCGTATAACTAATATTTTTGATAGTCAGTTTTACAAAATGCGCTTAATCTCATGATAATAATGTTCTAAATATCTCGTAGTAAACACAAAATACACAAAAAAGTCTTATTCCACGATTTAGACCTAAATGAATGAAAAACAACACGACGACCATTTGCAACAGTGAGTGTGTCAATTTTAGTTCCTGAGACGCTCGAGCGGGGCGCTTTGAATCGGCACAAAAACAACTGTCATTTCTTATATAAGTATTTTAGTCCAGCGTACTTGTTTATTAGAGGTCAGTGGTGCTAACTAAATAAATTGGTTGTATTTTATTTTTCATGGACTATAAACTATTCCTTCAACAAGAACAGTCGATTTATTGTACAAATATCTCACCGTGATAACTTAGATGAAGTGAGCTGTTATTCCACCTCATGCCCTAGTATGATGGTGAAGCTCACTTCACCTAAGTTTTTACTGTGAGATTTTTAATAAATAGACCGTCTGGTCCTTCGCAGCTTTAAACAGAGAGAAGTAGACACAGATTAGGGAGCGATTTGCACTGCAGTAGGACAACAAAGACTTTTAATAATAAATAATGATAATAATAAAATATTCAGAGCTTCCTCCATATCTTGAAGTTTTGACTGTGTTTGCCATTTTCGTCTGCTTACTAACTTTAGTAGAGTCACGTTGCAACTCATCTGAGTAAAATTATAAGTTGGTAGGTCGATTCCGTCAAGTGGTCAGTAGTTAGAAGTCAGTAGGCTACACCTCGGTGTTAACACTTTGACTTTGATCTAGTGTAGCGTAGGTCAGAGTTTCAATAGAATGCGAGGCCAGCTCATTCTTTTTTGTTACCCCTGACGTACGGCCTGTTTTACCAATGAAATTTACAAAAATCCAAGTCAAATACTATCCATACTAATATTATAAATGCGAAAGTACGTTCGTTCACGCTAAAACGGCTGAACGGAATTGGATGAAATTTGGCACATGGGTAAACCATGTCCTGGTAAAGGACATAGGTTACTTTTCATCCTGGATAGCAGCCGTAGCCGCAGGCAACAGCTAGTGTGTCGTATTTGACCGGTAGGCTGTCCTGTTCTTCGTATTTCCTATTAACCACCACCAGTTCGTACCAAGCTTATCAAACTATTACCAATATTTCATATAATTTTACAAAATACTTACAATCATACTAATTTTCCAAGTCCACGAGTTCTAAACAACATAATACCGTCCTAACCAACAGATAATACTGCTGTTACCATCGATCTAAGGGTGAGTGCACGCAATTACCGCGTCATACGGATCGCGGCACGCCTCGTGCGTATGCGCAACCCTTAGTTAACGTTGCACGAATACACTTTTTGTTTGAAGATCACTGCCACGTTGGTCTAGTGGTTGAAATCACGATTCTGAGTGGGTCCTGGCTTTGATCACAGGTCGGGCAGTCTACTTGGAATTTCTCAATAGTAACCTGGAGACCTGCCTCCCAATTACACACTTTCTTTCACAAGCCAAAAGATTTTGAATGAAATACCTAATCCAGGGCCGTCTTTCACCTATTGGAGGCCCTGGGCACATAAGAATCACGGGGCCCCTTTGTAGATAAGAGACAATAAGAGAAACATACTAATAAATATTTCATAACTGGGCTGGGGGGCTAGAAACTTATTGCAAATTGCACTGCAAATCACTTATTTTGTCTTTGAATCGGGTACTAATAATGCGTAGAATGGAACGGTGGCTGCAAAGAATGTTTTTCTATGAGGGCAGGCCGGGGCCCCCGAATATCGCGGGGCCCTGGGCACTTGCCCAGAGTGCCCAATGGAAAAGAGGGGTCTGACCTAATCCATTGATTCATAAATAAACGAATTCGTCTGCTCATCAACGTAAATAACGCAATGAATGTTGATGAATTGTCTAAATGAAAGACATTAAAATAGTACTTATGTGTACTACGCTACGCAATTACCCCGCCGCGGGTCTACCTCTATTACATGAGACTTAAAACAAACTGGCGAAATGTGGGTATAGGTACATATACACCTGCCGGTCGATTCTGTAAAAATCTCACCGTGAAAACTTAGGTGAAGTGAGTTTGTTTTTGCTAGGAATTGACACTATTGACAGCTCACTCCACGCTCACTTCACCTAAGTTTTCACGGTGAGATGGTTACAGAATCGCACTGCTGTTCCCTTCACAGAATACAGGCATAATATTCTGCATCTTCATGAATAACCGATAGTAAACCGCCTACACTACACCGATATTTAGTCATTTATATACGTTCTGAAAGGCAGCAATCATATTTCGTAGAAGCGAATATTGGTTCATCCATACATTTGAACAGCACGCAGGCTTACAAACGATCCTAGGATGATATTCTAGATCTGTGCCATTCAAATGCATGTATGTACCAAGTTGGAAAAAGAAAGGTTTTTCGAAGAATCGATTTTGGAATGCGTTTTGATTGGTGAAGAAGAGACTAAATACAACCGACTGCCATCTGACCTGCACCAATCAAACTCAAAGCATTTTTTCAATTAAACCAATTACAGGCACCTTTGAATTTGTCAGAAAGAGTTGCCTAAAACAAAAGACTTTCGAAGACCGCTTTTGCAATGATAAGCGATCGGATTTTGTTTTTATATCATAATATTCACATTGTTTTAAATGTTTTAACTAACTAAGCGTACTTTTGTTTCGGGTTTGCACGAGTAGTTTCAAACTTAAACCGATCCCATAATTCTGCATTTTGTTTTATGTTTTTAACAGACAAGGCACACAAGTACCTACCCAAACAACCATTAGAAAATGCGAAATATGGCATCATTGCATCACCTATTTTTGTGTATTACTGGACAACGTTGTTGGTCGCACTTTTGTATAACCCCTTATGTTCTATTTATTTATAATAACTTATTATTAATAAGTACCTTCATTTATAAGGCGTAGTAAAATTGTTTGTTCTTCCAAATAAATAAAATAGGTAGATACACCGACCAAAAAGACGCTTTCACGTCAAGTTTTAAAGTAGGCATTCACTTATTACCGTAACATACAATGTTTAAATACAAATAACATGTCCCTTTATTTTCAAAAGGTCCTCCATTACGCTGCCATGTCAATGAGGTCAGATAACACTTAAAACAAATACAGACATAGTACACTAGCCGACAATATGCACCCAATTACGATGTCACATAGATTGGAACGCGCGTCTTGTCCGCGATCCCTTGACCAACAATCAAATAAGAGGATATGACGGGTGATACTAACGCAATTTGTAGAGTCAAGACAAGAGGTTACCAAAAAATAATACACGAACAGGTTTTGTTATACGTGGACCAAAATATGATGTAATAGTTGGACACAATGTCAGTCAGCCAATTAATCTGCTTAGTCTTTTCCTATATAATATACACTTAATTATCAAATACCACGAAGGCAAAGCGTTTCGTGTTCATATCATCCTCGTGCAGGCATCGATACAACATTACACCATAATTTGTAGGTAACATCACTGATCTCATTCTGGCTATCATCAGGATTAAGGCAGGTCATCAAAACCTCTATTACAGATGATTTTACCCAGTTTTCGAGGTATTGTTAACGGGAGTTTATCAAATCGATAGTACAGACGCCAGCATATCAAGCTACCCGAAACTGTCAAATTTTCCCAATCAACTTTGAACCTTATGTTTAAGCGATAAAGTTGAAAATCTATTAAAGAAGTTTGACAGATAGTAGCTTGATGTGCTGGCGTCTGTACTATTGGTTCGATATACTGACTCACTCAGTTTCTGCACCCTGATTGCGTAACACACTATCAATCACATTTTGAATCATTTTGAAGGATATTGCTAATTCATTGCTTCGCATGTTCGAAAAAGTCTGCTCAACAATGTAACTAACGGAGCAATGAATGTTGTTGAACTGTCTTAAATGAAATTCATTGCTACTGTTAGTGTTTTACGCAATCACCCCGCTCAAATCCTCAAAAATCAGAAACTGTTCAAACATGGTGATACTGTACAGACGCCAGCACATCAAATTACTACAATCTGTCAAATTTCTTTAATAGATTTTCAACTTTATCGCTACAGCATAAGGTTCGAGGTTGATTGGGAAAATTTGTCAGTTTCGGGTAGCTTGATATGCTGGCGTCTGTACATTCCTATTTATATGAGATGCACTGTAGTTATAGAAATCATTCTAATTCTTCAAGCAATAAAACACAAAATTAGCTCACATTTATATACCTACCTACAAACAACCAGAAAAACTGAAAGAAACAAAATATTAAATCGGTTAAAATCTACAGGAAAAGAGGAGTTACCTACTAGAAGTTCATTAAGTCCTAGACCCAAAACTTCTCATTTTAAAACAATTCCCAAATCCCACTCCAACTAAATTAAAACAGTATTTCAGTGCGATCGCAACAAAAATCACACCTTCCTAAGAGCATTACGGCGAACGTTTATAATCGGCTAAATATCGAATTGTTCCATCTATTGTTTGGAGGCTTTAAACCCTCGAGAATTGGTTTCGAGAGTTTTAAGCCTACCGCCTTCGGAAAAACTAGAAAACGACACGCAAAAACCACCCTTATTCCTACAAACCTTGAGTCGAAAACTAATCATCAGCATCTAAAATAATTCCTGAAAAGTGAAAGCTTTCCTACGCAAGGTATTTAGGTTTAAACTCCTATTGAAAGAGGTGAAAGTTTAGGGGGTGATTTTGTTGCTGAAAATTAGACTTTATTATGTGAAAGTAAAGTTTATTTTGGGGTGTGTGTTTGAGAGAATAGTAGAGGAGTGTTGAGAAGATTGTGCAGTAACGAGTCTACACACAGAATGTAATTGTATCGGGGATCAGAATCGAACCCCGCGCGAACAGGGATGGGACACGGTCGATATGTTTGTAAACTGGTGCAAAGGAAAATGCAACTTATTGACTTTCAATCACTGCACGATAATTTTATCATCAAAATGATGCCGTCAAATTGATCCTTTCTGTGAATAGAGAATACTATTTATGTTTACGACCACGACGGGTAATGTTTTCCGAATCTATAAAGACGTAAAAACACCCCCTACATTAACAAAATACGTATACCTACATAAAAATGTTTTTTTGTTTTGTATTTAAGTAATCAAGCAATTAGATCATCTAACTACGATGGGTCCTACTGAAAACATATTATGTAGAAAATAATCTTCACTTTGACCACACTAACTCCATAGGTTACTGATTTCACTACGTCGATCGAGTGTTCATGAAACATGACAGGACATGACAATAAAAATACGTTTATTTGCCGCAAACGTGACGTAGAGAAAAAATACAAAAAAGAACAAGTTGGGGAAAAATATGCGTCACATCCACGCAAAACGGCTATCGCTCAGCATAATGCTTCAGCGACAGCCGACGACGACGTTGACGTGATGACGCCTTTAGCCAAAATCTCACTTATTTTTCTTTTCACGTATTTATTACTAAAGACCATACTTTCTGATCATACCATTTCCTCTGGTTTACTTAAATATTTTCTACATAATCAATTGACTTCAGCAATTATTTGTGGCCGGAGTTTTCTGAAGTTGATTATTATTGTCGTGGGGAAATTGTTTTGAGTTATATACTGAAATGAATAAGGATGTGTTTGTTTTAATTGAAAGTCACCATAAAGTTTCTAGCTCAAGGCCGATCAAGCATGCTGGATCAACATCACAGACGTTCACGTTAGATAAAAGAAAAACAAATAGAGGAAGAAAATGTTTTATTGGCACAGAAACATGTTCATATAAAAAATACAAACTTACCTGCTGAATTCAGTACCTAACGTCAAGGGGCTTAAAGTCTGTATCATCATGTCACGTCCTGTAGTCTTCATATATACTTATGCTCACTTAGCATACAAGATTTCTGCTAGTACGACTGAGGGTGCAGTTGTTACATAATTTCCCAAAAATACTAAATGGTACTTTTTTTTCAGGATGGGAAATCATCAAATGAACCCTCCCGCTCTAGGTGGAGCGGAAGGGAGTGTCAGACTCTTACTGACTAAAACCCACCCGTGTTCCTTCCTTAGCCCTTTATGTTCCGGGCCAGCGGTAACCCTTTCGAACAATTCCGCTGAACACTAAATGGAACTTATTAGCTAAAACTCTACCAACATACGAAGAACTTGGAATTTTAAGTAAAAAAACTCAATATTTTCATAGTCATCAAGTCAATTTCGGTAATGCTCATTATTGTTTCTCACTACCATTTTATCGATACACAACCGTTACGTTTACATCTCGTCCCCTCACTACGTCCCCGTAGGGTTCGACCCGCGGTAAGCCAAGGAGGGGTCGCTATTTATCGATGTGTGTCGCTCTATTTTTATTTGTCTCCCTTTGTTATAATATTGTTGCTTAATGATCGGTCTCATTTTATTGGACGCAAATGTGTACTGTCTTGTTTGTGAGTTTTTAAGTATTCTCTTGTGTGATGATGTGTAGTCAATTATCATTAATCGTGGTGACTGCTTCAAATTAAGGAATCTTCATTGTTTTACTTTCAGGTGCTTACCCTACTGCCTTTTATGCAGATGTTCCTTCTTGCAAAAGATGACACAAGAGAAACGCAGATAAAGATTAATGACCTATTCCAAGCTTTCACATTAAATTTCATTATACTTAGGCTGCTGAATTCGTGATCAGTTTAAAAAGAAAAAGTAAAGTAAACTTTCTCAAAGTGTATGTTGAATGATTTTTAGGAAAAACAGATCATCTAGATTTCTAGAGCTTTACAAACTTAATCATTTCACAAGAACTAAATTTATGACTTATTGGAATAAGCTAAGTCAGGCTAAGTAAGTAATAAGTTTTTATCAGTGGCAAAATGTGACTACTAACGACATCTATACTGTTTTCTAGGTGTACGTACCTCGGCATTAGTTCCTCCCTCGCTAAAACACAGAGGGATGTTGATAACCAAGAGGGAGAGGGGACACTGTTTCCCTCCCGAATTCGCTACCGCCCGAGAGATGGCGCTGTTTATGTAAATAAACATTATTATTATTATTATAGTTATCTTATTGAATAAATACAATATTTTCTAATTTGGTTGACTCGGCTTTAATATCGTAGCAAGGTGTAGCACAGAAGATATTCGATTTAATACTAAAACTATGTAAATGGATTAAATAACAGCTTATAAATTTTACCTTGTCTTGATAAATCATACTAATATTACAAGGGCGAAAGTTTGTGACTGTGTGTGTTCATATGTTTGTTACTTCTTTACGCTCAAACGGCTGGACCAATTTTGATAAAATTTTGTATGGAGGTAGCTGACACCCTAGATTAGCATATATACTTATTTTTATCCCGATATTCTCATGGGATCAACACTTATGCTGGTGAAACCGCGGGGCACAGCTAGTTATAACTGTAAAAGTATCTGCCTGAAAATCTAGACACTGATAAACGGGATCAGTACTCGGAGAAATCTGTACGAACATAGCTTATAATTTTAACAGAAGAACAACTAACTGTACAAAAACAAAAGTACATCACATCATTGTCATTCGGAAACGTGCTCAGAAGACTGACAACATAACTTAATTATGTTAATTATTTGGCCAAAGAGCGAGTGTCGCCCACAGTATTAATGTTCGTTATACCTTGTCAAGACAGTAGTCAGGAAAAAGCCGCAGCTTTTGATAGCAATATTGCAGAAAATAATGTAAAAATATACGTCGGCATTACTTTGTGTCGGCCGACGTATAGCGGCGTCTCTGTGGCGATTAGATGCGTTTGCGCAACAAAACTGAACGATTTTGTTAATCTTGCCGCCATTGTTGCGAACAAACAAGTGTTTGGTTTGTAAACAAGGTTTTTTGGTTTTGTGTTAGAGTAAAAAAGGTTTGTAAATCTTATGTTCATATTTTATTTAGATATATAGTCTGGGAATGTATCGGAACATGGAGATGATTGGCTTGGTTGCATTTCTAGTCAAGCGAAATCGTAACACAAATTATTTCAAAAGTTCTGGGATCTTTTTTGTTATTCACAGTCCTAATCACAGGTAGAGATAAAAATATTGTTAACATCCCATTTATTTCTCAATTATGTTTGTAGACACTCGTAGATCATCATCACAAGAAATATTCTTGCTAAGTCAGACCGAGCTTCTGCCAGAACCGCCCTATGCACTTTATAGCGTAGCTAGTAACCGCCAGAAGTTTGCAAGTTGGCCGTGTGATACCGCCGTGTCTCGGAAAACACGTTAAGCCATTGCCCTGCACCTAATCCCTGTCCAATCTTGCGGATTGCCGTAATATCGGACTATGAGAAAGATTGCACCTACGTCTGCGACTCTACGTACACACTTGTGCACTACAAATATCTCCCGCGCCGAAGGCAGGTCTCTGCTAAGATGGGCCACCATGGCCGAAATTCGGTCTGGAGGACTTATTATAGCGTCAACATTGGATTAGGATAGTGGCTTTTGTATCATGCGGTGGTAACAATAAAGTTTCACGATTAGTCTTGTCTAACCTGACTAACTAAACTGTCCAACCGAACCAAGGTAACCGACATAGCCCGAAGAATTGCCAAACTTAAGTGGCAGTGGGCAGTGCACTTTGCTCACAGAACAGATGGCCGATGGGGCCAAAAGATTCTGGAGTGGCGACCGCGTACCGGAACACGTAGCGTTGGAAGGCCTCCCACAAGATGGACCGACGACCTTGTGAAGGCCGCAGGAACCCGTTGGATACGAGAAGCACAGAACCGGTCGAAGTGGAGGTGCTTGGAGGCCTATGCCCAGCAGTGGACGTCTTTCGGCTGAAATGTTGATAATGATGATGATGAACCTATGGTAACTTACTACATTAAAACCACTAACAAAAACTACATAGAAGCAGATCAATCAGTGTTATTCCAAAAAATATAATTATAAATATCCTTGTCTGGTATATCAATTGTTGATAATCTTCTAATCCCACCCCGCCACCTGGGGTAGAATCGTGCGGGGGAGGGGAGGGGCGAGCTAAAGAAATCCTATTTTCATAGTTCACTTAACCAACCGCCGTAATTTTGTTAACACGCATCACCGCATTGGGCTCCTGTTGACATGTACAATTAATCTTGATACTTGAATGATTTTAATCGGTCGAAAGGTTTTTTTCCTACCAGTAACTCCATATTTATGGTATAGTAATAGAGCTTTTCGTGAAGAAGTTCTTCTGGAGAATTATTGCCATCATACCTATTTCTGTCACCGAGCAGAGTTTCTGTGTTCCAGTTAGGACAGCATGGGTGCCCGTATACTTATAGTCACATAAGCTGCGTTACTAAGATGGCAATGGTATTGCAAAAGTTAATAGGCGACGGTGACCTCTTATCATTAGGTAGGCTGCCTGTTTGCCGCCAAATAACCAAACACTTAAAAAATAAAATTTTCGGTTAGCTGGAGAATTAACTTTGGGATACTTATACCTACTTACTTGGCCATGTCCAACCTCTTCAATGACTTTACTTATCATTTAATGCTGCACGCTGAAAAACTTGTGAATATTATATTCCATTTTACATTTTAACAAGGTCTGTAACTGCCTAGCTTAATTTCGTCATTTGGACGGTCATAGGTACCTACTAGTATAAAGATGGTGCCATCCATTAAGATGCACCCCAGTCTTCTTCCTAAACGTTAGTAGTTTACGCCACTTAATTCCGCTAGTGTTATAGTTCTTTCGATACACACTAATTACCCACTAATAGGTAATTAGTGTGATAATCGAAAAAGCTAAAACACTAACGGAATGTTGCACACATGTACTGTAAGGGATTAGGAAAAAGAGTGGGGCGCATCTTCGTCGATAGCACTATTTGTACTAACTCCATAAATGTTTTTATTTTCATTCCAAAAGTATCAAGTCGGTTAGCTCGACGTACAAACGTCTTAGATGTTTACAAAGTTATTCCATATTTTCAATTTGAACAGAAGTCGGTGTGGGAAGGCGGAGTGTTTCTCTTTAGGCTCACAACAAACCCCGAGTCGCTAGATTATATTGTGTTTTATATAACAACCTCTTTGTTATGTGCCGTTCTACCCTTTTGGGATGATTGAGGAGAAGCTTTGATTAGGAGAGAAAAGTCTGTAAGGTGACAGCTGCTTGTCTTTCCGCTAGAATTACTTTAACGCTGTTTTAGTATTGTGTTTTCCTTTGCTGCATCCTGGACGCCATGTTCGCTACCAAGTTGCTGGTTGACTGATATTTGAACGACGGTATGAGCTATGGTTACAAACAAATTAAATTGAAGTGACTGTTCGTAATGCCAAAATAACATCTTTTACTAAATGCATACGAAATACGGTAGGTACTTATAAAAAAGAAAATTAAAAAAAAATTGTCTGTCTGTCTGTTCCGGCTAATCTCCGAAACAGCTGAACCGATTTTCATGAAATTTGGTATGGGGACACTTTGAAACCTTAGAAAGAACATAGGCTAGCTATACTTTTTATCGAAATACCATGCGGGCGACGCCGCGGGCGGAAGCTAGTGTAACATAAACCAATAGTTCATTTCGATATTAGAGAATGTTAAAATTGTTATATATTCATATCTATGACTTGGCCGTCTGTCGACAACCGCTGACCATAGACCTTTATAATCATACCATAAATTTACCATAAATTTTATAGAGTGTTTTATAGTGTGTTACGCAATTGGGGTACGGAGCCACACCATACTGATATTCCTCCTTATTCTGGGGTTTAAATAATGCTAAATCCTATAGAACTGACTTAAAGAAAAAAAAACAAAAAAAAAAACTTAAAACACACTTCTCTGTAAAATAAGCTGTATACAGCTTCACGCACCAAATCTCCTCGCGCTTGGAATTTTGCCAAACTTGAAGTCTATCAAAGACTGGAATATGAACTCGTTTATCTATCAATTAAAATAGAATTATATAGATGGTAAGGCTATATATTTAAGCCTCAAAAATCTATGCACTAGTTAACAACAACCTTAACTAAAATAATAGTCCCAAACAGAAGCCCTAGCACGAACGTGCGATAGCCATTTTTGAATCGAAAATAAAATTATCCTGTAGCATTTTGGTCTTATAATATTTGTATTTTGCGAAATTAGTATTACCCATAGATTTGAATAAAGAATTCAAACTAAGTAAATGTGCTCGACACTTCATGTGATCAGGGTGCCTAAAAAGGCCACTTCGACAGAATCATAAAAAGATAACATTTTGAATTATAATATGGCGAAGACAGTCCGTGTTTTTCTTTTTTCGCTGCACTATGTAGGTATAATCAAAGAAATTGGGATTTGATTTGGATTGGATTGATTGTTATTTTAGCACAGACAAAAAAAATACTGAAAAATCCTTCACCAATGGGATTTGATACGATTAACTTAACAGTTAACTGTCCATTATGATTCATAATGTTATCCTTTTAAGATTCTGCCAAAGTGGCTTTTAGGCCCCCAGAGGGCTCGTTCTTTGGCCAAAGAATTACCATTGCCATTCAACATGGCAATGCTGCCACTCTTCTGGGCACGTTTCCGGATGACAGAACTGCGGACGAGTACTTCGACACTTAAGGGACCAATAAACGTAAATATGTTTTGGATTTATTTGTATATTTAGTTAGTAATTTAATTTAGTACTTAGTGTTGCGTTATAATATATTGTATATAATCAGTAAATGTTACGTGCGTAACGAGTATTTTCAACTTTAAAAACGTTCGAATCTACGTTATGTTTACTCCGCGCTTTCGTGCTAGGCCCACAGTTTCCTTCAAAATGACGACATACGGTAAATTCCTTAGCCCAACAATCGAGTTGTTATACCGTCGATTATTATCGATTAATAATCGGTTGGACGCTCGATTAGACGAGGACACAAGACAGCCGTCGCAGGGACAACGTGCCAAATGGCGGAAAACACGAATTATGTTATCAAAATAATTATTTATGGTCTAATGGGTTTTTGACGAGCATTATGAGAAAATCATGGTGGATAGATGTCGTATTGACGGATTTGGAATGTTTATATTTAGAAGGACCTTGTGGTGTTAGGGTATGTCTGAGAAGTACACTGGGTTTTGTGGGACAGGTTTTTTTTATAGTTAGGAAAGAAAAAATTACAAGTAATTTGAGGAAAGGTTTTTAGAGCTAGAAGAAGTTTACCTCAAGTAATTTGTATGCTTAATTGTGTCATAATTTACTTTAAATGTTATTGGGTTTTTCTCAGTAGCAACCCTGTGGAAAATGTATCTAATGTGCGATCTACCTACATATATTTGTAACTGCCTTATTTTGCTCTTTGGAAAATAACAGCCGGTCGAATCTGTAAAAATCTCACCGTGAAAACTTAGGTGAAGTGAGTTTGCTTTTGCTAGGAATTGACACTATTGACAGCTCACTCCACGCTCACTTCACCTAAGTTTTCACGGTGAGATGGTTATAGAATCGCACTGCAGATCATGGGTCTACAAAATGGAGATGGATATTTAGACGCCATTAGATTTTCGAGTTCATCACTACAACATTTTTGGGTATTAACTGTAAGTAGTACCTATTACAGGTGAGTAAAACTGTAGTTAACTCTACAATCCTAATAAATAATTAAAAGAAGTTGCTGTTGTTATAGAAATACCTATTAACTTATTCCAGTCAAATGTTTAAGAATTTGCCATAGTCGTCACTTGTTGTTGACATGTTCGCAGAATCCTGCGAAGTAAGTAAGTCCAATCGTACCTCCTGACCTCCTCCTCCTCGTCCTGTTAAGTTCAATCGAACTTATTAGCTTTGATCTCTGAAACCTCCAAATACAACAAAACAGATATTTATTCAATCAAAATTATTGATGACAGCCAACCCAAATACTGAGAAATGCGTGTAATTGTCTTTAATTGACCGTATAACAATATTTAATTCGCCAACAAAAGTGCTGATGATACTTCCAAGAAGTCGGGAGCAACGCACTGCATCACCGAACAGAGAACCTCACCGTCGCTCGCCCGCGCGGAAACTGTCACAATTTGACGTTTCCCTTGACGTGACGTTCCATATTCAAACAGCCCGCCTTTTATTTCTGTTTCATTATCTTCATCTCAATCTAACAGCCAGTAATGTTACATTTTAATTTTTAATACCAAAGCGCAAAGGTCGTATATCGTGTATGTACCGTTCGAGTATATTGGATTTATAATTTTAATAGTCTGTTATCTCGATAACCTGTTGTGGGGTATTTCATTTCGTGCATCGGACGCGATGAATGCATAATTAAGTGGAAGCATTTTATGATTTTCGTTAATCTGATGGTTGTATTTCGTGAATTACGTCACAAAGAACATACTTCCTGAAAATGCTATGTAACCTGTATAAAACACTATTCATGTGAACTTATAGGATTCGTGTTTATATTTACACGCATGCTTAAAACTATAGTTTTACTTTATTGGGCTATTTGTAAAAAGCTGTGAGTTAAATTGATTTGTCTCAGGCTTTCGATTGCGTACCTACTATATCTTCATTAAAAATAAATGCCATTGCGAATGCCTTCTTAAACTTATAAAATATATTTTATAAACGATAACGGTAAGTATAACGATTGAAGGTTAAAGATTGTCTCTATCTTCCTTCGGAACTGCAAAGAAAGAGTTCCCCAAGGAACTGCTTCCTTTTATATAAAATCTCTGTATCTAGAATAGTAACGAAGGTTTTTGAAATACCTATTTCAGTAGGGGAACCTGTTGTACCTAGGACAGTTTTTTAGATGTATATTTTTTATTGTGATTTGACGTACAGCATACAAATAATATTTGCATATTTTGAAATGTCAATTATTTGGGTACTCACCACAAAAATATCAGAAATGTATATTTCATATTAACATATATTTAAAAGGTTTAAAAAAAAATGGTAAGTAAGGCCTAGGTACAACAAACCCTATGTACCTGGGCCAGTACTACGTTGTACCTAGGACACATTAAGAATTTGGGGGTAATTTAAGCAAATTATCAGGTTTTCTTAACCAAAATGGTTTTATTTGGTCTATTACAATTTTTAACAAAGTAGGTACTTTAGAAATTCTGAACAAAATTAAAATAATATTCAGTTTTTTTTTGCTTTTCAAACATAATCTTTAAACAAAAACAACTAACTTTTAACCACTGTTTTGTCACATTACAAACTTTAAAATTAGTAGGTACATAGACCTAGGTAGGTACATTTGAACATATCACAAATTTACAATATTATAATGTCATAATATAATATTGTAAATCAATATACCTATAATATAAAAATAGAAAATAGCAAATAGAAAATAAAATATTTAAATAATTAACTTTATAAATTATTATTTCTGTCTTAACTTTTTAATCAGTCATTAGGACTATCTAGCTTTTATAAGAACACTATCAATATGTAGATATATTATTCAGCCTTAAGCATTTAGTAGAAATTCAAGCACTTCTGTATCTCTGGAAGATAATAAATTTATTGAAATTTAAATGTATTCCAAAATGTTTGGAAGCACCGAAAGTGGAGAACTTTTTCTCCTTTTGGCGAAAGCGCCAGGGTAGCCCGCGAAATTCAATTTTTTTTTAGGTTTTTTGCAATTTGTCACAACTCTCTAAGACCACGTAACCCCAAAAGAATAACTGTTTCATGAAATCGTCATTCTTTGGGGTTACGTGGTCTTAGAGAGTTGTGTTGATGACTTTAATGATTATAATTTTGTAAATACATATTTGTTACGGCCGCGAATCATATATTAATCACCGTACAACTTAATACTGACCAGCAAATTGCAAAAATCCTAAAAAAAATTGAATTTCGCGGGCTACCCTGGCGCTTTTACCTTAATCATTATAATGGCATTTGTCAGATGATCCACATTAATAGGTGTCCTTTTCTTCTTCTCTTTAATTCTCGGCATGATTTCTGAAATAATAAACTCATTTGATTAGGAATATATTACGTAAGTGTGAAATAATTTAATAAAATATTCTCCTGGCCAAAGTACAACATCCTGGTTGTACCTTGGCCACTGACCAAGGAACAACTGATTGACAGTGACCATGGTACAACACTACTCCAGCTACAACAAAACGATGGATTTTAAATAGTTTAGAGGTCGCGTATCTCGTAAGTTTTTTACTGTATTGACACTTGTTAAATAAAAGAACCGTTAGCATATAACAGTTAAGTCACTATTATAAAACGTATAAAACTATCAGACTTCAAAATATATTCGAAATACTTACTTTTTCGCCAAAAAAAGTTTTAACCGTCGATAACACCAAACACCAGCTTAATGGCGGTATGCGACTAACTTCACATTGACTTGTCGGTAGTGAGGTACCGAATACCATAAACAGTAGAATTTATTATTGCGCGAATATTTGAAACGAGCCCAATGGCCTAGGTACACATAGTGCCAAGGTTCAACAGGTTCCCTATACTAAAAATAAATAGAAAGCAGTCTTGTAGAGTGTTGTTTCTATTTTCACTATTGCATAACAACCAACCCAATTAACAAAATAAAATGTTCATAAAAACCTCATAAATTATTTATCGAAACACTTAACACGTATAAAATAAAATTAACGGAATTTTAGATGAAAGTAAAAACGTCCGACCTCTTTCGTCGGCCGCTGACGTTACACGTCATGTTTGAATTTCGAACACACGAACCTTTAAAAAAATAAGTCTACTTTTATTCTTTTTTACCGCGCTAAGGAACGCAACCCGATCTCCAAAATTCACTTGCTACCAAGTTTATTATTTGATACTCGGGGCGGATTATTTTTTTATACCGGCCTTACGCAGCGGCGTCTTTGCCTCTTTGTTAGACCGAGTTTTTATTATGTAGGAGTTGTTTGTACTGAAATTATTTAGGTATTTATGTTCATTGATCAGTTGGTTACAATATCAAATTTGTATGGATGGTTTCTGTTATGATACCTCCGCATTATATAATCGGTTTGCGCCAAAGGTTACGTACCTACCTGTATTAAAGATTGAACAATTTCTCTCGTGTCGTCTCGTCGCGTCTATTTCTGTCACTTTTCTCGTTTTTATGACAGCGCTGCCATACAAAATACTCGACTCGTTCTGTCAAATTTAATGTTTTCTCATGTTTTCCTTCACCATGTCAGAAACGTCCAAGATGTTTATCTTCAAGATGTGTGTTCTGAGTTTTCAGAAAGGACATAAACATTCTATAAGAATTGAAAAGTCGAGTTCATTTCATTTGATAGCCTTTGTCTTCCTGTTACAAAGGAAGCAGAAAGTGTTTAAAAGCCATCTAAAAACATTAAAGGACCTAAACAGAGACATTCCAAACACACATACCTATTCCATTTAAAATTCTCACAAAACGCCCAACGATCATTCAAAATATTTTCTCACTAATTGTAATTTAAACTATCGCTATCTTGTTACCCATCGTTTTGGCGCGCGACGTCGCCTGGTGGTCCTCAAAACAGCTGACACTTTCTTAGAGCATCGAATTGTCAAAATGTCGACCGATCACCATTTTGGACCGACTTTGATTTCCCATCCGAAGCCCAAAAGAGAAACGAAAGAACCGACTTTATATCTACAAAGGTAAGGTTTAATTTTGATGTACTTGATTAGGATTGAACGACAAAAAATTAAAGATGATAGAGATAAGACGAGAGACGCCAAAAATCGTCCCGTAACCTTTTCTTGTTGATATTTTTTGATAAAATTATATTTTTGATACTTAATTGATATTTAAAAGCTGTCTATTAAAAATATTCATTGTTCGATTTATTTAAATTACGTCGATTTATTTTAGGATTCGTTTATCGTGAAGGTCTGAAGAACTATGGCCTCAAAGAACCACAGTATGTCCCACTGAACGCTAGGCTATACTACATTTTTTTTTTTAATGGCATCCCGCAGGTCAACCTGCAAACCAAGGTGAAGATAGCCGAGATGACCTTGACTCCTACCGACAGGATTAGGCCACATTAGCAACAAACAGAAATGAAAAGTATGAATCGGGAAAAGGGATAGAGAGGCCTAAGCTCAGTGCTCTGTAGTAAATAGACAAGTAGTTTATGCTGCAGAAATATCTTTGTGTCTGGAAAATGCTGCGGGGAGCTGCCACTAAATGCGCTGGATTAACATTTAAGTATCGTAACTTGTAAACATAGAGGTGAATGTGAACAAACACTTTTTAACCAAAGTAATGTCATTAATACTGTGTGGTCGGTACGTGTGGGTGCTTATACATGTCTGTGTGAGGCCTAATTATTCGGAATAATCGTCGTGTATCGTTAATTAGTCGCGACGACTCTGTCGCGAGACCGCCCGCCAACACAGCGGTGCTCAAACTTTCAACTAACTTTGGAAGAGATAACAATGACACTGAAAGTAACATATTAATCTAATAATGAATATGTGAAAAGATGTATGTAGCTCGAAGTTCGAAGAGAAAATGGAGATACAACACCTGGCTTTCTATTTGTGGGAAAAGGACAATTGACAAACCACAATAAATAGCTTTTGACGAAAGCAGCATTCAAGTATACTAGACTAAGCAGACAGCAGAAGAGGAAAATTACAATAAGGAAAGTTTAGAATATTGATGTACCTACATTACTCATAGGTTAGCTGGTAGTGCTGGTACACATGTGTACATACGCCAGCACATCAAGCTATTACAATCTGTCAAATTTCTTTAATAGATTTTCAACTTTATCGCTATGGCATAAGGTTCAAAGTTGATTGGGATAATTTCAGTTTCAATTTTTACAGTTTCGGGTAGCTTAATGTGCTGGCGTCTGTACCTACACCAGGATAGCAAAAATAAAGAGCCTTCAATAGAACAATTGTAAGTGCGTTAAGGAGTACGCTTCGGGAACTTGTTGCTAAGTAATAACAGCCGCACGGTTCGATTGATCAGGTTAAGCTATGCTTGCCACGGTTGGTCCGTGGATGGGATGAATCTTTACATATCGAGAACACTCTGTGCCTCGGAAAGCACGTTAAGCCGTTCATCCCGGCTGTCTTTCATGGATCTTTGGCAGTTGTAACGGGTGGACAGAAGCCCGAAAGTCTGAGAACCAGCCTTACCAAGAGGTATCGTATTACCCAGTAACTGGGTTGTGAGGTCAGATAGGCGGTTGCTACATGTAAAATATTGGTATTCAGCTGTATCCGGTGAGACTGGAAGCTGACCCTAACATAGTTGGGAAAAAGTTAGGCAGATGAATAATTGTAATTATGTATTCCAAACTTGTTCATCCTAAAACAACCAAACCTTACCAGAACTACCAAGGTCGAAACCATCCAATTTGAAGCCACCTTACTAAAAACTTTGAGCAACCATTGTAAAATGATGGATCGTACGATGAGCCAAGGTGTCAGAGCGGCGGTCCTCTGAAATACAATATTAATCGTTATCGCGCAATCGATTCGACCCAAATGTTTCGGCGGTTCATGGCACGTCACTAGTTCAAGATTCTTTTTTTTTTTTTAGTTGGTACAAAAATAACGATTCTATTTGAGATTGTTACGTAATTTGTTAATTATGAAACAGTTTATTTGGAATAATTATTTATGATTTCATAACAGTCTTATTTTGTTTTCTTTTCTCTTCTTTCCTTCTTGTCTTTGGTTTTGACTTTCTGTCTTGGAAACTAGCAGAAAATGCCAGCCGTTGAGTCCGTTTTTGTGAATTTTTAAAGCACTAGCTGCACCCCGCGGTTTTTGTAAATGTCGATCCCGTGGGAATATCGAGATAAAAAGTAGCCTTTATGTTAATCCAGGGTGTCAGCTATCTCCATACAAAATTTTATCAAAATTGGTCCAGCCGTTTGAGCGTGAAGAAGTAACAAACATATGAACACACACAGTCACAAACTTTCGCCCTTGTAATATTAGTATGATCAAACGCCTGGACCAACCAGGCGTTTGATCGTGAAGAAGTAACAAACATATAAACACACACACACACACATTCACAAACTTTCACCTTTATAATACTATTAGCACAGCTATTAGTATCCGAGTCTGACAGTAATGGAGTCGGTTAAAAATGGTGGTCATTTTTATCACACTAATAGTATTAGTGTGATAAAAATGACCACCATTTTTAACCGACTCCATTACTGTCAGACTCGGATTGTGTAACCTGGTGTCATACAATTGCCTCGCTCAACCACGACATTTGATTCAAGTGAGGTAGGGTAGCATCTTATGACTGGAGAAATTTTGTGTTAGCTAGATCCATCATACAATTCGAAAGCCGCTTATTTATCTTCTTCCATCAGCATAATAATAATTACAAAATATTTGAACATCCTCGGCAAATAGAGACATTTGCGTGGGGCGTGCTGCGCGGGCGCCAGCGAAATCACCCGAGCGTACCCGGTCCACTTGACCAATCGCCTGGTTGACAGCGGTTAAGTTGTCATATTATATATTTACTAGGTTGACTTCATGCGTTTACTTGTTGACGGAAAATTGGAAAACAATGGTGATCTGATGATTATGAAGGAGGATAACTATTTTTTGCTATCTGCTCTTGGTTCTATGTACAGACGCCAGCACATCAAGCTACCCGAAACTGTCAAATTTTCGCAATCAACTTTGAACCTTATGATTTAGCAATAAAGTTGAAAATCTATTAAAGAAATTTGACAGGTTGTAGTAACTTGATGTGCTGGCGTCTGCACTTAAAGAAAATACAACGGCGCGATGTCATACACGTCACATTTCCTGTGATTTGAATTCTTCAGTATCCAAAGTGCATACAATATATTCAAGATAGAGAGATGATACCTAGTATTTAAGATTTAAGTTTATCGAAGAATTAACAGAACTGCATTCATGTTAGTTATTATATAGCTGAGCACCATATTTGATAGCAACTATGAATGGCAACATCACACTAAAGGCTCCTTCAAACAGGCGCGACACGCGATAAAATCGCGCGCTACACAAAAGCACCGCAAGTCGCGCAACGAGCGGTGCTTTTGTGTCGCGCGCGATTATATAGCGTGTCGCGTCTGTTTGTAGGAGCCTTAACGCGGCCTTGTTTATTGAAATTCCTCGTGTTAGATCTTCCTTACAAAATTGAGTAGCGACTATACAGTATCTATATCTATACATATTATAAGCTCAAGTAGCGTTTCGTGTCTGTCTGTGTGACCACGTTATTCTTCTGACCTCAACGGTTTGTTGTTCGGTTGGTTTTCACCAACAATTAGAAAATTTATTCCGGATGATTTATGTGTATAATACAGACGCCAGCACATCAAGCTACTGCCATCTCTCAAATTACTTTAATAGATTTTCAACTTTATTGCTAAAGCATAAGGTTCAAAGTTGATTGAGAAAATTTGACAGTTTCGGGTAGCTTGATGTGCTGGCGTCTGTACATTAATATTAAAGTTACATATATATATAAGAAAAAAATCTCCATGTTCTGTCAAGTCCTAAAAACTATGTAATATTCCCACTGCTGGGACACAGGCCTCCTCTCTGTAAGAGGGAGTGGGCCGTAATCCACCACGCGGGTTGGTAGATGTCACATGTCTTCGAAATTTTGGTTTTACGACATGCCGGTTTTCACACGATATTTTCCTTCACCGTTTTGAGAGCAGTGATGATGTCATAATTTACACAAAAAAGCGCCTGTCGCGGTTGTTACCAGTGGGCCACCAGTGCTCTCATAGGGCCTGATAGGTCGCGCTAGTATAAAATAGCTTTTCTATTATTAAAAATACATAATTTATTGCGAGACGTCTGTAGAAAAGTCAACGTCTTTTATAAATTTACAACTTTACGCAGCTTACTGCACTGCTAGATTTAGGCAATGCTTAACACTGAAGTTATCATTTTCCATCTTCCTCCATTGAATCACAGTTTTCATCTTCCAATCATCGTAGATCCATCTCTACAATCTTGCCTCTATAGTGTTATAACTTGTTAGAAATATTCCAAAATTGACTTCTCGTCATATTTTTTGCCTAACGTATATTTTCATCCATTGTCAAATCACTTGACAGGAGTCTTCCTTTTATTTCTAACCATTGTCAATATACATCATAACATTTTTTGTGATCGACCGCCCAGTAGCTTACAACTTACAAACCATGTTATATTAACTTGCCTTTGTCAAAATTTATTGGCCAAAAGTTAATTTTTGCATTCACCTCGCTTTGAAAAACTCTCCCTTTCAAACTGCACATAGTCATCAAACAGTTCTATTAGACCTAATTGCGAATCAATAAAGGGTAGTTTTGCGTGGTTGGGGTGTTTGATAACTTTGTCAAAAGTTAGTAACAAAGAAATGTCATTATGATAATCCGTTTTCGGGTTCTATTAGTTGTTTGTTGTTTATAAATCGTTAAGTTGTTTGAAAATGTAAAAGTATGTTTCTAAGAATAGTTGGAATTTAATATTGAGCTCCTTACTTAAGTAATTTGGAAGTTTTTAAGTATTTTTAATACTGATGCCTGGTTAAGGTTTGAATACTTTTTTAAAGGCGGTGCGGTAAAAAATGAATGTGCTGTAGCTTTTTCCACTTGAGATTTGAGATTTTAATCTTTTATATTGTTAAGAATCCCAACGGGTAACGGAACTTCATAATAATAATGTAGTAACTTCTTTACATTTATAAAGAGGTTAAATCATAGGTACATAAAGAGCAGGCTTTCTGCGTCCGAACTTTTTCACCTTTCTACAATTACTCCATGTAAATATAAATTAACCATGTATGAAAATGAGTTCCATTCCAAATCAATCAACTTAGTGTACTGCGCGTCTTTGGTAATAGAAATACTCGATTCTGCAGGTTTCACTAGTTTCATTTTTCCTGACATTAATCACGCATGTAATCCCAGAAGGGTTCGGCAGAGTTGCAAGTGTAGTGCCTCTAAAAAACCTCTAAAAAAGACAAAATATCTGAATCAAAAAAGATCAAACCATTCGTGATGCCGATGTTTAAAAAAATAATGTAATGAAAATAATACCAGATAATAAGCCTTTAGATATTTACACTACGGAACAAAAAACACAGTATGAGACGTATATTGATAAGGCTTAGGTTAAGGTCAACTAGCATTCGTTATGAGAGAGTGATCCTTCGACACCTCGTGACTGACAGCCGATTGTGCAGGATAATGAAAATAATATACCTACTACTGCATTCGTGGTACAGTGCCAGTATTAGAATCATGTTCTTGTCGAACTTATAGTTCGGTGTGCAATAAAGCATTAGTTTCTTCCCGATGGGGCTGCTGGCACTTTCCATAAAAAATTCAATACCAATTCTTCTGCCAAGTTATGTGGCATACATATTATTATATGGCATTATTCAAAGGAGCCATAATTATGATGTTGTGAGTTGCCAGCTTAGATGTGACTTTTGAACTGGCCGTAACAACTTTTCGTTAATCAATCCAAAATACCTAAATGGATCCTTTTGAATTCCTTGATCAACAAGATTTATTTAGTTATAAATTATATATAGGTATACCCGCTGATATAATATAAAGACAAGATATATTTATTACATATTTATTTCTTACGGCTCAACGTGTGACCACACAAAATTACCAGTGCAGACCCCCGCGGCTCGGTAGCAGAGGTCAAATTGTAATTTAATTAATTTCACATGTAACACCACACGGACTCCTTTTTTGGTAAGCAATGTAATTGAACAATCTTACTCATTTGTACTATTGCGCATTATTTTTCAAGTAGATTTTTAATTCACTTAGTGTGTGCAGATGAAAATGTTTCTAAAAGTTAAGACCAGTCTCCCACTTTCTTGTAGCGACAGCGGTTAGTACCTGCCCTTATTGCGGCGTCTGAAAAATCCACCCTGTGTATGTCGTAACTGACTGCTTAGCCCCCCATAATGGTATGGCGTGATGATAACCATTTAAAAGGTTAAATCTGTAACTATCTGCAACGTTCTAAAATTTTGGCTCGTCTTTTTACAATTTGCGGTAAACTATAGAAAACGACTAATTTGCAATATTGCTCATTCCCCATAGAAAATAGCGTGATTATTTATAGCCTACAGACTAACCAGACCTATAGGGAATATCTATGCAAAATTTGAACATTCAGACAAACAGAGAAAATTTTTATAAATTAATATTATTATATTTTCGGCATTAGAATCGTTGCCAGACGTAGCAGTACAGTTAAAAAAAATATGTACAGTTTTGACTTCGCTACGATGTTATTATATGTATAGATTTATTGATTTCCGGTAGATATTAGATGATTTGCAAGAAAATAACAGTTAGTCTTGGTCATTAGTTGTATTTGGGTGGTCGTGTCCGATCTAGATGATTTTGAAATACATCTTAGAAGTGCAAAAATGCAATTCATGTTTCTTTCTTTTTAATATAAGAATAAGAATTATACTTGTTTTATGGAGTACTAACTGTGCCCGTGATATCGTTTTATGGAGTAGATACTAGTTGTGCCCGCGACTTCGCGTGCATGTCGGAAAACAAATTGGATTTTGTGGGTTTTAATCTTTTTACGTGGATCCCTAATCCTTTTTCTAAAATAAAAGCAAAATCAGCTAACTGCGAGTGAAAGTCACGTCAAAATTGTTCTAGCCATTTTGGAGATTAGCCGGAATAAACAGACATACAAATATTTTTTTTTATCGTTTTTTTGTTACATGTACAGACACATCAAGCTACCCGAAACTGTCAAATTTTCCCAATCAACTTTGAGCCTTATGCTTTAGCGATAAAGTTGAAAATCTATTAAAGAAATTTGACAGATTGTAGTAACTTGATGCGCTGGCGTCTGTACCTACCGTATATACTTTCATGCATTTAATAAAAAGCTGTTATTTTGACATTACAAACAGACACTTCAATTCTATTTATTTTATTGGTGTGTATAATTGGTAAAACATTTACAACCTCTTAAGAGGTCATTGTACTCATCATTATGAACAACTTTTACTATAAGCTCAAACCTGAAATCGCGAAAAAAAATATCAGCTGTTCCCTACATTTATAATGATTTATTTTTTTATTTATATAATACTGAAATTACTTTTATTTTGGTGGTTATTCGAATGAGCTAACATCAAACGCATTGCTCTTTTGACCCTTATTCGTTGCCGCGATGCGCATAATTGTGCTCCTAACCTAAAAATAACCTAAAAATTTGCTTCTTACAGCGCCGTAACTACTAATTCCAATATTGGGCCTACAAAATCGGTTAATTTACTACATATGATTGGTAGTATCCGCGTTTGAATCTCAGATATGGCTCCTCAATCCATACTGTCGCCATAAAATTAGCCCTTATAATTAAAATCAACGTATTGAATAAAGTTCATGAAGTTCTGCCAATCGTATTCTCCCACAGTAGAATACTGTGAAGGCTGCCCGTGGGTTATGATTAATGGAACCAGTAGTTTATTATATATTGAAGATTACCTTGTTAGTCTACGGGTCATGCAGTGATTTTTATTAATCAAAAATATTTACACTATTGCATATGTTAAATTAGCTTGGAATGATACCCACAGAACCACATCGTGTAATAACAAGCTATATGTATCGAAATGATGGGATGCATGAAGAAGCCTCCTCGTGTAGCGCAGTTTTTTCCGCTAGTTACTCAACTGAACCGAGCGCTCAGCGCATCCCAAAATACGCGCATTGACGTGGAGTTGCGGACACCAGCCCGTATCACCTATTACCTATCACCTATCCTGGACAGTCACACTCAACATCTTATTTCACTGTCCAATTCTTCCCTTGCGTTGGTAGGGCTAACGCCCAGCTGGTTTGCGACCACCCTCCCACCAGAGTCCGGCGTCAAGCAGCCTGCTGTGTTTCGTCGATGCGTGGGAGTTCCAGTGCCTTAGGCATCTTCTGGGCACGCTCGTTCCATCATAGACCTCATCCATCGCTTTCCATCAGGCATGATCGAAGTCAAGAGCGGGCCCATTCAGCAATAAAAAAAAATTAGTAGGTATATGTGAAAGATTACTCAAAAGGTTAAAAAAAGCATGCAAGCATTCTATAGAAAGTCATGCCTGTTAAGAGTTCTACAAAGATTTGCGTAGCTACACCTAAAAGCAAGGACCACGTATTTCCAACCATAAGTTTCAGAGCTAGATACAAACTTGAGGCTTGTTTTCAGCAAAACGAGAAGCTACAATAGAACTACACGTGAAAGTAAAACTAACACCAACTAAAGGTAGGAAAATCAAAGAGAACATAATTATTTGAGTTCAATTTTAATATTCACTATAACATCATGAGTATCTATGTTACTGATCAATTCAAGTGGCAACCAATACCCAGTCATGCAATTCATGATACGGAAATCAAAGCAAACAGTAGCAAAACATTCAGTTATCAAAATGCAAAAGTTAACTAGCAACATTGACCCCTACTAACACAACTATATCTTTACACCTATCTCAATCAATTGCGATACAATTCTCAACCTTAAAGCCAATTACATAACGAAAGTAGTCGAAGATTGATGATGTTACAGATTGTAGATGTATTTTTGCGTTTAGGTTAGAACTCAGAGCTGTCAAGAACCGTTGGACCGTATAATGGAAGCTCCCAAGATACGTCCGAACGTAAAATACATATCAAAATTATGTTGTTTTATTTCTGATTTATTTACCGATACGATCATTAAGGACGTAGGTCTTGATTGTGTGAAGTTATTTGGTGTTTTGCAATCGATAAAGCGATCTTCTATGTACTAGCTTCTGCCCGCGACCTCGCCCGCGTAAAATTTTGCCCTTCCCCCATTCACCCTCTCAGGGGTGGAATTTCAAAAAACCCTTTCTTAGTGGATATCTACTCTTCACAAAGAACACACCCTCCAAATTTCATGTCTCTTGGACCAGCGGTTTAAGCTGTGCGTTGATATATCAGTCAGTCAGGACTTTGAATTATAATATACATTATATACGAGTAGATTCCAATCTATCGATCTATGAATTTTACAACATGGCTACCTAATTTGTAAAACTCGAACAAATACCATCAGCCCATAGTTGTGTAATTGCGTTTGGAGTCCACGTCTTATAAATAGTGAAGAAATTAGCAACGATCACCACGCTTTCAGAGCAAGTCAATTGACGGTTGTCTTAAAATCTGTTACGTTAGTTCAACATGTTGCATGATCACAAATACTCATCTGTAGAAAATCGACTAAGCAGCTCAATATAAAACCTATCAAGACGATCCGACCGTTTAAGAGGACCTACCAGGAATATTACAACGATAAATTAATATTTTGAACTGAAAATATTACAATGATAAATTAATATTTTGTGGAAGTTTTGCCTCAACATATCCACGTGCTTTAATGCGCACTATACTTTTCTTCCTATCATATTAATGCACATGATATTAAGTACAAAGGCTTACATAATTTCGATTCTCCAATAATCTCCTAGGAGCATATTTAATATCAAGGTAGTTACCCTGTATAACTTATCCCCACGTTAGAATTAATCTTAACAACCACTTATTGAGCCACGGATTACAAAAATCCGATACTCCTAACCAGTGGTCACTTACTGACAAAAAGGACTTCAACAATGTTCTTGAGGTGTCGGCTTCACAAACAAACACCAACATACAAACCATTTATGCTCTAGTGCATATCCATTACATGCAACAATTGTATTTAAATCCTCACTAGGCTGCCGATACGACATTGCCTTTGCCTCGCCGCAAATTAAAAAAAAACTACGGCGCCGAATTCTAAGTGACCATTGGTGCGTTTGAATTTGGAAGGCGTATTAAGCTTATTGTTCAGCCGTAGACAAAGTGTAAGTAGATAGTTTGTTTGTAAGTTTTTGTTGCAATTTGCTTAAATTTTGCCGATAGACTGTTGCACTGCCTTAATCAAGAAAATAAAACAAACGCCAATCAATTTAGCGTAGTGCACTCCACAAACATATGCCTTATTATGGTAGTGCCGCACCAAAACTCCTCATCAATTGGTTTCCCTACAATTGAGAAATTAGTATCTTTGCGAAAAACCATGGAAAACCTCCAAAAAGCAGTTGCAATATTTTTCTTTTTAAAAACCTAGGAAAGTTAATTTTACACCCACTTCAAAGCATCCCTGATCCAAACTTACGCTTGAGTTGACCTCCTCACCGCCTAATCGTTGGTGTTAGTCCCTGTAAGTCCCACATTCCCAGTAATGGTCACGTTCACTGGTTTTCAATCAATTTATTTGAAGGCGTAATGGCTGACCAGCTGTATGCATACAATGGTCTTCGAGATTTTCTGGAGTGATGCCTCTTAATAAACACAATGTAGAGATTTTGGATGGAGTGGGTTTGTAAGTATGTAAGTACTGTAAGGTCGTCACATACAAGTGTGCCGAAGATTATAAAAATGTTTTTATTGGCATTACAGCAAAAAAATACACAATAAAACTATAAAAATCAGAAAACAAAGATTATAATGCGAAAAGGGCCTCTGCACACAATAATGTCAGATGACAACGCAAGGTGTACACCACATATAAGCTAAGAATCACATAGACATGTGCTTGTAAAATTAAATGATAACTCATCGTCATGGAATTAATTAATCATTCATTAATTTCGTTAATTATTCATTCAGCCCTAACTTTTCGTCCAAGTGTTGTCCCATTTCTTTTTCCTAGTGCTCTATAAAGCTTCATAGTGTATTGCATCTTATGATTGCTAGGCTTGATCACTTCAATAATGTTGTCATGTCCTGCATGCATGTTGCAAAAAACTAATACAAAATTACCTACATGCAATAACAATGTAGTCCAAAAAACATTACTTAGCTCCATACCTTGTATAACACGCGTCCTGGGAGGTTTCGGCACTTTGTGGGATTATCCCTGGTGTATCTGCAATCCTTGCATTGTGGGGACGGGCAGACGAACCGCCGCAAATGATTGTCGGCTCCATACACTTGTCGGCTAATAGAATGGATTTAGATTTGGTCTTTGGGAGTGATACTGCCGACATACGGCTCCTAACAGTTATATTTTCTTGCGCCGTGTCAGCATGGCTATTGCAAAGAATAATACACAGGTACTTGCTCGCGGTTCTGTTCATATACACCATGATAAACTCAGGGATCTCAGTTATATTGGCATGTTTTAAATATATTATATAATGAGGAGATCCGCAGGAGAACCAAGGTAACCGAAATAGCCCGAAGAATTGCCAAACTTAAGTGGCAGTGGGCAGTGCACATTGCTCGCAGAACAGATCGCCGATGCGACCGAAAGGTTCTGGAGTGGCGACCGCCTACCGGAAGACGTAGCGTTGGAAGGCCTCCCACAAGGTGGACCGACGACCTTATGAAGGCCGCAGGAACCCGTTGGATGCGAGAAGCACAGAACCGGTCGAAGTGGAGGTGCTTGGAGGCCTATGTCCAGCAGTGTACTACTTTGGCTGAAATGATAATGATATATTATATAAATATACATATATCTATTTAATTGACTTATTGATTGATCCTAACAATAATAATCGTCCTCCAGACGGTATTTCGGTCATGGCGTCCAATCTGAAATAGCCTTCGGGCGGGAGGTAAGAACACAAGTGTATGCGCAGACACAGGTGCACTCTTTCTTCCCCTCACTCTTATGGGACGGCACGCAATCCGATATGACCGGAGATCTGGCGCAGGCCCAAAGGCTTAACGTGCTTTCCGAGGTACGGGACTATCAGACCGCCAACTAACTACAGTACCCGGCGATAAATATTGCACATCGACCTTTGGAAAGAGACAATCGGCTAATTTCGGCTGCGTAGAGCGTTATCTCTGTCGCACGAAATACAAACAGTCCGGTATCTATTAGGAGCTGTTAAAACAATTATCATTTGCTTCTTTTGATAATTATTTTTATTCTTTGTATAAAATACAAAAAAAAAGGTAAAGGTCGATGTGCAATAGGATTTATCGCCGGGTACTGTACTTGATCCTATTCCTAATATGTACTATTATACTAACTCCTGAGACCATTTAACTAACTGTCACTTGCCATTTCCCTAAATTTTGTACGTCATCTTTTGGCAAAATATAGTGATCCATGTTAGCAGATCTACATGCTTTTTATTAGCAGGTAATGTATAGATCTGCCTTCGCCTATGTTTTACAAATAAATAGATTTTTTGATTTAATTGGATTGAGAACCTTCCCTTCAGACCGATCCTTTTCTTCGGAGGTTTGTTTTTATCAGCCACGGAACATTTTTATTTATTAAAAAAATATATTTTGCAAGCTTAAAATAACTTTTGCAATACTAAGCTAGCTTTTTCTAGACATCATTTACCTCAATTTCAATGGCCACATTATAACTACAAGCATAACAAAAAACATTCGCTAATATTAATATTAACACACACAAAAGCCAAAATTATTCTCAATCAACAAAAGGGGAATCCATCGAGTTTTTTTTACAAGCAAAAAAATTTCTTTGATGCGGCACACAGCTCACAAGTAGAAGGTATCAAAGTAACGTAAGCTTAATTATCAATTGAAAATCTTCGTAATGAATACTTGTATAGTGCTTCTGGAGCATTAGGGTTGCCAGGAAATGGATCAATTAGACAAGATTTTTATTCAAACACTCCAAAAGGCCAAATCGGTCCAATCGGAAGGGTGTTTCAGTTTTTTTTTTGTCTGTGCTAAAATACCAATCAATCCAATCCAAATCCAATTCCAATCTCTTTGATTATGCCTACGTAGTGCAGCGAAAAAAGAAAAACACGGACTGTCTTCGCCATATTATAATTCATAATGTTATCCTTTTATAATTCTGCTAGAAGAGGTTCACACACATGTGAACCTTCTTAAAATTACGAGAATTGCCCCTGTGATCTTTTGCAGGCCCATGTTGAATTTTCAGTTTCAGTAAATAACAACCATTTATTTATATCTCATTTACTTCTATTTCTACTTTATCTTCCAGTTTGGGTAGTGCGATATTAAAATGCTAACAGTAGGGAATTATGGAAGAAAAAGATGTCTTGCTTCAACCTCAAATGAATTGGGATAAGTGCAGGAGTAGGATTAATGAGGGTTTTCTGAAATGACGTTCGCTAGGTGGCAGCACTGACACGTCAGATCCAGGCATCTGTCAAAGAGCCTATATTTTCTTTAGTCATGACTGAATGATGAACGAATGAATGAATCGAATGATGAACGTCATCATATATTTTATATTGGGAGACCTCTTGCCACAGTGGTGCCAACACTGCCAACTGGTGTCGTAAATTTTCACAAAAACCCTCATTGCTGGCCTTAGATACTTAGACCCTTTATACACACACGTTTCTCTTGCCGTTAAAAACTGCGGTTTATTCGTCGTGTGTAGGCACGGTTATCAGTCTTGTATGTATCACTATGGAAGCTTGTTGACGGACAAGTTTTTCCTACGGCGCGGTTTATACGCCCTACCATAAAGAAACCGTGCCGTTTTCAAAGCTTTAGGCTCTATTTATCTCAGCTGAAATATAATCTGAACTTCAATCATTCAAATTGCGATCACTAATCGACTGTTACGAAAAAATGTTTCTTCATAGTAGATTCTGCTGTACATACCTAAAAAAAATAGGCACGAAAAGTCAAAACTAACCAAAAAATATGACTAGTTGTTTTCGATGACCGATTTTTTCACACATCAGCACCAGCCCTGGTCATCTTATTCGGTAGCGCACAAAGCCAAAGCGGTGAATCAAAGATGGCGGCCTGTTTGAAGCGCGCGCGCACCGCTGACCGCTCTCTTTTCAATATCGCCTTTTGATTTGCCGTTTCCCAGTTTTGTTAAGGCGAAATAAATAAAGTAGTTGTTGTTAATGTTTAGTAATTGATACCGTACTTTAGCTGTACTTGATTTTGAATGTTTTTCCTTGTATTTAGTTCAGAAGAGTGATGAAAGTCTCGAAACATCGTTGCAAATAAGCTTTCCTAGTCTTATTATTCTTCGTAGCAGTCTTGTCAGAGCGGTCGTGATGTAGTTTCTTGTCTAGTGGAAGATCTGATTCGCTTCACGATATCTCGCCATCTACTTCGATTACTGGTATTTTTAGTGCACTCGTGCAAGGGATCGCCCACTGCGGATTTAATTCGGTCAGTCCATCTCATGGGTAACCGTACGCGTGGTCTAGTGCCCTCCACTCTACCCTAGCACTCTGTAGAATCAGGCTCACGTCCGAAGTATTTGAGGACGCGCATTTGGACTAGACCCCTTTTGATGTCGAGTTCTTGGCATATATGTAAGGTGTTGTTGCGAAACTCGGTCCACGATACCCCAAACCATATTTCTCCAGGACCTCATTTTTAAAACGTTTATCTTCTTCTTCCCGATGTTACGCAAACGTCCATATCTAAATGCTATTGATCGAACACCTTAGGAACCAGAGTACCTAAAACTTATTTAGAATGAAAAAGAACTCATTCCCGTATTATTAGTACATCCACAGTTTAAGGTTCTTTTTCGTGTCGTTGGTGCACTACAGTGCATTCAATTTTGTAGACCCTAATCTCGCCACTTCCACGGCGTCATCGGCGGGAGCACAGAGTCACTTCTCTCGGTCTGTCTTCTTGTCAGGTAAGGTACAATATCCTATTGCGAGCTTTCTAAAATTTACACAACTGACGACGCAATTCATGTATGCGTAAAAATTACAATTATGAAAAAGATAATTATCATATAATTACCTATACATAAAATATATATATTTAATTTTTATTTTTGAATGTTTTTATATTTTTTATATTCTAATCTTTAAAAATATAATTTATAATTATGTAAATACCGAAATAAAGGAGATAATAATAATCTCTCTACCTATACAGAGAAGGCACGAGCATTGATCTACTACGCTTGCTCACAACGGGTTGACGATTTCAGATTTATATTAACTATAAGTAAGTTTCACGAGGTTTTTTCTTCACCGATATCAGTAACGTCCGTGATAGTAGCGTCAGAGAGTTTATCTTAAACTCAGAAAGTACATATGAATTCAAAATCTCACATTGGTACTTGCCAGGATCTGTATTCGCAACCTCGTGCATGAAAGACGAGGCTTTAACCACTAGGACATCACGACTTACTCATGAAATAATAATAATAATGTGCACTAAAATAAACTACACTAACTATGCTAGTATTCAGCTGCATCCAGTTAGACTGGAAGCCGACTCCAACAAAAATACGCAAAAGAAAAGGCTACGCAGATGATGAATTCATGATAATGTTGTCTTTCACTTAGTTTAAACAAACCTGGAGTTTGAAAAATTAAACTCGGAGGCACCTACCTACCTACTCATGATTTCATGATCTAACTGACACATAGCATTGTGCGCGGTAGACAGTAGATTATCTTCACAAACAGAGATTGGCCCCTCGCTGTGCGCATCAGGCTCCCGTGCCCGTGCGTGTACGCAGGTAGTGGTAGCAGAAACATTTTGAGTATTGAAAAAAATAGTTTTGTAAAATGTTTGAGTTATTTTATAATCCCTAATTATTATTATTTTAATACACATTTTTTCCCTGCATATACAGGGTAGTCAAAAAGTCGTGGATCAAACGAAATAGCGAGATAAAGGAGGTCATTTCCAACAAAAAATCTTTCTACAGCATGGCCATAATTCAATTGTCCTAAAATTTGACTAATTAAAAAAAAAGTGATATAAAACAAACGGTGTTGTATTATTACTAGATAATGTATCAGCACAACAAAAGTTCTATCGCAGCTCTGGGTACCAAATTTCAAGAGCAATTATTTTTTTCCAAAAATTTTGAAGCGTTACAAAAAAATATTACCTATTCACTTTAAAAGCGTTGGTAATAACCTCCTTTATCTCCCTATTTCGTTTGATCCACGACTTTTTGACAACCCTGTATTATATAAAAATCTCGTGTCATATACCTAGTGTTTGTTATAAAACCCTGCGAAACGGGTCGACCGATTTTTATAAATTTTTTTGTGTATATTTGGTAGGTCTGAGAATACATGAAAACATGAAAACAATGCACAATTGGTATATTTTCCGACATCCACTCGAGCGAACCAATGGGGAAAAGCTATGCCAATAGTAATAATAATAGTAGTTTTTTTGTCTTATGATATTTAATATAATATATGTAATTAATTGTATGTTCAAAGTGTAATAACGGAAACAGAATATAGTTTATTAGACAAACAGTAACAATACATTTTGCCAAATTCGATGACCCACAAACTTAGCGCCGCTTGTATCTTGTGGCTCTGGATTGATTTTCCTTGGGAACACCGAATATGACTATACGACGATATGAATGAATGAATGAATTTATTTGTTAAACAAATGTAGTCGTTTTTTTTTTCATTCATTGATCGCCAACTAGCAACAATTCAGTTGACTCTTTATGTTTTGCCAACGGCGTACAAATTTTATAGTTACAGCACAGTAGGTATAATAATATTAAAAATAAATTCAGAAACAATATAAAATAATAAATTATGTATTCACAAATTCAGTTAGGTAGTTTACGAGTAGATTAATTAATATTAAATTTATAAGACCAAAAGTCCTAAACTAAAAAAGCTATATGCTATAAACCCTATGATAAATTACAATAATTAAAATAAACTTGTTTTGCTACTACTCCCCACGATGCGCAGTGACAGTGGTAAGGTCTTCAAGCTGTCAAGAGCACACCAGTTCATTCGTAGTCTGCGAGCCCGCTGGAATGTGGACACGTGATTACTTATTAATTATGAAGTTTAATCAAGAGCCTGTCTTGCTTTTATACCTAGGCTATCAGCCTTGCATACTTGATAGGTAGATTATGTCCTTGTCACAGGTCCTTGTAGAATGTAAGCCCTTCATTAGGGTCATCGCCATTAGGTTATAGATATGGCTGGCCAAACAGTGGTGCTATTCTGTAAAATGATCACCGTGATAACTTAGGTGAAGTGAGCTTAAAGTGAGCTGTCATTTCACCTACGGTGCTATTCTGTAAAAATCTCACCGTGAAAACTTAGGTGAAGTGAGTGTCTTTTGCTAGGAATTCACACTATTGACAGCTCACTCCACGCTCACTTCACCTAAGTTTTCACAGTGAGATTTTACGTTACGCCGTATTCTGAAATCCGTGTAACATGCTCGTTTCGAGCTCTTTGCTCGCCCTTGCTTCAGATTCGTGGCCAATCGTAGTCAAGATATCGGACGACGAAGTTGTGTTGGGATCTTTGATTTTACTAAATTATTGTATATAATCCAAATTAAGACAAAATAAGAAAGGAAAAAAAAATATTTGCCAAAAAACCAACAGCGGGGTGGAGCACTCGCCGACTCGAACAACGAGCCGCTCTTTGCTCGTTGTGAGCGCCTTGTTTCCCCGTAACTGCACGAATGCTCGCTGTGTAACATGTTTAACACGTTACATTACGCCCCGTAACGCCGGTCAGTACCCGCCTTTAGACAGCAATTATATTAATCAACTCAGCGTATCGCAGTCCACTGCTGGACAAAGGCCTGTCCCAGGCTGCGCTACAACACCCTGTCCTCCGCCTTCCGCATCCAGTCTGTCCCTGCCACCTTCTATAGGTCGTCGGTCCATCTATCTGGGGGGCGACCCACTACGCTTGCCGAGCAATTATATGATAATTAAAACACACAATTTGATTTATAATATTGCAAATCTTTAATGGACGAAAGCGAAAGTATATAAAAATCATATAACAAGGACCGATAACAGAATATTTTTGGTATGAAAATATTTTTCATAATTTTCATTTCAACGAAACATATTTCACTTGTACCTACAGACAAAAAGCTCAGAAACACTGCTATTTTTCCAGATTGCATGGTTGCACCCTTGTCTTTTTACGAAGAATAACTTTCCTTAGAGCCTTTTCCGTTTTCATAAAATCATTCAGCTGAGGTCTATATCTTTAAAAACCCAATTAACATCGAAATCACCCTTTACCGCCTTTTTTTCAAATGAACTGGTCCCAGAATTAGTGGAGTACCAGCGACAACCTCCCAAAAATGGGCTCCAAGGCGATTCACATGTTACAGGATTCTCTAGACTTTTAGTTATGGGCAAGGAATGAAGTCTGGTTTTGCTGAAGTCTGGACAAGCAGGGCGGTGCATCGATGGTTCTGGGTGGAAGCGAACTGGCATGAAAGCGTTGTTGATGAAGGATGTTGATCGATTCCTCATTGTGCAATTGTTTAGCTTGCAGGACCCTTGTCCGGACCGTGTTCTTTGAGCCTCTTCCGGGTTGTCTTCAAACGAGTCTGTTCTGAATCTTCGAACATCACTCGGATAATCTTTATTGCTGCCATAACTGAAGCATTTGTAGTAGTTCACTATCGGTACGAGAGTCTGTTTAAAAAGCGTTGCTGTTATAACCGATACCATTTTGAGTTTTTACTCCAAATGGCAAAACGTTGTCAACTATTTTGTTAAAACAAAAATAGTATTTGTGAACCTGAACCTCAGTTTGGCTTTTGAGGAAGAGACACAAAAAATTTGTGGGGAAAGACGACCCACTGACCGGGGACTTAAAATTTCGTGGTATTTTTTTTCAATGCTCGTTGTTTTCTGACAAATGGACTAGTGACAGTAGCTTGACCAAAGATTTTAAAGTTTTTGGACTTTGATGACTCTGCAGTGACAGAACTCTTTAAAAAATAAAGAGTTCTGTTCACTGAGCTGAAGAGAACTAATTATAATTATCTAGCACGTTCCTACTACAACCTCCTACCTCAGACACCTTTCTTTATTTCAGACTGTTTTTCTCAGCCTATGATATGACTAGCTTCTGCCCGCGACTTCGTCCGCGTGAAATTTCACCCTCCCCATTCACCCTCTGAGGGGTGGGATTTCAAAAAACCCTTTCTTAGTGGATACCTACTCTTCACAAAGAACACACCCTTCAAATTTCATGTCTCTAGGACCAGCGGTTTGATATATCAGTCAGTCAGGACTTTGAATTTTATATAGATTTTTAGATAAATAAATAAATCATTATTAATGATTACGTCGCACGAAAGTGGCGCCGCATCTACGGGACTTCTTTTGTGATACAGACTTTTAGGTCCTGGTGGCATCCACACCGAATTTTCGAACGTTTGCAAGTCTTAGTGTAAAAGTAAAGGTTATTTAGTAAACTTACTTAAGGCGAAAGCGCCAGGGTAGCCCGCGAAATTCAATTTTTTTTAGGTTTTTTGCAATTTGCTGGTCAGTATTAAGTTGTACGTTGATTAATATTTGAATCGCGGCCGTAACAAACATGTATTTACAGAATTATAATCATTAAAGTCATCAACACAACTCTCTAAGTCCACATAAGTCCAAAGAATAACTGTTTCATGAAATTATCATTCTTTGGACTTACGTGGTCTTAGAGAGTTGTGTTGATGACTTTAATGATTATAATTCTGTAAATACATGTTAGTTACAGCCGCGATTCATATATTAATCGGCATACAACTTAATACTGACCAGCAAATTGCAAAAAACGTAAGAAAATTTGGATTTCGCGGGCTACCTTAGCGCTTCCCCCTTAAGACTATAGAAAATAACTTAATGTTGCAAAAACTTGCTTTACAAAAAATAACTTCATTCATGGAAGCACCTTTACCCCGCGTCCTAACCGGAAGCGTCTGTTATGCGGATACGCGATTACGCGATCGTTTATCTAAATAACGACTTACACACGCGACTTGATAGATCGCGAGAGTATGTCATATTCATATAAACGTGCGCGACAGTCGCTTCCGGTTAGGACGTAGCCTTAGCTATACACGCTACAATCTAGAAATACAGAACCAATGAGCAAGTGCGCCTGCGCAGGTAAACATCATGTCGTTCCGTGTACGCTGTCCACGCGTGTATGGGACGGTCCTGTATTGGGAGAGGTATTATCTTCACTTTCGCTCAAAGAGAGTCGCGAGGGCTCAGTCATTCGCCCACTGACGGTCGTCAACAGACACCCCTCCCACTCAACGCAGACCTCATGCACTGTCTCAGTTAAACAGAAGGCCTGTAGCCACAGGGAGAGCAGTTGTGGCCCAGAGGTAACGGTCCCGACTTACGAATTGTAGGTTGTAGGTTCGAACCCAGATAGGCATTTTACTTTGTGTAATTTATTTCATCATCACTGCTCTCAAAACGGTGACGGAAAACATCGTGTGGAAGTTGGCATGTCCTAGTACCAACCATTTGAAGACATGTGACATTCGCCAATCCGCACTAGGCCCGCGTGCTGGATTACAGCCTACTCCCTCTCACTGAGAGGAGGCCTGTGTCCCAGCAGTGGGAACGTTATAGGCTCATTATGATTATACCTATGCTGTAACCACAGTTTCACTACGAAAATCTTGATCTTATTCTTTGAGTCGTGTCATACGACGATGCTGACAGGTTTTATTGGCACAAAACTTCGCCACTTCCACAGTTTCGTCGGTGGCAGCACAGAGGTAAAACATTCAAACAAATTAACTGGTTACATAAGTAGAAGTTTATTTTGATTGTCTTTTAAGTTCAATGGAAAAAGTGCAGCCACAAAGCATCTGTTCTGTTCTGGTTGTGGATCTCCCAATAACATGTCACTCTCTACCTTCAGGATTGTGGAGTGTAGGCTTTTCCTTCCTCTTTTTATGTTCCTCGATCTGTTGTTTAATTCTCTGAGTAAGAAGGCCTTCACTCCTCGAGGGCACCGGGTTAACAAAGCCAGGCATTGTCATGGACTCCTTCTCTTCTCTTGACTTATCTTTCTCCGGATGACGTTTGTCCGTTTTCTCCGCATAATTTCTTACATTTATTCCACAAGCCACGAAGCTTCCCTGCACGACAGTCAAACATTCCGGATGATGCATTATATTTGAGCCCCTGGAAGGTACTCTAGGATGCATCTGTGTAAAGAATCGTATCATCTTGGCTTCGGATCTTGACGACTTACATGTTAATATTTGAAGTAGATTTTCAGGGTGTAAGTCAATTAGGATTTTTTTTTGAATGCATATTTACATAATAGTTTTTGCAATTATCAAAATGGTATATAATTGTGGACACATTTTGGCAGATTTTTGTGAAAGATGGATGCAGTCTATCAAAAAGTATTCTATGGATGGATGTTAAAGCATAGATTGCAAACATCAATGAGCTTTAAACCAAACACTCACCTTACCTCTATAATACAGTACTTGTATTATAGAGGTCAGTGGCTAAAAAGTTTTTATTATTTTTAATATTAATTTTAGTTTAAAGCCGGGTCCAGACGTGTGTAATAAGTAATGTAGGTAATGTAATGCGAATAGTGTGGACGGCATACAAACTCAACGCGAATCCTGTATGTGTTCTACTGCGAGAGGTTTTCACATGTTTGGACTCGGCGCGCGGCGGACCATACATTGACGTAGGTAGCAAATACTAGAAATACAGTATTAAACTTTTATGATGTAGGCTGATTTTAGATCCAAGACTTGGTCCCTCCATCTTGACGGTCACCTCAAAATAGCATCATCATTCAGTCGAAAGAAGTCCTCTGATAGCCATAGGTGTTCCCTAAGCAGCACCACACTGACCGTTCTGGTTGCTAATTTAATTGTATGATTTATCATTTTCATGGCATTGATTTTACATTCCATGGTTACCTTAACTCAAACACTTTTTTTTACTAGCCTGCGCTGTCGCACTCTTGGGCAATGGCCTCCCTCCAATTCTTCCATATTTCGCGTGTCCTCCTTCTAGTTTTGTCAATACCTATCCAGCTCATCCCGCCATCTCTGTGCACTGTCTCAGGACACTAATTCTGCGCTATTTAGGTCCACAGTTTGTTTAGGAAAGGTACCTGAATGCTGATAGAGCCGGTTGATGTATGGAACGAGAATATGACAATAATAGGTATAATCATTATGGAGGGAAGTCAAGGATATCGGCAGAGTGATATAGTTCATATTCCGTGGTGTACGTTCACAAAATCAGCTAATTCCTAACAAAAAAAAATAGCTAGTCTGAGACGCAATAATAAAAGACTGAATGCATAGTATCAACTGAATATAATTTAAAATATTTAAATCAATAATATTATTGTAATTCACATAATCTTATGTTTTTTGGCGAAATAAATTTACAAAAAGGCCCACGCTTATGTGTGTTTGTCTGCCTAACACTTCAGGGATGCAGGCATGTTGGTATGTGTGTGTAAATTTGTAAACTTCATTTAGGCCGTTTGTCTGCGTAGCCAATCTGCTCGCCTTGCTTCAACCTTTGCTTAATTTGTTTAAGTTGCTCTTTCTGCTGTTGGTGGAAATAGCCTTCTTCCAGAGCAGACCCAAGTCTGCCCAGTCCACCCCCAGCCTCCCTTATCGAGCCCCCTGGACCACCCCCCTTTCCCGCCCCTGAGCCAGGAGTTCCCGCTGGAATTGTAAAATCTATAGGTGCATTTGTACACAATTTGATGTTACATCTTGTGCGATACCTTATAGATAGCTTCCTCCACAGTATCAAAGTCTGCCCGGTCCGCCCCCGTACATTCCCACAGAGCGTCAACATTGCTGAAATTACTTCAACTCTTAATTTTTAGCTCTACGGGTATCACTACAATTTTGTTAATGTTCTCGTCCGATTAGTGATCTTCGAGCGCAGGAGGTGGTCGGAGAGAGGAATTTTAGATTGTAAGTCAGGAGTCTTTTTGGTTTTTCTGATTTTACCACTGGATTAGAAGTATATTTTTTTTATATTACAGCTCTGACATTTGATTGAGCTTTTTAAGATTCGATGCCAGTTGCAATTTATATGCCAAAAAGGTTTTATGTTTGAAAAGTTCAGGCATTGAAATTGTTAAACAATGTCCACACATTTTTCCTTTACAAATACCAGAGGCGTTATGCGTTGCCATCCCAGAGACGACGCTGAAATATCTCATAACCAGCCTATAATGTTCCCACTGCTGGGACACAAGCCTCCTCTCTGTGAGAGGGAGTGGGTCGTAATCCATCACGCGGGCCCAGTGTGGTTTAGTGGATGTCACATGTCTTCGAATTTTTGGTTGTAAAAGATGATTTCCTCAAGATGTTTTCCTTCACTGTTTTGAGAACAATCAGTGGTGATGAAATTATTTACACAAAGAAAAGCGTCTGCCTGGTAACAAATTTACGACCACTGCTCTTCTGAAATATATCATGTGCTTTTAATGGCACAGCACCCACGTGTGTTTCTATGGTAATTAATTCTTGAATTTTCTAATGAATTACTGTTTACAATTTACTTTACCGATAAAATAATTTGTTTCGCTAAATTGCACAAATGTATCAAATTACCACTAATTATTTTCTTACATATAAAAGAGTGCAATAATTAGGCCCGCTCAGTACTTAATATTCAGTGGGATTATGAAGATAAAAATGTAACTGTAACTGTTCACGAAGCTGATTTGAATTAACTCCCCGAAATGGATTTATTGAAGGTAAGTTGGAAATACATTACTCACATTAGTAGGAACTCCGCTACTAAGATCGGTTCTTAAAGAGAGGAACCCCTTTTCCTTTTGATATTATCGCAGAAGTAGTTCAAAGCTCATTAAAAAAAATCTTTTCAGATCTCCTTACTTCTATTTTCTGCTGTCTTACGTGTACATCCAAGGTAATATTAATTTGATATCTGAAATCTTTGATTAACTAATGAAAGTATATAGAAATATTACTCATGGAGATATATTTCTGTCATCAAATGTTAGAGATGGTTATTCTTGTAATTTTACTTTCAGCACTACCAACAAACCTACGTCTTGGCAATATAATACAAGGAAAGTGAATAATTTACCAGATGAAAATGAACACTGTTTCTGTTACCCAGATGGTCAGTTACCAACCGTCCAACAACTACTAGATTCACAAAACAATGGTCAGGAACGTTTGGTCATATATCTATACAAGAATGGCGTTACTAATGAAATAAAAATGTACACACCAAACGCTAATAAGCAAGTACTTATACCAGATATACCCTATGAGGCTGGTGATGGACTGGTCACTGTCACCGCAGAAAATCTTTACACATTAATATACAATAACCCTTATAAGATAAAAGTGTATAATGATCATGTTGAAACGCTCGTCCCCACTGTGACAGATTCTATGGCCATTGGACTAAACACGGGTGCAATAGAACATATATACCCAAATGGTGAAAATTATTTAGATGCAAATAACAATTATAAAGGCAATGAATACAGCTTGGCTGAAAATATTATAATAGCTAATGGACCAAGTGGGGACGTTTTCAACGAGCCACAAAAAGCATCGACATATATTCCGGCCAATGTTTTTCCTGAACCGTATGACAACAGCAACTTAACACCGGAGCAATACTGGATGGCTAATAACTACCCATATATTAAACCGGACGACCCTCAGGCAATACCGCTCAATCCTCAAGTTACCCCGGGCAACCCTCAGGCTATACCGCTCAATCCTCAAGTTACCCCGGGTAACCCTCAGGCTATTCCGCTTAACCCTCAGGCTACCGAAAATTCTCTGGTTTTACCACTAAACCCTCAATATTCTCCGTACAAGCTTCAAGTTACACCGATCAATGCTCAGTCCATCCTGCCCAGCCCTCAGGCTGTCCCAGATAACTATCAAGATTACCTAGTCAACCCTCAGGCTACCCCAGGCAATCCTCAAGCTTTTCCAGAATCATATGTTGGTGGACTAGATCAGCATGTTGTGTATACGTTCCAGGCAGACCAAGGATCAAATAAATTACAATCGGGTTCGCAAGACATTAACAACACTCTACCCGCTCAATACATGACCTTCAACATTTGGTTCAATCAACAAATGAAGAGATTCCAGAACATACACTTGCCAAATGATATAAAAACTATCGACAGTAATGTACTTAGAATACTGGTGCAGAAGACCTTCTACGAAAACAATATCTATGTCAGTGCTGATGGTGTGATAACAGACGCCAAAGGAATAGTTATAGACGCGACTAACTTGGAGCTACGGCCTTTGTTATTAGGTGAAACATTAAATCACCAAATACTACAAAATGCTCATAAACTAATAAAACTGCCTAAACATTTGCCATATTTGGAAGGTATACTGGTCACACTTGTGTCTCCACCACAGATTTTAGGCATAATACCGTTAGGTAAGACTTTCCTGCCTGAAACATCCTACATGGCCCAGTCATTAGCCACAATAGCCACCGTAAATGGTAGCTTTGACAATTACGGAAACGCTGTGTCTACTTCAAGTCCAGCTAAAATACCTTATACTTTGGCTTACAAACAAATATATACAGGACCAACCAATTACTATGCATACTCTGAGGCTAATGGAGTACCGATATCTGAAAATTCGAATTCAGCGACTTACAGTAAGGCCTTGCCTCTTGCATATCCATACACAAGTGGAAACAAGGAACCACAATTAGGCGAACGTAACTATTGGAGTAGTGGGCCATATCAAACTGTTTCAAAATTGCCTTTTCCAACTGCTAACTGGAATCTTTTAGAGCTTAAACAACTTTTGGGACAAAGAAGGAAAAATTCAGATGCAAAAATAGAACATCATATCGAACCACCTCGGAATAGCAAAAAAGGGAAAGGTCGCAGAAAATCTACCAGTAAAGGAGATGTTTCAAGCGAAGTCACTACAGCTGAACCATTTCCAAATTTCAATTCATCAGAATCAGGTAGAAGATTTCCAGCTCCATCACTTACAGGTGTAATGAAGACGTTACTATATCTACTCAATGATCTACCAAGTCGGAGAGGTTTAAATTCTACAGAAGAAGTTGATTTAGTAAACGAATCCGAAAGTAAAAATGATGAGGGAGGTCCTGATTTTAGAATCATTGGAGGAAATGCTGCTACTGGCAGTGGTACACCTCTAAGTAATAAAGGAAGGAGTGGTTCTACGGAATATGCTTAAGCGGTACTGTAAACGCAATTAACGTAATGTTATAGCACTTTTTTTTTTGACGATATTATAAGTATTTAGATATAAGCACATCGTTCTATAATGATGAAACGGCTTGATAATGGAATATTGATCATAAATAGTTAATAAATAAATGGGTTTGGGTGGCATCATTACACTGATTTTGATTTTAATAATAAGTTTTTATAATTTGCTATTTTCAGACACATTGGGACAGCTGCTAAATACATGTTAAGTCTTACATTTGGTAAAATCATCTTACATATGATCGTTACCCCTGCTGAATCAGGCCTATACCACAGGGAAACGTAAGCATTACCATTTTATTGTTATATAAAACGACATCTACCAATGTTTGTAAATATCAAGTTGAGCAGACAATACTTACCTCATACTACTATTACATATAATTTGTCTAATGATTAATAGATGTCGTTGTTCGCACATACGTAACAACGCCATCTACCCTCGAACAAAAAGATTACTTATATTTACACTGTAAGGAAATAATTTTACTGTTGCTAAATAGATGGCGTGAGCCAATTTAGTTTACAATTACCACACCAGGAGGCGATAATTTATATTCTAAGTAAGTCATGCAAAAATAAGTTTGTTTGTAGCGTAACAACACTAATAACTTAATAGTAGCTCAAGTTAGCTACTAAAGTTAAATAGTGTCTCAATTCGGTGGTTAGAAATAGTAAAACATGATGGCTCTGATTTGTTTACACTCTCCGCGTGCACGCAATCCGTCCGTCAAGCTAGCATTCGAGTCGAGCTACTAGTACGCCAACCTCCAATCAGTAGCCGCTAGTCAGTCACTGAATACTGTACCAGTCATATTGGTGCGCTCTAAAAATATCTTTACGCGGACAGCGGCATGTTAAAACGAACAAAATAACTAGACTTTTCAATGACAATAAGTATGAAACAACTTTACAAGTGATCCAAAGTTTTTAATTCACCGTTTTCGGCGTGTTGAAACGGGGTTTTTGAACTAAAGTTGATATTATAGTGAATTCGCGGTATTCTTGGTGTGTCCTATTGTTTGTGCATGGAATCAATGTTGTACCTATGAAAGGATGTTATCATTCACAAGGTACTAGGAAACTGTATTTTCAAAATTTCATGGGATTTAAAAGCTGGTAAGTTTTGTTTTTTATTATTCTGTTAGTGCGTGCTGTTAAGTTTGAGTTAAGTTAGCGTTAAGTTATTTCGAGTGCACGTTCTTGTTCTTTTTCAAAATTATTTTTAAATCGGTCCTTACACGCTAATTTAAAATTATAGATAACTAATTAAAAAAGATGTCATCTTGTTTATGATCCATTAAGTTTTTAATATACCTTACACCTTCAAATAATTAAATTTTACTAAGTTGGAATAAAATTTAAACTCTTAATCTTTAATAGTGAACTGAAGGATTCAATAGAATCATAGATCGACAATTTCCTCTGGCAGACATATCATTTTTAATTATATAGTTTACCTTCTGCTACCTTCACATTTCATTCCCAAAGGTATGAATAAGACTTTTTATGACTGAAACCAACAAAGGTGGGATAACCACCAAAAAAATAATAAGCACTGATCCCTTTATTCATAAACGTTACTTAAAGTTAAGTAGTGACTAGCGACTGTTACCTACTAGCATAACATAATGAACCATACCTACATTTTGACGTTTTAACGTCACTGTTAAGTGACGTTAAACGAAAACGAATCGAAACGGTGATTAAAGTTATTTAATCATTCGTTTCGTTTCGTTTTCGTTTCATCATCGTTTCGTTTCCCTGAATAAGCTTACAGTTTAGTAGGAGGTAGGTATAACAAAAGTTGCCTCTTAAAAAAAACTCGATAGGCAGTAGGTCAGCAGATAGGTAGGTACGTATCTAAGAGCAAAACATTTAAAGGAGTAATTTTAAAAAGGCAAATAATACAATAATTTAACAGAATTAGTTAAGATTCTAATTACATGCTTTATAAAAATAAAAGTCCATGAAATCAGCGGTCTGCCTTGAAATAAAATTACATAAAGCGAACCAAATTCAATACTGCGAACTATCAAAAAAATAACCATGAAATTAATAATCAATATAATATTGACAAAATACCATTGGCAATCGAAACAGAAACAGTAACATTTCACAATGTTTGCATAAAAAGAGCATGTTGGCATTGGACATCGTCCATTGCCATCAGACCTTGTCTGCTCCGCGAGGCACCCTTGCAAAACTGTCATTGTACCACTAACTAAGGTTTTGCAACTTTTTCTTGTCTTCTACGAACATTCCGGTCAATATAACCATGACTTTAAATTAGTAGTTCCATAGATCGTTTGGTTGTGATTTTTTTTCTTTTTTAGCCTTGTTCTTTATTACGACTAGGAAGGTTATTGAGTATGATATAAGATGTTTCATATTAATTTAGCTTTCCTTAAATGTTACCGCAATTTTCTGCCATGTTTTTTTGTTTGGGGAGAAACTTTCAAAGGCACAGGAGGAGGTCGGGTGGGGAGTGTGGGATTTTTACCTCACTAAAACCACCCCGGTGATCACAATCAGCACATAGGGGTGGTCCCAGTTCCTCTTAAAAGACCAATTCCGGAACCCCCCCCGTGCAACGCCTGCAAGGCACAACACTGGGAAGACTGTAAAGGGCCCCCCCCTGAGCCTCGCTATGCACGGCAGCACGTGATCACTGTGCCACAGTCTTCCCTGGGGTCACTTGGTGGGCGGACAGTCCCTACTCTGTGCGCCCGCGACTCTAAAGGTCCACCTACCTTGTTTGGTAAGCGGGTTTCGGCGTATTAGACGCCACGGCGGTTACCACCCCGACGCCTCCTTCTCCGAGCAGGATCAGCCCTCTCCCGCCTCCTTCTTGACCATCACGGTCTCACAGAAGGAGGCTACTCCCATCCAACTCTCTGTTTCTGCCAGCATAGCCCTCACTACTGCCGGCAGAGAAAGGTCTCGCCCGATCCTGGCAACCAGAATCCGCCGCTTGGAGGCCCACGCAGGGCACTCCTCGAACGTGTGTTGTGCGGAATCCAATGCACTGCCTGCCCTACCCCATGTTTAAGGATCAGCACCGTCCGTGTCTGTCTTCTTCTTTTATTGAATCTGCCGCCATTTCAGTATTCACCACTTTTTTAGCAACACACCTCGTCTGTCTCTGCTCATATAGCCATTCATAGTCATACTCAAAACTTGACGTTTTGACTCCATACATATGTCAGCACCTATTTGGATTAGCGTCCTTGCCTTTGTTGTTAGTCCAATTTCCTCTGGCTTACAAATCTAGTTATTCCTGACTTCATCTAGGTAATGACTATCCGATTACGGGGCACGTTGGACCACATCGTCTATTGACTAAATTTTACAATAGGCTACATGAAACCACTGCATTACCTAATGAGTCCAGCACAATGAGTAATGTTATGTATACTACACTTATTGAAGGATTTCTGCCTAATTTGATAGACCTTTTGTATGACAATAGAACGACAGATGCTGAATTAAGTCCAACAAGAACAAGTTGGTAGTCTTACCAACAAGAAAAAAACCCTTTTTGTTCATGAATATGCGTAAGCGGTTCATGAACAGGTAAAATAATGAAGGTCAACGGACCTTGATGTCTGAGGCAATGATTCGGAAACAAAAATAAGAGAAAATAATCATGAGTTAGTACCAAGAATTATTGTTTCGAACAAATTGCGTTTGTGGTTAAGTAGCGAAATCGAAAATTATTGGCAACTGTAGCAAAATTGGTACATTATTGACACATTTTACACACCTAGTGTAAAATGTGTCGAAACATAATAAAACATTCAATTCGAAAATGTAGTTACTACTCATCTATCTTGCGTTCACAACTTAGCTTCCCAACATGTAAACAAATAAGTACCTATGTGTTTTTTATAAAGTAACCTTAATACCCGGACATTAATTTCTGTTTGCGCTCCAACTTTTTTTGTGACTCTTCTACTCGTAGTAGTTCTACTAATTCTGAAATCAACATAAATTACACTAGCATTAAGATATTTGAAAGTAACATTATTTGGAAAGACGGATTTGAATATGGAATACTTAAGATGATGAATTCTTTTCGAAGAGTTTAGGCTGTGCTGGTAATTATTTATATTCAGTTAGATGACAAAGTAATTGTTTAAATTCGTCATTAAACACTTACCTACTTGGTAAGTAATTAATTACATAGCTTACCGTTACAACATTGATAATGTAGGTAATACAAATAATTAAATTGAGGAAATTAGCATCGTCATTTAAATTAACTAATGCTTTAATGCCACCGCAAGATTCAAAGATATTTTTGAGTTTCATTGTTGTTGGAGATTTTGCTGAGGTAATTGAAAAAGCATTACCTACACGTTATTGATAAAGCTAAAAAAAACCCGGCTATAATTGATAGAATCATCGTACAGTAGAACATTACGAAACTATGCTTAAGATTTAAGGTTACATATAATTAAAATAAAGTAAAGTAAAAATATCAGACTTACAGAGTGGTTGAGCATCAAAATGTGAATGACGTATGACCCAGAGCGAATAACGGTGACAGATTCATAAGAAAAATAAAAATCAAAGGTGGTTTCCCTCTTAGTGCAAAATATGTAATATTACGTGTGTTATGTCACTAATCTTGAGGACGAGGCGCGAAAATAATCAATTAATTGATAGAATCACTGCACAGTAATATATTATGAAACTATGCTTAGGTGCATTCAAAGTAAACACACAGTTCAATGAAAATGAACAAGATAATTTGAATAAGTCACTTTTCTTGAAGATTCATGCCATATATTGAGATATTCTTCAGACGTTTTTGTTCCAACCATTGGGTTTTGAACAAAAAAGTTTGCTCATAACCTTTTATGCAGCTAATACTTAAAAGTCGAATATCAATTTAAGTGACTTCAAGTAGGTAGCTATAGTCAATTCAGAAATAGAAAAAAAACACCCATTAAAAACTTGAAAACCTATAAAAAAATTAAAGCTTCCGTGACTACGCTCTTGAAATTAAGTATTTTTAAACAGGTTTTTCTTAAAACTATATTGAAACAAACGTTAGAGAAGTCTAAAATTATATAGCATAATAAACTGAAACTTATGTATTACGAAGACATTTCAGCATCAATTTTATTTACTTTAGTGTTGATAATATTACTTAATTTTGGCAACTGCGCGTAACATTACATCATCTAGGTGTATGACTACACTATTACTTTAGTTTTATTCACTTGCTTGGTTACTTAAGGTGAGCTATACGTAATATTATCTACTACAAGGACTTCTAACTATCAATTATTTTTAAACATAGTTTCTCGAAAAACGACTTCTTCTATATTATGTATGTATGTATTAGGTATGTTTTTATTCTTATTCTTTGTCTATTTCTTTTTGAGATTTGATTTTCCTTATTACATACCTACATACAAAGTTGTTGCCCGCTTCATCTGCGTGTATTTTGTATTTCACCATTTTTTCTTAATACAAATATCCGGTATTCAAAGTAGCATATGTCCATCTCCAGGTCTCAGGCATCTTATCTGTTTTCATAACGATCGATACCACTGACCAAAACCACTAGTAAACCGCTTTACTTTGTGTCATTTATTACATCACCACTGCTCTCAGAACGGTGAAGGAAAACATCGTGAGGAAAACGGCATATCCTAGAACAGAAAATTCGAAGATATAAGACATCCACTAACCCGCACTGGGCCCGCGTGGTAGATTACGGCCCACTCCCTCTCACCGAGAGGAGGCCTGTGTCGCAGCAGTGGAAACATTATAAACAGATTATGCTTATGCTATGGATTTGCTAAAAATTCCCACGAGAATCTTCCTAACTATCTAGACCAGTAACAAGAATCATCCCATGATTTTATTCTACGCTATCTATGTATTAAATTTCATCGCCCTCAGTAGATTCGTCCACAGTTATTGAATTACATGCAAAGATAAACATGTCATTCGAGTCACGCGTGAAATTCCTGAATAACTTGGCAGAAGGGATCTAGAATAATGTAGGTGCATTCATAATGTAGTTGGGTATTGGGGTATCGGACTAGGCTCTTGATTCTAGTTTGATTCAGCGAAGCGATTCATGCGAAGCATTAGAGAGTGCTTTACGATCGAATTTTTTTTTTGCCTCCTTTTTGTAACTGTTTCTGTTGTCCTGCTGGTACAAAAAAACCTACTTAATTTATATACCATTGTATAGATAATTTAATGGAAATTAATTCTGCACTTTCAAAAATTGATATGATGCAGTAGAAAAGAAAAATACTTAAAAATATTAGCAAATAAGCATTATGAATCGTACACTTTTGGATTGCCCAATTTTTTTTTTAAATCTCTTAAAAGTTAACAGACTCTTAACTTTTTGCCTTTCATTTGACATCTTTCACAACGGTATCAACACAAAAATAATCAATATTGAAAAATTAATTCATTAGTGAACCGTTGGAACGATGTTGAATTTCGGCACTAGGCACTTTACCACTCGCCTTCCGAATGATTGAAGAATGCAATGACAGGATCAGATGATCGTTCAAATTGAAAATTACATAGGAACCAATGTTATTACGCGGTATCGTGTTAATGGGGAATGAAACAAAAATGAACATTTACCCTATCAGCTGTAACAAACCTACTCCTGGCTGACCGGTATTCTCTTTCCCACTGGTAAGTAACTGTAGCATTCATTTCATACTCAAAATCATTAAGCACAAACTGACCCGATTATTTTTGTTGGTGACGAAATCAAATCTAGATATACAAGATTAATCCGTATGTGTGATGTTATTCTTCCTCATGCAAATATGACTACTTCTAAAATTTTAAAGGATAAAATTAAAATAAATATTAATTCAAGATTCTGTGATGCTCTTCGCATGTCTATAAACTTGATTTCCCCGAATCGCAATGTCATTCACTGAATACAAATCAAGCATTGCTTAGATGGCGTCATGATTATGAACTTGTGCTTATTTTGTTTAAAATATGTATTAGTGTTACCCAGTAACTTGGTTGTGGAGGTCAGGTAGGCAGTTGCTCCATGTTAAATACTGAATCAAAACAAAACTAAATCAGCCGCATCAACGCCAAATCCAATATAGTTGCAAAAAAACTAGGCTATGATGACTCTTACCGTAATTTGGAAGCGTCCAATATACAAACTTGAAGGTTAAACTGATTATTAAGAAGTAGGCATCTCCTTTAATCATTTATCGATTGCTTGGTAGTATGAATGAGTCATGTTTTTGAAACTTTTCAGTTGATGGTTTCACTAAAAGCTTACGATTTACCCTTTTTCATAGGATTCGTTAATTTCGGTTACATTATGGATAAAGTTAGGTTAGCCTTGTAGGATAGATTACTTTTTGCTTTGGTAATCTAAATTGTGTCAGTCCAAAACTCAGTTACGTATACGAGATTTGGTTTATTAGTAGCGTCATTAAGTTCTTTTGAAGTGTCATGGCATGCAGAATAATATCCTAAAATATTAAAAGGGATATTTTTTGCCCAAACTTCTAGCTATTTCTCATGCGAGTTGACTGAAACAGATTTCTCTAGTCTAGAAGTACTGCAGCGAAATCTGTTGCGTTAATTTCTACCTCATCATTTCATGATAGAAAACGACTATGAAACTATATGTACCTAAGTACATACAATATAATGTAGTACAAATATGAGAGGACTAATTTACAAACTTATATCATTCCCTTCAATGTGTCTTCTGCCATGATTAGGTTTAATTGCGCGAATTTACGTCGTACACCTACTGCACTGAGATATCTTTAGGTAGTTGCATATCTGCCGATAGCCTAAACTAGTAAACAACTTCATAAAACGCATCTTAATGTCAACCTAATAAGGTTCAAAATAGTTCGAGGTGAACACTTGAATGGACTAGTTTTGAAGATAATGGCGCCCATCGTAGCACTATAGGTCAGGAGATGACGTTGTTGTAGATAATAACACTAAATTGCCGATATTAGTTGTACTCATATCCAAAACATATTTAATTTATTTGGTCATAATCATTACAACACTATAAGGTTTATTACCCTTGTCTTTAGGGAATCCCACAAGAGCAGTTTTGTAAACAGCAGATTCATTTTAAGGGAAAACCCTCCAAGATTTACCGGGAATTATTCAATTTGATGTATCCTGAAACCTTTTTTTTTAACACGGTTTAAACGAAAACTATGGTGCGTAAATGTCACTATTAGTATTGACTACCTTTTCCATATACAACGTGTCCCAAAATTCAACGATAAGCGGGCACCAGAGGGTGGACCTGCTCATAATTACTCGAGAAAAAATAAAAAAAATATCTAAATATTTTTGCAAAAAAAATACATCGAAATCCTTCGAAAACTGACACCCCTTAAGATATTTCTAACTACTCTGACCACAATTATTTTTCAAACATTTCTGCTTTTTTTGTATCGGCAACTTATGTAAGTAGCACTGCTATCCACCACTACCCTTAAAAATCCCAGAATGCCTGTAGTTTTTACACAAAAATCAATCAAAATTATTTTTTGCCTTAAAATTTTCAAACTTTTTTACTTTTAGTCTACTTTGTATTATTACCAAAAAAATTGAGACATTTTTTTTCTTTTTTTTTCTTGAGTAGTCATGAGCAGGTTCACCCTCTAGTGGCCGCTTATCTTTGAGTTTTGGGACACGTTGTACATTGATAAGTCATATAATCAAACTAGGTAGAACATCATCATTTTTAAACGTCAAAATTACATAAGCGTTGTTACTAGTGCTTTAGCTAAGAAGAAAGTGGCGCAACTAACTCATTGACGCATCGTTCATTTATGTCCACTATCAAAACAATATAACTCATTAAGTTGCTTTCGAACCGGTTTAATTTTACCCGTTTATCAGTTTTATGTAGGGTTGCCAACCGTACTCTAAAATAGAGTATTGTCCTCTATATCATGTAGGCGTACTCTATAATCTACAACACTAATAGAGTACGCTAAAATACTCTTTTTTACACAATGTTTACTTAACTAGTGCCAGTCTGTAATAATATGCAAAAACCCATAATCAGAATAAAAAAGTCTACTATTTACTGTTTAATTTAATCATTTATTACAAATTATAGAAGGAAAACTTAATTTACAAAGACTAAACATATAAATGGACAGTTTATATTCAGAAGTAATAATTTTAAAAGAACTCCAAGCCGATTTGTTTAATAACACAGATTTTATGCAAAAATCCACTGCAATAAAACGGCAATTTATTTTTAAAAAATGTCCTGAAGAATTTGATTGTTTAAAAAATGATTAGCTATATACTCTCTGTTCAAGCCACTTCAGCATTTACTGAAAGAGTCTTTTCGGTCATGAATGTGACCTGGCGAGACGAGAGAAACGAGCTTCATTGAAATTGATCAAAAATGAGCTCTTGATATACATATATAAATTTAGAGTTGGAATGTTTAGACTCGTACAATTCCTTTAAGAACAATGAAAAATTGTTATGTGCTGCAAAAAGTACAAAAAAATACCGTTTTAAAAGCATAAAATAAATGATACTCTTTTTTGTAAGTCCGTACTCTTTATTTACCTCCTTTAAAATCAAAATACTCTATTTCTTCTAAAAAAAGTTGGCAACCCTAGTTTTATGCTTATTACACCTATTTGTGTTACTGCGTAGTAAAGTACTAATTCTGTCCCGTGCATTAGCACGAGTGAAAGGTAAACTGTTACTAAATAATTTCGAATTCATTACCTTTTAGTGCAGTAGAGCAAGAGTCTTTGTTGTTGTCTCCACTAAAACAAGATCTATAACCCATTTGAAAGGAATCTAAGTGTAAAACCGAAAGGTATCGTGCCCCCGACCCACGACATTTTCTTGACAAACGGCGTCACGAACAAAATAATCGTGAAATATTCGCTAAATAAGCTATTTCAATGGCCTGTGAAATACCACTTATTCCAGCTACGGATTTTGTGATTATCTCTTTGTTTATTGATTTGCCTCTTTTGAAAGACTGTGGTTTTCTTGTCATCGGCTCATAATAATCGTGAAATTACTATGATGCTTACGTAAATTATTTTATGAAAAAACTATTGGAATTATTTGTTTGCCCAATGCATGTCTCTTGTAGCAACATAAGTTAAACTCTTCTTTTGGGATGTGCCAATAGTCGTCAAATATTTGCCATGAATTTAAATGGTTGTTGTATGTGACTTTAATTTCAAGTATAGTAAAGTATCGTAGCAAGGCATTAGTAGTAACTTGGTGCCTATATTTTGCACCATCCTCATGAACTTATTTCATAATAATCCTTGAGACATCACTGTTCATTGCGAGTTGAAAACTCGGAACTTTATCACTGTTCCTTCTATCCTCTATCATCAATATTCATGTTCTCTCTCTCCTATACCATCATCTTTTGTATGCCAACCATAATTTGAACGATCATTTTATTATCACCATAGGTACGTCTATTATTTTCCAACGTTCCTAAGTCTGGGTTTATATAGATCGGAAGATAAAAGAAAGACCTAGTAACCACGTGTTATCTCCCCTAAAACTAGGACAAGTAACGCAATACGGTTGGACAACGGTCTAGCTATTAGTAGTGCTATTGAAACACTTAAGTCTAGGCTAGACTACTAACATGCGCCCCTAATACACTTCTTGTTGGAAGGGGGTAAACGGCAACATTTACTTAGACAGAATGCATAATTAAGCTCTAAGTTACATCTAGAATAGATTTTAAAACGACTTGTTGAAATAGCTTCAGTATGATTGCCGCAGGGTTCTATCTTGGGTCCCTCAGTATTCTATTTTTTTTTCTTTTCTTCCTTCTTTATTTCTGTCTATCTATCTAGCCTATATTGTCCCACCGCTAGACAAAGGGTTTTCTCTCTTTTACCCACACACTTCTGTCCTCTACTATTGTGGGCCAGTCCTTTCGGTAAGTGTCAACTTCTCCCTTACATCTTCGTCTTGTTTTGCCGCGCTGGTATTTCTATAAGAAAATATTTTAGAAGGTATAGTCGATAATATTTTTCTAACATATTCAATATTCATACCATACAGTTACCTACCTACAACATAAAAAATACCCACATCAAATTCCAACTCACAGCTTTCCACGCAAGATTATATCAGCTCACTTAAACACTCTCCTCACGTACATACAACCTTATTTCCAACCATAAAAATGCACAATGTGGGTTAAAAGATCAACAGCCAATGGATTTGTACTTACAGACGAACGGAAGGACCAATTTAGGAGAGGAGGACCATTTTAGGTCAATTGGTCTGCCGTTGCTCCATAAAATCTGTCATGATTGATTGTGCGTTGCTGTCTTGCTGTCAGCCCTATTATTGACCGTATGCAGCGGGTTATTTGGGTTCCGTACCCAAAGGGTAAAAACCGGCCAAGAGCGTGTCGGGCCACGCTCAGTGTAGGGTTCCGTAGCTTCCCGTCCGTCACAATAAGTGTTCCCACTTATGAGTTTAAAAGTAAAAAATGCTTGCATATACGATTATACTACAAACTTAGTCCAGAAATTATTTTGTACAACTTTTTGTCTTTTTTGTACAAAAAACTGTTGTTTCCATCAAGTTCAAAATAATTTTCCTAGAAAGTCCTTATAAAGTTCTACTTTTCAGATTTTTTTCATATTTTCTAAACTTATGGTTCAAAAGTTAGAGGGGGGGGGACACATTGTTTTTTACTTTTGGAGCGATTATTTCCGAAATTATTGACATTATCAAAAAATGATTTTAGTAAACCCCTATTCATTTTTAAATACCTTTCCAACAATATATCACACGTTAGGGTTGAAATTAAAAAAAAAATCACTTCCCCCTTTACATATGGGGGGACTACCCTAATAAAACATTTTTTTCCAATTTTTATTTTACCACTTTGTCGGCGTGATTGATATACATATTGGTACCAAATTTCAGCTTTCTAGTGCTAACGGTCACAGAGATTAAGCGAGGACGGACAGACGGACAGACAGATTTGGCGAAACTATAAGGGTTCCTAGTTGACTACGGAACCCTAAAAACGGGACCCTATTACTAAGACTCCACTGTCCGTCTGTCTGTCACCAGGCTGTACCTATCTCATGAACAGTGATAGATAGACTGTTGAAATTTTCACAGATTATGTATTTCTGTTGCCGCTAAAACAACAAATACTACTAGTAAAAACAGAATAAAACAAATATTTAAGGCTAAAGGCTCCCATACAACAAACGTGTTTTTTTTGGCGTTTTTGCCATATGGTACGGAACCCTTCGTGTGCGACTCGTACTTTGCCAGTTTTGAGTTTATTATGTAAGTTGTCTGTTGTATAGATGTTCCTTATTTGTTAGTGTTGTCTTATTTGTTTGGGAAAGTCTTTTGAGTTTAACTCGAGTAAAGAACGCTGAAATGAAAGATAGGAGCATATGGTTTTTGTTTTAGGCCATAACTGCAATAATCCTATAATTAAATAAAAGGTTATAATGTTTCCACTGCTGGGACACAGCCTAGGCTGCCCTCTGCGTGAGGTCTCTCCTCTCCGTACAGCGCGGTGCTATTCTGTAAAAATCTCACCGTAAAAACTTAGGTGAAGTGAGCGTGGGTGAGCTATCAATAGTGTCAATTCCTAGCAAAAACAAACTCACTTCACCTAAATTTTCACTGTAAGATTTTTACAGAATCGACCGGCTGGTCCCGCGTGGATCCTCCACGCCGCCGCCGGCCCAGTGCGGGTTGGTGACCGTCACATATCTTCGATTTTTTAGTTCTAGGACATGCCGATTTCCTCACGATGTTTTCCTTCAACGTTTCATTAAAAAAAAAATAGGTGTTAATCACACCTTACATTATACATATATGGTGATAATTGAGATGCATGTTAAGGTTGGCTTAACAATAAAAATATATAATATCAAACGTCGATTTGTTGAAAAACATTCTCAGTAGGTATTTTGTCATATAAATCGAAGTCGTTACGCTCATTTCAAGCCAATTAAACTAAACTTAGACTAGATAACATTTTGATATCCATGTACAGACGCCAGCACATCAATCTACTACAATCTGTCAAATTTTTTTAATAGATTTTCAACTTTATCGCTAAACCATAAGTTTCAAAGTTGATTGGGAAAATTTGACAGTGTCGGGTCTGTACATTTGTGAAGTAGATATTAATAAGTGACTATTTTAACATAACATAAACATAATATCACACCTGTATTACCCGAAGGGATCGACAGAGACACTATTCCAGCACACGCTACACTGCATATTTTACTATAGGTCGACCGCTTAACTGAGACGTTGCCTGAGGTAGCAGCGCGGTGCGGGAGGGGTGTGGTGACGTGCTGCAAGAGCTCAGTGATTCGTCAACTTGTGACAACTATCACCCCTCCCGCACCGCGCAGCTACCTCAGGCAAAGTCTCAGGTAAGGTCATACCTAGCACACGTTTCAAATCGGAAAGGGATCGTTGACCTTTAAGCGGTAGATCTATAAATACATCAACGAGGCAAATACCTAGTGGTCGTAGGGCTTGTACACAAAACTGCGAATCGGTGCGATGCGAATTCGCAACGTAGAAAACTGCAACACGAATTGCTGCGATGCGATGTCGCATCGCAGTTTTGTGTACAAGCCCGTAAACGGTCGTGAAGCAGCTGCAGATTTTTTGGGGTGTGATTCACAAATTGAACAGAGTTTCTGGGTTTTTCTGACACGAAATTCTCATCAGCCCTAAGTTTGAGTTGTGCTAAGTAAATATGTAGTTAGGTATTAAAATATCTTACTAATCCTAAGAAGCAGTAGAAGTCGCTGGCAGAAGCTAGTGGGCGATGTAGGTAATAAAACTTAAAGGTCATGTGTTTTGCAACGTATTCGTGGGATATCAATAAAAACACATGAGATATCTAACTGTTCAAAATTTTACGCTGGTCTGTATAACCGCAAAATATTCTTGAGAATCGGCAGTTTAGTATCGAAACGAATAGCAATAACGATGAAAATTGGAAGAGGAAAAAATCTCTAAAAACGATTTAAACTAACATTTGACAAAAAACGGCCAAGAACTCTTTTCGAAAGGTCAGAATTAAGAGATATTTGTTTTTTAATATCATTCAAAACTACTATAATAATTATCCCTTTAGCCACAAAAAACTTGTGCATAGTCAACCAGATATTTGGCAATCTTCGATACCTTAAGTAAACCCGAGTCCTAACCAAAATGAACTTCGCGAGATTACGCGATCGTCCCGCACTTTTAAATACACGGTGGAGACGACAATACGACAATAAATTTAACTGCGTATTATATCTAATGACGTTCTCAGTCTGCGTACGAAAATTCAACGAAAACAATCTTATAGTTTAGTCATTATAGCTAGTCAAAAGTTTGGCAAAATCCATAGTAGGCGCATCATTACTATTTACTTTGTTTGAAAAATCACTTTTTTAATTTCAATGATAGGATTTATTTGACCTATATCCATACTAATATTATAAATTCGAAAGTTACTCTGTCTGTCTGTTTGTTACCTTTTGACGCTTAAACTACCTACTGAACGGATTTCGATAAAATTGGCACGGAAATAGAGGCATCCTAGGTAAAGACAAATGCTACTTTTTCGTCTCGGTAGCACGTTCCCGGATACTCTTCCAAAATCCACACGGGCAAAGCCGCGGACAGAAGCTAGTGATTCATACAAACAATCACGTCGAACGCTTACTCGCGCGACGGTCGCTTTCGGCACAGTATAAATCATATCTTTACTGTGCTTTCGGTTAGGATGCGGGCAGTGCGCAGGGTGACCATTCACACCAAACTCCCGCGCATCGCAACTAGGTACTAAAACAAACAATAAAACATCCTGCAGTGTCAGTAGGTAATTAAATAGAAGCTCAAATCATGACACGATCATAAAATAAAACGATAACAGAAAAGGTTACTTTGATTGAAGTTGCGTGAATCTTGCAGTTTCTTGGTAGTCTGAATATTAAAAGGTTTGTTAGAAGGCAGGGATGATGAACCTATGACGGGCTTATCAAGCATGTCACTGAATTTCGTACTAAATAGGACGAATCTTTTAAAAATAATTTATGATTTGGATCTGCAATTGTGTGTAGCTGTGTAAATGTTGTTTAGTTTATTTCTGTTTAGACCCTGTCGTACTTTTTTTTTAAATTCTGTGATTAACAGAATTTTTTTCAAAGTAGACAGTTGTGTCAAAAGTTTTGCCATCCCTGATAAATGGTGGGTATTTTACATGCTGTTGACCGACAAGCTACCCTGTCGGACCATCAGACTAGAATACAAATCACGCGTTTCAATACAAAAGACTTTTGACTGCTTCACTCTCTTTTTATTTTGGCGCCAAAAAAATATTCGGCTTTTGAAATGCAAATTAGGACTTTGACAGACACGATAGCGTTTTGTTTTTTTTTTTTGACTACGTAAAATAAGAAAGTTTATTAATATGACAGGCCATTGACAAGCTATTCGAAGTTTGCATGTGAGATTGAGGTAGGTACTACCTACAGGCGCTGCCTATTTTGGAGACCACGGTTCAATTAACTATGTTAAATATTCTAGTCACAGTAAGCATTCAATAATATTATTTTTTAAATTTATTTTATAATAATGGACCAATTAATTATTCTTATTCTTTTTGTCGTCGACCTCCGGTCCGAACGGATTTTTATTTTTTATTTTTTACTGCTTTACTATACAAAAACTGTCAAACGACAATTTTATTCCACAGATTAATGATAATCTGACGATGTGTCCTATATCGTCACACGAAATTGAAAATGGCGGACGTTAGACGTTATTTTTTGTTGGTTTCTTTCGTAGTTTCGTAGGTAAATGAATATCAGTCTTCTGACGTTTATACTTAAATAGGAACATTATGCTGTTAAATTATATAGGTTGTTTGGAAGCTGGGTACAAAGCCTTAAGGAGGTATAGTTGACATCATTTAGAGCATTTTGAGCCTTACACGTCTTAGACGAAGTATGTTTTTTATTTTTCCCCAGTTAAAGTTGGTACGTTATTTTTGACTAAATGTTTATAGTTAAAAATAAAAAAAACATACTTCTTCTAAGACATGTATGGCTCAAAATGCTGTAAATGGTGTCAACTATCACTTTCTTAAACCTTTACACTCAGCTTCCAAACACCCTGTATAATCCAAAGGCAACTAAACTAGTTTTTAGGAAATGTATTTGGCATTCATAAGTACCTTGGGCATTGACTTGTCAAGTTATAAAAGTTGTTTTCGAATTTAATTTGTAAACAAAACTGTTAATTAATGTTTCAATTTACTTGAATTTTATTATGTAGGTACTTTAAAAAGCACGTAATGAATAACGTACCAAACACATACATGATGATGATGATATACCAATAAATTGCAATATTTTAACGTAGAAAAAAAGGGAGTGTGCACACGATAGAAGTGAAAACATACGACTGGAGCCGATACCCGATTCAGCGCCACCGACCCGAGCGTAACGGTTATTTGGTTCACTGTTCAAAAAGAGAGCAAAGTGCGCCTAAAGAAGCTTACACTTCAATAAAAAGAACTGAATTTCCATCGTATTATTCTCCTGGCCTTATCCCAATTAGTCATCATCTTGGCGGTCACCCTCCTTTCTAACCATATCATCATTGTCACAGTCCATCCATCGATTCTTTGGTCTTCCCCTACTCTTATATGCACTGAATTCTCATTCCAAGTGGTTTCTATAAAAAAAATAAAATTTAATACTTATTTGGTCAGAGCTAGACAAATAGATAGTTAATAAACCAGAATAAATAACTATAAAACAAGGTATCTTTATAGTAGCATAGGTACTGATGGCAAAGTCCTTTCAAAAGCTGGTTTTCCCCGGAGGACGGCTGAGGACTAGTCGCTCTCTCTACCTACCAAAATCTCGTCATCGCGTTGTGGTAAATACGGTCATTAATATGTCAAACTCCTCTGTTAAATGCGGATTTTACACAAAGAAAAAACTAACCTAAATCTTAATTTTCCAAATTCTGGCAAATATGTATAATATGCTGGGGAGTTTCTGCACCGCTTCTTCTCAGCTAAAGCACTAGGAAGTGGTGAAGGACAGGGTCAGGCGTTTTGGAGGACTGTCGTATGTAATTTTAACGATTTAATATAATTAATTTTAATTATATATAATATTATAATTTAATTTTGATTCACATCCTAATTTGAATACTTAAATGATTTTGTTGTTAAGTCTATTTGAGTATAGGTACGTTGCTAAATCCACAAAAAAATCTTAACTCATCTGTCTAAGTTCACCGAATCCAGCCGTAATGCTATTCTATTAACGTAATTCTATTCAATTGCTTTATACATTGAATGCTTAGTACCCACGTGGTACTCAACCTTCAATCTTGGTGCAATTTGTCAGATTATCGTCGCTTTAACTGTTCAAAATAGTAAGCAGATTTTAACAATAATTTCGTAATACTAAATAAATACATTCTACATAATCTCGTAATTGATGTGTACATTTCACGATTTCATTTACAACCAAGGTGAAACCCACGTAGGCCGCTGAGAAACCAGACGCAACAACAGCTTTGTTTGATAATATCATGCTGCTATTGAATCCTCTAAATATCTGCTATTGCAAAAGAATCTCATAAAGATCGGAGACGCTACACTCGAAGTCGTGGATGAGTATGTTTACCTAGGACATACTGTCCAGTTAGGTAGGTCTAACTTCGAGAAAGAGGTCAATCGTCGAATCCGACTCAGCTGGGCAGCGTTCGGGAAGCTACGCAATATCTTCTCGTCCCACATACCGCAGTGTCTCAAGACGAAAGTCTTTGACCAGTGCGTGTTGCCAGTGATGACTTATGGCACAGAAACGTGGTCGCTCACAATAGGCCTTATAAGAAGGCTAAAAGTCACCCAAACGGCAATGGAGAAGGCTATGCTTGGAGTTTCCCTGCGTGATCGAATTAGGAATGAGGAGATCTGCAGGAGAACCAAGCCAACCGACATAGCCCGAAGAATTGCCAAACTTAAGTGGCAGTGGGCAGGGCACATTGCTCGCAGAACTGATGGCCGACTGATGGCCGAAAGGTTCTGGAGTGGCGACCGCGTACCGGAAGACGTAGCGTTGGAAGGCCTCCCACAAGGTGGTCCGACGACCTTGTGAAGGCCGTAGGAACCAGTTGGATGCGAGAAGCACAGAACCGGTCGAAGTGGAGGTGCTTGGGGGAGGCAGTGGACGTCTTTCGGCTAAAATGATGATGATGATGATATCCAATAGGTACGTTAGTCACTATAGCTAGTCAAAGATTCGCAACACCCATAGTCGGTTCATCACTAAATACTACATATTTAGTTCACTACAAAAAAAAAATTAAGATTTATTTGATATATGTAGTTTCAAAATACTCATATAGTTTGCTAGTATTTTCATGTATTGTCGTATTGTTTTCTCCACATTGTATACAATGCATTGAATGAGAGTCACATCGTTTCTTTTGGCTTTGCATAACATTGGAAAAATAAGTCAACAGCCTCGTTGTACAGCGTTGTCCCAATATTATAATGTTAGACTAATTTATTGACTATGTGTATATTCCCATACGAGTACAAATATTCGAAATACTTACGTATTCGTATTCGAAATAAAACTCAAGCTGCGTGGCCTTAGTTCTTCTTCTTCTCTTCGTTTAATGGCTTTTGCGGAAAAACCACCACAATTTAGCCAATGTCAAGTGTACTCGGGTTAGCCACCAAACACAGGAGGATAAACGTAAAAATAATTTTTATTTCCTAACAATCACAACTATATACAGGCAAAATTAAACAAAAAAAAAAAACAAAAGTAACTGAAATACCTATATACTAAAACATAAAAAAAAACATGTATAATTAATAACATAACTAATAACAATAATTCATAATCTAATTTTGTTTACTCTAATATATTTACTCAATATATACACAAATCGGGAAAGTGGCCTTAGTTAAATTAATCCTAGCCTTGCTTGAAATGAATTTAGGTAAAGCTTCATTATTTTGGCAAGGCCAATGAGAGAGAATGATAATGATGTTTACTGTCAATACCTAGTTACAGAAGGTAAACATCTTAAAACTAAATAAACCAGTAAATCAAGCACACATTGTCGAAAAACATTTGGTCATTCATACTAATAGGTAAAGGCTAGGTAGGAAATTAGTGCAACAATCTAGGACATTAACAAGTAAGTTTGCAAGAGTTAAATTACATTAAAGGAGATGTCCGCTTTTTGTATGGACGTTGGTTTTTTATTCCAAGAAAAATCTAACCAGCATCAAACTCGGTTCAAATAAATACGACAAAAATATGGAACTCAGAACTACTGAAATAATATTTTTAAACCCCTCCATTTAAGCGAAAAATCATAAAATAATAATTGATGTTATTTGTAGTTGGCAACCCTAATAAATACTCCGTCACTCTGTGACAATGTCATATTTGACATGATTTTTCAGCTGTCACTGGCGTTAGAGATGTGCCAACTCAGGATAAGGTTACTCGGATTGAAATTCATGTGACTCGAGTTGAACTCGAGTTACGGAACTCTGGCAAATGGATGAAATTTAACGAATTATTGTTTTTTTACCTCTGTTTCGCGACGATTTTTTATAGATTCGCAAGGAAACGTATATTGAGACTATTTTAACTATTTAAAATACAATTTCAGTAGAATTTAAATATAAAATAAGGTTCAAATACATGCCAAACCAGAGACGTCAATCAGGTACTCGCTTCTTCATTTACCGTGGCAATCTAATTCAACTCGATCGCGGCATCTCAATCTGAGCGCAACTCGAATAATCGAGTTAGCTGGCGTCACCAGCTCAAAGTGTTATCGATTCTTGCCGAAAAAGATCCTTAGAAGATTAGATGTAAATATGTTTAGTCCATTTTATGAAAATCAAGAAAGATACCTTAATAAACGATTTCTCATCAGTAAAATCAGGGATTTTTTTAGTTCAGGGAATTCGTTAATAACAAATTAAGTACCATATAAAGAGTATTCGGTATAAAACAAGACATTTATTTTCTTAATGATTTTACATTAAAAAGTTTAGAAAATAAATAATATATCTTATAGTCTCAATAGAAAACACAAATATTGATTTTCTATGCTAAAAATTGATTTAAAAAATCGATTGGTTTCGTCCGATAAAACGATTAATTGAGGTCAGATCGCCATCCCTACCGGCTCCATGCGTCATTCGTCCGACGTCATGCTCCTACATCAAAAATTGATTGACGTTGACGCTCACTGCCAGTAATGACAGTTCTCCTGTGTCAATTTTGACAAGTTTACTTTTTTTTTAGGTGTGTTCATTTTATTATTCTAGATAATTAGAAGGTTTGTTCGTTTTAGATGTAAATTCTCACGAAAACAAAAAACGATTTTTCTCAAAATTGGAGGTCTTTAAAAATGTATGATATAACTAGAACGACTAGTTTTAGGGATGTCTATCCAAATATATTTAACTTACTCTGGTTGGAATTATTAAATAATAAAAAACCGTTTCTGGACATGTCCTTTGTGCAAAATATCCCAAGGCTGCAACGTCCCGAGTATCTTGACATGCCAATGTACGGTAATTTGAGAAGGATTCCTGAAGGTAATCACAGCGTGTCGAATTTGATTCAGTCACATCTCGTTAAGGTGGAAGCTGATCCTAACACGATACTTGGAGAGGCTAAGACACTGAAACCGTGGCTAAGATGATACCTTATTCACAAGCAGCTCAATTATCTACTCTACATGACTTGCTTATTTATTCTCAGGTTGCGAAAGGTCATAAATGCCTGCATTGAACATAAAACCACAATTAAGTTTCGGTTTGCTTTTCTGCATCGTTGGAATAGGACTCCTTCCAGCTATAAGTCTGGGCTGAGGTCGGACTTGGGAACTATGGAGATCTGGAGGATGTAGGACTTAAAATTGGTTGCCTTGTGCCACTCAATTCTCGAAACATCTTGATGGACGCTGGTGATGGCGCCAAACAAGTAGCCGAATTCTGGGCCGAGTTCATTAAATTTCTATAGACACGCTAAGAAGAAGACAAACTTTTCTTTAAGTTTCGACACCAGACCCGCACCCTAATTGCGTAATACGCTATAAATCACAATCTGAACAATTTTGAAGGATATTGCTAATCAATTGCTTGATATGTTCGAAATTTTTTTCTGCTCAACAACGTAAATAACGCAATCAATGCTGTCGAACTGTCAAAATTAAAGCCATTACTACTGTTAGTGTGTTACGTAATTACTGCTGCTCCTGATGAAAAGGTGAGTACGAATTCAAATGGGATATATTTCTGAAAGAAAAATTTCTTAATAAGGCATTCTACATGGTCAGCGGGATTGTCCGAAAGGGTTACCGCTGGCCCGGAACTTAAAGGGCTAAGGAAGGAACACGGGTGGGTTTTAGTCAGTAAGAGTCTGACACTCCCTTCCGCTCCACCCAGAGCGGAAAGAGTCATTTGATGATTTCCCATCCTGAAAAAAAAAAAGGCATTCTACATTTTTTCTGGATCACCAGCTCAGTCTAAAATCGGACGTTAGGACCAGGATCTGTAACAAAAAAAATAAGAATTACATTTCCAAAGTTGTACCTATCACTCAATGATCCAAGTGAAGGCTGTTAACAAGCGCTAGTGTAGTTTTAGACTTGCAATATGTTGTAGTTGTATTATTGCAATAATAAACCAGATACGATTGTTCCGAATGACTCAACTGACACACGCTAAACCACTGACTGAGTATAATAAGTATATAAAGATTAAAAAAACACTTTCTTTCATAAACCTCGCACGTATTATTAAGTATCTATAGCTGTAGTTGTGGGGAAATTATAAATATCATTATACATAATGTGTAGTTTCTGTGGTACTGTGGCAATTAATTCACGTGTTATTTATTTGTAGCGGTATCTACAACGCCACATGCGAACAACGCGTCATACTGACGTCACGCAAAATCCTGCATCTCGCAAGCAGAGTTTATCGCACAACTAGCATAGATACAACGACCCGCCATGAATCATCGGGCAGTTGCCCGTCAGACACAACACCCGTCTGGTCAGAGGATTCTCCCTTTTGTCCCTTTTGTATAGAGTATGAGTAAACTTTACACCCTGTTCCTCATACCTCTATAAATTAAGTACGTTATACTTGACCTTTTATAGGACACTACCTTCTGCCCGCGACTTCGTTAGCGTGGAAGTCGTAAGATACAAAATGCCTATTCTAATATAACAGCCACATTTTTATAAAACTCCCGTTCCCGACCGCGTACCGGAAGACGTAGCGTTGGAAGGCCTCCCACGAGGTGGTCCGACGACCTTGTAAAGGCCGCAGGAACCCGTTGGATGTGAGAAGCACAGAACCGGTCGAAGTGGAGGTGCTTGTGGGAGGCCTATGTCCAGCAGTGGACGTCTTTCGGCTGAAATGATTATGACGATGAAAGCGCCAGTCTGGGTTCGAACCTACGGCCTACAACTCGTAAATCGCGGCCGTTACCACTGGGCCACCACTGCTCCACAATACAAATATAATACAGCAAACTGCCCAAACCCGACTCGCATAAAACTTGATATGAAACTGCAATACTTGTGCATCTACACTTGCCTCATTCAAAAATGAACCCGCCACTTGTTCCGACCTTGCCTTCGGAATTGGTCCGTTTGACCGACTACCCATCCACTGCCAGTGAAAGGTATTGTCCTTGACTATAACACGGTTACCTATTACGTATCGCTATCTATTGTGTCAAGTTTAATGTAATTCGATGCGCAGGAGTGCAGCCGTCTTATGCTGTAATAGGTAATATTTTTTGGGTGTTTTTTTTTTATCTAATTGGTTTTGGTGATAGGACCACTGTGCCTTTTAATTGGTGCTCAAAAGACAATGACCAAATCACTATCATATGGGAAGTGGTGCATTTTTTTACCGTGGCCATCGTTTTAATATTAGTCTATATATGATAAGCCTATCACAAAAATGAATTTATAAACGATTTTTCTATAAATGATGTTCGAGATGATATAGGTATTTGAATTTGAATATTTTTATCTAAGGAAGTCATATAAATAAACAGATAAAAGAGATAAGCCACCATCCATGTTATCATATTGTGTTATTCCTCTCCTTTCACGGTTTTCTGGAAGAGATAGCTTCAAGCAATAAGACCGTCCATTGTGACACATGTGATTAAGTTTGTTTTTACTTCTTATATTTTTTTTTTTGATCTGTTAGAGGCTTACCAAATGCATTACGTAAGACGCTTCTGATCTTTATCTTATCGATTTTGGCCCTGTTATTATTTGTGTGTCTCAATTGTTTGAAATGGTTTTTAGTTCTCCCGTTTATGGTTTCGATAACCCAGCGAAACATCGTTATTTCTAAAATACCCATTCACAAAACACGACGCGCAACGGTCGGCTCAGGCACAGTTAAACAATCCTAGTTTGAGACCTAAACTCTAAGCTGTAGGTACCTACAAACCTGCTTTTAGATCATAAATAAGAAAAAAAAAAATTTTATTTTGTTTTATTTTCTATATAATTCGATTCATTCCGCATATTAACTTTTGTTCTTCATATTATTCTCCATCTAATTTATAACGTTTGACCGATGGCCGCGATATATTATGCTAGGTAGATAGTATGTTGAAAACAGTATATGTACAACTAATTTGGTACTATAGAAAAAAATCATGAAGATACCTCTAAAAACTTTCTTTTTACAATAAAAACTATACTAATAGGTATACATACAATCATTCTGATTTCTTTTCAGATTATTCTACAAGCAACATACTAAAATACTAGCGTTTTAATTTTTTAGTCCAAACAATAGATTTTTTGTAATGAAATAATTGCTTCATATTTTGCAATGAATTGCCAACGTTGTGTCATCGCACTTCTCTTTCTTTTCTATGCAGTCCAACAAAGACCGCGCTTTAGGTCATGTAAGCCCCTTAAGGACTAAAACTTTATTTGGTAAAACCATCATAAAAATATCCGCATTTTAAATAATTCATTCTACATATACTTATTGATACCATAAAGTTGCTCACTTTACTTGAGAAAGGAGTAACCAATATAAATCCACATTAAAAATGAAAGTATCTAGCAAACACCAAGGATAACAACTTGCTGACCTTTTATTATGAATTATTAGACTTATAGCCTTTTAAACGCGTACTTAAAGATGAAACTACCTACTACAGGCATTCGATAAAAACCCGTAGATATTTCAAAGAAACGGAGAAGCTATTCATTTCTTATTTATGATATGACTATCTGTCTCAGATCCAGGATGAAAAGTATCCTTCTCCAGGTCATAGTCGACCCATGTGTCAAAATTTCATCCAACCACGTTCAGCCGTTTTAGCACGAAAGCGTAACAAACAAACATACCTACAACAAATAAAAAAAAATCTCTTTATAATATTGGTTTAGACTAGCAATCCGCCCCTTCTCACGTGTGCAATGGCTTCATGTCAACACATCGATAATTCTGTGCTGTTTCTAAGTTGAATATTAATGTATGTATTTACATTACACATAAAACTTCTGGAATCAATTCTCTAAATCATCATTTTTATGTATTTATGGATTTTGATACGATCTTCACCATTGCATCGTGAAGATCGTATCGAAATCCATTGTCTATTAGATCTATAAGCGGTCGCACTGACGGACTCGAAAAGCGACTTTGATTTGTAATATTTTTTTTACCATTTATTTATTATAATTCTTTTTTTTTTGCCTTTTTGTACCAAAATACGAAACAACTACAGGTATTCGATAAAAACCCGTCCTTCAAAGAAACTCAGATGTCATTAATCACTTACTAATGATATCGCAGGTGGCAAAAATACTATAATTAAACATTTTAATAGTCTTTGGTTTTTTTTTTTGCACAACAGTTCCGGGTGTTAACCACTGTGCAGTTTAGATCACGTTTCTCTGTTTTTGTTGTCTACGTTCTTGTATATTTTGACTTATGTCAGCATTTTTGCCGCCGTGTTGATTACTGTGCTACTTTTTGGCGCGTTGATGTAATTTAATGTAAATAAGTTATTGTATTCATGATTTTGTTTATGTATTCAGTTCAATTTGTGGCGGAAAATTAATTTTATTATTTATTATGATGATTTAGTTTATACCTTATCTATTAGGTAATGTTTCTACTTATTTGTAGGTATCTTTAAAATATAATTCAAATTATTATACGTCAAAACTGAGTACATCCCGAGGACAGCCGAACACACCCGAAACGGTGTCGGTTACGGTAACAGTGGCGCGAGTTTAATAGTTTTTCCCATCTCAAAAAATGCCCGACGCGCCTAAAGAAGTCTCCACTTCAAGAAAACAAAACAAAAATAATAGCTAAGAGATGACCATCAGTCTAAACTGACTGCGCCCGTTCACGAACATGACCCATGGATCAGGCTTTTAATAATAATACAAGACTATTAAAGAGCTTTGTATTTAAGGAAGTTTTTTAAAATTGGTGCTTAGAAACATGTTTTCTTTAATCATAATAAACGCTAAGTATAGATGTCCTTAATTGAAGATGCGGCAACTGACTTTTAACACGTACCTACTTATAAAACCACATTCTCTTATAATAATAATAATAAATTTATTTATTTCAAGTAAATAACACTCATTATTAGCACACGTATAAAATCAGATAAAATTCAAATTAAATAAAATCAATACAAATCAAATTAAATGGAAACAGAATAAACCAATTTAAATAAATCAAATTAAATTAAATAAATCAAAACAATAAAAATTAATAAATAATCACAACGATAAAATCAATATCTTCCTTTTTACAAATGTCATTCAAAGCAATAAAAAAAAAATTATAATGTTGCTGAATAATGTTCCCACTGCTGGGAAACAGTGAAACCTCTGTTTAAAAGGGGCTGTAATTTACTACGCGGGCCCAGTGCGGGTTGGTAGATGTCACATGTCTTCAAATTTTTGGTTCTAGGACATTCCCGTTCCCTCACGATGTTTTCCTTCTCCGTTTTGAGAGCAGTAGTGCTGTAATGATTATTACAAAGTAAAGCCTAGTCTGGGTTCGAACTACAACGTCCTATATCGCAAACTGTATAAAACTAAATATATTAATTTATTAATTATTTTACATATTCTGTTAAGATTTTAACAGAATTCATCACATCATCTAAGGCTAAGGCAGTTTAATATAACATTGTTCAGGTGTAAAACCGATTCTCTTGGGATATACCTATTAGATTCACCCTCCCCGACACATGCGAAACCGAGGGGTTACTAATAGATAAGTATTGTAAACGCATCCAAGAATAACTCCTATTTTAAAATAATGTTCTTTGCTAGTACACACGACGACATATCAAGGTATGCATTTCCAGTTTTAGCTGACCTCGCTTTGTATAGGTTTTTTGTACAATCAGAAGTCAGCTTAAACTGATAATGTACACCTTGATGTGTTTGTGCGTACAATAGTTCAGCTATAAATAGAGTATGCTAGCAGTTTGTTTGGTGTCGTATTATCATTAGGAGAATAGTCGTTTTGAAATGTGACTACAGCATCCGAAAGTGCAGGTCTGAGAAGGTTCGAAAATAAATTAGGTATCTATATAAGTACCTAATTTATTTTCGAACCTTCTGGAAAGATTTGTAGTTAGGAATTTATATACACAACCAAAAATGTAAACAAATATGATTTAATAATAAAATAACTTTAGGTCCTACACAATAAAGTTTAGTTTACGCTACAACTCAAACATTTTTATAACATTTTTATGCTTGGTTTAAGAGCGTTTACGGCATTTTGTACAAACTTTCAAGCCCTTATTTTTCGAAATTAGCGGGAGCTCGTCATCCCATAGACAATCCTTATATTTCATTAAACCATAGACTACAGCACAAGGGATATCGTATTACCCAGTAACGGGGTCGTGGAGGTCAGGTAGGCAGTCGCTCCATGTAAAATACTTGTACTCAGTTGCATCTTCTTAGGGCCGACTCAAACTTTACTTAAAACTAGTTTAAACAAATCAAATGGCTTTTTTTTTTTTAATCGAGTTTTAAGTACTTAAGGGGGAGCGCTAAGGTAGCCCGCGAAATTCAAATTTTCTTACGTTTTTTGCTCCAAAGAATGATGATTTCATGAAACAGTTATTCTTTGGAGTTAGGTACGTGGTCTCGGTGGTCTTAGAGAGTTGTGTTGATAACTTTAATGATTATAATTCTGTAAATACATATTTGTTACGGCCGCGAATCATATAATTATTAATCAACGTACAACTTTTAATACTGACCAGCGAATTGCAAAAAACCTAACCTTACCTTAATAAAATTGAATTTCGCGGGCTACCCTGGCGCTTTCGCCTTAATACTTTAGTTTTGAGTGAGGTTTAGTTTACTTTAGTTTTGGGGAAGCCCGTGTTACAGACACGGGCTTTAAATTGAATGCTAAATTCATTGTAGGTACTATAAAGCCAGTAGAAATGGAGTTGACTTTTTTATTCTACACACAGTTTAGGTTATAAGACTGGTAAGGTTTCTAATTAGATAGATATTATGTTACGCTCTAAAAGTCTAGATTTAGGGCTAAGATTCTGCACCGAATTTAGCATAGCATATATCTCTATACTTCCAAGTCCTAAACATCTGAAGGAATCGCAATCTCATCTCAGCGACTATCAATGTCAAAGACTTGTCAAAAATGTAGGGAAATTAGAGTTATTTTTGACAGACTCAGACAGATCAGACTGAACGTTCTTAAAATTACGACAATTGCTCCACTGATCATGTAGTAACCTAGTTGTATATCGTCGCCTTAAAGTGAAAACCTCGGGAATGTAAGTAGCATTTTATGCATTTCGGAGAATCTTATAGTATCGAACAGTTCTGGCTATAAAAGCAGATTAAATTTCCATATTAATTAATAAGAATACAGAACCTCCTTTTTTGAAGTCGGTAAAAAAAACATAGAAGACGCCGTACAAAAATTTTACAGCACGCAGTTCTTTCTTCCTCCTGAAAAGTTACTTCTTTTACACTTACGAGGTTTTCACTCTAAGGCGTCGATATTATGTACCTACTTATTTTCTCAACCGTGCGTTTTTATACGAATGACGGGGAAGTTTTAGTTTTATAAATAGCACGTAGACTTTTACAACCGGGATGAATGTGATAAATTCCAAATAACCATTATAAAAGTCTGCCTAACACTATAAAATGAACATTTGAAAAGGAAACCAATAACAAAATAGCTTTTTATTGCACCCGATTGCGTTGATGCGAAAACTTTTAATTAGTTTACAGCCGATTTTTATTTTATTTTAGTCGAACTAAACTAAATTTAGTGAAAAAATATAGTGTTGCTCCACAGTCATTCGATCCGTTGCGAGTTCATTTATAACTGAATTAAAAATAGCTGTAAGTTAAAATACTTTTGATCTGCAACTAATTACTGATTGGATAGACTTCTAAAGGTTTTAAGAGGCCATACTGTAAAAGCATTTGTAGCATTTATAAGTGCTCTTTTCTAGGACTCCATCGAAAAATGTAAAACGAAAATGATGAAAAAAAAAAATTAATGAATAAAATCAATGATGTAAATGTCCATTGGAAAATGTGGTCCTTGGTAGTTTTCAGCAGTACTCACGGTCCCCAATAGCGAGGGACCGAAGTGCATCCAAGGATCAATTAAGGACCAATGGCTTAATGATATTATTATCCCTTTATAATGCTCCTGGATGCGGAATGCGGAGGACAGGGTGTTACGGCGCCGCCGCCAGGGAGATGCCTATGTCCAGGAGTGGATTGTGATAGACAATATAGTTCGTTGATTGAATAGTGCTCCAGACAAAATTTCGGCCATGGCGGCCAATCTCAGCACAGACTTGCCATCGATGCGGGAGATATACACAATTCAAAATAAGACATAAAAGCAATCAAAACACACCACGTGAAAATGATTTTTACGAACGTGAAAATTCTAGCTTCTTAAATCCTACAATTACTCGAGCATGATGGATGGTTCTTGGTTCTATTATCTAACAATTTAGAAGTCGGTAGTGTAAGTCGAGTATACTTGCGTAGATACTTACTGGCAGTTTCCACACCGGCAATCACTAACTCAGCCGTGATTTAACGTTCATCCTTTGATGCACACGATATTTAACCTAGCATTACGAGCTCATGACATTTAGCTCGTGCATTGACTTTAGTCTTAGTAGGTAGTGTAGGTTCTTTGGAATTAACTACGGTATTAGTCTGTCAAGTATAACGTTAATAATCTTGCAATCGTGCGATCGTGTCATCAATTATATAATTATGTTACCTATGACTAACGTGACCAGACGTCCCGTTTTGAACGGGACTGTCCCTTTTTATAGTTACGTGTCCCGGTGTCCCCGAAATGAACTCTGGGAAGCCAAATTGTCCCGTTTTCTGAAACCGCCTGAAAATTTGAGTAGTCGAGCCGGCTGGACGCGAGCGGTGTGCGAGAAGAGCGAGACCGCGTAGTCGGTCGACGCGACGATAGCCGAGAGTGGCGAAGACGTCATCGCTCGCGCTTTGTTTACTATAATATAATAGTTTGACAGATTTTTGGTTTGCCTGCTACAAATGCTCCAGTAGAAAGAGCATTTTCTATGATGTACAAATTGTGGCCATCTGAGAAAGCCCAGTTACAAATTTCAGTTCTAAAGGCGATGTTGATAATTAAGGTGAATATAAAAAAAACATGCCTATTATTATTAAAATCGTCACCGTCGCGCGTCGTCGTATTAAAGCAAATTTGTTCCTCTGATAAATATAAATATAACTAAACGTTTCGGGTATATATATTTTTATTTGTAACTTTTAAGTTAACTGACTTTTTCTGAATAAATAACTTTAAAAAAGTGTTTTTTTCATTGACTACCTGTTAATTAACCTAAATAAACCAATGTCCCGTTTTGAGTCAAAAAATAAATGGTCACGTTACCTATGACTAATAGCCGAAATGCGGCTACACCTAGTTTTAGCCGGGTACAACTAGGTGCATCCTACGTCGACGAAGCCCTCCTATTTCTGTGTAAAGGGTTTAAAGTAACCTAACAAAAGATAACCTCGGGGTGCCCTTCGCTGGGTCTTGCATCCTACGTCGCCTATCGACCGACCGCAACCATGCAACCGATGTCACCCGAAGTACACACGAACCGCATGTGGCCGACTGCATCTAGTTGTACCCGGCCAAAACTAGGTGTAGCCGCACTTCGGCTATTAGCCGTGACATAGGTATATACTGTTTAACTTTATGCATACTTCTGGTATCTACATAGGTACTTCATGTCTCAGAAATATAATAAAATAGATACCTACTCCATTTCTTTTTCCATAAGCTTAGCCTGAAATAACACTAGACCATTTAAAAAGCTAACCAGATACACTGTATCCCGAATGACTTCAGCACCACATTATGAATTTATAGCATCCTGAATTCCCAAGTTCTGATGCGTGATTCGGTTCTAATAAGGTTTACACGTCGGCTTTAGACTTCTAGACAAGCCCATTGTAAACACAACAGAATTTTCGTTTTGAAAACTGGAGTAAAAGGTTCATTACTTAATTGTTCGTTTATGAAAGCAGATATGTATAAGCTTTGCAAAAAATCGTCTCAAGGAGTCAAAGATCTTTCTTATCAGACCTAAAATCTCAGAACAATACTTAGCTGAATACAACTCCAACAAAGACTATAAGAGCAACTAAACGATGTACCTACCCACAATTATTTCATAATTACCCTACGTGATTTGGGGTCATTATTGTCCGTGAGTTTACAATGAAAATCATTTCGTCACGTTTGGCAGACGATGCTTGTCTTGTTCAATAATCCTGACAGACTCGAAGCCCATTGCGTAATTAGAAACAATTGTCGACAAAGAATTGATTGCAAGAAAAATCTCTTAATGACGGTCTAATTATATTGGAGGTCGATAATAAAACTAGGTAATAGAAACTACAGATACACATTCTAAATTGTTCTTAGTTATGTTGGGAAATATAGCTAAGCTCAATGAAACGTACAATTTTGAATAATCTAATAATCAAGACTATGCGGATACTGAGTCTGTTTTCAGTTCCATAGGCAATGTTCTGTCTCTATTGCTTCCAGTAGATCATTATCACTGAGAGTTATCACTCCATATCTGGCATTGGCCTTTCTATATCAATCTTTGGAATTTTCTATATAAATCCTTTTCACTCGGCAATCCATAAGCATCACTTCAACAACCAAGGTGCCTGCAAAAATTATATATGCTTTATTGAAGGTCAAACAGTTTACATTGAATAAAATGTTTTCCATCAATAACAATAACCGTATCTTCCTTTAACTTTTTACCTTGTTCTTGTAAGACCTTCAATTCTTCATCATAATGAAACTTCAAAGGTTATCGGTAATTTCCTTGTAATAAAACGCTCTATAAAATACAAATTACCCAACTACTGACAAGGTCGAGGCACTACAAAAAACTTTGCAGAATCATCTCTCAACGACTTTGGGAGATCGGCTTTAGGTGTTATAGAGATCAGTCTAATTAATCATAATTATATGTATCGTTTACTAAGCGTGCAAAAAATTATCAAGCTTTGCTTAGATTATGTCACGATTATTTACTCACGAAATCATGAATCTAATTGGGCATACATGACACTTAAAACATACGAGCTTGCCTACGAGTTTGCTTGCTTGCTATATACATATTAACATTATTTAATTAGTGGAACTATATACCACTACAACAAGCAAAAAAAGAATATTACTAAAACGTGTTGCTGTATTTTATCCTATTTTTAATATTATTCATTCACGTGTACGAAGCATCTTGCATAAGATTAAAATTTTATAGAATTCCTGTTTCTTTGATCACTCTGGCGTTAAGAAAGACATCTTTATTATAATTCTTTACTAGGAATCCTGCACAATTACCATACTAATGAATGAAACACTCAATGAACATAATTTCTCAATTATTATCTTTATTTCTGCTTCCACTGTGCATCCTCCGCTTGCATCATTTCATCATTGTCCTCTTTACCTGCACCTTCCTTCTCCATGTCATTCAAAGCATAAAATATATTTATTGATACACATAGAACAATAGTTTCTTTATTCCATAAACCCGTTCTCCTTCAAACAATTTTCCCAGACAATAAGATCCCATTGTGCTCAGGCAATGTCAGGTCAAAAAAACTAGACCGTTATTTTCGTCACTTACATGTCTAACTACTGTTTACCCACGTTTCAGATGAATTGCATTAATCATTGCTTCACAAACAAGGTCTAAATTAAAAGAGGCTCATTTCAAATCGCGATTAGCACTTAAATTAGTGGTTATCGTTTTATAACAACTTAATAGTCATTTGTTTCTGGTCTAATGATTTGCTGATCGGTGGGTTTCAAAATGTTGAGGATTATTTTATGCTATTTTTTGATAACGTGCCGTGCGAAATAATTTATTGGGTTATACTTATGAATGTTTTTGTAAAATCCCAAACGACTCGTCGCTACTGGCGTTGTCTTTGAGATTCTCAATGGTAAGAAACAATTACTTTTATGTGCAATAAATCAATAGTCTTCATTGTTGTCAGTAGTAAATGGTTTATCAGAGGTTAAAGTGATTATATTTAACAAGTACCGTGGCACTTTATCACCATCATCTTCCACTTTGTTAGCAACAATAATTACGAAATCCAATTTTGCTCGCAAATTATTTACCCTTTTTAGGTAACTGAGCTTCGAAACTGCGGCATAAATTGATTCAACATTACAAAATGTCTTCGAGCAGTGTTCCGCCAATGTCCGTACTTTAGGCCAGCCCCAAACGAGATCGATTTCAACTGTCCTTTCACTATCACGCTCTGACGTTGCTTAACATTTTCGCGTCGAGGGCATTAATAGTACAATCACATTTTTATTTGCAGGTTATTATATAAATAGGTGCTCTGTTATATTATCAATGACATAGAATGTATTTGTTTTAGTTATTTATGTAGATGTTGCATGCTGCAACGGTTGGGTGGTTCTCCGTAGTGTGGGTGTGACTCGCAGAACCGGTGTTGATATTTTATGTTTACTCTTGTTCGCTTTTGTTCTCACGATTCTCAAATGTTTCTTCAAGTTTAATATCTTCTGTATCCTCCAAAGGGTTTTCAGAGATGTATATTGCGTAATCCCTTTCGCCAGTTATATTTAAATCTCATGTGATAGAGGACACGCTGACCCCAACGTAGTTGGTAAAGGCTAGCCTCTAGGTTGGGGTTGATGTGTTGGGGTGCACACCCTCGAGATGTGCCCGTCGTGGCCCGAGCCGCGCCGCAGTCTCATTGCGGTGATCGGACCGGACCTCTCACTGCCCGGTTTGGTTAACACTATGCTGAGGGACGAGAGGTCCTCAGCGGCAATCGCCTCCTTCTGCGAACACGTCATGTCCCAGAACGAGGCGGCGAAGCGCGCGGGAGAAGCCTTTCTCGCACGTTAAAAAAAAATTTAAACAATAATGTTGCGCCGACTCCAACACGCCGACCCCAAGTCTGCGTGTTGGAGTCGGCGTGTTGGGGTCGGCGTGTCTGCCTAGGCAGGTGATGATGTGATAAAGGACAAGCGAAACTGTTATCACTAACCAACGTCTATCACGCCTCCGGAATGTCTTAGTAACATGAGACATTCCTAATGAAAAACAGACTAACGTGAGTTGAAACCTATGATCTCATGCGCAGTCCCTCTTGAGACCACGAGACAATTCAGTAATTTTGTCACCTTCTGAGAAAACAAATGATTATGTTAAGAGAATATGGGCGAGCATAATTATTGCCATCAGCCACCAACCGATCCCGATTTCGGTCTGTTACTGAAAAATTCCTAGCATATTACACTTTTTACCATTAGGATTTGAAACCTTGGATCCCAAGCTCAAGCAGTCGCTTTTGCAACTAAATCAGGCAGGCATTTTAATGACATCGCCTGCTTTTGTAGCATATACCAATTACATCGACAAAAGTATTGTATGCGGATGTTGTAAACAAAAAGATACATTCTTTTACGTATTTTATCCGCTTACAAATATTTTTTGTTGAATGTCAGCTACCTTGTTAAATGCTTTTATAAATTTACAATACAATACTTTATAATTATTGTGGATTTATCGCGTGCCTGTAAATTATCACCTCACATTTGTGTACCTACTAAATTATATATCCGATATATCCACACAAATGTTTCAAATTTGAAACTCCCAAAAGTCACGAACCAGCTAAACAATACTAAGCAATTTTAAGAAACTCAGATCGGAACAGGTGCTCCAACCAAGCTGACAGATTAATCAGAATTGCGAAGCACAGCATAGTGAACAATTGTGAGAATTAACATGTAACCCATTGTGTTATGAACCAGTTTTTATCGTCATGCATCTGTGCGACCTTTTTTTAATACTATTTGAAATGTGTGAGCTCGTTAGCTGTTATATAGGTTACATTTGTTTTGATTGTTATAACAAAGATGCTTGCATTGTATATTACTTGGCTCGCGATAGTGGCTCGTGTCGAAGAGAGTCAAACTTGTACCATGTATAGGGTGTTTGGAAGCTGGATACAAAGCTTTAAGAGGGTGATAGTTCAAACCATTTAGAGCATTAGAGCGTTTTGAGCTATATATGTCTTGGACGAAGTATGTTTTTTTTTCGCAGTTAAAGTTGGTATGTTACTTTTGACTAAAAGTTTGCAGTTACAAAAAAAAAGATACTTCGTCTAAGGCATGTATGGCTCAAAATGCTGTAAATGGTGTCAACTATCACTCCCTTAAAGCTTTGCACTCAGCTTCCAAACACCCTGTATATTCGCCATCAAGTTCAAGATGTGTGGTTGAAAAACATAACAGCACGCCTCGCTTGTATTCAGAAGAAGAAGAAGACCACAGAAGAAGAAGAAGAAGAAGTGAACAAGAAGAAGAAGTGCGGAAAGTGCAGTGCACCTGTAGACCTACATTTCACCAGTTATATTTAAGATCAGCAAACTCGACGATAGTTCCAGTAAAGCTAACAATGCTACCAAGCGGAAATCAATTCGAATTTGCAAAGAGAATCTCGTAATCACGTAACGCACGTCTATGTTAAAGATACTATATACAGGGTGTCCGGTATTTAATGGATAACCTCTTAAGGAGTCATTGTACTTATTATTATGAAAAACTTTTACTAGGGCACCAAACATGAAATCGCGAAAAAAATCATCTCATGTAGGAAACTGCTGATTCTTTTTTCGCGATTTCAGGTTTGGTCCCATAGTAATAGTTGTTCTTAATGATAAGTACAATGAACCCAGAAGAGGTTATCCATTAATTACCGGACAGCCTGTATACAGACATCTAGAAGATGATACCAGTCATTAAAATGTTACTAAGTATGAAATAAATGTGAATTTGCAAAGACTCTCGTAAGCTCTTAACGAACGTATCCAATGCAAACGATCTTACAATTAGCATAATCTTGGTTCATCTTAATTTGCGTTAGCTAACACGAGGTTAAGTGAACTTATTTAATTAATGAATAGTGCTTAAATTACTATTGAAATATTTGCAGCTGTATTCCCATCAAACTTATTATATTAGTTTATATGACTTTCATTATAGTAATATCTAAGTTTAATTACGTTTAAATTCGATCCGAGATTAATAAAAGCTCAGCGGAGCGGCCAGTTGGCCCAGTGGTAACGGCCGCGACTCGCGAGTTGTAGGTCATAGGTTCGAATCCAGGTAAGCGCTTTACTTTGTGTAAATTATTTCGTCACCACTGCTCAAAACAGTGAACGCAAACATCGTGAGGAAACCGGCATGTCCTAGAACCAGAAATTCGAAGACATGTGACATCTACCAACCCGCACTGGGCCCACGTGGTGGATACGGCCCACTCCCTCTCGCCGTGAGGAGGGCTGTGTCCCAGCAGTGGGAACATTATAGGCTGATTATGATGATGATGATATGTATCGTTTACTAAGTTTACTATCGTTTACTAAACTAACATTATGTAATCCCTCAGTCATAAAATCACTGATTCCTTTAATATTCATAATTTACAGGTTAATAAACATCAGCCGGTCGATTCTGTAAAAATCTCACCGTGAAAACTTAGGTGAAGTAAGTTTGTTTTTGCTAGGAATTGACGCTGGTGACAGCTCACTCCACGCTCACTTCACCTAAGTTTTCACGGTGAGATTTTTACAGAATAGATCCGCAGTACACAAAATTCCACTCCACTCACTGCGCTTATTCTACAATTTATAGGTAGGTACAGGAATTTCCCCAACCGATTTAAAAATCGAATTCTTCTAATTAACGACCGGATATTTTTATACGTTAACCTTGATCTAGTCTCATTCGTGATAATTAATAATATATTTACATAAGCCCAACGTGTACGAACCAAGAAACGTGACAAACGTTAGTCCATAGCACGGTAATATCCATAGCGACGGATTTTAACCTCTAATGCTTCCTTCTACGGTATTTGTTTCTCGTATTTGTATTGATGTCAAGGTGAATACTAGAATATTGGCTAATATTGGCTGATATCATAATCACAGCAAAATATTGAAAAAACTAAAAAAAAAATAAGGTCATGTAATGCTTTTAAAATTCCTGCTTTTGGTGATGATATAATTAATGGCTGGTTGCAAAAAAGAATGTATATCCATTAATTAACATCTCAGATGCTTTGACTGGATCGATTTCTGATGTGGGACTATCATAATTTATTGAATCTTCGCCTAGCTAGATCTAGCTTGATGAAACGTATCTCCACATTAAATTACTTATACGGCCATCTTATATACGGCCTAATTCACTATGACTACTCAATGATTTCTTACACTATAAAACCACGGCAATCCCTTAGCTAACCCCGTCAATCTCGCGTTCATTTGGCGCGGTTTCGGTCATTGTGTCACAGAGAATACGGCCCCTTTTTTTTTTTTTTTTTTTTTTTTTTTTTTAAGTATTTATTTAATGATATCAAAAATACAGAGGTGTAACTTAAATCTAAACTCGCCAAACTTTTACGTTTGATGGCGAGAGGCGCTCTTTTACATTATAACAATGCACCACCTTATTACATACCTACTACTTATATGGTTCAATTCAATCTTATACAATGTAATCTGCATTCACGATTTTTTGCCAAAGATGTAATCAAAATATGAGTTTATGGCAAAATAACTTTAAACCCTAAACAATATAGTTAGTTTACACTACATAATTATATTCAGACATTTTTACAACGTTTTCAATAGTACTAGTCACTCTGAGATTAACTTAATTACCATTTAAATACAGTTGATATTTGTTTAACTTGAAATAATATTAATTTGAAACATAAGTTTGAATTGACTTTATTTAGTTATGTTTATGTATCCTGTATAATTTTCTTCAATTTCGTTTTAAGTGATCCTTTGCTAATTTTAACATTTTCTCTTAATAAATCTATTTTATTAAACACCTTAGGGACCCAGTACTTAGATGTTCTCTTACCATAATAGTTTTTTATCTGTGGTTGGACCAGTTTATTCTCTCTAACCCTACGTGTATTGTATTTATTTTTAACATTAACTTTATATTCATCATTATAATAATATTCCAGACCTACCAAATAATCTAATTTTTTATCAATGGGTATAATTTTACAGATGGGAAATAACTTATCATACTCTTTGTTGCACTTATCTTTAACATTTTTATTTTCAGGATGGGTAATCATCAAATGACTCCTACCGCTCTGGGTGGAGCGGAAGGGAGTGTCAGACTCTTACTGACTAAAACCCACCCGTGTTCCTTCCTTAGCCCTTCCGGGGTAGACTTGTCAGTCAGTTTATGAAGCAAGCTTAGCATCTAGTTAACGCCTCGTCTCTTATGCCCTTTGACAATTTAATGTTACAGTATGAAGAACCAACTATTCCAACATAACATACTTAAATCTTTGTTCAAATCTCTATTTACAAACAAAAACAAAACATAATTCAATTTCTAAAATCTACGGAATTCACAAATGCCATCGTGCTTATACCGGCTGCGTCAACTACAAATGTCAAGAGCACGTGACGAACCGCCAAGCTGCGCGCGCGCCGCGCACCGATACAGTCGGGCACATAGCGCAAAGGTCATCTTTGTTCGATATTAGCGAGGTTTGGTTTGTAGTAATTATGTTTAAGGTCGGATTTAGATGGTTTTGCGAATGAAAGTTGAGTGGAGCGGTTTATTAGACTAAGTAGAGATGCAAGGTTAAGATTCTTGGATCTGTTATGTGCTTGCGAAATCTTTATTTGGGATTTTCGCTTAATTTCTTGTTTATATCGTTTTGATTTGTGTTTTTAAAAGGGTGATAATTTCACGGCCAATTCGAGTCTTCTGATAGATGGGTGCCTACATTCCTCAGGGAATTAATTTAGAAACCCTTATGTTATATACGTATACTAGTCACACCGTATAACTAGGGATAAAGTAATTTAGTAAGTACTTACTTTTTATTTCGGAAAAAAATCTAAACAGCTTGCTTATTTGCAATATTTTAATTATAGTTGGTTATGATTTTGTGTCCCTATGCGCTTTACTGCATTAATCAATTGTTTGGTATTAAGGCGATTGTTTGACTAACAGCCGAATGCCTAGTGCCTAAGCATTTGAATAATTAGGTCATAAAAGGCCAAATCGGCAAGGTAAGTTATTCAAAATGTTAAGAAAGTACCTAACCTTAAAATAGTTAGCCTCGACGAGTAGCATAATTGAAAAAAAAAACATGCTAGCTGCATATACATAGAATAGAATAGAATACTCTTTATTATGTACACCATATAAATTACAGACATAAATATAGAAACTGTACAAAGGGTGACACAATGGGCCGTCTTATCGCTAAGAGCGATCTATTAAAGACAAATTCAAATTCAAATCCAAATTCAAATTCAAGCAAAAAAAAAATTAGAGGCATAAGCAGCCTATTATGTTCCCACTGGGACATAGGCGTCCTCTCTTCGAGGGAGTGGGCTATGATCTACCACGCGAGCCCAGTTGGTAGATGTCACATGTCTTCGAATGTTTGGTTCTAGGACATGCCGGTTTTCTCATCGTGTTTTCCTTCACCGATATTTTGACGAACATCTATAATTTATGTAAGTAGAACGGTGATTTAAGGCTCCTTCAAACAGGCGCGACACGCGATAAAATTGCGCGCGTCACAAAGGCACCGCAAGTCGCGCAACGAGCGGTGCCTTTATGTCGCGCGCGATTCGCGTCGCGCGTCGCGCCTGTTTGCAGGAGCCTTTAGGGACCCAGCAGTTGCTAAATCGCTTGGCCCAATGAACGGAAAAATTAGTGCTAACAAACCCAATTTACGGCAGAATTGTCAATGTGGCGTGCGAAATCGTTGTCTTCCTGCAATGTGCTTACCTCGGTGCGGTCGCGACCTTAATCTAAATAACAGTGAGACAATGCACACAATCGGCATATAAAAATAAAGTAGCCTTTACATTGTGCTAAATTGAGATCGGAAAACTAGTTTAAAAGCTAAACTTCAGTAGGTATATTATAGTTTGAATGAGGTGTCTTTTGTCACCTAATGTCGTATATAGTTTTACCTAACCTTCTGTTTATTTTTCTTTGTAGGTACATACCTACAAAGATCGGTAAACGGTAGCTCAGTACTATCAAAATAAAGCCCAATTAATTACCCAATTATTATTATAAAAGTGAGTTTAATTTTGGCTGAGGTCAAGCCCTGCTTGAAGAATTTAGGCAGATTAAGTCGCACATTTCACCCACTGCTGGGTACCTATAGAACTCCTAGTGACCCCACTAGGAGTTTTCCACTAGGAGTTTTTTGAGGCAGTTTTCCGTAGGCAATTGTTTTCTTTTAGCTGCCCTCATTTTCCCAGTGGTTTTGATGCGGTCGCCTTCCTACAACCCATAAAGAGATTCCTAAGTCCTCCAATACCTATATCTTCAACTCTGCCGGCCAACTCTATTGCATTAGTTGTGATCGGGTATTTAAAACAAAATTAGCTAGGAAATAATAATCTTAAAGGTTAGCCGTTATCGAAATCGATAAGGAAGACCCTACAAAATACTTATAATTTAAAAACCCAACCAAGATCAGTAATTCGGTAATGTAAACAGCAATTACATCTACTTACCTAACTAATATAAATAAAGAAATAATGAAAATTCAGCTGTGCACCAAATAACCACAGACCGTGAATTCAGTGGCATAACCTTCAATATTAGGGAAAAGTTCACCCATACTCTTGACACGGATGGTTAACCTTCGAATCATTTCATGTAACACTTTAAATTGCATGTCTTCCCGCGGTTTATGAACCGCGGCGAAACAATGAGTATGTAGTAGAACTAATATGGTAATGGAGTAAAATTATGTTTATTATGTGTTGGTGTACGTTATTTATAACTGATACTGAATATGAATTCATGACCTTCTTCATTATCATCAGTCCAAAGCAATCTGCTGCTGGTTGTATATATTTGTAGTACCTTTTAGTGTCTGAATTGATTGATTGATAAATTAAATTAATAGTACCTTATTGCGTTCATTTGCAGTGCTGAATATGCATTACCTTTGCTGTGTTTTACTTCGTTTACGTTCATCACTCGTGAAGGTACGACTAATTAGTATTATAACTCAAATTGTAGGTACTTACACAAGTAGCTGATGCTATAAATAATACAAAAAAATACAACAAACAACAACAAATAGAAAAAGGGTCCATGAGGACCGACGGCGCCTCCGAGGCCAGTCCAGGAAGAGGTGGCGAGACGAACGAGACGCGTACCGCAAGGTTGGCTCGAGGTGGCTCTAAAAAAGGATACTGGAAGGATTTGGGGGAGGCCTTCGCTCAGCAGCGTGACAGCGTAAGCTAACTTAAAAAAAAAATTGGAGAAGCTTCACGAGTTTCCAATCTCTGTCTTTTGATGGGCCGACCATCATGTTAGGCACATCCTAAGCTTTAGTTTACTAGGACAGCGGTTCCGTCATATTATTATAACGGTCGTCATAAAAATCTGTCATGTACACCAGTATCTGACATCAAGGTGTTAAAAAACGGTCTGTATTTGAACAGTCGCAAGTCGTTATGGTGTGACCGTCCACCGCGTCCTCAGACAAACAAAGCTTTACCGATAGTTTTTCTTCGCATTGAGCTTTTGTTTTTAAAGAAACTGAGGTACAATTGAATGCCTAAAGCCCATGTTAAATGTTTGCGTACATTATAATATTACTATTCAAATTAATGACGTATTCGATAACAAACCTTGCAGGTGTTAAAACAAATTATTGCGAATATTTTATCATAATTGTAATAATGTATTTTTATTATTTTAAATAGTTACAATAACGTTTTACCTTCATTCTTATTGTTATGCACGTCAAACTATAATTAATTGTACTTACATTATACCATTATAATTAATATGAATTTATGATGAAATACAATACATGAATTTATACAAGATTTATTTTGATCGTTACACGTTTTCATAAATCTTAACGTGACCATACTTTTGATTTAAACAAGGATAGTCTTGATAACTCATCGAAGATCAATTTGAAATTAAGAACGTAGTTGCGTCGACTACTCATGTTAGTAATTTTATTCACTACTGCCAGTAGCGACACTGTCGTTACGAGTAGTCAGAAGCCTTTACTAAAATATCATTGCAGAAGCCCAAAAGTCTGACAACCGGTCTTAGGAAGGGGTATTGTCGCATGCATAATGAAACATTGACCCATTAGTAGATAGGTCAGAATTTTTTTTTTATTCAAATCTCATCAATTAATCATACGTTAATCATACGTTCAAAATACAAGCATTAATGATTAATTAATATTAATCAAATCAAATCAGTTTTAATTTTATGCGTCAACAAGTAGGATAAGTCCACATAGCAAGATCTTCTGTTGCGATTTCCCGAAAATCGTCTTTTTTGAGTTAGGTAAGTCAGTATTCCATTAAGCATGCATTGTGTTACCCAGTAACTGGGATGTGGAGGTCACAAAGGGAGTCGCTCCATGTCAAATACTGGTATTCAGCTGCATGCAGAGAGAAATTACTTACAAGAAAAAAATATCTGTCTTGTGCCAAAAGACAGAAAATTGTAATATTTTCCGTAAGCTTGTCATTGTGTCAGCACTGACAAAAATCAATCTGTCTAGCCTACAGATTGATTTTTGTCAGTGTTGACACAGTGACAAAAATATTATGGAACAAGACAGATATTTTTTTTCTTGTAAGTGATCTCTCATCCTCCCTCGTCCAAAAAACATCACTTTTCAAAATCGAGCGTTTAATAATCTATCACAATAGGAGACTACGTCTCTTCTCTTCCACTCTGCGGGACACTAAACGCCCGTCGACGTAATATCAATAAAACTGCTATTGTGTCTCGTTCAGAGTCCTACAATAGGTTTGTATCGTCTGTGTATGTACAGACGCCAGCACATCAAGCTACCCGGGAACTGTCAAATTTTCCTAATCAACTTTGAACCTTATGCTTAAGCGATAAAGTTGAAAATCTATTAAAGAAATTTGACAGATTGTAGTAGCTTGATGTGCTGGCGTCTGTACACATGTGTACCAGCTCGTCTTAATGAAGTTAAGGAAAAGTTTGAAATTGAAGTTACTATTTCTACAACACGACATCTAATTTCACTACACAAAACAACCAGAAGGCCGATTTCCGTAATTAAAAACGCTCAAAATCTAATCTCAATCTAAGCTACAATCAATGTCAAAAATGTAGGGAAATTAGAGGTATTATTGACGGATTGAGACTAAGATCGAACAATCGATCGATCTTGAACGTTCTTAAAATTACGAGAATTTCCCCTCAGATTGTCTAGCCTTGGCACACCAATATAAGATAATACAAAACTATTCAAAATCAAACCTTAGACAGACTCGCTTGATGTAAACCACTACCCAGTACAGTACCCGGCGATAAATATTGCACATCGACCTATTCGATCCTATCGATTTTATACAAAGAATAAAAATAATTATTAAAAGAAGCAAATCATAATTGTTTTAACAGCTCCTAATAAATACCGGACTGTTTGTATTTCGTGCGACAGAGATAACGCTCTACGAAGCCGAAATTAGCCGATTGTCTCTTTTCAAAGGTCGATGTGCAATATTTATCGCCGGGTACTGTACTTCGAGTTTTCCTGCTATAAACAACAATTGCCTCGTAAAAGCTTCGCAATTTAGCATGTATTAAGACTTGACTTGTCCGTCTTAAACCTAGTAACCTGGTTACTATACTGACCTTGTCAGTGCAGCGAGACAAAGTGCGCATCTTTATGCAGGCTTACAACACTCCACGGCCGAGAGAAAATAATTATTCGGGGGTCATATTTTAAAAGGTCAGTGAATTAAATATCTTGTTTTTACTGAGTAGAAAATAATGGAATGTGATGGTTCTGACATTGTTTGTTTTTGTAGATTGTTAGTTGATTGCAATCTGTTTTGTAATCTGCTGGTGTTGTGGTTGAGAGTGCAGCTGCTGTCTTGAGGTCCCGTGTTCTATCTTCCCAGGGTGGGGTAAGGTTTTTAACCGGCTTCTAAAATGGAGGAGGTTCTCAATTCGGATGTTTATATATATATTTTTTTTTCTTTGTGTCTGTAAATTCAGTAGTAGGTAGCCTTTGTTGTTTATGTGCTTAGTAAGTAAATGGCAAAGGGTTCGCTCCCTATTACATAGGATCTCAAACTCAAACTCAAAGCATTCATTTCAATTAAACCTTGTACAAGCACTTTTGAATTGTCAAAATTTAAATAGTCCGTCAATTAGTCAGAAAGTTGAAGCTAGTTACCCAGCTAGTTGATCTACTATAACTGTCGCAATGTAGTTGTGACTTACCCTTAAACCCGAAACCCGAAAAGCGTGTGTATTGTGTTTCTTATAAATTGGGACATAAAGACCAAATGAACAGAAACCGTAGATGTGACGCATACTTTCTCCCAAATTGTTACTTTGTTTTTCTGTTGTTTGTGTTTTTTTTTTTATTTTTATGCGTCATGTTTGCCGCAAATAAACGTATTTTCTTTCTTTCTTTCTTTTCTTTCTAAACCAAAAACCATAAATCACATATCTTTCCGAACTCGTTTTTAAGCAGTCGCAGTCTATAACAGATTTACAGTTGACTTCTTCAAATCGTTAATTGGATGCAGTAACGCTAGCAAAAAAAAATGTTGAAGTATCACCGAGCGCATTTAATTTGCGTTCGCAATTACCTTGCCAAACATGTAAACAAATATGAGTTATTGAAAAAATAACTTTAATTCTTACACTAGCTCAGTTTACTCTACAACTTCAAATATTTTAAAGACTTTTAATTAATGCTTGTCACTCTGAAATCAACTTAATTACCACTGAAATAAAGTTGCTATTTGTTTGACTTGAAAAAACATAAATTGGAAACGTAAAGAATAGACAATACGTGATTTACGGATAGAATCACCACTGCTTCTTGCAGTGACCCAAAAACATAGTCCTTCAAAATGTCCTTTTAAAATCATGACACAACACATTACATCATGGCTACCAACCTCTGGAATTATTTAAACCTCAGGCCGGCCATGTTGAGTCAAACATCAACCATTATGGGAACGGGACGGGAATAATAATGTGAGGTACAGGATATCGACGATCAGGCTCAATGTTCCGGGCACTGACCCCACGTAGCCCATTCGAGTACAAGATGGTCATAGTTGGACGAATTGTGAGGATCTTGAGAATATTTATAACGGATGTTGGGAAAAAATGCTTTTGTTAAAGGAAATAAATGAAACGTGATACGATAGTGATACGAAACTTTCAAAATAGGTAAAGTATGCACTGGAAGTCATCATCCGCCTAGCCTTTTCCCAACTATGTTGCGGTCGGCTTCCAGTCAAACCGGATGCAGCTGAATACCAGTATTTTACATGGACCGACTGCCTATCTGACCTCCACAACCCAATTACTGGGTAATACGATACCCCTTGATAAGACTGGTTGTCAGATTTTCGGGCTTCTGACTACCCGTAACGACTGTCAAAGATCCACGAATGACAGCCGGGACCAACGGCTTAGCGTGCTTTCCGTCGCACGGAGGGGACTTGGTATATGAAGACGGTCACCCATCCACTGACCAACCGCGGCAAGCGTAGCTTATCTACTACAATCTGTCAAATTTCTTTAATAGATTTTCAACTTTATCGCTAAAGTATAAGGTTTAAAGCTAATTGGGAATATTTGACAGTTTCGGGTAGCTTGATGTGCTGGCGTCTGTACATCATTCTGTTTTTTTTTTATAACCAACGAATCATTTCGACGCATGGGGGTTTAAAATTATGTGCTGAATTCATGGTTGCAGTTTCGGCGTCGATGTCCGTACCACCCTGTATATGCCAGTCAGCAATATGTTAGCGGAGCTGACAATAATCACCTACAATTGAGTATCGCCACACGTGGAGGTAGGTACCTACTTGGGGAGTACATACATTAGAGAAAAAATTGTTTTACCTTTTTTTTATTTGAAATGGGTTTGCTCTTGACTCTAGTCTAGGTCTGAGGTGACAGAGACAAAGTCTACGATGGAGTGCGCTTACCCAGAAGAAGCCTGTTCACTCTTACTTTGAAGAGATTTGTTTTACCTTTCCTGAATTCAAACTACTTAATGAATTGATAATTTCTTACAATAACTTACAACATTATATCGAACTAACATTACGTTTACATTGTCCGTTCACACACAAAGTAGGGGAATTCTCTAACAGTTGTATGTTTTGTAAAGAATCATTGAACTATCAGGTCGTGTGACGACCTAATTCATAACATTGTCGCCTTCTATGGGTTGTTTTGATAGCATTTTCCTAAATCCTGCTTATCTTGGCTTGTGTATAAACAACGGGCAATGTCAGGTTGCTTCCCGTGGGAACTGGGTGGCTGATAAGAGATTTTGGTAAAAAAAATATTTAATCTGCGCGCTACCCAGGATGTACAGACGGCAGCACATCAAGTTACTACAATCTGTCAAATTTCTTTAATAGATTTTCAACTTTATCGCTAAATCATAAGGTTCAAATTTGATTGGGAAAATTTGACAGGTTCGGGTAGCTCGATGAGCTGGCGTCTGTACCTAGTGAAAAACATTGTAGATGGTCCTTTTCGAAAGATACCTATCTGACAAAAATATCAACAAATGAATCGGGAAATAACGTAGGTACTGTGGATGCCAACAATTTCTAGTTCCACTTACAATTTTCGTTCGCCGTTGAAACGTTCTATCGGTGAAATAATAAAAAGTGAATCGTTCTGTCGGCGAATCGTTCGTCATTGAAACGTTCTATCGGTGAAAAAATGAAAAGTGAATCGTTCTATTGGTGAACCGTTCAACGGCGAAACGAATGTCGGAGAAATGTTTCAGAATCTGTATAGTTTTAGTTGAGTTAGGATTTAATTTTGTTATTTTTATTAATTAATTATTAGTTATAATTTGGTGGTTATCGTTATTAATATATATTAATAAAAAATCTAAAACTTCTCTGAATTAACATTTTTTCATAATTCAGACACACACTATACCTACACTCATAGACTTATATAACTAGCGCATATACTCATTTGGTGGTTGGTGTCGTTGTTATTCTTAGTTTTATAAAATAACAAAGTAGAATGATATTGTTTTATAAAATTGTATTATTTTCTACTCGAATTTCCCAAGATTTCATAATAGAGGAAGACTCAGTTTGCCATAGTGCCTGATAATTACGTCAAGATAGGCAACGTAAACTTGGTGAGGCAATTTTGGTTAGTTAATTCATGACACCGTCAGGTCACTGTTTATTTATAAGATTAAGGGAAAGTTTTCTGTAGAAGGAACACTGACAGACAGACGCTAGAGTCCGGTTTTCCATCAATTGGTGAAAAAACGTCTAATTTTCTCACGTTTTTAATGCTATGTATATGTATACCTATTTTGGGATATTCTTAACTAGTATCTACTGAGCCCAGCAAAAAATATTTCAGTCAATATGATTAAAAATGTTCGTATCTACATTAGAGTTTTTCCATCAATTGGTGAAAAAACGTCTAATTTTCTCACGTTTTGTGTATTAGTGGGTATACCTATTTTGAGATATTCTTAACTAGTATCTACTGAGCCCAGTAAAAAATATTTCAGGCTATATGATTCAAAAATGTTCGTATCTACATAATTATAGAGTAACTAGCAGCGCCCCGCGGTTTCACCCGCATAAGTGTCAATCCCGTGGAAATAACGGGATAAAAACTATACTATGTCCTTTTCCGGGACTCAAACTATCTTTACATCAAATTTAATCTAAATCGGTTCAGCGGTTTAGCGTGAAGAGGTAACAGACAGACAGACACACTTTCGCATTTAAGTATGGATTTATCATTTCTAATAAAAATAATCTTAATTTAACGTAGTATACTTCCAAATTGACCGGCCACCCTGTTCATTATTGTGAAACCACCACCATAGCTCCATTGAACTATTGCCTGATTTGTTTAGTCCATATAATTTCTAATCCAGGCCAAAATGACAGGTAGGTACTAAATTATACCACCATGAATTCTAAAACAGCTAGCTACCATTCCGCCACGACATTTACAGGCACTCGAAGTGCTTTGAACCATAACTCACGATCCTAAATCAAGCAACAATGCGCAGAGCATAAACAGCGGATTTAATCCCAAGTTTATAAGATGTCCATTACTTAAACACGAACGTATCAATGACCCGGGCTGGATAAACACATGGAGGAGCAAGAAAATGGAGTGCTAGTCTTTATTGTTCTTTGAACCCAACGTCTTCCTTCTGAATTTCTTTTACTAAAGGATTTTTAAACTAAAAGTGAACCATTCATAATTATTATCGCTCTTGAAAAGTAGATTGTGGTTTACAGGTTAATACCTTCCCTTTAGTAAGATAATTATTAATCGCTTTTTATTAAGCCCATGTTTAAGCTATTATTATTATAGGCCTGTGTTATCCCACTGCAGGAACAGGCCTCCCCTACTCCTTTCCAGTTTTCCCGGTCTACTGTAATTGTGTGCCAATCCTTTAAGGAGTCCAGCGCATCCTGGCATCTCTTTCTGGGTCTGCCGCGTATTTGTTCCTGCTATTTGAGATCCACGAAAAAAAGCTAAAGCTATGGAACGACTAAATCACAGTTAATCGAAGTAAGCATACGGGCTGAGATTTGGTTGTGGTTCTACTATATCTACCTGTCTACTTCTAAGAGTCACCTCTCACGAAGATTTTCGTTTTGGCTCAGTTCGTGCAGTTCCCAGCACATCAGTACTCTATTGACTAGCTACTCTGTGGTTTGCCAGGAAACCGTATGACTCATGCGTTGGGATTCCAAATTGTATTCAATCCTTTTATATCTTGGAATTGTAATAATGGCTGGAATATCACTTATGAGGAAATTACGTGTTTACAAAATGGTGTAGGTACCATTGTGTCTTAAAATGGTGATAGAGTCGTGCAAATTGTTAATGACGCAGGGATATTTTCTCTCTTAGTAATATTTCATATTACCCAAGTCGAAAGTATGGGAAACTCAAACAAGTAAGGGGCTCATAACAGCCGAACGGGTCGATCGAAAGTTAAGCTACGCTTGACGAGGTCGGACCCAGGATGGGTGACCATCTATTACATATTGATACCGCTCCGTGCCTCGGAAAGCACGTTAAGCCGATGGTCTTTATGGACCTTTGACAGTCGTGACGGGTAGACAGAAACCCGAAAGTCGGACAAATAGTCTTACTAAGAGGTATCGTATTACCCAGTAACTGATTTGTGGAAGTCAGACAGGTAGTCGCTCCATGTAAAATACTGATATGAACTAAAAACTGGTAGGTACCTCACCAGTAAGAAATAGATAAAACTATCACAGAAACAGTTATAAGTATGCAGCGTTCTAAGATTGCATCGCAATGTACAGCAATTTCAAACTTAACTGTAACTGAAATTGTTCTTTGAAATCTTATTCTCATAGCATCATCATTCTCAAAGTGCAAACATAAAGACAATTAATACTATCTTATTAAACCGTAATTTTAAAGATAATGCCAAGGGTGCCATTATTGTTACCAGTTTCATTTCCTCCATTGTACAATCTTCTATAATATAAGTAAAACAAAGTCGGGTTAGTTACACATAGATATATGAAAATGTAAAAAAAGGTTACACCCTTCATAATTTAAGAACGGCTGGACCGATTTTCTCCGCCCCGAATAGCAGAATAACTATTAAAACGTGGGAAAAAAACACGAAAAAATAAAAATGAAGATAATTTATTTTCTCATACATTGATTCTGAGGCAGTAGATACGAAGTTCGCAGTGTCAGCTAGTCTAAGATAAGCAGAAGTATAATTAGTAGACCACACGGGCCCAGTGCGGGTTGTTAGATTTCACATGCCTTTGAATTTTTGGTTCTAGGACATGCCGGTTTCCTCACGATTTCATTGTGAGAATTCAGAATACGCGTCTCGGTGTGAACTGACCCTTAGCTGTCACGTAGTGGTAGTGAAATCAAATAATATCACAATCTTTAGAAACAAAAAAAAATCAATCAAACAAACAATCAATCAAATCAAAAAATAATCAATCAAATTCAATCTTTAAATGATCATTTTAATATTTTTTTATTTGCCGTAGTACTTACAAAAACAGGTTTATTTCCAGGGTTATGTTCCCTTTCCATTCGTAGTATGAGATGTTAATTTGCATACATCTGTAATTTGTACGGTGTGAGCACTACGAACAAATCCATTTAGTTGTTTATTTTATTTATAGAAACTGTTGATTGTGTTGGACATCACCACGGAACAGATAATAAGGTTGGAATGGTAATGTGGGCGGGGCAAGCGCGCCACAACTGTGATTCGAAAATCATACTTCGACCGATTCATTTATTCACCGCGTTCAATGCGCGTCGGAATACTTCGGAGAACAGAACTCTGCTTAATAATGCCGTGTTGTGCAATTATAACATGTAAGACAAAAAGTCAGACCTCAAGTATAAAGCGAGGAGGTATATCTTTCCATCGGTAAGTCCAAAATAACACTTAATTACAATATTCTTTGTCAAAAACATAAAAATATACTGATGATTATGAAATACCAAACATTAACAACATTATTGCAACAATTTACAAAAAAATATACATTGCCCGCTGTGTACTCGCTCAATAAACACAATGACCAAGTACGCGTACAATGTACTGCATGCATTGCGTCCTCTACACTTCAACCGTTGACGTTTCGTCCTTTGCTCTGATTGGCTATGATGTATGGCGCATGTTTATCGATAGTGAGGTAACCATGTGGTTAAATAAAATCATCGATAGAATTCTCGACTATATTTACGTTTGCCAAGATATTTTTTAGATTATTTTATATTTAATTAATAATTAATGATAGTATATTTTTATTTAGACGTATTTTGAGTAGGTACATACATTAAATATTATATTAATCATTGAATGAATTCTACCGAATGTTATAAAGGGACATAGACCTGTCATCTACTAGTATACTAATCTCTGATTTTTTATTTAAGTTTAATTATGCATTATGTGTATTAATATTTTTATATTTAAATATTTACGTTTATATTCTTAAAAGTTTTATTTACACCATTTAGTAAAATAAAATTGAGGAATTTGAAATTATGCAATAAATTATAAATTTTAGGTTTCCTAAAAAACCTAACGCCAGGGAACAATGGATTGACGCGACAGGTAGAGGAAACTGGATGCCGACAAAGACGAGTACTATTTGCTCTAAGCATTTTAGTGAAAATGATTTTATCATTAAAAAATCAGGTAATAGGTACTTAAAACCAGAGGCGATCCCGAGAGAACAAATCGTTCAGATTTGTTCAAATTCTTTGGTAAGTTTTGTAAAAATGCTAGCTTGTTGGAATTAAGTTCCATATTTATTTATTGATTATATTAATATTTCAATCCGGTAAAGCATTATCATGCAAGCATTCAGCTTTATAAAAAGAATTCAATTTTGAAATAAGTAGTTCTGCTATATAACTGTAAGTGGCATGTAAAGACTTTTGCATTATTTTTCAGACAACTAATTCTTGCAATGCTGTTACGCTTAAAAAGCCCAGTTGTATTGACACCAGTGTGCAAAATTGCGAAGGCGCTCAGGTTACATAATACCTTTATTATAATCGCTCTTGTCAAGTCCACATTCCAAGATATTTAATGCTATTTCTAATTATAGGATTTACAAGCACAGGCTTCAACTTCAGTTTTATTGACACCAAAAAAAGATAAATCTTTGAAAAGAAAAGACACTGAAGTAAGTAAATTCCTATAAAGAATGGTCAAGAATCGTTTCATAGTTGTTTTCTAAAGATGAATGTCATGCTTCTAGCTCTGCTTCTGCTTTAATATGGGTTTTATTCAATCTGTCATATTCGTCATAATAACACTTTTTATATACAGAGATTAAGTTATGCTTATATTCCATTTATTTGTAGGAAAACTTAATGTCACCTTCAAATGCAACCACTCCTAGGAAAAGAAAGCTACAAAAAATAATTATCAACAAAGAATTTTTAATAAAGAAACAGAGATTGAAGATAAGAAAAATACAAGCACAAAACCGAAGACTGAAAAAAAAAACCAATAAAATGCAAGATGTTTTAAATGATCTTCAAGAAAAATTTTCGATGCAGGACGAAGATATATCTGTTCTCAAAAATATAAATGTTAAGGTACGTTTTATATTGGACGAGGCCTTATAAAAATAGCAGAGATAATAAAGATTATTCTTATTACTAGTTGTCCCCCGCAGCTTCTCTCCCGTCAACTGGCTACCCTACCTACAAACATTTCCTACCTATTTTTTTTTGTTTTTGAACCTTCCCTGTATTCGGACGAACAAAAAAAAAATATTCAAATCGATCCAGCCGTTTTTGAGTTTTAGCGAGACTAATAGCAATTGATTTTATATATAAGATTATATTATTATTCACAGGTACAAGAACTGACAAATCGTATGATCGCAAAAAATACTGGCGGGCCATCTAAGCAAAAATATAGTCCAGCTCTGCGTAGTTTTGCGCTAACACTTGACTATTATTCCCCAAAGGCTTATGAGTATGTACGCAAAACATTCGATACATGCCTCCCGGATCGCCGTACGCTGCGAAAATGGTACCAAAATATGGGAGGAGATCCTGGTTTTACTTCAGAATCCATAGACGCCTTAAAAATAAAAGTGAAAAACACCAAATATCCAATTATTGCAGCCCTTTCCTTGGATGAAATGGCTATACGCCGTCGTATAGAATGGGACGGAAAAAAATTACTTGGACATGTCGATATTGGCAGTGGCGTCGAAGGAGACCATGTAGGAATAGCCAAAGAGGCTCTGGTATTTCTAGTGACAGGCATAAATTGTAATTTTAAGGTTCCCGTTGCATATTTCTTAGTTGACGGAATTAACGGAAGACAGCGTGCAGACTTAATTAAACAATGTTTGGAACTTATTGCAGAAACAGGCATACAAATAATTTCCCTAACTTTTGATGGATGCGCTGCTAATATGGCAATGGTGGAATGCTTAAACTGTTCAATCAAAGATATAAAAATTTCTTTTCCAAACCCGTCTACGAATCATCCAGTAGTTGTACTGCTAGACCCATCACACATGATAAAATTAATCCGCAATGCTTTTCAATGTTATAATAAATTTTTAGATAAAGATGGTAATGCCATAGAATGGCGATTTTTGGAGGCATTAAATAACCTTCAAATGAAGGAGAGCTTTCATTTAGCTAACAAGCTCCGTTATCAACATGTTAATTTTCACAATAATAAGATGAAAGTTAAGCTTGCAACGCAATTGTTCAGCCTAAGTGTCGCAGACGCTATAGACTTTTGTCGTGACCAATTAAATCTGCCTTCATTCAAAAATAGTGAAAGCACAACATTTTTTTTAAGAATTATTAATAATATGTTTGACATTTTTAATTCCCGAAACACATATGAATATAATTACAAAAAAGCTCTAACAGAAGCCAACGCTGCAATGCTGCTTAGTTACCTAGACATGGCGACGACATACCTATCCGAGTTGAGAACACAAGAAGGAACTCTTTTGACAAAAAGTTTACGTAAGACTGGTTTCATTGGTTTTATCGGATGTGCTGCAGCTGTTAAACATTTTTATGAAACGTTAATACGTCCCGGAGTTCTGATTTTTATGCCATTTTACAAAGTAAGCCAGGATCACCTTGAAATGCTGTTTGGTAATATAAGGTCACATGGTGGAGCCAATAATAACCCCACGGCCCGCCAGTTTAAAGCTGCATACAAAAAACTTTTAGTTCATATTGAGTTAAAGGCTCTCGATAGTGGAAATTGTACTGCGCTTGAACACATTTCAATTCTTGATTGTGCATCATCTCCTGTAGCACGAATTAATAGATCCATACGAAGGATTGCCGTTGAAGATGATGATGATGATGATGATAATAACGAAGAAGATATTAACGCATTTGTCAATACCATCTCAGATTTTAGCATTCAAATCATTAGCCATATTGCAGGATACATAGCTCATATTTTAATTAAAAAAATAGATTGCGATATATGCATTGGAGCGCTATTGTCCAATAGCATAAATGAAGAACATAAATTTATAGTTGCTAAAGATAAGGGTGGTCTGTTATATCCGTCAAGAGATTTGATACAGATCTGTAAAATATCAGAATCTGTTATCAAAATTTATACAGAAACTCTTCATAATATAAATAAAAAAATGTTGGTGACAAAAATTATGCGTCACTTTGTTGGGAGTGAAATTTTCAAAAACATAATTTATCATCAAATTGGCCAATACCCTACAGCAAACCACGTCACAGACCTCACCAAAGCAATTATTGAAAAATATATTAACTTAAAGTTACACTTTGTTTTGAAAAATTCGTTCGCAATTAATAGCAAGCGCCAATTATTTAATAAATATATTTTATTCCAAGGACAGTGATTATTTGTAATTAATCAAAGTAAAATAAAATTATTTCTTTAATGTTTCATTTTTCCCCATAAATTCATCAGATAATTTATCGACAAAGAATATCGGCTTTGTCAAGCACTAGCGTGTATGAAAATTTTTATTGCATTTATGCGTGTTTGAGTGTCTATGCCTACGAGAGCTTATTGCTAGTGGGCGAACGAATATCTGCCCTGAGATTTATGTGTGTGTGATTTGGCTGTGTGCGAAATATTTGTAAACATAGTATTGCGTATGTGTAGAAATTAAAATAGTGGGAGTCAAGCGGCGACACTGGTCCTAGTACAAAATTGCAGCGAGGGCCTTTCCAACCTTATTATCTGTTCCGTGGACATCACATTGATGGTCTGAGCTCCTTTGAATGTTTTTAGAATTACAGCAATATTGCAACAAGAAAACAAGGAAACTGCATCTAAATCTTTGCTATCTTGGGCATGGCAAATGCAAACAAGTCTTTCAAAGGTATCTTCTGTTTTAGCTCGAGAGATAAAATATTACTGACATTTTTCATCGATTTTTCTACGCAAGCATACCTACCTCACGACACAGTCACCACCACTCTAAGCAATATAACATCACGCCTTGAAACCACGATGGGTTAGGCAGGGGTGTAACTTTAGTGACGGCTACATTACATTAGAAAACAAATACAAGTAGGTATGTATAAAATAAAACCTCACCTACACAACGCAGCGCACTAATTAACTTCGTAGTTGACCACGCGAACCTAATCTCGCGCTGCAGAACTAATCTTAGAACATTTGTTATTTTACCACGCCTGGATTACGCATACTCGCCATTTATTACATTTGAAAATAACATTTCGGACTAATTAAAAACACCTGCGTTCACAATAACTTTAGAGAAGTGAATGTTAATTATTACTAATCCCATGGAATCTAGCGACTAGGCGCCATATTAGGATCTGGCAACGTGTTAGTTACCTACTATAAGTTTATCTTTAACCGTCTACCTTGTTACTACGGCTGAGTGTTGTTAGCAAGCATTAAATAAATAGAATATACGGTTAGAGAATTATAGTGTTAACCTTACCCTTAGTATTTAAGTTAACCCTAGAATTGCCGTTAACCTACCCTAAAATTAAGGTTAAGTATTTAGATTTACCCTAAAATTAAAGTTTACCCTAGAATTAAGTTTCGCCCTGGCATAGTTTAGTACTAGGTAGGTGAGTTGCAAATGTTAGTTTGTGGTTGGGTTGTGTAATTGTTATAACGCTTAGGTAACCTGTACCTAATGGTTTTAATGCAGGGTGAAGGCTTCTCCTCAAGCAGAGAAGGATTGAGCTTTGACCAAGCTGACTCACGACCGGCTATTAGCTACCATGGGGAGTTTATTGCGCCACTTCTTCTTCGAAACTAAAGCACTCCGGTCCGGACCTTTTTGGGGTACTGTCTTAAGTAGTTTTGACGATCGAAAAGTGCTAATTTTGAGATAAGTCGGAATAAATTTACTTTCGATTTTGATTTCATGATAAATTGGACAACTGTATGACATTTCTACGGAATTTGGCCAATCCTTAGCGCCTTAGGTTATAGACGTCCGTATGCCTAACCATCCAAAATCTATCAATATTTAAAGTAACTATGATTATGAACATGAAATAATGTCACGATTGCCAGTTCTCTAACCAGCTTTGGCTAGTAAAGATGCTATTTCAGTTCTAACACCTTTCTTAACGATGTTTCGGTACTCCATTTTAGTGTCATATTAAACTGACGTATAGAAATCATTCCACTCTTATGCCCATTTCAACTTTCGGCGGACAAGCGAGCGTTCAAAATTCAACACTGCGGTTTCATTCGGCTAAACATGTAGGGTCAGTACACACCGAACCGCGACGCGACGCGACGATGCGCGCCCATTTTAATAAAGCGACTCAAAATATAACTTTATTTACTACACGAAAAGATACAAATTTCATTGTGAGTATTCAGAATACGCGTTGCGTCGCGTCTCGGTGTGAACTGACCCTTAGCTGTCACGTAGTGGTAGTGAAAACGGAGATGATACACCCCATGCATAAATTAATACCAAATATCCTGTATTTACAAACATGTCTCCTGTAACAAGTTACCCGTTAAAGATAGGCATGTTTACAAGGGATCAATTGGGATTCAACTGCTAACGCGTTAAATCCGGCTGTGCTTGCGGTAACGTTAGCATGGCAAGTTAAGACTTAAGAACATTGCAAAGCCAAAGCATTTAAAAAAAAATCTTTTTTTTTTAAATGCTTGCAAGGTATAACTACCTTGTGGCTTGTGACTAAGTAATCGCCGCACGGGTCGATCGATCAGGTTAAGCTACGCTTGCCACGGTTGGTCCGAACTGGATGGGTGACCATCTTTACATACCAAGACCCCTCCATGCCTCGGAAAGCACGATAAAGCCGTTGGTCCCGGCTGTCATTCGTGGATCTATGACAGTCGTTGCGGGTCGTCAGAAGCCCGTACAACGCCCGTCTGACAACCAGTCTTCCCAAGGGGTATCTTATTACCCAGTGACTGGGTTCTGGAGGTTAGATAGGCGACGGCCTATCCATGTAAAATACTGTAATAGTAATATCCATGAAAAAAATAAAGAAACATACTTCGCCTAAGACATGTATGGCTCAAAATGCTCTAAATGGTGTCAACTATCACTCCCTTAAAGCTTTGTACTCAGCTTTCAAACGCCCTGTATAACGAGGTAGTGAGTTAGTATGTAAGGATAATCTCCCGGAACTACTGATCCGATTCCGAAAATTCTTTCACTAATGGAAAGCTACAGTATTGCCGCGTATCATAGGATATATTTTATGTTAAAAACAAGAAATTTCACGCGGACGAAGTCACGGGCAGAAGCAAGTTACAATATAAAGCTTGTGCCACTTCATTGTTTCATTAAAACTACAGCACCAAATAAAACAAAATTAATTCTGCAATAATAATATAACAGGTAGGCCAGTAATTAATATTACACAACGTTTCATGTTAAGAGAGACCTGTAATAAATGCGTAGAAAGTGTCCGAGATCTATTATGTTATGATACTGAACCAGTAATGGTAACTCAGTTAGGCAATAGTTACTAGGTCAGTTAAATGTACTTACAACTGCTTGTAGGATTTCCTGTATAATAAGTTCTGTGCTTACCTATGTATTTAAATTATGGCCCTTTGTATGGGAGCAAATAATTTATGCTATAATATTTTATATGTGAAAGTAACTCTCTCTGTCTGTGTGTCTGTTAGGTTTTAACGTCTAAACTACTGAACCAATCGTTATGGAATTTGACAGATAGGTAGCCTGGGACCTGCGAGGTAATTGCGTAACACACTAACAGTATCAATAGCATAATCATTTTGACAGTTCAACAACATTTGTTGTTGAGCAGACTTTTTCGAGCATAGTATAAAGCAATGCATTATTAGCCTTTAAAATGATTCAGATTGTGTTTGAAACTGTGTGTGTGGCTGTGTGTCGGTGTGTGTGTGTGTGTGTGTGTGTGTGTGTGTGTTTGTGTTTGTGTGTGTTACGTAATGGGACCTAGAGAATGTTTTTTTTTTGTAACCGTTAAATTTCTACGCAGAGGTGTTCAGAATAATGTGCTGAATTCGTTGTTACAGTTTGCGCGTCGATGTTCCAACCACCCTGTATTCTCATCTGACCAAGTTAGCTTTGCTTACCGATGAATTTAGCAGATGGGTTGGGGATGGCAGTGTCTTTATTAGAAACACAGGAGGATGCTGCGTTGTTGGTATCTTCCAGTCCTTTGTCTGGAACCACGCGAATTTTATTTATAACTGCACTAGCAATCTGGAAAATAAATCAACTTTTTAATCAACACACATAATTACTGGGAATCGTTACAGTCAGCATTATAAAATCTATTGTCGACTAATCCAATAAAAACGTAAACAAACATGAATGTCGACTCATATCAACTATTAAATAACAAATGCACCTGTTTTGCTATCTGTACGCAGATGCGCACGAGTTGCGTTTGTTGTCGTATCCCGGCTATAAATACTCTCGCGCAGCAGGAATGCTAAGTTTACCCGACTTTGTAGGTACTTGTACAGGGTAGTTCTGTCAACATTATGGGCATTTGTGTTAACGAAGCATTTGCACGCTGAGTGTTCATAATCAAGTACTACTGAGTCCCAGGCTGCGCGTCGATATCCCTGTCACCCTGTAAGAGTATAATATATATAGCCATATAGGCACACCTCTGACCCGGATATCTATGGCCTAACCCTTTAGGGAAAACACACGTGATGACACTTCTTTCCCATTACAAAAAGTCCAACCATCAACTACAATGGACGATGATAGAATACGTCCAATTAATTCTCCTTACCAAAATAAGTGACCCAGACAAAATGAACAAACTAAAGTTGCAGCCATCGCTCGGCAAGGAAGATGCAAATTACAAGAATTAGACCAATAAAATCAACATCAGATTCATCTGCATTCAACTAAAGAATTACTATTCCTACTTTAAATTGAAATACATTTCGCAAATCCTACTAAATTTTATAAATGTGAAGGTTTGTTTGTTTCTCAATCATGCAAAAACGGCTGAATGGTTTTGAATGAAATTTGGCACACAGGTGGAATATAACCTGAATTAGCTCATAGGATACTTTTATCCCGATATTACCACGCAATCGAGACTTATGTAGGTGAAACCGGATGCGCTGCTAGCAAGTAATAAAACTTAAAGGTTAGGTATCTATTTTGCAATGTGTTCGTGGGATATCAACAAAAACTCGCATTGGCACACGGATTGTTCATACTCTGAGTTATTTTTTTTTTATTCTGACCTCCACTCGGACGAAGCCGCGGGTAAAAGCTAGTCTAGCTAGTATACTTCTATGTAAATAACATCTCATTCCACTAGCATTTAGTAGTAATTTCAGTCTAAATCCGACCATCTTGTTTGAATTGCAACATCAACTCGAGTGGTATTCAGATTCGAGTGCTCTTGAGAGTTTGTAAATGGGTTAATTAGACCATTATGATTTTGATTGCAAATGTTAAGCGTAAGATGTGTTTTGATGCACTAAGATATTTCGCTTCGAGTTTATTATTGGTAACTTTCTTATTGTTATTATAAGCCTGTGTTATCCCACGCCAGGTAAAGACCTCCCTTCCCACTTTCCAGTTTTCCCAGTCTACTGCGATTGTGGGCCAATCCTTTAAGAAAAAGTCCAGCTTATCCCGCCATCTCTTTCTTTGGCCTGCCGCGCAGTCGTTTCCTGCCATTTGGGATCCACTGTGTGGTTGCTTTTGCGTATTTCTGCTCCGACATGCGACAGATGTGGCCAGCCCAGTTCCACTTTAATCCAGCAACTGTGCGGCCAGCGTCAGATATTTGTGTTTTGGAACGAAGTATAAAGTTCCTAATGATACATTGTTAATCCATAATCAGTCTAAAATATTCCCACTGCTGGGACACAGGCCTCCTCTGTTCGAAAGGGAATTATTAATGCCAATTGTTATTGTGTGGTTGTCTGTATCACATCATCATCTGCCTAGCCTTTTCCTAACCATGTTGGGGTCGGTTTCCAGTCTAAACGGATGTGGTTGTTTGTATCGATTCTACATAGACAAATCATTAAAACTTATGAACCATGTTGTACCTACCTATTTGAAAAACCCTAGCCACTTACCTATTTACTTACTCTAAAATAATGGAAGAGTTTAAAAAAAAACTTTATATTTAAAGTAGGTTCGATAGTAATAGTCTGTGATACTCTGTATTGGTCCTTTGACATTCGTATTGGTCAGCACTTAGTTTGTTTAGTTCTTCTTAGCGTAGCGATGGCAAAAAGTTCAAACATCTTTGGCCACAAAAGTCAGTTCACTGACGCAGTGATATCATCAAGTGCACAGGTGACAGGGCATGCGGCGCAGGATGGGAGGTGGGCCATTGCCTGTGGAGAATTGCCACATACGCACTTGAGGTCTGAGCCGTCCGTGAACCCCCATCTGTGGAGATTGTCATTGCTACGGCCGACTTGGGTTCGAAGTCTATTTAGAGATTTCTAAGTCGGCCACGGTAACGCATGCGCAGGCGGCAGGCTCTCAAATGTTTCGACAAAATTGTCAGGGGATTGTACAGCTACCGCTGTACATTTTGCTGTGTAGGCGTTTTTGTTGGCTGGACTGGCTGGACCTATGCACCCAAAAACTCATTTTCAACTCTCCAGGCTCTGGGGCACTGAAACGGTTGTGCATTGGGTACCTAATATAAGTTTCTTTAGTTTGAGTGTGTGTGTCTGCGTGAGTGTGTGTCTTTGTATGTCTCGGGGTGTGTGTGTGTCTGTGTGTGTGTGTGTTTATGTCTGTGTGCGTGCCTGTGTGTGTATTTAGTATTTTTAAATTCATTGTAAACTTTATACCTAAAGAAACAAAATGTATGGTTCAACCAATATTTGCCAACACTAGACTAAACAAGTTAATAGTAAGATAAATAGTACATAAATACTTTGTGTACACCATCTTACCTATGTATTGAACAAATTGCTTAGTTAACAAAGGAAACATAAGTACCTATATACTTATTTAAGTAATACATTTTTATTGGGAAGTAAACAGGTATTCGTTGTATTTTACTTAGACATTGAACTATGAACTGACACTCCTTAGGTGTGTTGTCATATTAAATCTTCATGCTTTTACGCCGCGTCCTAACAAAAAGCGATCGACGCACTCTTTTTAACCTCCGACGTAAAAAGAGGGGTGTTATAAGTTGAATGTGTGTACCTGTGTCTCATACGCACTTGTGTTTGGCATCGTAGCTCCCAAACGGCTGAACCGGTTTAGTTTTTTTTGGTTTATAATTATGACTATGCATAGTTGCGCGATTAATCAAGTCACGTTTGTACGTCTAAATTCATACGAATGATTGCGTCGATTGCGAACTCGCACGATGATTGCTTTTGGCTAGGACGCGGGGTTAGGTACAGTTACCTACAAACATTCTAAGAGCATTCTGCGTTTTCTCAATTGAATGGTTAATTCTGAACAAAACATCGCGATGTTCTATCTATTTGACATCTAAACACCGTTACCGTTGTGGCCTAAGTTTTGGTTTTTGGTCCTTCACATCTTAACCAAAGTCAAAGTCAAAGATTTATTTGCCGTTGAAGAAGAATGAAGAATCCTCATTTTGCAAAACCTTCAATATCAAATAGGTACCTATAACATTCCCTAACTACTGCCTCGTTGGTCTAGTGGTCGTAAGCGCGACTACTAAGCTTGAGGTCCAGGGTTCGATTCCCATATCGGTCAGTATAATGATACTGACCGATATGGGAATCGAACCCTGGACCTCAAGAGAAATCCCCGACGGAAAAACTGATAATGACCAATGGGTCATTATCAGTTTTTCCGTCGGGGATTTCTCAGTGGCAGCCCGGGGTCTGCATTTGTGCTCGGTTAATGCCAATAGGCACGCAAATATAACTGCTATTACACTAACTATAGGTGCACTTCTGCCTAAACCCTTTGAGAACAGGCGTAATGTTTATGCTCTATGATTCCCTAACCAAATCAAAATGCTACGCACTTAAAAGAAATCAATTCAAAAAATTCCAAATTTAAATGTCTCCTCTCGTTATAAGTTAAACGACTTAAATGCACGTCTTGATAACACATTTAAGTAATTAAATTTACATTGACACTCATTCAACAGGCCAACTATGGGGCAAGGCCAGATCTAATGGACGAGCGGCTTTACGATTCAACTCGATAAAAATCTTGATTTCACTGTGGCAAGTGGTTTATTAGAATCTTAGAACATCTTCTGAATTATATTAGCATTGTTATATTTTACCAAAAGGCAGATAACTTTTATCCGTGGAATAAAATTGACATCTGACAGTTCTAGTGTGAAAAAAGTAATTAAAAAAAATAAAAACCCGACTGCGGTAACAACTTAAGTTAAAAAAAAAACTGAAAAGCTAAAAACATGCCTTTTAAATTAAATAAAAGTTGGAAGCAGGCGGGACCCATTTGAATTTGAAAATATGTACCTATAATAAAAATGGTACGTACCTATGGGTCCCGCGTTGAACGATGGTCATACCTAGCAAAAATAGAAATAGCTTTAAATTAAGCTACATTTAGATAAGTTTCTGGCAAAAACGGTACAAATGTATGACACGACAATATTCATAAATATTTCTATCTAGATACAGAAATTGGCCCATCAAACGTTTGAGAAGAAAATAAAACAGATAGACAGCTTCTTTGTGCCTACCGTGAAGCACGAAATGGCTAAGCAATAGAGTTTTTTATGTAACAGCAATGAAGTTTGTAATTAAATGTTACATAAATCAATAGCAATATAGCATTATCATGATATAATTGACACATTTCCACCATTAAAATATGATACCTTCGTGCTGCAGTATCATCACGACATCTCAATTCTGATTGGAATGAGGAGATCCCCAGGAGAACCAAGGTAACCGACATAGCCCGAAGAATTGCCAAACTTAAGTGGCAGTGGGCAGGGCACATTGCTCGCAGAACAGATGGCCGATGGGGCCGAAAGCTTCTGGAGTGGCGACCGCGTACCGGAAGACGTAGCGTTGGAAGGCCTCCCATAAGTTGGTCCGACGACCTTGTGAAGGCCGCAGGAACCCGTTGGATGCGAGAAGCACAAATCCGGTCGAAGTGGAGGTGCTTGGGGGAGGCCTATGTCCAGCAGTGGACGTCTTTCGGCTGAAATGATGATGATGATGATCTCAATTCTGTATTATATTGATGCACCTATACCTAAGGCCGAAGCCACACAGCTAGGAGCTTCTCGGTGGATATTATAATAATATTTTATATATAATATTTTATATATATTATTGTCCTACTGCATGACAAATTGACAAATGCCTCTTAATATACAGAGAAGGCATGAGCATTGATCGTGACAATTGCTCAAGGCGAATTGGCGATTTCAGACTTACGGATTACGTAAGCGTTGGTACGCAATAGTAAAACCAAGCGTTGATTCCCCAGGAGCATGTCACAAAGCACGCAATGTAACACGTTCTTGTAAAAAAGTGTTACGCTGCGTGCGTATTACACATAAACTTACATGGGCACCTATGAAACGTCAGAAGCTAGATGCAGAGTTCCAATAATTGGTCGTATCCTATGGAGTAGAGCCGGCAAGAAACACCACGATTACTCTTTTAAAAATCGTTAGCTTTTATAATGTTTTCAAATTACATTGTTAGCAGGTATTGTGGTATGGAATGACAGTGTAGGCCTGTCAACAAGTAACAACACTTAGGGCTGATTTTCCATCGCCAGATAAATTTTATTCGAGGAATAAAAAATCGACTTTTGGCAGTTTTTGTATGAAATAACTGTCAAATTTTCAAAATTATTTCTCGAATAAAATTATCAGATGATTTAAATATCAGCCCTACGCCAAACACGACGTGGCTGTAGCTTCGACCTAAAGAAGTCGACGTAATTTAGCTGTTCTCGTCATCCATGACTAGGGCTAAACAAGTGTGACCGTTTCAAACGGTCATAGCTCTGATTAGGATAACAGGTTCTTGAATAAGATGTGCGTCAAATAGTAGAGGATTATCATCATTTAAACTGTTTAATGTCATAGCTCTTGCATTACCTGCCATACTCTTGGACAGCATCAATTTTTTTAACTGAAGCTCATTTTCTTTGATTCAATATCGTGCGGTGTCGATCAAGATCACGATTATCTCGCAGCCATTGCAAAGGTAATTAGGCGGACTTTGAGATATTGGACCGTGACAGAAAGAGAACACAGCCTGATCCACTGAAGACAGGACACGTATTAGATTTGAAGGTGTATCCCCTGAACGGGTTTAAGGCGCGGTAAGAAGCAAATTTTTAGGTAATTGACAATAGCGCATCGCGGCAACAAATAGGTACGGTTCAAAACAGCGATGCGTTTGATATTAGTTGAATCGAATGACCACCAAAATAGTAGTAATTTTGCAGTTTTAATTAAATTAAAAAAATAATGCATTGAATTCCCTTTATTATCAGTACATAAAAATAAATATGATAGTTACCGCTCAAAATTTTGAGAATTATGCGACAAAAATAGTATTTAGAGCTCTGTTTTACGATTGTTTTATCATGATACTATTTTATTTTTAATTAAATATATTTTTACCGTTTTTTTTTTAACATTTTACATATAGGTAGGTACATGTACCAATACGCCTAACTGTGCGACAAAAAACTGAGCGTTTTACGGTGCCCTACGTTTGAGCAATGCAGTGCCTTAACGAGTGATATGAAACGAAAACACGAGCAACTGATAATAAGCTAAATATCTAATGAACTAATAATTTAATTATATACCTCATTCAATTTCAACTTAATTTATAATTAAAAGTCATAAAACGACATTACTTTGACCCCGAGGCCAAAATTAGAATAAATGAAAATTAAGTCTTCAAGACTAATTTATATTCTTAGATTATTATTATCGATGTCTTGAAGGCGACAAATCTAAAACTGTAGCAAGTAGCAAGGTCTTTGTGCCAATGATCGGTTCTCACTTTTTAATAAGTACTTTTAATTTGTGCCGCAACTAATTTAATTAGTTCCCATTAACTTGCCTGTGATCTGATTTAGAAACTCTTGATTGTAAAATTGTGTGGTGATATACACTCACCTGCAAAATTGCATGGATACCATAATGTCTATTTTCCTATGAACATTTGAGTTCAAGCTTTCGAAAATAAACTAGATGGCGTTGGTTTCTTCACAACTATGACTAATTTACGAAAGGTAATAAGGAGTTGGGAAGCAACGTATTAAGAGCGCGTATACAGAAAGTGGGCAACGTCGCAAACAGCTGTCAAATATTTCCCTGTTTTGATTAATTTGTCAATATTACTGTATGAAAATAAGAAATATGGCTAACTAATGAACTAGAATATTAATAATGAATTGCAATTAAAACACTGAATTTAATGTTGTAACCGTTTTAGGTGTAAAAAAGGCATTTGTAAAGTTTCCAAATACTTTTTTTACATCTAAAACTAAATATTCGGTGTTACGATATTAATTATTGCATTTCATATTCAATATTCTAGTTCATTAGTTAGCCATATTTCTTATTTTCATACAGTAATATTGACAAATTAATCTAAACAGCGAAATATTTGACAGCTATTTGCGACGTTGCCCACTTTCTGTATAAACGCTCTTAAGTAGGATTGAGCAAGGAATTACACAGCTAATACATTTATCTAATTATTACATAACATTTATCAGCTTACTTAGCTTAAATGATAAAAATAATAATAAAAAGCCGATAGGAATAATTAAGTATAACGAGTGGGTATTTTAAATAATTTAATATTCGTGTTGGTGGTTACTTAGCTACAGGAAAAAAGCGCAGAGTCATCGCAGGTAAACAGGCTCGACTTGTGGGATCGCCAAACAAAAAGTCACTATTAAAAAATTATAGAGGTTTATTTCTTACAGTTTATTATTCAAATTTAACAGTCATTTTATTAATTAACGTAGGTATAATATTATGTATAACTTTTTATTGAGGCCATAGCTTAAGTATTCGTTTCCAAAATCGGAAAGAGGATTGAAGCTTATATAACCTCAATAAAAACAAACAGGAGACCAGATTATTTTATCACAAAAGTCATACGAATTAAATGGATTAAATAGGTAGGCTAAAACCTAAAAAATTGCTCAAAAACATATCAAATGGTTAGTAGGTAACATAAAAACTAAAAACTATGTTGTTTGAACTTGAAGTGTTCATAACTTTTTAAGATAATAAAAATACGTAAGTAATAGGTTATACACACTTAACCTGGGGGCCTAAAAAGGTCACTTTGGCAGAATCATAAAAGGTTAACATTATGAATCAAAATGGAAGGATTTTTCAGTTATTTTTTTGTCTGTGCTAAAATACCAATCAGTCCAATCCAAATCTAATCCCAATATCTTTGATTATACCAAAGTCTTGATTATTTATAAATCCATTTATAGTCAACCTACCCTCTCAAGTTTGAAAACTAAAACTTAGAAAGTCAGATACCTATCTACTAATAAATTGATATTCAATTTTAACATAGTAGGTTAATAGTTAAAAACAATTTTCTTTAAAAGAAACTATTAATTATAAATTTTTTGAATGTTTGAAGAGACAAAAAGAAACTACAAAACTATTTTGTCATATCAAGCAAAGCAACGCCATCTAGTAACAGCATAATTAAATTTTGTTAGTCATTAACTGGTTTTACGCTAGGTGGCGTCAGTTCTCGCTTCACACGATTTTATTTCTGTACTGTCCATGCATTTTTGCAGCCCACTGTACCTACATAAATCGTAGAATTAGGTGATTGCCTTTAACTCCTTTACCTGTCTTATCTTTGACAGGACTAAACTAAAATTTATCTTATATCCTTTTCTTAATGAAATAGAAAGAAAATGATACACTGAACTTAAATTTAGTTTAGTTTGTGATCAACAGATTCGGCACCGTTATCGAAGCAACGAAGATTGCAGCAGACGATAATAAAACTGTTCAGCTAAAAACGAACAATTATAAAACCAACAAAAACTTCATCGAGCCTTCTAACCTTGACTGATGTTGACTGATGACGATCATTTTTAAGATGGACATGTTAACCAAAATCTTGTTCAAGCTTTTTTTGTTATTTTTTCTTCCAATTTGTTACGCACGCATGTTAGTTGGGTATGGAAATGATGTAGTGGAATACGGATTGATTTGATAGATTTTTTCACGGTTTGGAATATTTTTATCATTCTTTTTTTTTCTATGCTCAATGAAGTTATCAACCTACCTAGTTGATGTCAAAAATTTACATTATAGGTATTAACCTCTCGAATGTCTTATGTTACACAGTCCGACATAAGAACAATTAACTTCTATTGTGTCTGCTCATTAGTCAATCAAAGGGTTAAAGAAATTATTTTACTCTTCATCCAAGTGCGACTCCATAAAACAAGCTACATACATGTACATTATTAGCCAAATCTACACAGTTTATTCCCGTTCATGCATTTTTTTTATTTACTTTATTTCATAATATCCTTTTTTAACCTAATCGATTTTAAATTAGCCGACAGGCAGCGTCCTAACCAAAAGCAATCGTCGCGCAAGTAGGTATGCGATCATCGAGCATGTACGCAATCGTCGTGCACTTTTATATGAATATGACATAGTCACGCGATCAATCAAGTCGCCTTTGCAGATCGCCAGACGTCAAAATTAAACATACCTACCTACAAACGACCGCGTTGATCGCGTACTCGCGCGACGATTGCTTTTGGTTAGGACGTAGCCTTAATTTTATACGCAGCACAGACTTGTACCTATACTCCAGTTCCAATTGCAATGCTGCAATGACTTAATTCATAAAACTAAGGACTTTCTCTTCCTTATTATTTGCTTTATTAAAACCTCAACTTTACCTAATGAGCAAGTAACATATATTTCAGAGTCTATTTCCTACAATAATTCGTTTAATAATTATTTACTTTTTATACCTACTTAAACTGACGTTAAAACGCGTAACTTTGTTACAATCGACCCAGTTCATTAAAAAATGCGGAAAATTACCTACAGCGTTCGTTTGTTTGTCAATAACACAAGTGGGTAGCAGGATGTGTAACAACGAAAACTGCTCTTGAATGGTTACCATGTTATTGCTCACAGCTGCTTTTATTCTTAGTATCTGAAAAATTACCTATTCGATTCACCACATCTTTTATTCAGGGAATTAAAATAAGTAGATATCTTTACGAATACCTACTTATTTTTGCGATTTTCCTAACTACATAGGTTAGTTTCCGAACATAAGTCAGTAAAATCGCTAATAGGTGTAGATGGAAGATATCTATAAAAGGGTCTACATATTTATTTATAGTAGGTATCTACCTACTTAATTATCAAAGAATAGGACATACCCATAAGTATACATAGGTAGAAATATCTGAAAAATCGTAATAGGTATGCTAAAACCTACAAAGTTGTTCTGGGATGTTTTTCCATTCCATTCGAACCATTACACGATCATTATCAATTTATCAATAGCTATTATTTTGTAAAGGCTCCTTCAAACAGGCGCAACACGCGATAAAATCGCGCGCGACACAAAGGCACCGCAAGTCGCGCAACGAGCGGTGCCTTTATAACTCGCGCGATTCGCGTCGCGAGTCGCGCCTGTTTGCAGGAACCTTTAGGGTGCAGAATGAATGAACAGTAAGTAATACCTACTTACCTACCTACCCACAAAGGTAAGTAATCGCTGTCAGATACTTAGGTAACTCAGGCAGTGTCACGGTTAGACAAGGCGTACAATGCGTGCCACGTAAGAAGAGACTTGACACACCACGTGGTCTGACATGCGCAGAACACGATTTTAGGTATCTTTAGCGGTATGAGGTCTGGGTGCGGGACGGGACCGGACGTCATAGGGGCGGCGGAAAGAGCAGGGGAGGCGGGGTTAAGTCTCTTCTTACGTGGCACGCACTGTACCTACCTACTCTACAAAGTGGATTTACCGTCTGTTATTTTACTGTGATGTTGGTACCTACCTACGTATCTAATATTTTTTAGGGATTTAGTTTTTTCATACTTAACATAGTTTTTACAGTTATGAAAAAAATATAAAAAATGTTCGCTCCATGCAAAATACTGGTATTCAGCTGCATCCGGTTAGACTGGAAGCCGACCCCAACATAGTTGGGAAATGGCTAGGCAGATGATGATGATGAATACCTACTACTAAGTAAAAGATGTAAATGATGTCTTTCGTAAATCCTAGACTCAAAGAGGCATAATTATTAGGTACCTATTTTGCATCTTTGAGTCGTAATTTTCCTGTTACGACTAAAAAAAAAAAAATTTTTGGGGTCATTAGACCCCAAAAATTTTGGTTAAATTGAAAGACCCCATCGGAAAAGTAATATTTTACCTTCTTTCATCGCTAACTGCCTTTTTCATTGATTACCTTGGCCGTCAAGATACAAAAATGTTTTAGGTAAGTACCTATAGGTAAGAATACCCACTTATCTAATAAAAAATTCAATGCGTTTCAGAAACACGAATGATTCTACACAAAAAACATTGATAAGCGAATCATTTTAATCAATTTACCTATTGTTGCAAAATATACAAAATTACACACTAATAAATTACAATCATCTATTTATTTTTAGCTCGTAAGTTACCCGTAGCTCCATCTATTATCCGCACGTGAAAACATTTCATTCGAGAACGCGAACGCTAATTTCAACGCAATACGTATGTGTCAGGATGGCCGAGCGGTCCAAGGCGCCAGACTCAAGGTTTCCTTGCCTGTCAAACAGGTTCGAGTTGTTCTGGTCCTCTCTGAGGGCGTGGGTTCGAATCCCACTTCTGACAAAAACTTTTTGCAGTTTATTATAACTTTTTTGTTATTTTTTCGTGATAAATAATGTATATTGCCGTGTCATGTTTTAAAATCAGTGTCAATTATTATAACAAAATGAGAAGGCTGATTTCGGATTCTGGTTCAGGTGCAAAATTTACCAGTAGGTAGGCAACTCTCTTTTCGTCAAAAGATTTATGCCAAACCTAGTGTATCATGCATATTTTACTCATTCGCAAAAGCATCGATGACTTGGAACTCAACTTTTTTTACAAGTTAAACTGAGTTTTCCAATGCAGATGGGTCATCCTTTATTGAACTATTCGTGAGTTTAGCAACCAATAACAAAAATATACCTCATTATGCAAGTCGTGAGATCGTGACCTTAACCGCCTCAATAACTTCAGATACAGCAACACGTGTGCCAATACACGATTACATTGTCATCAACGATGTATTGTTACATTACTTCGGTGTATATTAAACAGTACCTACGATATAGCTAGGGGGGGGGGGGGGGCAAGGGTGGACAATGGCCACTCTAGAAACTTCTTTGCCCACCCTAAAAAAATCGGCAGTATTGAAGTACTTACTGTTTAATCGCTTTTTATTGGGATTCCGTACCTCAAAACCGACCAAGATGTAAGGTTTGTAGAGTTGGGCTCTCACTAATTGACAATGGTTAGATAAGGAGGACGGCCGCCCCCCCTAGACAAAATCCCTAGCCACGCCAATGACAGTACCCTGCTTTGAAAACATCCAATGCTATTGAGCATGTGTGTTCTTATTTACAAGTAAATAGGCATTTCAGAGGATTATCACCTAAATACCCTTATATTGCCAGTCGATTCTGTAAAAATCTCACCGTGAAAACTTAGGTGAAGTGAGCGTGGAGTGAGCTGTCAATAGTGTCTATTCCTAGCAAAAACAAACTCACTTCACCTAAATTTTCATGGCGAGATTTTTACAGAATAGCACCGGTGGTGGAATGACAGCTCACTTCACCTAACTTCTCACGGTGAGATTATAACAGAATCGACCGGCTGTTACTTAGAAAGGACGGCTGAAATTAGGTATCAATGCATTAATAGGTGGTGTCAGACTCAAAGCATTTACTTAAAATAAACCTATTTTTTTATTTTTTTTACAGGCACTTTTGAACTGTCAAGGGGTGGGTCAGACAGAAAGATGAAACTAGTTGTCCTTTCCAAAGCGTAATAGGTACCTGGAGAATAACGGACAAGAAAAGTGTTCAGAGTGGATATAGCAGTACCCTATCATTAGTAGACTAGCAATATGCGATATTATAAAGAGAAATCTGGAAGATGGCCAAAACATTCTGAAATAAAGAAAACTTTGGACAAAAAAAAAAGAAAACTTTTATCAAACAGTAGTCTAGTCTAGACACATCATTCCATTATTCACTGATTTCTTTGTCAACTAATACAGCGCTACCACTCCTATTTTTACAGATGATGAGTCAATTTAGGCGATTCAGGAACACAATGCAATGCTTTGTGTTTTCAGTTTATTCCTACCTACTTACTTAAGTAGGTCTCAGGTATGCGAGTTTACGAGATCTGGCTGAACAAAGGCCTCAATTTCCTTCTAATAGTGCTTACGGCGTTTGGTGTGCTCAATTTTTTGATTAGGAGTCGTAAATGCCGCTTTTAACATAGGTAATATAAAGTCTAGACGCCAGCACATCAAGCTACTTCAATCTTTCAAATTTCTTTAATAGATTTTCAACTTTATTACTAAAGTATAAGGTTCCAAGTTGATTGGGAAAATTTTATTTTTGGGTAGCTTGATGTGCTGGCTTCTGTACATATATCAACGTTTCTAATGGTTTCAATTCCAGGTCCTGTAGTCGGATTGGCATAAATCACCCTCAGTTTTACATAGAAGAAACAAAACCTATGGATCCCAGATAATGAGAAAGATCCGTGAGAAAAGATAAAAATTTCCACACATTGTGTGAAGGCAGACACCCTTAGCGCATTTTTGTAATTTTTTCCTGCCGAAATCCGACCTCGCGATTTGATACTTTAACAAAATGTAAATTAACGTGTTTCCTTTCAATTTCCAGGTGTGCAGTGCGTGTGTGATGGTGCGCCTGCACTCAGTGCTGCTGCTGGCGGTAGCACTGTGCGGCGCCGCCACCACACTCGACTCGGAGCTCGGGCTTGGGAAGGCGATCAATATATTTATGAGGTGAGTAAGGCGGTAGAAAAACCGACTCATCAAATTGTGCAGTATCTCGGAGTTCAGTGATTGTATCTAGATACGAGCAATGAGTAGTAATGGGCAGAATTTGCTGTTAATTTCATCATCATCATTTCAGCCAAAAGACGTCCACTGCTGGACATAGGCCTCCTCCAAGCACCTCGATCCACTTCGACCGGCAACTCAATAGACGGATCTCTTAAGTCCTTGAACAGCGATCTTCGCCGCTTTAATGCAGACCGTATTAAGAACGCGATAGAGCGAAATAAAGGCGCCAAGGTCTTTGCCAGAGATCTGTCTATTGGGCAGAGCCAGCTTACGAAACTGAAGACCGATGATGGCAGGAGAGTATCCGCCAAACCTGAGCTGTTGAGAGAGATCGAGAGGTTCACTGCGGTCAAGAGCCGTCAGTGCCAATATTCCGCAAAAACGATGACACTGACAGGCCTTGAACGCGATTTCAATGTCCTGATCGCGTTCAGTTTCATTGGTGACGTTTGCCCTTAATGATTTCAACACTACAACACTTTGCTATGCATAACGGCAAACTGATTTATTTCAACTGCTCATTATGACGATAAAAACCACTAATTAACTCCTTAAATCTAAATTCCAGGTATGGCTACCTCAGCATCTGCATGCGGGTGGTCCCTCGTAACGACACAGAAGGCTGGGTCTTCAGGGAGCCAACAGTCTCCGTGTTCAGAGAGGTGGAGCAGTTCTCGATCGCGCCAACCCCACGGCGCGCGAAGACTCTGTTCGATGGAGACTTCCACATGGAGTTCTGCGATAACCTGAAGCAGCTGCTGCAGGCTTACTTTAGGGATTTTAGTTTTGAAAGGTGAGGGGTTTGGTTACCATGTGTAATTTATATTTAATTACAAGAAGCCTTTGTATTTACTGAACAAGCTCAGAGCTCAAGTGGAAAGTTCAGAAATTCAAGACGAACCATACTTATATTCTAATACATACAACCCTACAGTTAAATTACTTATTTTTAAGACCTTTCTTTTAGCAAGAGTCCCCTTAGTATCTGCAACAGGTTTGGCTTTCAAAACGGCGTCAAGCGTGGAGTCTGCAATGACTTTCCTCTCTTTATTTTTGTATCACCTTCGCCCATATCCCAATGACAACTTAGATGGATGGGCTTGAGGAAATTACCGGCAAGTATTCGTAAGTACCTACCTACAGATTAAGAAACTCGTCGGGTCAAGGAACACAATCTTTCTCATACCTTATTAATAATAATAATAATCATTTATTTCGAGCAACAACACTCATAGTGTTAGTAACAATACACACAATAATAATACACCTACACTCTTCTCTCTCATTATTACCTACTGGCTAATACCTGTTTTCAAAACTTACAGATTAGAACGTCCATGGCGCGCGTTCACCGCCGGCTGGCCAACCGACATCATGGCGAGGAACCTCGGAATCAACTCCTCCTTCATCAATGGAGACCACTGCTATGTCCTCGTCAGAGTCTCCAGGTAATTATCATCTGTTTTATGGCTTAGACTTAGGCCCACTTGCACCACAAATCTTTAAGAACGCCAGTTCAAAGATAAGAAATAGAGACTGAACTGAACTGGTTTTTTTTTATTTGACCTCTAAACTGCCGCCAACATTTGGCGATACCCACCTCAGAGGCTACTCAAACAAATGCCACAAGGGTAAACAGGGTCCCACCTCTTAACTGCCTGCTAGATTGTGATGTGCTAAATATAAGAGATACGAAGAATCCTAAACGACTCGTCGTTGGAAGAGAAATAAGCTCTAGTAGGTACTTAAACAATCTATCGATTTCAAAAGATACTGTTGCGCCAGCGGCACGTAGAAGAAAAGGTACTTAAAGTGTAGCTACCTAGTGATATTCTAAGAGGTCAGGCTTTACATGCCAGGAAGACTGCTCTGAATAAATTTCACTGACGAGACGCTTCTTAATCCAATATTAGCAGGCAAGCTTACCTATACTAATGTAATCTCAATCTTATTCCAGGTTCCGCGAGACGGCTAAGCTAAAAGACTTGCCTAGCAACATCGGAGTTGAAGACGTAGTGTATGACGCGATACAGGAGTCCACACTAGGAGATACGGCGTCAATAGCCGACTTTATCAGGAAGTATGGATCGCATTACATCGCATCATATATCACTGGGAACTCGTTGTATCAGGTGAGATACCTATATTTTATTGTCACGTGACTAGGATTGATATTTATGTCGAATCTTATTGTAGCCTTTCTACCGGGGACGTGCAGTTCCAAAAACCAAACAAAAGACAAAAGCATCACTTATAAAACAAAACTTGATTATAATTCGCCAGAGACCAAACTTAGTTGGCATTATAACCATAAAGAGGACTACGGTGATTGCAATTGTTTTGCAGAATATATGAAATTTAATATCCACTGATATTTCCCCACTGGGTAAGTCCATACACAGCAGTGGAAGCTAACTAGCTAATGTAATTAGTGTAATAACGATAACTCTTATCGGTTTCAATTAAAAATCTTTTTGTAAACGCCGCTACATATAATTACTTGAGAGATTGCCCCACAAAGAACATCTATATCCAGCAATGGTATACAGTTCACCTAGTCAATATGAATTGTACCATTACATTGCATGTTATAATATTTCCATCCAACTTCAGGTATTTGTGTTTTCTCGTGGCGTGTACTCCCGGATAAAGGAGCGCGTCAAATCCCGCGGTATCTCTGACATACCGGTGGCTGAGATGAACAATTTCTTCTCGCCGCTCTTCGCCGAACACGTTGGCGCTGTCAAGGTTTGGACTGTGTGTCACTTGAAGCCTGATTCTACATTTTATTTGATAAAACTAGAATACAATAGTAGAAATATTATATTTTTGAACAGTTTAAAAAATCACCCTGTATAACTGAATTGAAAATGGGGGGCGCTTATTATGCCTTCTCGCTTACACATTTAAGACAGAAATGATATGCGAGTGAGAGGGCATGGTTTTTAACGCCTAATTCAGACTTATTGCCCAATTACTTGTAAAAAAAAAGTTGTTAATGTAGAATCAGGCTAAATAATGCATGAAATCTATCCATACATTATCATTTCGATCACATGGATGGCGTTATGCATTACTTTTCAATCAGCAAACTTCTTTTCATTCCTAACATATCAACATCATTGTCATTGCGCATGACCATAATAAGTCATTTATATACTTTCCACGCATTCTCTCTCTTTCTCTATTTCTGATCATTATTTTTCATTATCACACCATTTCAAATCTTTAAAAACCTCAGAAAATCTTTGTAAGGTCTCTACATAATCGTAAAATAGTAGTATATTTTATTATATTTTTTAGTATATTTTATTAAGCATCTAAATAACAAATTGGGCATATTATAACATGAAAAACCGGGCAAGAGCGAGTCGGACTCGCGCACCGAGGGTTCCGTGCCATCACGTTTTTAAATTTTCATTGGCGATGCCTATATTCGTTAGAGAATTTTAACACTGCGCACTGCGGTGTAGAATATTGCAGTTTTAGGTCAGCGCCATCTCTTAACCGATAGTGGAACGAACTCTCACTAACAAACCTTAACCTCACTAACAAAACTTACACTAGTAAGTTTTGTTGATGATGTCTGAAAGTGTGGTATTTAGAGACATCGTTTTATTTTTCCTGTAATCTTTACATAAACTTCTATCACATAGAATTATTTTAAATTTTACTCTTAGCAAACTTCGAAGATACGGGGGAGAACGGTATTTTTTTTACAGTTTTAGTCAAAAGTCGAAAACTATGCGGCCTAAAAAATGTTTGAGAAGGTGCAAACTGCGCTCTTTTGTATGTTATCCCACATGCCCTAGTAGCTCCACTTCGAATTTTTCAGACGCACCGTATACAATACAAGGTTCAAGGTAACCTAACCTAACTAGGGAATGAAACAGCAATATAAGTTGAAAGAGAGAGAATATTATAAAAAAAAAAAACGAGAGGGCAAGAACAATAAATGAAAAGAAGTTTAGAACACCAGTCTAACCTCGAGTCTTGACAAAACCCTGGAGTACGCGCCACACAATTTTAAAATTAGAATAAAACATGAATCTTGTCTATGCTCTCACTCCAGGTGTTTGTGTTCTCTAGAACGGCTTACTCTATGATCAAAGAGAGGTTAAAGAGTAAAGGAGTAGCTGATATTACTGCTAAGGAGCTGGAAGGCTACTTCTCGCCGTGGCACGCCAAACACATAGGGCAGATTAAGGTAAAGATAATAGAAATGTAGAGTTAAAAAAACATGAATGATTGACACGTAACTAATTGAGAAAACAAACAGGAAAATATAATAATAGCATTTGATACGTTTAAGACAACTTTTTGTTCATTCAAACACCAGCCCAGTTCCTGTCTGAACCTGGCATTAAAGTAATTTGAAAAATGAATGAGACATTTTCAAAATGTGTATAAAGCTGGGTTCACACAGGGCCAGTTAATCTTTGGCCTTCCATTGCCTGTTTCCTTAAATCCTCAGATTGTGTTCTGTTTCTGATATTTTGACTACAACCTAACAAAACTCTGATTTTTAATTTGCTAGAATAAACTAGACAGCTGCGATCGACCTTTTTTGGTCAACATGACATTATATTTTGTTATACCTATTATATTAGCTGACATTTTGGTCTAGCAAATTAAAAACCAAAGTTTAGAGTTCTTTCTTTTCATAATTCAGTCTTCATCCAATACGAGTATATTTCATGAATCATTGCCAACCGAAAATCATATAATTTTTCAGCATTTCATAAATCACGGTCAACTATTAGACTAGTTTTACATAATAACTTTTTTATTTCCAGGTGGCCAGTGGTAACAAGACGGTAGAAAACTGGGCGACAAAGCGCCTAAGAGTCCATTACTACATATTCTCATATCCTAGCCTATTAAAATTACATGGAGAACCATCTCTGCTAAGAAGTTTAGACACATTACTAGGAAATGAAGCCTTATTACAATTAGAATTAAAGACATTAGCCCCTGCATTCAAAGATGTGAAAAAGAAGAAATGGTTCGAAGAGGTCATAGACAATTATTTAAAACTTTGGGAGAGTAACATGTGACGTAATATAGTAAATTCTTTAGTGAAATAGATATTTTTGTGACTTGACTAAAGTAACATCTATTTAGTTGCGATTAGCCGGTTAATGTCAACATTGATTTGTTAAAAATGTTGGACACGGCCAAAGTTAGAAATCTCATATTGAAACAATGCATAAAAGTGGCATTTTAGCATTTTTTAAATACAACGAAGATATTTATTTTATTGTGAATTTTGAATTAAAAATATAGTTTTAAGTACAATAAAATGGAAATGAATTTATTAAGACAAAGTGACTACTTAATGTTTAAAATAGTATAACGTAAATATGGTCAAAATAAAAATAGATTTAATCGAAGAATGAAATGAATCAAGTTTTGAATGATTTGTACATAGAATATTTTTACAAAGTGCCTTATATTCTTCCAAAATTATTTGTTAAGACGAGCGTTAAAATGTAAGAAATGTTATATGATTCCATAGTAGGCTATGAGACTGGAGTGATAAGTATATGTCGTCTAAAATAATCCTTATTAGCATTATGCTAAGACCCAACAATGCATAAGTACCACAAATTTAAATACCTACGTAGAAATATTTAAATAGTTACGTTAGTTATTAATACAAATACCACCAACCAATTCGCTTCTTTTGTTAACTTGAGTCTAAATACTATTTTGGGCATGTTGCCCATGTCAGTCCTTTATTCTGGAGAATTTGGGTGCTTTGGGGCTAATTTTACCAAAATTAGATATTTTTTATCTGTGGAATAAAATTCAAGTCTGTTTCGATCAACAATACCAAAGACGTCCCACAATTTCTAGTATGGAAAAATTGCCAAAAAACCATAAAGATACTCGATAAGACTTATTCTAGTATAATAAAAGTTTGGTTAAATTCGCCCATAATCATTTATAGTATAAAATAAACAAGTTAACAGACGTATTAGAGCATATTCCAAATCATATTGTTGCTAGTACACCAATCCACCGATAGAGGCGCTTGTGTATCTTGTATTGAAATGTTTATTCCTACCATAATTTTGTGTCGCCAATTTTATAGTCTACATTGGAATCAGTGTTCTGAAACTATTTTTAATTCTGTCCATTAATATAGATAACTTTTGACTATTTTAAATGACAATAAAGTATAGTTGTAACGTGCAATATGCGGTTTCGTGAGGAAAGCGGGATCAATCACTGTATGCATTTAGTTTCGAATAAGTACCTAGTTAAATTTTAAGTTAAAACAATAAGGTGGTGTAAATATTACTATTTTGATAAAAATAAAGTTATTTTGTGACTGATGTTGTGGTTTAACTATTTCTAATTAAGTACTGTTGCGCGCCACAATTCGCGCCACAAGAAAAAATAGCAAGGTATTGAAAATTCGGAAACAGATCCAGAGATTTTTTTTCTCTTTATAATAGCATTAAAAGTTAAAAATCGACCAGATGTCGGATAACGGCATTTTAGATGCCACGGCAGCCTGTTTGATATTACACTTTTGTTTCAGCTGGCAACTTTTAGCTACAAAGTACTTTGCGAGGGCAAAGACCTAACGTTATCTGATAACAGTTCTTAGTAAGTTGTGAATGAGCTCTTTAGGTACCTACTAGTAATTAAGTAGTTATCTGGGGAGACTGGATATGAAAGCGAATGACCCAATGTGACAAAATTTGAGAGGGGCCAACGTCCAGCAGAGAACTATAATAGTAAGTCTGGATTCAAACATATTTGTCATTTTAATTAGGAATCAGACATTGCAAAGTTTTGTATAGGACATTTAAGTATTTAGACAATATTATGTAGCAGACTAAAAATATTGGCATCAACATTAATTTCATAATGATCACGTGATTTTTCACATAGTTTTGACCTATCAAATTACTTGCCATAATTGAGTTTCGTATAAATTCAATTGCTCACTACAACAGACTCACTTTCTAGCCAAATGTAGATACTCCATATAAAAAGACCCAGTCTCATTATCCAGCCGAATGTGCGTCATATAAAAGACGCAAAATTAAAGTTATAAGAAAATAAACACAAATAAACTCTTGGAATAAAGACTATTATTAACTCCGCGATCGAATTCACAAGTGTTCACTAGATAAGGGTTAATTCACACAAGAGGTGAGGCGGGGTTATCGCAGCGCGTGAATGGAGCCGTCTATACCAACCTTGAGTTTTAATTGGTTGACCAATTTTATTTAGAACATTGATTTTATATAGTTGGCTAATTCCTTTTGTTTTAGAAGTAGATTAATACTTCATGATCATCATAATTTCAGTCGAAATAAGCCTCCCCCAAAGACCGCCACTTCGACCGGTTCTGTGCTTCTCGCATCCAACGGATTCCTCGGGCCTTCACCGGTCATCGGTGGGAGGCCTTCCAACGCTACGTTTTCCAGTACGTGCTCGCCAGTCCAGAATATTTCGGCCCCACCGGCCATCTGTTCTGCGAGCAATGTGCCCTGCCCACTGCCACTTCAGTTAGGTTAATCCTTACAGCCAACAAATAGCAGGAAATGTTAAATAGAACCAAACTGAAACGGTATCCGAATAAAACTGTGATTAGCATTTTTTTGACTAGGTATATTTAAAAAGCCGGCGAAGGGTTCCGTACCATCGTACAATAATTAAATTTACATATTAAAAATAAACACGTATCTTGTATGGTGGTTATTATTTTTTGTTATACACACTCTGTGAAAATTTCAACTGTCCACCTATCACGGCACATGAAATTCAGCCCGATGACAGACAGGCTCACGGACGTACAGCTACGGACAGATGGACGGACGGATGGCCGGATGGGTGGGTGAATGGACGGACGGACTGCGGAGGTTTAGTAGGTAATAGTGTCCCGTTGGTTCTTTGGGTGCGGAACCCTAAAAACGAGGTTCATTTCGACTGATATTAATAGGCATAGCACCGTATGGGCTAATAACCGCATCTTATATACCTACAGCGATTGTTTATGTTTAACTTTGATCTTTCAACTCAAGCGCACGTGGCTCCTCAGTATTGACGCAATCTAATTCTAGGTACTGGTTCTGCGTTATCCGGAAGACGAATGAGGAAGGTATTAAAATGCCTTATAATAAAACCAACCTCAAAAAAAAAATTATTTCACATAAACCTAAAGTGTATTCAAACTAATGTTTCAAAATGATGTTATTTCAAGTTAAACAAACATCAACTTTATTTTAATGGTTATTAAGTTGATTACAGAGTGACTAGCACTATTGAAAAAGTTATAAAAATGTTTGAACTTGTAGCGTAAACTGAACTTTATTGTGTAGGAATTAAAGTTATTTTTCTATAAACTCATATTTGTTTATATTTTTGGCAAATAACTCGCAAATGCAGATTACATGGGCACTTATGAAACGTCAAAACCTAGGTGCACGGTTCCAATAGGTCGTTTCTCTACTACAGGCTTTTGTTCAACTGCAGAGCAAAGGCCTTTTCATACGGAGAAGGAACGAGCATTGGTCACCACGTTTGCTCAAGACGGATTGGCGATTTTAGCCTTATGTTAACTATAGGTCCAGATTTCCTCGTGATGTTTTTCCTCCATCGATGGCAGTAATGTCTTATAGCTACCTAGTAATAATAAATAACTAGTAAGAAAACTATGCTAACTAAACTACTATCTAGTTTAAAAAATTTATGATTGACGTGAAAAAGTGTTTGTGCAAACCTACTTACAGAAATAAAATCATTTATCATTTATCATTTATCATTTATGATCGATAGGATGCAAATAAGGCACATCTAGTTTCAGGCTGAAATCTATGGAGCGAACTTAGACTTCAATCAAGCTGAGTACCGTTTCATACGAAAATGAACCTTATTTGTATAAGCTTAATGTGTTATATTCCTATAAGCGAATGTGATCCAGCATTTCATACGAATATTAACATTAAATATATATATTTAATGTTAATATTCGTATGAAACGCTGGATCACACACACACACTCAGTCGTGACCTAATACGTACCTACGTACCCACTTCTTGGGAATTAGTAGTCAGGAATTTTACTCATACGCATGCACATGACTAATTTAAGTTGGGTTTTCTCAGAACCACACACTACTGTAAAAGGTAGGTACCAATGTACCAAACAAGTGGTTTCGAGTTTAATTAGGTCGAAACGACTGACGCAAACGGGAAAATTGGTCCACAATTTGGTGAAAGTAAGTTATACCTATCTATAAATAATAGTGTCGTGTAGTGTTATTGAGTTTTTCCATCTGGAATTTCTCAGTAGCCACCCGGGGTCTAGGTACACCTCTGCCTAACCCTTCGAGCAGGGCAGTCTTTACCCGAGGGTGCAAGGGGTGCGTGGCACCCGGGCGCAGGGTCTTAGGAGGCGCCAGGGTAGTCCGTGAAATTCAAACTTACTATTTCATGAAATAAATATCTATCAATAGGGTTTTATGAACTTAGAGGGTAGTATATCAATACAACCCTCTAAGTCAATTGCAAGACAAACTATACAACCTGACACTGACCTGAACATTGCAAAAAATCTAAGAAATAACACGTAAAATTGAATTTTGCGGGCTACCTTGGTGCTACTCCCTAAAAATTGTGGATACCAAAATATTTTTGTTGCCAAGAAACAGCCTACGGTTTTTGCGCCCCGGTGCCCAATATGGTTAAGACGGCCCTGCCTTCGAGATGTACAGTCGTGATGATATGTTATGTGTAAATAATAGATAAAACAATTGTCACATTTCTCATTTCTATCTTATTTAACAAATCGATCTGTAGTTCTGACTACTAACGATACTTTAATGGAATCCAATTAGGAACATATTTTATCAAATATATCCATGACCCATCATTAGACTAATTTTTTTTTTACATCAATGAGGACAGATGTAAATTTATAAGAGTTTTATTTGGAATTTTCTATATGAATATAGTTTTAAAGGGAACAAATGAAGGTGCAAGATTTTTGCTAAAACCGTAAAAAATACCAATCAAATAATTGCTGGTCAGATAATAAAATTATTGGGAGAGGTGGATAACATACCCGTAAAGGCATAACCAGCGATAAAAAAAAATATGGGTAACTAAAAAACGGTTTCTATGGCTAATTAAAACAGAGGTTATTTCCTAGAATGATTTCCTGAGTATCAAATTAAATTGTATTGTGTTCTTTACGAAGTGAGTTCCCAATTACAAACACACCATGTCTTTTTGAATCAGAACGCCAGTATCACCCCCTCATCAAGACGAAGGGTTATGATGACGATGGTGGCAAATTAAGAGGTAGGAAGAATTTTCATGAATCGCAAACCTTTGGTACTTACTGAAAAGTTTCTCTGCTATAGTCGACCTTATGTAATGCAGGCTGGCAATAAAATGACTCTGGTTGCATTCTAAGTTCTAACATTCAATCGAATTTAGAACGAGCTGTCAAATATTTGTATTAGGTTTTTAGGTTTGGAAGAAAAGTGACAATATAGTTGGAATGGTGTAAAGACGTAAGCTCGGAATACACGTAAAGAAACCATATCGTTGTTTGATTTCTTATAGCCTACCGGTACAAAGCAGAATACTAACCTACCAATTAAGTTTTGAGAAAAGTCGACAGAACACTCTGAAAGAAATATGTTGACAGGTTCTTAAAATTGGAGACAAAATTTAGAACAATGATCTTGGCAAAATTAAGTTAAAAAATTCTTAAGAATTGGAGACTATAAAATTTAACACGTACAAAATTCCTTTAACTGAGACCGACTAATTTACAACTAACTCGGACAATTTATCTTAAACACTGTACTAGTAAGATACAACATTAAAAACTCACTATAAAGTGATATTAAGCTCAGCAAACAGGAAATGCATGCCAATCTGTTGCAGCAAGCGGAGATGCGAGCTATATACAGCAGAGATGGCAAATATGTGGTAGGATGCAGCAAAGTACCAAAAAATGGCATTACGAGTCTCACTATATCATCAGCAAGACACTGAATTGTGACAAAGTTTCCTAAATATATTAATGGACACTAATAAAATTAAAATATATTTGAGAACCTCAAAGAATTCCCATTTTGATGTTCTAAAAATAATAAATAGACAACTGCGACCAACTTGGATGTAGCACTCGTTTTTAGAAGCTCATTTATTAGAAGATCAATTAAATATTTCCCTTCTGTCTAATATAAGCTTAATTAATTCTTTAAAAAAAAGATCATCACGAGTAAATCACCAATCTACATATTCTGAACCAGAGCCCATGTTTACAAAAAGGTTTGTCACCCCTGCTCGACTGATAAGTAACAACCAACTAATCTGTTAGGTCAAGTTCACAAGCTGTTTACTTTGTCGAGTTATTAGCAAAATGTAAAAAAAAAATCAGTTTATTAGCCGCGTCGCCGCGGTTTATAGCTATAGTGTGTATTTAAATATGTTCGTGTATTATTGTGTAGTTTTATGTTGTTTTTGCTCTGTGCTGTGTTACAGTGAGGAAGATCTAGGCTACAGTTTAAATATTGGAAATGCTATCGATGTGTTTGCGAAGTAAGTCTTGATTTACTTTATTGTGTGTTGTAAAGTGCGTTATAATTACAATTAAAACGTGCTTAAGGAAAATAATTAGTGTAACTAAATTGTGTTAGTGTTTACTTGGAATTGTGTAGTTTAAGTGTTCGCTAAATAATTGAAAGATGGAAGATATTTGTAACTTTTTCAAAGAGATTAATTATAAAAGTCAGCCTTCTTGTTGTTTTAAAGTTATTCTTAAAATAAAATACACGCTTATCGCAAATTTTGTGTCATAAATAGTGAGTGTAATTTTGTTTAGTCTCGCTGTTAAATTATTATTTATTATTAAACGAATGTAAGTACACACTCTGATTCGGTTTAACACTCTGGGTTTGTATGATGATAAACTCAGGACATTTCCAATTATAAAGATATATTTCTTTGGGCGCCTACTTAATAAAGTAGTTTTTTTTTAAACGATTAGGGTTATGATGTTTTTGTTACACTTTTCATACTTCTTTTCTTCGTCTACGTTCATTTCGGTAATTTCGCAAACGATAAAAATTTAAAAATATATTTTCTTGAAGATCATTGCAGCTTTGCATAAAAATCTATAAGTACAATAAGAAAAAGTTTCAAAAACATCACTAAACATCAAAATGTAAACCTTATAAATCAAATCCGTCTTCAGTTACGGCGACCTATCACAAGTAACCCAAGTGATATCAGCAGACTACGAGGGAGAAGAAGTCGATGACCCGATAGTTCCCTTCAGCGAGAAGAATATCCGAGTGTTCTCAAATGTTACCAGTAAAGAGACCAAAGGAGATGTCGATGGCATCACTAATATGGAGCTGTTACTGTGTGAGACGTTTGAGGATCTCCTCGACGCATACTTTAAGAATTTTCAGATAGAAGGGTAAGTTATGATGAGGAATTGATATTTTGGAAGATGTTCTAGACCAGAGAAGCCGTTGGTCCCGGCTGTCATTCGTGGATCTTTGACAGTCGTTACGGGTCATCAGAAGCCCGAAAGGGGTACTACCCAGTAACTGGATTGTGGAGCTCAGTTAGGCAGTAGCTCCATATAAAGTACTGGTATTCAGTTGCAACCAATTGGACTGGAAAGCGACCCCAACATACTTGAGAAATGGCTTGGCAGATGATGATGATGAATACTACTAAGTAAAAGATGTAAATGATGTCTTTCATAAATCCTAGACTCAAAGAGGCATATTAGGTATTTTGCATCTTTGAGTCTAACAGGAAAATTTTTGACTAAAATTTAATGACCCCAAAAAATTTGGTTGTATTGAAAAACCCCACCAGAAAAGTAATATTTTACCTTCTTTCATCGTTAACAGCCTTTTTTATTGATTACCTTGGCCGTCAAGATAAAAACATGTTTTAGATAAGTATAGGTAAGAATACCCACATATCTAATAAAAAATTCAATGCGTTTGATTCTACACAACAAACATTGATACTCAAATCATTTTCATCTATTTACCTATTGTTGCAAAATATACAAAATTATAACCAACATACTTGGGAAAAGGCTAGACAGATGATAATAATGATATTCTACTAGAAAAGGTTTAATAAACCTAACACTGTGTGGGTCATAGCAATTAATTGACGTAACATAGGAAACATAACGTTCTGTTTAGAACAAATTAGGCGGCGAAAATATTTGCCAGCCTATCATTTGGCCGCTTCAACTAATTTGTATAGGTACATAAAGATGTAGGCAATGGTTCGCAGATATATCTTTGTTAATTTACATTCCTCATATTCTATCGCAAATGTTCAGATTCCTAATGAATGCGTGTGATTTATAGCTTAGACACGTTAGGCATTATTATCACTGGACCTGCCTACACTTACAATGACGACAACAAACAAACATTTCACGCTTAAATTAGAACGAATAGATTACACAGAATCCTAAAAATAGAACAACTTTACAAGTAACTCATCATGAATCATCAAAACATCTTAAATACCTACCTCTTTTTACAGAACAGACAAACCCTGGAAAGCGTTCATGGGCGACTGGATTCACGACGAGATAATGCGAACTTTCGGCATAGAATACGATCCAAAACCAGACTGCTGCTTCGTCCTGGTCAAACTGACCAAGGTCCACAAAACCGTAGAACTTGGCAATTTAGAAAGAGTCGCTGTTAAAGACTATGTTCAGAGAGCCATTGAAGACCTGAATGTAACTGACACGGCAGAAGTAAGGAAATTTATGAAGAGCTATGGAACGCACTATATTGACTCTTATGTGACAGGAAATATTGTTTACCAGGTATGTATAAAATTAAATACTAAATAAGAGAGGTTTGGAAAGCAGATAGAGATGTTTTCCCAAGAAATAAGAAATCATAAAAAGAGTATTGAACATCAGTGAGTATGTTTTACTTTATAGCAGGCCTGGTTAAGCTTGCAGACGTCAGTGGAAATGCGACAGCGTAATCGTTTGACATCTGGGATGACATTAAAAGCCTTAGCTACGCACACAATATACTACGCAGAGCTTAGTTGAAGTTTAGTGGCCTAAGCAAGTCTATAGACATTATGTAATATTTTCCAGGTGTTCAAATACAAGAGGCGTGGTTTCGAAATGTTACGTTCATACATCGCACTGCGCAACACCAGACGGACGGGTACTGCCAACCTTCGTTTCTACTTCTCGTCGTATTTCCTCAAACAAGTCGGTGATATTAGGGTAAGTTTAAAATAACTATTTCAACATTTGGCCCTATAAGTACTACAAGAGTTTGCATCTATGAATCTACTCTATGTCAATATTCCGAGTTGTTAGAAAACCATTTGATTGACTTTTACACAAAATACTAAAGTAAAATATATCAAGATAAGGATGTATAAAGAGAAACAGTGGCTTAAACGCTATTAAATGAAACAACAATCATACAAACAAAACCAGATCATTGTGTATAAGTCCAACTGCCATAACAATAAAAACGGCGTTCCACGGGATAGCATACTTAGCCCTATACTAATCATAGTCTTCACAAATAACCTTTTAGTCACTCACAACCAACCAAGATATTAGCAAAAATTACCAAAAATATTTATATTGACATCCTCAGATAGCCAGCGGCAACAAGACCATTGAAACTTGGGCACGAACCAATCTCCGAGACGGACAATACTTATACTCAAGACCAAGTCTTCTACGGCTGAATTACAACGCAGTTTTAGTCAGCAAGTTAAACAGTTTGATGGACAAGGGAGCCTTAATAGGCCTTAATCTAAAGACCTTAAGGCCTTTGTTTAAAGACAGGCGTAAAGCAGATAGTTATGCGGAAGTAGTAGAAAATGATTTGCAACTATGGGAAGTCAATGCTTAGTTTAAATTTATTATATTTTTATGAATTTGAAGCGTTTTCTAAAAAGCTAATATTAGCTAAGTATGTGTTTTTAATATGTTTATAAATTGGATGAGTTGTGTTAGTTACTACTTAAAATAATATTATCGAAATGTGTGAGGCAGTAATTTAATTTGAAATCAGTAGGATGCAATACTTTAAAATTATACCTTTTGCTTTAGTCAAATCATAAGTTACTGAGCAACTTCTTGTGGCCAAATCACATACAAAATACTACTTAATAAATACTTAATGTTTTATAACAAAACATAGAAATCTACCTGAACGCTGTAAATACCAGTATTTCAATATCAACAACATTAAAACAATTTTAATAACTGAATTAGTTTCAATTTAGTTTATTTAACATTTATTAATATACATCAAAATTGTCACATAATTATTATAAAGATTGACTTCAAATCATACTAAGCTTAGCGCAAACTTAAGGCGACAAGTGAACAAATTAAATATTATATTTCATAAATACGTACTTAATTAACACAACAATAATATATTAAGAGATCTTAAAAGCTCGCACATAGAAGCAACTACACTGTTTAATATCTTTCATTCTCGCTGTGTCTCAACTATTCTTTTAAATAAGCTAGTTCATATCCCTCCTCGCACACTGAGCGATTGCGACCATGATCTTAGTCACGTCTTCCATTAAGACACTGCCCCATAGCAGCCCACGGCTAAGCTACGCACGTGTACAATTGTACATAGCTTCGCTTTGTATGAAAATGTAGGGTATGTCCACTGCGACCCATGGTCACGCTACGAAAGAATGCGTGGCTTGAAAACAAACGAACCGCGCAGATGACGTGGGTAACCTCTCGGTGCACATCCTACGTAGTAGTGGACGGTCGACTTTCAAGTCGTTAATTACCACACTTATGAATCGGAAATACGTTTGGAGCATTTGCGACCATGGTCGCAGTTGCTCAGTGTTGACTAGCCATAGATCGCCTTTACCATCGCCTTCCTAAGCCTTAACAAATTACTGTCTAGATAAATCCATACAAAATATACTTCATTTTCAATAAGATATTCTTCCCATAAAGAATGGCAAAGGCGAGCAATCCAATTCAATTTAATTTCCGAAACCACATCAACAAGTTTCCTTCAGGGGTTTAAGAGATGGTATATATGTACTTATAAGTACCAATACTCGGATTGGTACTCGATATAATATCTCAAAGAGCAACGCACGAATAAATTCACTGGCTAAAATTCTATCCACAGTTTGGCAGGTACATTCATGCCATTTTTAGAAGGCTAAATTATTTTAAACCCTTTGTTTTGATGCCTGACTTTTCCGGGCACATTTCTCTTCTTTGCCTACTATAACTTTTCTTATTAATTTAGGTTTTTCTTCGTAATACATTTTTTAGTCATTCGATTAATGTCACTCATTTTCATCCGCGTCTTTTTCTAATAAACGATATTTCGAAACAATTAACGAAATCAATCTTCTGCATTAGGACAAACATTTCTTACTTGAGTACACCAAAGAGCATTATAACTTACAGCTTAGACACATAACAACATGGCGCCAACGATACGTAAAAACTTGCAATAAATTAATTGAACGCACTAATTCATTTTAATTGATTAAGAAATTACAATGTTATTAAAATGTACTGTAAAATTATTATAATTTTAAACGTTTCTTTGCATAAAAGTGCACAATTACCATAAGATTATATATAAATATCGATTAATGGATGTTTTATTAGTATATTTAAATAGTATTCTATTTTTTATATAAATTGGACTAAAAACGTAGGTAATAATTTTTTAATTTACAAATGTGCACTTCCATACAAAGATCTTCTGACGTATTACTATTTATTATAGTAAGTATTTATTATTCTATTGATTAAACATGATATTTAACATTATTCCATAACTTCGATTTAATCGACTGATTACCGTAGACAACCGGTTTATTTTTTGTTAAAAGTATAAAAGAACAAGCTAACACTTATTTTTGCAAAGTATATTACAAATGAATCGTCAGTCACATTAATATTAACTTTATAAAGTCCTTTCTGAAGCTCGATAAGATTGTATCACACCCATGAAGGGGAGTCCAGGTAAACGTTATTCAGACATTTAAAATTAGTCTTATTTCTATCACCGCGTATTTATATACTTAACACATTTTACTGTTCCCTCGTTCGAATCCAAATTCATTGTATATTTTTAGTATTTCAACACAGTCCAGAAATGAAAGAAAAGACGTAGGTAATTTTATTATTTTAGGACATCTTTTCTTTCAAAATACCTACATTACCATTCGTAATAGCGTTAATAGCATGATTATTTTTGTATACGCTAAGATTTCGGGTAAAATTATTATTTGGCACGTGCAGTCGTGACCTATATCTACATAGGCTCAAAAGTTTCGTCCACCGAACTTCCCACTTCATATTTCTGCCCCGGTAGTACATTAACAGCGTCGAATATTCGGGTTATCGTGATAGAATTAATACTGGCACTAATTGGCGTATTAGTAAAAAAAATTCGCGTTCCTTGAGGAATACAAAATATAATACATTAAAAAAACTCTGTCTGATCCGTGACGGTGTTAAGTATCGTGCTTGAGGGGCTTACATGACCTAAAGCGCGGTCACTGTCGGACTGCATAGAAAAGAAAGAGAAGCGCGATGACACAACCTTGGTAATTTATTGCAAAATATGAAGCAATTATTTAATGACAAAAAAACTATTGTTTGTGTTGTCAGCTTCTGGAATGTATTTTTTGAATTGGTTAAAGTGACTTACTAGGTTTTAAATGGTCACTAGGGAGTGAAAGGTGCACTTACTAGGTATCGATGTTTAAATATATCTCCTTTTATGTAAGTTTAAAACGCTGATGTTTTTGTATTTGGTAGAGACCTTCTAGGTTAGCAAGATTATGCAATAAAACGATTTTTGTAAAAAGTGTCCCTTACTAGGTTTTGAAATGGGACAGCAATATAGTTCCAGCACTAAGTTTTACCACGATAACCCGTCACTATTCATCAGTTAATGTCTTATTTTCGTTTGTGTGGTACCTGCAGCTCTCATCTCTTCTCCCCGGGGCCTTGTCTTCTTCGGGTCTCAGTGTATCTCGTAGGTGCTTGTTACGCGGGTGCACGCGTACTGGTTGCGCGACACCCGCTTTCCGTTCAGAAGGAGAAGCAGTGGGTTGTTCACGCGGATCGATTTGAAGTCGTAGTTCTGGAATTGTTGTTGTTCTCTATTAGCATAATATGTATGGAATACCGTACAACAACACAACATAAATCAATAATAGTTGAAGATGAGTTGTGGTGTTTTAGCGGAACTAACCGAATGGTTGATGACAGAAGAATAGGCTATTTGACAGTATGAATAATAAAGTGTTAAATGCTGTTATCCACATTTATTATAAATTTATAAAGGGATTTGCAATCATCCGACTTAAATATAATGGCTATTTTATTTCAAAATCCCTGTTAAAAAGTTATTAATTTCTAAATAATGTCACGTGATACAAAACAGTCAGGATTGGCTGAATCTAAGATGACGTCACAAAACAGTAGTCAGATCTGTCATTGTTGCAGTCGGTCTTACGATTTTTGATCTGTTTATATAAGATTATAAAATATTATCGTGAAAATTTGTGGTATTTTACAATCTCCATCGTATATTTTGGTATTCCACTCCATCATGGATGTCAATTTTGTGAAAGCAGACAGCAGAAACTTGCCCAAAGTGGACGCAATCATGGTTGGAATGTTCTTCAAAAATAACCCCGATTTTTATTCTGCAGAGCTGAGAAATGTAAAAACAGCAATCGATGGTCATAGGTTGACAACTCGTAACCCACATTTTTTCACAAAATGAGTATGGTACATCAAAAATTTTGAAATTAACCGCCGAACCTTTCTATTGATAACTCGTAATTCACAAAAAATGTCGCTCGAACAATTTATGCCAGAGTTGACAACTCACAACGAACGAGTATCAACTTGAACTCACTATTGCGCGAGTTACGAGGTGTCAACGCAAAATGCAGTTCGCAAAATTCACTGACAGAGTAACATTACGGCGTGGGTTTTAATTGTTTAAAAATAGTTTTACGTTTAATTACAACTTTAAATACGTCTATTTATTTCCGAAAAGTGTCCTTGAAGGTATATTGGTAAGTTTTTATTTTTATTTTACGTAGAACGCTCAATAAAAGCTCACTATTGAAATTTTAAGCCATCTTATCATCGATAACTTAATATGTAAAACTAATTAATGAGAAGTATTGAGTTATTTAACCATATTTTATGTAATAATCGTAATAAAGTAGCGATTTATTCTAAGTATATCATCTAAGATCTATGCGATAAAGTTTCAACATGGATTATTTAAGCAGGCAATGGAATAATTAGGTAGGTACTTATCTCGACGTCTTTTGTTTTAGTGTTATCATGGAGAAAAACAGTGAAGAAGAGCTTTTTAATGATGTTGTAACGGGCTTGAAGGAACAAGGACTAGTTTCTGTTAACGTTTATCGTAATAAGAGGAGTGAGTTTGTCTACGAAAGTCAATCACAAGAATCATTACAAAAGTCATCGAGCTCTTCCGAGTTACAGTTGTACAACTACGAGGTAAATGGAAACGGAGAAATGATACTTTTGAACACATCAGATCGACTTGAGAATGTTCTCCTGGAACATTCCCAAGTCTGTACGCCTGTATTTAGCGCCGAACAGAGCTGTCAAGATAATGGCGGGAGCTAGAGGTTCATCAATTACTGTTTTGAACGATATTACCACTTCGTCATTTTTAAACCAGCCTCAGATACCTTCCAGCCCAAGTCATAACCCGGAAAACATTGTCGAGAGTAAAAAAATATGACGCTATTTACGTTCCATCACAATACGCAGATATAACTAAGAAATCACGCAAATATCCATACGACGTCAAATTGTTAAAATATGACTTTTTCAAAAAATATGATGATCCAAAAGTGATGCGTTACGAAAGTATTAGGCCTGGAAAGAAAAAAGGAGATCCTGTTGTCACAGATCTTAAAGTTTTACTGTACGAACCAGATGGCAAAATTTATTATAAAATTGACATCTGCAATGAAAACTATTCTTTGTTACCAAGTAGACCAAGAAAAATTAATTTTCCAATATCAACCTACGAGCAACTTTTTCGCCTAAACTTACTTTATGCAAATATAATGATTTGCAAGCCCTTAAAACTGTAATACCTTCTGATTATCATTCTTTTTACGATAATTTGCCGCACATGTAATTTGGTTCAATCTAATATAATAATGTTTTTTTAAAAATTGACAGCTCGTAAGTAAATGTTGACTACTTGTAACACGTTAGTAGTGAGGTATTTTTAATATTGATAACTCATAACTGTTTGTTTATTGATTATTTAATGAAAAACCTATGGGGACAGTTTATTGTTTTAAGCTATATCAATAAATAATTTGATTACCTACCAACTACTTTTTTGTTTTATTTTTATTTAATTTTTTTTCGAAATTAAGCAGTTTTTTTCCCCTCCTGTAAAATATGACACATTGCAGTTACGTGTTGTCAACCTTTGACCATCGCAATGTATTGTACCATAAATATAACACTACGTAAGTAATCTTAATCCTGCGAAGGTGAAATAATAGTCTTTCTTTCAGTAAGTAATAGTTTTTTAGGTTATGAAGAATAAATTTTGTTTACAGTAAGTAATTAGTTTCCATTCTCAGGGCTGCACGAGAATCTTATGGTGACGATGCTATTGGGTACGTACAACTACGTCGTGGATCAGGACTTTGTTCCTGCGAGCAAGTTGTAACCACTTTCTACGCATTTTGGCATTCTTCGGCACATGAATAAACAATTTTTCCGGAGTTTTTTTTTTGACGTATTGGTGCAGTTTGGCATTGCACACCATTTATAATTCATTTTCTTATTAAACAGTAGAAAAAAAGCAGTACCAAAGCACTTTGGAAAGATTTGACTTATTGAAGTGTGTTTTGTTTACTGTGTTGTGACGTCACATGGAGCTAATGCCGCCATATTGCTCGAACTAACGTTTTGGCGGGATAATTAAACCATTCATTTTTAAGTTTGATTTTCTAACGAAAAACATCACAGAATTAAAAATAACTACTTTTTGTGGGTTCCTAATACACTACTAAATAATCTGAGATGGATTGCAAAACCTTGTCAAATACCCTATTGTGGTTTTTAGCACCAAGCATGTCAGTATTATAAATTGGTTTTATCCTTTGTAAATGTAAGTCGGTAACTTCGTAAGACATTTTGGAATTTTTGGTAAATGGAAGGCCCAGTAACTTCGCACTGAATTAACCCATGTGTTTATACTTGCAAATGGTACTAGGCGGAAATACTAGGTAGGGGGTGACTACTGACTCTAAGGACGACTAATAGAGAAGTCACAACATCTGCCTAGCCTTTTCCCAACTATGTTGGGGTTGGCTTTCAGTCTAACCGGATACAGTTGAGTACCAGTATTTTACATGGAGCGACTGCCTATCTGACCTCCACAACCCAGTTACTGGGTAAGACTGGTAACTGGACTAATAGAGAAGTATGGAAGGAAAAGACATGTTGCACCGACCCCAAATAAACTGGGATAAGGGCTGGAGAATGATGATAGCCCAGTGGCTATTTGGGATTTTTTGTAGAATTTTTATGAAGATGTCAGTACATCTTCATAAAAATTCTACAAAAAATCGCACAGGCGCTCAGATAGAAGGACACATAATCAACTTTCTGCAGTCTTGAGTCTTCTTAAACGTTACCATACCTAATGAGCGGACAGGACAAATTAACAGGCATTTCTGCCCCTTTGAAAAATTTTCTGTCCAACAGTGAAAACCATAAAAACAAGCATTAACATACCACATCTTCCGACTCATGCTTATGTGTCCGCATCAGAGGTTCGGGTATGGCCACACAGTCGCCGATAATGGTGCCGCGGCCATCCGCCCAATTATAAACAGTTACTAGCACGCATTCCATGCTTTCATCCACCAACGCGAATGTGCTGTAATGTGGAAATATTAGGGTTATTTGAGAAATAATTAACTTCAGTTTTGCAAAACCTATTCATGTTATGCAAATTTATATTCAAACACAAAAGGAATATGATTGTTTTTTTTAACGATATGATTCCCCAAAATTGACATGCATTCGACGAACACGATTATTATTTTAAACAAGTGTACGACTGTCTCGTGGAACAGTAGACCAGCTTTGTAAGGTATTTGTATTAGGAATTTCTAAGTAGCAGGATTTGTGCCCGATTAATGGATACAGGCACGCTCCCTAATAACATAAACACCGCCACACTAACGAAATGTGTATGTATTCACTAATTTAAAGCTCCTCTGCCCAACCCTTCGGAGAATACAGTCGTGATTACCAGATATCGATTTGGCCGATATATGTATGGATCTATATTTATTAGGCGCTACAGAATAGGCATATTTGTCTTTGTATTGGGATCACACTGATGGCAATTAATCAAATGCACCCAATTTGGTAATGCATCCGTGACCTTATAGTCGTATTTACAATGTGCATAATTGAAACCTTAACACTATCACGAGGAGGCTATTTTAATGTAATAAACGAAACCTTAAAGCCCCGTATTCATTGGAAACAAAGTTCAGCAACTTTTGTTTACCATGAATACGGAACATTAGTACGTTGCCAAAAACACTGCAACATAATCATGTTGGCAGCAACATGTTTCCCGCAACACAAAAACATGTTGCGAAACAATGTTTTCCAATGAATATGCGGCTTCAGGGACACACATACCACACAAACGATCGTTCTATGACTCCATCTTCAAAGTAGCTGTCGATCACAGGGCGGGCAGTGTTCCAAGCAGTTAAACTAAGTGTCCATTCCGAAGTGGGAAGCATTCGGACAAGAAAAAATACGTGCTTTTATAAAACAGAAACTTACAAACGGCGAACTTTGGACAAATATAAATATTGCTCTCGATTTCTTTTGTATTTAAATTGCAAGCCTGTGCAGTTATAATAAAGAGAAAGAAGTTTTTGCAAAGAAAAAGAAAATGTATTTACAACAAAATAGATATTTTATTTTTGTGGAAAGACTAAAGCCGAAGTTTCTGTTCTCTCTAGTGGTGTGGAGTAGCATTTCATATCAATCGACGGCGAGGTATAGTCTGTTCCAATAAGTATCGGATGAAAGTGTAAACAAACCCTGTTCAGGTTATAATTCTTACACGATCACTCACTAAAGGGAATGAGTAACACATTCATCTGTATGGAAGGAGGGAGGGAGGTTGCTAGGGATTTTGTTGCGCGACTTCTCCAGCTAAGAAATTGATGAAGTAAGGTTGTTTTGGGGGGCTGTCTTATGTAATTTTGACGTTCTAAAAGTGCTGATTCTCAGCCTGATTTGAATAAATGACTTTTGGTTTTGATTTAGATTTGATTTTGATAACTTATCAATATTCCAACAGATACCTATTGTTTGAAGGTTATTAAATTATTCAAATGATATAAATTCCATAATCATCGACGAAAATGTGAGATTATAAAATTAACCTCAATTGTCAAATGTCAAAAAAAAATCTTCAAGGTGATTTCAAATTATGATTATTCAAATAATCAAATTAAAGCACTCCATTTGTAAGTGGCGCTACAAATTGGCATCCACAAGTACGTTTTCTAATCAATTTGTTTACATTTTCATCAGCTACTTTTGGAACAGACCATAGATCGAGTAATCTTCTAGTATAACTGTCGACCGTTGTCGCCTAATCTCATTGTCTACCGATCGATAATTTGGATTGACTTTGGTTGCGTGGATGTGGTAACACCCATAGAACACGATTACATACTCCACACCACACTCTAGCAACCTACAAACTAGCACTCCCATTTTGGACGTATGCAGGATCGAAGTGACTTTTATAGCATGGACTAAATCGAAATTATGAAATTATGCTATAACTAAAATGATTTTATACAGAAATTGAATGGTTTATTAATGGTTACAAAGTACATGAAAAAGAAGCTAGCAACAATTTCGCATTAAAACGTCAACCTTTGTGGGAAATAAACGGGAATTATTGTTTTTTTTTTTTTATTTTATTGCTCACTTCTTCTTGTGTAGTTGTAGTGTGATAGGTACCCATCACACTAAAACTTAATGATCGTCTTTAATGGCAACCCTTTTGGAACTTGAAACTGTTTAAATAAAATCTTGGGTGAAATAATGCAATGATCTAGTATTTATAGCAGAAACTGCACATTTTATACACACCGCAAAAGAGATTGGTATGCAGGCAAGAAATAAACATTCCAAAACTCATTCTGTATAAATAATAACAACACATTGTATGCTTTATAAATATAAGAGGACCCATATCAATGACTTGTCAATTCAATTTTAGCACACGCACAAGTTTTCTAAAGTGTCTGCCTAAATACTAAACTCTTTTCAACTGTGTATCAGAAACCTCAGGAGCGACCATCCATTTTCATTTAAAGGCCTGCAAAATCTACCAAAAACGCAGTATCACTAAAAAAGGGAAGATACTTACAAAGGTACTGCGTTATCATTGTGTATGGAGCCGACGACTTTGCCCAGGATGACCTTGGCTTCGTTGGGCCCTTCTTGCAAGGCATCGAGGCGGGTGCGTTCCAGCGCCACCTCGCGGCGGTCGGCGAAAGCGTGGAGGCCTTCGCCGTAGAGGCCCAGCATCTTCTTGTCTATGGACTGGGGAAGGAGGTTGGTTAGTTCATAATCTTAACTGTTACGATATGTGTGTGTCGAATTCTTAATACAGTTGGCTTACAAGTCGATTAACCAGTATACTTAGTGGCGACTTTACGAAAAACTGGGAGTGAAGGAACTGACTCAAGAGCGACAACAGATCACAGACATACATACATATATGTATAGATGTAATAAACATGTAAACCTTCCGGAATAAATAAATCAACGTGGAAATAAATCGATGGTGTATTATATACTAGTTGCGCCACGCGGTTTCACCCTCATAAGTTTCGATCCTGTGGGAATATCGGGATAAAAAGTATATGTTAATCCAGGGTGTCAGCTACCTCGATACCAAATTTTATCAAAATTGGTCCAGCCGTTTGAGCGTGAAGAAGTAACAAACATATAAACACACACACACAAACTGTCGCCTTTATAATATTAGTGTGATTTACTCATTTATGTTATACGTATTTTGTACCGACCTTTTATCGTTTCTATTTTATTGTTTATCAGCGGAAACTTCATTTTATTTTACCTGAAAAATTTTGCGAAACTAATACTTAAAATAAAATTGTCGAATATTATGTAATCGTCGTATTTCGGCCATGGCGACAATATCAACGAAGACTAGCCTTTGGCGCGGGAGATATACTGCACAAGTTTGTCAGACACAGGTGCACTCATTTTTTACTTTACTCTCATAGTCTGATGGGGCGGCAAACCGACACGACCGCAAAGACCAGGCGCAGGACCAACGGTTTAACGTGCTTTCCGAGGCACGGGGGTATCACACTGCCAACTTCCAAACTCTGGGCTGTGATTAAGAAATTCTTAGTGGAAAAACCCAATAACAATAACACATTGTCGGATTCCCCACGTTCAGCAGTCGAGTTTGTGACCACGTAAACCAACTGGACGGGATACGAGGCTTTTGGCAACATGTATTATCATAAAATGTACGTCTTATTTGTGCAGAATAACGTACATAATAATAATTCTTTCTTTCTATTTTTTTCTTTCAAATCCGCCACACTTCGCAGTTTGACTGGCAGAAGATTGCAGAGGAGATAGATTATACTAACCTGCACCATAGTAGCCAGTCGCTTGCCCTTCAGTTTCCCGCGCGTCTTGACGAGCGCATGCGCTGAACTGACGAAGGTCATCAGTCGTGCGTGCTCCTGCTTCGGTGGCTCCCATGGTGGGTCCAGGCGGCTCGCATACTTGAAGTTTTGTAGAGCTTCGTCGTAGAATTCCGAGTATTTTAGTGCCTGGAAAAGAGTACATGAATGGAAGGTGTATAAATATTAGCTGTAAATTTATTTTTTCAGATTACATCTAAGCCCACTTTCGCACGGACGCGGACGTAATAATATTGCGGCAGGATTTTATCGCGCACTGGCGCGTCAAAAAAACACAATGTCGGACTTTCAACTCTCGGCGCTAAGCAGTTGAAAACACATTGCGCGAAAAAAAAATCACCGCGGGAAATACGCGCCCGTACAAACCTGGGCTAAGAGCATTAATTAATTTAGCCAAGTGCAAAATATAAAAGTTTTATGCGACGCTTTTAATAATATATTTTATCCATTACCTGTTCCAATTCAATTACAATGCGTGCCACGAAAGATGAGACTTGACACACCACGTGGTTTGACTTGCGCAGGACACGATTTTAGGTATCTTTAGCGGTATGAGGTCTCAGTGTGGGACGGGACCGGACGTCATAGGGGCAGCGGAAAGAGCGCGGGAGGCGGGGTCGAGTCTCATCTTTCGTGGCATGCATTGTACAGTTCATTTTTAGTAACAAATAGAAAATGAGATGATAATCTTCAATAACAATTGCGGCAACTGGCTCAGTGGCTAAACCATACCCTAATTGCGTAACACACTTTCAATTTCTATCTGAATGACTTTGAAGGATATTGTTAATCCATTACTTCATATGTTTGAAAAATGGGTCTGCTCAACAACATAAATAACACAATGAATTTTGTTGAATTGACAAAAAATAAACATAATAATTTCAAACTTACAATTCCCTTATTGTAGTATAAATCAGGCTGCCCCTTAGATATAGGATCCAACTCTGCCTGCCTATAAGCTTTCATAGATTGCTTCAGTGTATCTGGATCTTGGGCCACCATGAAGAACTGGCATAGGTACGCATTCCCCAGCACGGTCCATGATACACCATCTTTAATATCCTGGGCCACAGCTTCTCTGGCTAGCTCTACGCTTTTCAAAATGGCTGGATGTGCTTCTGAGCGCTTCTTGTCGCCACTCTCTTGGCGTAGGATGATTGAGAGGCAGCGAAGGGATAAGCGGTTGCGTTCCTAGATAAAATATTTTTTTATAAACTCAATAAATAAGTCGCTTTTTTGTGGTTCGAAATCATAAGCTCAAAGGTATCTTTCCGATTTGATATGTGTGATTTGATATATGACCTTCTAGCTCCTGCTAGAAGGTCATAGCACACATTGCAATAATTACGAAGTGATGACAATTTCCAATAGGAATAACTGATAAAGGAGAATTTTTACGCAATGGACAAAACTGTTAAGAATCAAATATTCAGCTCAGAGAAAATGTGTCAAGACAGATATAGATATTATTGCAGCAGCAGCAATCTTAACACTTTCAAGGGTACTAAGAAACTACACTAACTACAGGAAACAACCAATTGAAACCGTGCACCTAGCTTCTGACGTTTCATAAGTGCCCATGTAGGTCATGTGAAGTAAAATATTTTGATTTTGACTAAGTATGGCTACAGCTGTCATAAAAATAAAACTTCTAATGTGTGTCGTTTACCATGCCCAAATCTGTTAAATAATGTCTGGAATGTTGTGCATGTTTTTCTCAAATAAATAATACTTTTAAATCACAACTTACATGTTTCAGTGCCCCCTCAAAGCTCGCCTTTGCCTCCTTAACATTCATGTTCTTCCAGTAGCATTCACCCAGTTCATTCCACGCATCTATCAGATGAGGGTTAAGTTTAACCGCTTTGCTAAGACACTGCGTGGCTCTAGCATCGTATGTGGGGCATATGTTGTAGCATCGACCCTTCATGTATAGGAACTTGGCACGGTGAGCGAACGGAATTTGTGAGTCCACTGAAAGTTTTGTGTTGATGTTTATATCAATTATAGGAAGAAAGACTGGGATAATGATGATGATGATGTTAGTTTTGATGACTAATCTTAGTAATCACTAAGCTATTATAAGAATGCAAAGACTGCCGATCACACAAAAAACAATAGATACACCAGTCAAGTCACATAGATAGCAACAATAGGCAACAAATTACAGCAAGACATAGTGTAATTTTTTTCTTTCAGTTTTTAATTGAATTAAAATGGCATTATAAGGTTTCTTACCATCAATTGACTCAAATTTCTCAATTAGTACTTCTTTCTTTTCTTCCACACGCTTGTTCTTTTCAGTGGCCATTTCAATGGGATGGTTTTCAAAAAATAAATCCCTAAAGGCATAAAGATCTTGAAGCTCTTTCTGCAAAAAAATTAAATCATAATGAAACCTCCACAATGGCTTTTACAAATTTCGAGATAATTTGTGTTTATTATTGATGTAAAAGTAATTTTATTTCTACCAGATGTGCCGCAACTAGATAAATACCTTAATAAGAGCAAAGCGGTCAAATAAACAACATGTTTCTTTAATTACCAATAAGCCGTCCATTAGTTCTGCTACATTCTCCACAATATCAGCTTCAGTTTCGGAGTCTTGAGACATGTTCACGATTCTTATTTCACACCTTAATTAATTCAATAATCGGTTGTAATTTTAATTTAATAAATCCCGAAATACCGATTGCCGATTGATTGAAACCTCTCAAGAACCTGACCATGACCACAGAGTACTTTTTGATAGACTGAAAATCCCAATCAGTGTTGCCACACGCCAGATCGAGAAATCTGGACAGAACGGTCGAAAAATCTGTACAAAATCTGTATGAACACAAAACGCTAAAATCTGTATAAAATCTGTAAAACTGTAATAAAATCTGTACAAAATCTGTTCAAGAAAACAATAGTCACAACACAAAATCGACAAGAAAGTCAAGAAATCTTAGCGCAAATACGACTCGCGATGCTCGACTAGAACTAGAAGTTGAAACTCCAACCCAGTGTTGCCAGACGTTTTGAATGAGCGATCGTACGATGGGTGAATAAAAAATCGTATTCCCTAAGAAGGCTACTAAAAAAAAATAGTACGTTTTCAAAACCTTTGTTTTATAATATTAAAGCAAATAATTTAAACACACACTTTTAAGTCTTGATTTATCCCCGTAAAGGGTTTTGCTGTTCATATTATTTAACATTTCTCGCGTTGGAAAAAAAATCCACACAACACTCATATAGCGCTTATGATTAAAAACTTTCTCACTTTATCTTCAAATAACTAAATATTGAATGAAAAACTTCCGACTTTCGAGTAACGTAACGTATAACATTGGGATGTAAGAGAAATCCCCTAACCATAGGCAAATCTAACTAACTAGTGATGTGAAGGGTTGGTACTTAGTAAGTAAAATAATAAATAATGACGTGCTATATTGATATTAGTACTCTGTTTGTATGAAATCTAAAAAAGTCGTATGTTTACGTACGATTTCTGCCCCTTGATCGTACATGCAAAATAAATGTAAAAAATCGTATGAATACGATTTAAATCGTACATCTGGCAACGCTGCTCCAACCAAACAAATCGTTTCATCGTGCTCATTCCGTTCATTCATTTGTCCCTGGCAACATTTATAGCGTACTGAAGGGATTCCCCGAAACTTATGTTTCATTTCAAACATAGTTTACACAAAACACAGGGAAAAAATGTTGAAGGCAATAAATAAACACTAAATACACTAAAAAGAGATACATTTTCAATCATTTCATCATAGATTATGTGAGGAAGCGAAAATCTGTATAAAAGTTATGCTAAATCTGTAATCTGTATTGGTGATGAAAAATCTGATAGATACAGATAAATCTGTATATATGGCAACACTGATCCCGACTAAATCCTCATACGATCCTGTAAACAAAGAGGTTTACTTTTTAGTTGTCATTTGTAAGAGATGTAGATAAGGACAGCAATACAGTTTCAGTAACAAGACATGAAATAGAAGGATTTAATGGAATACTTAATAAACTCGTTCACATAAATTCGAAACGCAACATAGTCTATGACACGATTAATTGATTTTTAATTTCGCTCCGAACGTAGACAGAGGGAATAAAATTTATAAATAATCAGGAATGTAAATTTTATTTTTTAAACCTACTTCAAAAAAAAAGGAGGTTCTCAATTCGGATGTTTACATATATATTTTTTTTTATGTATGTTCGGGCATAATTTCCTCAAATAAAGACGGATTTGCAAAATTTTTTTGTTCGAGTAAGATCTGATAATGAGTTTCGGAGACAGACAACGTAACTCTTCAATAAATGCCAGCAAATCAACCGCGATTGCTGCTATAGCATTGTTTACGCAATCACACAACATAACACCACGCCTAAGTGCACTTTCAAGGGGTAGGCAGATGTGTTTTTTTTTTTTGAAGTGAAAACTTCTTTAGCGGCGCTGTGTACTTTTTTTGGAATGGGTAAAAACTTCTAAACTCGCGTCAGGTCACGTGACCCTGATCGAAAATTCGTAAGACGTAAAACGTAAGACGCGCGTTGTTGAGGACAGCGCCATCTATGCACATCGGGAAGAACTACGAGGGCCTCGCGTACTAAATACGTAGTTCATCCAACAACGACGAGATGGCGCTGAACCACGGATATATAACTGACGACGAGCTCCATGCGAGCGGCTTGCTTCTCTTACCACTGCCGCGACCAACACCACGAACTGAAGTCTATCCTGTGTGCTTATTTGTAAATCTGAATAAATTCCTTTCACGAGAAGAATAAACCAGTTACTTTGGTCATCATACCTGATTTGCAAAAAACCCTATAAAATAAGGAACACACCTTAACACGCGTGTTTTGTTTATAAGACGATTCACAAAATACACTCGTAATTGTTCAAGTTTTCACTTCTGTCGGCACTACCGGAGTGCCAGTGTTTTTTTTTTATGGCAATTTGCCGAAGGTTACGGCAATTTCTGCCAGTGTCGCGTAGTGACTATACATGGGTATTATATTATAATGGATAAATATTTATATGGATATGAACTTAAACTTTTTGTGGCAATCCTTTTAGCCCTGAAATAAACTCAAAACATAGGGGTTAGTTATAGTTAGTAACACAAAATATATACGTCTAAACAGTAAATTAAATAGCTAGGTTTTAGATATCTACATATTAGAGTTTAATATTGTTATTAGAAATAAATGTAATAAAAGCACGTATAATTTGGGGATTAGGGAAAAATGAAAGGAGGTGGCGGATTTTGCAATAACTTTATCAAAAGAGGAAAGATTATTCAAAGGGCAATTTAAAAATATGTGGTCCAACGTACCATCATCCAGCCCCAATACCTTCCTGTCACTGATATTCACATAGCAAGTAGTGTTATATGAATTTGTTTGGGGTAGGTAGGTACAACTAAAAAGTGAAAAATAAAAAACTTTTTTACAAAAAAGAAGTCGGTTGTTTTTTTTTTGTAAAAAAGTTTTTATTTGGCTCATTGCAACTACGAATATTAAATAATCATTGAATGAATTTGTTTCACGTTTTAAACATGACACTGGCAACATCAACATTTGCTTTTGCTATGTCAAATAATCTCTCAATGTTATGATACAGAATATCCATTCCTAATATATCCGATATATCCTAATAATTATGAAAGGATAACTTCGGCTTACTTTCGCCTTGTCTGTCGAAAAGTACTCTATAGCCTTGTGCAGCCTAGGAGTATACCAGTATTCTATTTGCTGTTCTGTGATATATCTTCTGAATCTGTGGAGTGTGGTGCAGCTTCTCAATAACTATCTGTAAAGTGTAAACAGTAAATGCGTATGCGCATAATTTCACTCGTCTTGTGTTATGTGCTATTGTGTGACTTCGCAGACAAACATTATATACGCTGTTCAATGGCATACTCACAGAGCTTAAATACCCTAACGGGGGCATACCATAAAGACATCATAGTTGACCAAAGTGGTGAAACTAAATGTGGATTGTGTCAAATATTTATTAATGACAGTGATAGTAGGGTTGCCAACCGTACTCTAAAATAGAGTATTGTCCTCTATATCATGTAGGCGTACTCTATAATCTATAACACCAATAGAGTACGCTAAAATACTCTTTTTTACACAATGTTTACTTAACTAGTGCCAGTCTGTAATAATATGCAAAAACCCATAATCAGAATTAAAAAGTCTACTATTTACTGTTTAATTTAATCATTTATAACAAATTATAGAAGGAAAACTTAATTTACAAAGACTAAACATCCACATGGACAGTTTATATTCAGAAGTAATAATTTTAAAAGAACTCCAAGCCGAATGCAAAAAAATGGCAATTTATTTTTAAAAAACGTCCTGAAGAAGTTGATTGTTTAAAAAACTGATTAGCTATATACTCTCTGTTCAAGCCACTTCAGCATTTACTGAAAGAGTCTTTTCGGTCATGAATGTGACGTGACGAGAAGAGAGAAACAGAGCTTCATTGAAATTGATCAAAAATTAGCTCTTGATATATATATTATGTATGTATATAACTTTAGAGTTGGAATGTTTGGACTCATACAATTCCTTTAAGAACAATGAAAAATTGTTATGTGCTGCAAAAAGTACAAAAAATACCTTTTTAAAAGTACAAAATAAATGATACTCTTTTTTGTAAGTCCGTACTCTTTATTTACCTCCTTTAAAATCAGATATACTCTATTTCTTCTAAAAAAAGTTGGCAACCCTAAGTGATAGCTCTATAGAGTATCATCTAAACGACACAGAACATTCAAGCATGTACATTGAAAGGCTTATGATTCGGAACAATATTGTGGGGAATGGCAAAAAAATTTGTTGTCATTTGTGCAATCAAGTTTCTGATGTAACAGAAATATTAAACCATATAGATAGCACTCATCACAAAGATAAAATAAGCGTTGTGAAGAAATTAATTGAGAAGGATGGAGGATTGCTTATTTTACCGGAGAACATATCTAAAATTGGCTCTTCAGCCAATTGTTTGGCCTGTGACCGCTATGTAGACTTCAATCAAGAAGCAATAAAGTCCCACATTGAATCTGCAAAACACAGAAGAGCTCGAGCTATAGCTGTTCAACCACAAAATGCAATATTCTCAGTTGAGGACAGCAGTGAAGATCTGTGGTGCAAAATCTGCCAAGTCTACTTTGAAAATTATATAGAAGTCATATTTGAACATGTTGATGAAGATCCTGTGCATTTAAAAAATCTACACAAAATTCACCTGTTGATCAAAGGTCAAAATATAAGTATTGAGAAATTCTTATATGACCCTAAGGAAGATAAGGCTTTCTGTAAGCAGTGTGGAATTGAAGTACCATGTAATATTGATAACATGGATAGACATATTAGGGGTAAACAGCACATCAAGAGTAGTATGAATAAGGATTAAAAATATTATTACCTGCAATAATTATTTTGTATTTACCTAACACTTGCACAACTTTGTTTAGGTACTTACAATAAAATAAAATAAAGATTTTGTGGTTTTTATTTGTTCACTATTCATTATAATCTCCTTTTACAATTTTAGGTAACTTGCAACCAATATGGCATGAAATTTGACTTTTTCTGAGGAAGGAAATATTATGTGGGATCAATATTCAATGATTTTAGGTGTTTACAAAATGTATTTTTTAAATTGTTACGTATTATAGAGAAATACCTCTCTTTAAAAGTAGGCGCAAAGCTACCAGAAGAAAGTTCAAACTATGTTCGAACTTGTTGATTAAAGGACAATGTTCCACTTCCAATCTTTTATGATGTAATCTATGGTTTAGAAGTAAGTCGATGGCAACATACCACGCAAGGAAGATAAGAAAGGTGATTGTAAAATACTTTATAAAAATAAGAAATAAAAAGAACAAGTGCATGAAACAATTTATTATTCCTCCACCATGAAAAATAATCAACAGTGGTAGCAGACCGTGGTTCTCTGCTTTCCTGCACACGAAACTCCGGCAGTCAGTGAGAGAAAAAAAAAAACATCGTCGAACGCGAACGCAACGTGTAACCAAAAAAATGGCGTCGGGACATTACGAGTTTGGTAAATTAAAACAGTTTGAAGGAGAAAATTTCGATACGTGGAAATACAGATTAAAAACTATATTAAAGGAGCAGGAATGCTTAGAGGCTATAGAAAGTGAGGAATTTGCGATAAAAACAGAGAACATAAAAAAGGAAACAAGAGCAGTAAGCATTTTAGTAAGCTCCATCGCAGACAGTCATATCGAATACATAAAAGACGAGAAAACGGCTTATGGGATGCTTGAGAAATTGGAAGAAAACTTTATGAAGAAAAATACCAGAAGCAAAATTTTTATAAGAAGACAATTAATGGAAATTAAGTTTAATGAAAATGAAAAATTGCAGTCACACTTTACACAAATGGAGGAATTGTTTACACAACTCAAAAATGGAGGATCCACCCTGTCAGAGGAAGAAAAGGTCAATTACATTTTACTCAGTATGCCGAAATCGTATGAAGTGGTAATAACAACTTTGGAAACTATGACTGATCTTAGTGTCAACTTTGTCAAAGAGAGATTGCTGGGGGAAGAAGAGAAAAGAAAGAAAACAAAATCAGTGGACTCAAAAGCTGTCGACAATGCATTCTTGTGCTATAACTGTGGTTTGCCGGGCCATAAGAAGTTTCAATGCCGTAATAGAGGGAGAGGAAGTTATGGATCAGCCCGAGGAGGTAATGCAGGACGCGGACAAACAGGACAAGAAGGACATGACCCGAACGCAGGACGAGGACGTGGATATTATAGAGGACGTGGACATGGCAGAGGACGAGGACAATATAGGGGACAACACTATGAAAAGAACCATCACACATTCCTGTCAACATTCAAAGAAGAGGAGGCACCGCTGTGTATTAGTGAGGTGAATATAAATGAAAGAAACTCTGAGGTGAATATAAATGAAAGTAACTACACTACATGGTGTGTTGACTCAGGTTGCTCTGATCATTTAACTAACGATAAAAGATTCTTTATTGATTACATAAAATTAAGTAAACCTAAGATAATTGCAGCAGCTAAAAATGGTATTATGTTACAAGCAGAAGGCATAGGTAATATTCATGTAAAATGTTTTGTTGGTAGAAAAGAGTCATATTTTACTATTAAAAATGTTTATTATGTCCCTGATTTAAGAAAGAACTTATTGTCAGTATCTAAAATGGAAAACCATGGCTTTAGAGTAGAATTTTACAAAGGTAAGGTTAGAGTATACAATTATAATGATCTTTCCATGATAGGTAATCAAGAAGGTTCACTTTACACAGTAAAATTGTTAATAAATAAACTGGAATGTGACTCCACTAATATTGATGATGTTAACTTATGGCATAGGCGTTTTGGACACCTAGGAATTAAAAATTTAAGTTTATTGAAACAAAATAACATGGTAAATGGATTAGGAGACTTAAAAACAAATAATTATGATACATTATGTGAACAGTGTTTGACAGGTAAAATGACAAGACAACCATTTAATAGAGAAGGTCATAGGGCGTCCAGGCCTTTGGAATTAGTGCATACAGATGTGTGTGGGCCAATTAACCCACCAACAAGAGATGGATATCGTTATTTTATAACATTTATTGATGATTATACTCATTTTGTAATGATATACCTCTTAAATAATAAAGGGGAAGTTTTTAGTAAATTCAAACAATATTATTATTATGTTACAAACCATTTCAATAGGAATATCTTAAAACTTAGATCAGATAACGGTAAGGAATATGTAAATAAAGAGTTTCAAGATTTTTGTTATTACAAAGGAATTAAATTGGAGTATACGGTCCCATATAATCCAGAAATGAATGGGGTAGCAGAGAGAATGAATAGAACGTTGATGGAAAAGACCAGAACAATTTTATTAGATTCAACATTAGGAAAAGAGTTTTGGGGAGATGCTGTATTGTACTCCGCATATGTTAGTAACCGAAGTCCATCAGCAGGTAGGCACCATACTGCAAGTGAACTCTGGGAAGGAAGAAAACCAAATGTGTCAAACATGAGAGTATTTGGAAGCTTAGCATATAATCATGTACCAAAAGAATACAGACAAAAGCTTGATAACACCGGACGTAAGATGATTATGATTGGATATGCTCCAGCAGGTTACATACTCTTCGATCCTGAAACACAAAAGACAGTACATGCAAGAAATGTAATATTTGATGAAAAACCTAAAGAAAAATATGTACCAAGAATTTACTTACCTTACCAAGATGTAGAAGGAAAAAATGAAGCACCTGAAGAAGGAAGGAAATCACCTGAAAATAAAAAGGAAGAAGGTAAGAGAATAACAGAGAAGAAGACAGAAGATAACACACAAGAGAGACAGAATACGGGGTTATGCAGAGAAGAAAACACAGAAGTTTATGAAGATGCAGAGCAAGAAATAGAAGACAGTCAGATTGAAAAGGAGCTGACAAACAGGGAGAGACCAAGAAGGAATACAAGAAAACCTAAATGGCAAGCAGATTACCAGTTAGGAAATAATGAAGATACAGGAGATATATTATATGCTTTATTTGCGTTTCATTCTGACACACCACAATGTTTTGAAGAGATACAGAACAGAGAAGATAAACAGCAATGGGAAAATGCTATATCAGAAGAAATTAAAGTCCTACAAGAGAGTGAAACATGGAGGATAGTACCTAAACCAGAGAATAAGAAGTTAATAGATAGCAAGTGGATATTTACTAGAAAAGAAATTGGAGACAAGGAAATATGTAAAGCAAGGTTGGTAGTAAGAGGATTTCAGCAAAAAGAAAATTTAGAAGACATTTACTCACCGGTTTTGAAACTGCAAACATTAAGAGTGTTGTTGTCAGTAGCAGCACACAGAGACTATAATATTCATCAAATGGACGTCAAAGGAGCTTTTCTTTATGGTAGGATAGATGAAGATGTATACTTAAAGCCCCCTCAGGGATTAAATATACCAGATGGTCATGTACTAAAACTAAATAAGTCACTATATGGGTTAAAGAAATCTCCCAAATATTGGTATGAAAAATTTAACGAAGTTATTACTACTTATAGTTTTGAGAGATCTAAAAATGATTATTGTTTGTATTATAAAAAGGATATATACTTACTAATTTATGTTGATGATCTGTTAATTTTTGGGCCTAACACTAAAGAAATAGAAAAGGTAAAAAGCTATTTGTCAGAAAAATTTAGAATGAAAGATATGGGAAGTAATAATTTAACTTATTTGGGAATATCTATATTAAAACAAAATGGACAGATCTATCTTAATCAAACTAAGTATTTACAAAATGTTTTAAAGAAATATGGTATGCAAGATTGTAAGGGCATGGACACACCTATGGATCCAAATTTACTACTAGACATAAACACTGATATAGATATGACATTAGAAAACTATTGTAGATCACTCATAGGATCTTTAATGTATTGTATGGTTAGCACTAGACCAGATTTAGCTACAGCCGTTTCATACTTGAGCAGATTTCAAGGAAAACCTAATGTAAAACTGGTAAAAGCTTTAAAGCGAGTTCTTAGATATATAAAACAAACACTTAATTATCAGTTAATCTATACCAAGTGTAATAATAATACTTTAATAGGATATGCTGATTCTGACTTTGCTAGAAGCATGGACAGAAAGTCCACTAGTGGTTATGTTTTTAAACTTTATGGTAATACTATTTCTTGGAAGTCTAAGAAACAAAATACTGTGACATTAAGTACTACTGAGGCTGAGTTAGTAGCTTTGTGTGAAAGTTCTGTAGAGGCTTGCTGGTTAATTAAATTACTTAAAGATGTAGATGTTAACTTGGAACATGTAACTATTTTTGAAGATAATCAGAGTACTTTAAAAACTGTTAATAACCCTGACCAGAAACGACTCAAACATATTGATATAAAATATAATTTCGTTAAGGAAAAGTAGAACAGGGACTCATAAAAGTGATTTATATTTCTACAAACAATCAGTTAGCAGATTTAATGACTAAGCCTCTATCTACTCATCTATTTAGAAAGTTTGTTACTTTGTTGGGTTTGGAAGATTGTAACATTGAGGGAGAGTGTTGATTAAAGGACAATGTTCCACTTCCAATCTTTTATGATGTAATCTATGGTTTAGAAGTAAGTCGATGGCAACATACCACGCAAGGAAGATAAGAAAGGTGATTGTAAAATACTTTATAAAAATAAGAAATAAAAAGAACAAGTGCATGAAACAATTTATTATTCCTCCACCATGAAAAATAATCAACAGAACTGATGTGAACCAAACTACAATACATTTAATTTAATGCTTCAGTTGACTAGTTCTCAGCAATGCAGTGCTTATTTACCTAGGTATTATATAGCGCAGAATTTATTAATTTATGTACCTAGTATATAATATTATTAATTACAAGATAACATTTCCCGGGGATTTCTGGAACAATATTGACAGAAGTTGCAACAGCTAAAAAAGTTTGTCAAAATTTTGTTGTTTTGATAAAGATTTTTTATAACTTGAAATATAGAAAATAAGTCAAAGATGGCAGATTATTGCTATAATTCATAATGATCAATTTAGTATTATTGAGAAGAAAATAAAAATGAGTTTGTGAGTCATGTAAAAAATGTTGCCATTTAAAAAATATTCATCCCATTCTGTCATCTATTATCGATCTTCTGTCAAAGAGACGGAGAAAAAACTTAAAAAATAAAAATATCACCTGTCAAACTGTCAACTCAATCCCAAAAAATTTCGCGAAATTTCAAGTTACTCATTTTAAACCGTAATCCGCTGCTAATTTAAATCGTTATTAGTGTAATTAACGTAACAATTGTAATAAGTTAAAATGAAAACAGGTTTGTTATACGGGGTGGTCGCCTGCTCAAAGACGCGAGTACGTTGCGTATTTTGCGGGGTTTATATTCCGAAGGCGAGTAAATGCATCGAGCAACACACAAATGGTGCAAAACACAAGGAAAACATAGAGCTGATGAATGAGAACGGCATATCTTTTAGTAACGACATACTCCACTGCAAACCATGCAACCGAAACCTGCCCGATGATGAGTCTGTTACAAAGCACATCGAGAGCGATGACCATGCGAACTGGATGGCGGCAATGGACGACCTCGTCGATGGTGAGTTCATCACGCTAGACGCCTTTCTGTCCTGCGAGAAAGACGAAGTTTTCTGTGAGGTGTGCAACAGCAGCGTCAACTGCTCCCTCCAGAGCATCGAGGAGCACGTCAACCACATTAACCATAGAGCCAACATCACCATGCGACTAAAACCCCTAAATGGCATATTCCCAGTAGATAACGAAGATGAAGTCTGGTGCAAAGTCTGTGATGCATATATTGATAACACAGTACAGAGCGTTCTCAGCCACATTGACGATGATGAGCAGCATATGGAGTGGTTCTCTGAGATTGAAGATCTAATTGAGAACCAGGAGGTTTCTATTGAGTCTTACTTGGCAAATGAGCACGAGAACTTTGCATATTGCAACAAATGCCACATGGAAGTGACCTGCAATGCTCAGAGTATTGAGAGCCATGTGCATAGCGAGGCACATTTGAATCAGTTTGGATTATAGGAAAACGCCCCCCCTGCTACCGTCGTGGACGTGGCTAGTTGGGTTCAATGAGTATTATTTTCAGTTCTGTTAATTTTCCCGTTAATAATTTTCATATTTTTTTCATTTAACTAATTTGAAAACTGAACATTGTTTTGTTATTATTAAGATTTGTTACAATTCACTGAAATATATCACTACATAAGAAATTTGAACTATTTTACTGTAGTTAATTTAATTGATTGATTTTCTTTTCTTTTTATTGATCACAACTAGCAGTTCTTTCAGTTTAATCGAAATGGGGTTAAATGTGAATACAAATAAATACAAACCTGTTGATCAGGGCTTGAGGAGTTATAACCCAGTAAATAATAAGCCCTATTCAATTAAATTATTTGCTGTTCGCAAAATATACATCATAGTTATCAGCTTCAACAAATATTCATTCTTTATTTGTATTCGACGCTTGAAAGGCAAAATTGACTAAGCGACATAGGACAAACTTTACAGGAAGACAGTTTAAAGTTTAACTTTTCGGGAAAAAAAAACCATATAAATTCTTGTAATCATTCTACAGGCGTAATTCTTGCTATTTTGGAAATCTATGTTTCTTTTTTTCCGAAAAGTTAACTTTAAACTGTCTTCCTGTAAAGTTAGTCCTATGTCGCTTAGTCAATTTTGCCTTTCAAGCGTCGATATGTCTATAGTAAAAAGCACCAGTGCTTGTATTTACTCATTAGATATATTCAAAATGTATATTATGATCTCCATATGAATATCCTATAATAGTTTTAAAATTATTAATTACATGTTTACCCGTTATTGAGTCAATTGTACTGTCAGTCTAAGTTCAAACAGTTGTTATATATTGACTGATACAGTTCCTAGCAGCCATTTGATTACTATTCACAGTTCCTAGCAGCCATTTGATTACCGATCGCAGTTATAATTGTTTTATAAAGGCGCTCATCGGGAGCATTCGCCTGTAATGTAACCATGCAAGATTCCACTGTAGCGGTTAGGGCTTTGCAATTAGACTGGCGCAGGCCGTCAACTGCTAGGAAGTGTAGTATATTTGAAACCAGCAGGATATGTTAATATATACAGGCCGGAAAGGGCGTCGGCGCGCCTAAGACCAAATAAAAAACCAAGACAGGGCTGTCAACAAACTCAAACTCAAAGCATTTATTTCAATTAAACCATTTACAGGCACTTTTGAATTGTCAAAAAGTCGGTCAGTCAGAAAATATGAAGCTAGTTGCCCATTCCAAAGCGTAGGTAGGTAGCCTACGCTGCCTCCGAAAACAATCGCTCGCTATACACGATGCTTGCACTTCTTTACGCGCGCGAAATGGGAATTTGATTGAACCGAGTTACTCGGCCGAGTACTCGGTTGATAAAAAATTGAGCCGAGTAAAACTCGGTACTCGTTACTCGGCAAAAGTGTTACTCGGCGCATCTCTAGCCCTTACGGTGTACAGATGTAAGTTTCCTCGATGGTACCTATGCATATTATGTATGAAAATTTAATGGGAGCTTTTATAATTTCTAACGTGACGATATTATCGTGGACGTCCACTTCCGCAGCTTCATTTAGATATAATATTTCCATACTTTTTACTTTCCTGTGATATCGCGATACCATGACGTGGACGTCCTCGAAATTTATCGTCACGTTAGAAATTATAAAAGCGTACAATATCTGTCCTTTAGAATTTTGTTTGTTTTTGTATTAAGTATATCAGCATTATTTTAAAAGTTACAATAGTGTTACATTCCTATATTAGGTATAATATTTGCACCATTTTGTGTTCAATTTCGTGATTGCAAATTGTTTTGGAACCTGTCACGGCTGTCACATAGCTTCGTGTACCTACAACATGGTTATTCATTCAATAAAACTAAAACAATATCATTATGTAATATATTTTATTCATAAATAATAATTCAACTACAAATAGATACGGAAATATAGATATGTGCTATAAAAACAGAACTAAACATTTATTCAATTCATTATATTTATATAGTAATTTAAACGAAATATCGCTACGTTGTTTCTCAAATTCTCAGTAATATGTAATAATTACAAAAGGTTGGCGTCCCGAATTATTTTTTAGCTGAATACTTTTATTATAAATTAATTTTGTATTTATTTATATAATAATAGCTTATTATAGCTGTTTCGAAAACAAATGTGTAATTATTTGTTTTTTTTTTTTTATATTGGGACGATTTAATTTTCATCAATTTTGTGATATTGTTAAAATAGTTGTTATTTTTTTCCAAAATAAACATGATCAAAAATAAAAACGATGATTTTTATCAAGCTACAAAACACTTTATCAAAATAATTACCTACATTATCTATTAATAATTTATTCAACATTTAATTTAACTATAGATACCTACCTACTGAACATATTTCTACTAAATTGTGCAGTGCTTCGTTCATAAATCATACCTACACTCGTTGCCGTTCGTAAGTAACCCAACAATAACGGTGTTAATTATCTGCGACCGAGCTCACGCGAAATTATAAATTAATGACGGATGAAATTCTTACTCAAACAAATCTAGAGCAACGCACATTTCTAGAAAAAATTTCTTTCTCTGGGACTCGTTTTATTCCCCTGCGTCGCATTAATTATTGCGATTTCTATATACCTAAAGGAGGGCGCCCACGAGCAACTTAGTTGCCAAGCAAAGGAGAAAGGAAGGGCTCCATAGTTTTCTGGGCCCAGGTGTTAACTCAATCAAACTAGCCTTATTTGTAAGAGGATATAATAGCAAGGCCTCACTGAAAATTTGGTGAAATTTGGCTATCCAGGAATCAAGTTATATGAACTATAGTAAAAGTGAGGTTATATTATAACATTGTACTTTTTTGATGTTATTTGCGAAATATTTTACAATGGCTTCGGTTGTGTAATGGTTTTATGCATGGAGTGCATCCCTCAAATAGTTCTTTATAATATGCAAAGCAGAGGTCGTGGGGTTAAACAATAAAACATGGAAAATACGTGCGCACTCTGAACGAAAGAAAACGAACGGTTTTATTTATCCTGTCACTGTCAGTCGGTGACCAGTGTTGCTAGCTGAAGAAAAAGTAAAGGAACTTGATTCGCCATGAATCGATTCCACAAAACGATTGATAAACATTTATCACTCGATTTTCATACATATTCTGTGATTTTAGCGATTTATTCAGTATCGATTATTAAGAATTCAGTTGTGTTTGATTGATTATTTAGTTTCATGACTTAATTTAACTTTTCTCGCTTCCTAGATAGAAACATGGTACTATATTTAGTAATTTACTTTAGAAAAATATAACGGTTTTTTTAATACACATTTCAACTAGTTAACTGCTGGGCCCAAAAGTTCCCTCCTCCTTTTATGTCTCTGTCGCTGTCTTTTCGCCGAGATTTGGACGATACTTACACGGGAGAGACAGCAACGCTTCTTTGTCGACGGGAGCGGTTGACCGGCAACTTTATTGTCGCTGTGCGCGCATTTGAATTGCAACCAATAGACGAGCGACAGTTGCGTCGCAGGCCTGTCTCGAGCTATTACGCAATGTCGACTGGTCGCCGGCGACTTGGTCCCTCGGCGACCAAGTGCGGAAACACCTATTTAAAGTTTAGTAAGTCACAGTCGCCGTCGTCCGAGTCGCCGGCGACCAGTCGACAGTGCACATATAATAGCTCTAAACCTGCGGACAAAAAAGTCTCCCAGCTGTTGCGTCGCTACATGTGTGCATTTTCATACAAACCCGCGTAGACTTGATGTGAGAGACGAATTAGTTGCAGAGACAAAAGTTGCTCGTGGGCTCCCTCCCTAATATGTCAGTTTAATATTAATGTAGGTATATTATACACGTGAACCGTTCGGAATAAATTCGCTATATGATGAAAACCGCATCAAAATCCGTTTCGGAGCTTAGAAAAAAAATGCGGTCACACAGACACTCGACAAGCGACTTTAATTAATACCTAATATGGATAGAAACAAAAGATAGAAGGTGTAGGTACAGGTACCTATAGATCTGCATTGCTATTGAACATTTGTGAACTACCTACCCACTAAAACTTAATTTTTGGAAACTATTTAGAATAGTTACGTTTTTCTATTACAAGAAATTAATGATCCAAAGGGTAAGGTTCATCCTCCTCGTCCACTTCCTTAATTGATTCTAAAGATTCTTCCCTGTGCGAGTGCCTCGGTGACTGTTCCTGCGGTTGGCTTGGTCCAGGGATATGCAGGCAGGCAGGTACTGGAGGTGGTTTCGGTATCTCCGTGGGAGGCTGTCCAAGTCTTGAGGAGATTCTTTCATCGTCTAAGCGCACAATTCGGAGGATGTCTGCTGCACAGCAGTCGATGCGAGTCATGCAATCCGTCAAGTGGTTCCGCAGGGTTCTGAGAAAAAAGAAGTAATGGTTAAGTCACCTTTAAGATTCTCTGTTAAAAAAATTAACTGAAGTTGTTTTTCAACTTGACAAAACTTTGAGATTTCCTTAATAAAGGGGATTGCAGATTTTTATATCGAGCCTGGCATGCATACCTACAGTACCGCCATTTTGGTTTTTATTTAAATGACTAGCAGCGCGCCGAGTTTCACTTGCATAAGTGTCGATCCCGTGGGAATATCGGGATAAAAACTATCCTATGTCCTTCCCCGGGATGCAATCTATCTCTCTGACAAATTTTATCGAAATCCGTTCAGTGGTTTAGGCGAGAAAAGGTAACAGACAGACAGAGCTACTTTCGAATTTATAATATTAGTATGGATGTAGAAGAACAATGCGGTCACTCGGACAGAAACGAAAAGCAACTTTAATTCATACATACTAATTGTATACATATAGATACTTATAGATGAATGTAAAAAAAAAAACGAATGTCCTACCTACATAAACTGTTCCACTTACGTGACACTCTCAAGATTGGTCCTCAGCTGCTTGCTGAAGTTCCTCAACCTCGCGAGCTCGTCTCTCAGTTGCCTATCCACTTCATCCCTCGTGTGTTCCCCGACGGGTCTCTTGGTGCGATCGGCTAGCCTGGCTTCCACCACACGCTCCTGCTCCATCGTCTCCAAAATACTCTGTTCTGTCACTGTCAATTCTTCCCCCAAAGCTTGGTAGTCTCGCATGGTCTGTAAAAATATCCAGAATGTTCTTGGATTTTTCTGCTTCGCCTTTATTTTGCTGATTTCTTTTGAAACATTTTTGAATGCAAGGAATTCGGAGTCTTTGTCTGCACTCATTGAGTAAATGTGTAGTGTTTAAAACAAACGAGTTGACTAAGATTGCAATGTAAGGGCTGATCAATATTTCAACGAGGTTTATTGCCATGCGATTGATTTAATAGGCGCCACCTGTGCTTTCCGGACTGGCTCCAACAAATCATGCATGAAGGTTGGTATGATGAAGGTCCCACGTTGCATTTATTTTTATAACAAAATATTTGATTATAAAACTTCAATTAAACACATTGTGAATGACTAGATTCACTTAAAAAAGCGGCAAAATTTCACATTCAATAGAAACTATGTGTAGGTAGGTACCTATAGGTATTTCCGGTAGAAGAAACTAGTCTGTCGGTCTAGGTTCATGTTTAGGTATCTAATCTAACGATACCTCTGCCTAGGCGAGATGTTTCAATATATATGTCTACGTTATTGTTATACTACTTACCTATTATCCTGTGGAAGTGGCGAAGTTTTGGGCCAACAAAATTTTAAATACTGTTGTACCGGAAGTACAGTGTGATAATGGCGGGGGGGGACTTATGAGCAGGTCGTAGGTTCGAACCCAGACGCCTTACTTTGTGTAAATCATTTCATCACCACTGCACTCAAAGCGGTGAAGGAAAACATCGTGAGGAACCCGGTATGTCCTAAAAATTCGAAGACGTGACATCTACCAACCCGCACTGGGCTCGCGTAGTAGATTACAGCCCTCTGAAAGAGAGGAGGCCTGTGTCCCAGCAGTGGGAATATTATAGGCTGATTATGTGCCAGCGTCATGAAGAAGAAAGCTGCATAGGTACCTATTCAACACCCTGTCTCACTCACCTCTTCTTTTTGCCAGTAAACATCCTGCAATTTGACTTTGTTCGTGTTCAAACGTCTCCTAAGTGCTGAGTCCACTCTTGAAGCGTAGGCTTGTGCTGTTATTGAAAGGTACACCCTGGCTCCTCGCACCTGATGAACATTCAAGTAATAACAAAGTTAAGAGACATTTAAACGTCAAAATTTCATTTGTAAACTCTAAGCAAAGTTTATAAATAAAAGCGTGAAAGTGTTAGGTCCTGCTGTAGGTACCTAGTGCTGTACGTAATTCACTTGTCACTTAATACTTAGCTAACCTTTTGAAAATAAGCAAGTTTAATTGCGTCGTATTTACAACTGACCTAAACAGTTGATAATATTAACAAAATTGGGAAAAACTAAATTTTTATCAGCCTAGGGTAATTTGGGAACAGTCACATATGTAATCTATATTATAATATATCTACATTATTAGAAATGATCAATAGGATTATTTCCGATGGAAATATTCAAGAGTGAAAAAGTATTTCTCAGTAACTGGGTTGTGGAGGTCAGTTGAGAAGTCACTCCATGCAAAACAGCCGTAACTTGTTAGACTGGAAGCCGACCCCAATAAACTTGGAAAGCCTTTTTCCAAGTTTATTGGGGTCGGCTTCCAGTCAGTCCAGGCAGATAAGGATTATAAAATTTTCACTGTAGGTACCTCTTGCCTGGTGAGGATCGCGATACTAAGTGCTCGAAGTCCAGCTGTCTTCAATGCTACGCAGCGATTCTCCCAGCGAGTCACTGGAGATGCTCTAAATATAAATCATTAAGAATGTTTTTACGAATAAAATACACAATTTTTATATAAGTATGTATGCAGGTGTGGCGACGTCTACAACGCCACATGTGAACTACGCGTCACGCAAAATCCTGCATCGCAAGCATACATATACCCGACTAACATACCTATATTATCTACACAACGTCCCGACATCAATCGTCGGTCTCTTGCAGCAGGAGCCTCCTCCTGGACCCTCCAGACATAGCAGCCGTCTGGTCAGATAATCTTCCCTTTTCTTTGGAGGTTGAAGAATTCACACCCTGTTCCTCATACCTCTACACTGTTAATCCCGAACATGGATATTAACGCATCCTTCGTGCAGCAACTTCATCATCTGACTATAGTTGTTGTATCAATAATTTTGATCACTTTATTACTGTGATCAGGACAGCCGATTTAAACATAGTGTCGGTATGTTTTTGGGAACCTTGATCCAAGTCTGGACTTGTGAGTTGTTTCTAAGTAATCTCCTCCTCACTCCTCTCCTCCATTGGACTCTATGTTACGACTGTCCTGGCAAGAACATTATACCTACATAAAGCCACGAAGGCCTTTCAGCGATACGACCTTAAGTAATGAAGTACGCGACCAAGGAGAAGATGGCAACATGTTCACCTCCTATTACATGAATCGTAAACATCTGGGGAAATGTGGATGTGTAAATGTGAAGTTTATTAGACATCTTTGGCGCATGAAGGCGTGATATTTTGTTTTGTGTCTGTAGGAATTGGTCTGATTTCCACTGTTTGAACGACACGACGATAGCTAAAAGTGTACCTTTTCTTCTTCAGTCTGCGCCCGCATGGCGCCTTAAATTGCGTGCCGGGGGCAATTTTTGCGCAACCCTCCTCAACACACAGAGCTCTTTCTTTATTGAAAATATCTGTTGCTATTTGCCTCTTGGTCTTCTCAATGCTATTCGACTGCGACTCCAGAGACAGTATCAGTCTTTCAAATTTCTTCTTTTGATCACGTAAAAAATCGTATTCCTGGAACGTGATGAGTTGATGACGTACCTACATCATTTACGTGAAGAAGATAAAATATCTTAGTGAGTATTCTGTTTGTAACAAATTTTAAATGCGCTTGTTAAACTGTGAGACATTTGTCGATGGCATTCACTAACAGCGAACGCACAGTCTAAACCTTTGGGTCTAGAAGCATGAAATTTTGAACAAGAGTTCCTTATACAACGAAAGTGAGTTTTTTTTATCAACCTGTATTGTCCCACTGCTGGGCAAAGGACTAGCCTATAATTTTCCACTTTTCCTTGTTGCTATTTTCGGCCAATCCAAGTGTGCTAAGGAAATATTTTTGAAAATTAATTCCCTAACGGATTTAGAAAGAGGATGATGTTTTTGTGTATGGAATTTTGTATTTTTGCCGATGGGAAATCCCATCCATAACCGGTGCCGGGTACGCGGCGGCGAAGTGTATAGCCATGTACATTAGCTTTCACACGTACCGCCGTAGTTTGCCTGGCAAGTGTTACCGGATAGTAGGCACCGGCTACCCGATTGCTGGGACGTGTGAATAGGCACTTACTAATAGGAATCATTGGCGAGGCTCAAGTAGGTACCTACAGCTAACAAAATAGGTAAAGTAGAGGGTGGAATTCCACTTACTAAGTTTACGTTAAATTAAGGTTTTTGGCTACGTAGCCTAAAGGGTTTATTTGTTTTAATATTAATCACCTGCAGAATAGCCTCTTCCACACTGTCAGATAGAGGACTCAGCGCACCAGGCTTAGACGCGTCACGAGAATGCTCGTCTATCTCATTCTGAAGCCTGCTGATGACCACCCGAAGAGCATTGTGCTCATAATGAAGAGCATCTACTGCTTCAGTCAGGCGTTTCGTCAAGTCTTCCAGTACCCAGCGCCAGGAGGCAATATCAGACATTCTGAGAAGGTGGTAAAGATAATAAAATATTTCTGAGTATTAAATACAAAACATGCATATTTGTGTTACTAAGTACTTAAGAACTAAGCTAGTAAATCACAAAAAGAAAAAACAAACGAAATCAAATACACATGTGAAGTGCGATCCAGTGTCTAAGAAAAGGACCATCTAAACGGTCCGTTCAAGACGAGAGTCAATTGTTTGGATGTAACTACGTATTATAACGCTTAGGGATCCCCCAGTGTACCTAAAATAAGTATTTTTTGTGGTATTCAATTCGGATTGGAAATGACGGTCCTTTTCAGTCTTACCTGTCCTGCAAACATTTCTTGAAATGATACTCATTGGTTTCTTGTGCATAGCTGTTGAGCATCACCAGTTCCTGGGTATCATTCACCTGCTCGACTACCTTCGCGTTCAATTGGTCATTCAGGACCCTTAGACTTTCAAGGTCGCAAGACCCTAGGTAGCAGGTCTCGGCGTACATTATTCAAATTTTGATTTCCGTTATATTCAAAGATTTAAAACGTATTTATAAAAGTTTGTCTAGGTTATGTTTTGAATGTCAGTCATTGTGATATTTTTTTTTTAAGTCTTATTGAGCTTGTTCATACTTTGTTTGGAATCCATACTCCTTTTTTGTAATTACTAAGTATAATGCCATTCTATGTGCTTTGGCTAGGTTAAATGCTCTAAGGCTTTGGCCCTCAAAATGCGTTCGAGATCGAAACAGAATTTAGTTTTCGGTCGCTGCTTGCTCTCATCCTGTCTCTATATTACTTTAAGGTGTAGGCATTTTAGCGATACAAAAACTTGTAAGTATTTCTTTTAAAGTTAAGTGTGGGAATTTTGGGATAACACACTTCCATCGCCTGGTTAGTTGAAGTATGTCTGTACATTATGTAGATAGGTGTCAGGGAGGAACGCACTATGACTACCAGCTATGTCTGGTGAAACAGGAACTTCTCCTGACCGCTCAAATCTGTTAAAGATTTTGAAACCCAAACTTCTTTAGGCGCGTTCAGCGATTTTCGGTTAATAGGGTTGTATGAACTTAGAGGGTTGCATTGATGATTTCAATGATTATAATTATGTGAATACTATACTTGTTACGCTCGCGAATCATATTTTATTCAACATACAACCTAATACTGACATGCAAATTGCAAAAAAAGAACGTCGTGCCGTGGGTCCCCTGGAGACAGGGATCTCTCTGTGACTCTGTCTATTACCTATATGTGATAAAAAGTCGCAAGGAGTCGTAACGCTTTTTTGTTACGTGATGATTTCTCCAAGTTTACTCCTACTGCAAGTTCCGTTAAAGAACTTCGTTCCAAAAACGTAAGAACCTCAGACCTCAACCAGAATTTCTCAGGCTACCCTGGTGATTGCCCCTTATGTTTTCACTTCTATCGGCTGTCGTCCCTATGGCTGCCAATGTTTTTTTGTTCGCTTTATGAGTTGTTTATCATCTATAAAAGCTTCAAATGGAGTGCAATAGGATATAATCAATTAATAATGTTACAATTACGTTCGAACAAGTAGAGAATTGCAAGCCCTCCGTGAGGAGTTTACCGGAACGTAATCTGCAAAGGAACGTTATCCAGGCGTATATTCATGTTTATTTTTATTTGCCAGTTCAACAGTTTCGTTGTTAGCATTATTTTAGCATTAATCTTGAACAAATTCAGCCGGTCTATCTTATAAAATCTCAACTTCAACTCTTGATTAATGGCTTTAAAGTGAAGATTTAGGTGAAGTGAGCTGTCATTCCACCTGATGACACTATTGACAGCTTACTTCAAACTCCCTTCATACCTACTCAGTTCTCACGGTGATTTTTACAAATTAACACTAAGGATGTTAGGGTAATAAAATCATGATAAAGTTTGCTTAAATCCATTTTACTTAGGGTAAGCGTGATCACATTTTGAATGTAAAAATAATATCTCGTTACCATTAGCGTTTAGTTGTACAAGTTATGGTTTGTATCAATGATAAAAACTGGAACAACAGCGTTTAACTAAACACTAAATTCTACAATCTGTCAACAGTTCCTCATCCAAATTCACAAGCAGAATGTGCAAGACTATAAAACTTTTATTGCATTATTGTTGCTTAATTTCTATGAAGATGACGTAAGCAGGTTTGAGCAGAACGAAGTAGATCAGTTCTGCGACGCTGATGATGCTGAATCCAAGGAATAAGCTGAGAAGACCACCAATGGCACCTGTAAAAAAGCAGTATCGAAAGTTAGTCAAAGCTTAATCAAGTTCTAATGGTCCCACTGCTGGGGCATCCTCCTTCTCCTCTATGAGAGGGAGTGGTCTAAAACCCACTACGCGGGCCCAGTGCGGGTAGATACTCGTAGCTGTCTCACGACTTCGATTTTTTTGTTCTAAGACATGCCAGTTTTCTCACTATGTTTTTCTTCACCGTTTGGAGAGCAGTGGAGATGTAATTTTTGCCTGGTTTCGAACCTACGTAGGTCGGGGCGTTACCAGCGGGCCACACTGCTACCTGTTAGTCAAAATGGACCACAGCCTGGTGAAGGTCATTGAAATCAGTTAAATTTGCTGATTTCAATAGCTGCTTGAAAGGAGCCTTGAGTATCAGAAAGATCATGCATCCCATGTTACTTGGGGTTGGCGTAACACCTCTTTTCATTCTCCCCTATCAACCATTACGCTCTCATTCATTCCTCTTTCTTTCATATCATGATCACACAATGCATCCCACTTTTATTTGTTTTTCCAGTCTCTTCTTGATATGGTTGTCGTAATGACGTTTCTAGGGTATATTTTTGTTCTTACGGTCTTATCTTTCATAAGATCTGGGGGCCTAAAAGGGCCACTTTGGCAGAATCATAAAAGGATAACATTATGAATTATAATATGAGGACAGTCCGTGTTTTTCTTTTTTCGCTGCACTACGTAGGTATAATCAGAGAGATTGGGATTGGATTTGGATTGGATTGATTGGTATTTATTTATTTATTTATTTATTACAAAATCCACAGCTCTTTGAAATTTTATCTTAAACATAATATAAGCTAGTCTTACAGCCAATTACGGATTTACAATTTAATAACTATATAATACATGCAGCAGAAACAGAAATAAAAATACAGAATGAGCTACTAGAACCACATAAGCATTGCTAAGTGTACAGTGTGAGTGAGTGTGTAGGAGTGTACATGAGGAGTTGCAAATGGGTGTGTGAGTATGTGATAGTGGGATGTGGTGGGTGATTATCTTAGCACAGACAAACAAAAATAACTGAAAAATCCTTCACAAATGGGATTTGATACGATTAACTTAACAGTTAACTGTCCATTATGATTCATAATGTTATCCTTTTATGATTCTGCCAAAGTGGCCTTTTTGAGCCCCCAGTTCGTTTGAGCTCACCAATAAAATAATAGTCGTCATACTGCGCGTGACGGTGTTGTCCCAAGAACATGTCGTCATAAAAGTGGACGTTGATCTGCGTCACTTCACCCCTGCAAAAAACATACAAAATTACAATATTTTGTCGTCAATAGTCACAATTACAACGCGCCTCCCGCGTGATTTTTTACATACAAATTAAATAAAAATACGCTTTCGCGCGGGGAATTTAACTTCGATTCCCGCGCCCCGTCCCGTGGCGCGCTGTAGTGTGTAATCCGCCTTAGACCGAGAAGAATCTAAAATAATCAGCAGATTTGACAGGAGAAATGAAAAGGCTTAGGTATGCAAGGGTAGGGAAGCATTGTCACTTGTAATTTAGAAAGTATTTATCATAAATCATACTCACAGCCTCAGTTGCCCCCATTTATGCGAAGTATTCTCCATGTCCTTGGTGAAGTCTGAGTAGAACACCTGGCTCGCGTAGATGACGTCATTGCACGACGGGTGACAAGACGTGGATTCCTGAGAACTTCCTCCCTCGTTCTCGCTTTCTGCGTAGTACGCGTAAATGAGCTGCTCTTCCACTTTCTCTGGGAATCAAAAATATTCTACATATTGAGAACGATGCCAAACCCGTCTTGAGCCAGCATGGTGATCAATGCGCGTGCGTTCTCTGTATAAGAAGAGGCCTTTGGGACAGTGAGAGATTGGTATTGGATTTGGATTGGATTGATTGGTATTTTAGCACAGACAAAAAAATAACTGAAAAATCCTTCACCAATGGGATTTGATAAGATTAACTTAACAGTATCCATCATGATTCATAATGTTATCCTTTTATGATTCCGCCAAAGTGGCCTTTTTAGGCCCCCAGGTATTCAAAGAGTAAATTTCCTTTGTTTAAACGAGTTACTTCTAGACAAACCTTCTACGTTGCTAATGCACTTGAAGTCATCTTTTGTGGTACAGACAGGCTCCCAGATGAATTTTCCTGAAAAATTTAAATTATTTCACCTTTTTATTATTTGCATAGTCGGGTTTAATCTTTTCTACTGGAGCTGTTTGTTATTCGGACGTTAAACCCAGGGTCCCAGGGGAATGTAGCTGTGCCGTTGCTACTATTGTTTATCCAAGTCTGAATAATTTGTAAAAATGCAAACATCTCCAGCTCCCCATAATTGCGAAACACACGATCAATCCCAAATGATCCATTGCTTCCTAAGTTCCAATGTCAGCTTGACAAGCAACGTAAATAACGTAACGAATGTAGTTGAACTGTCAAATTGAAAGCCATTGCTACTAATAGTTTGCTACCCCGGCTTTGTAAATTGTAACGGAATTGGTGATTGCAGGAGGTACTTACAAAAGTATGATAATTGAGTAATAAAGCAGGGTAAATCTTCAACATTGTAAGAGCTATTGGGCATCCTTTAATAAATCAGTCGATCCATTCACCGTGAAAACTTGAGTCAAGTGATCAAGTGATAAATAGCGGCAATCCCTCAGGTAGAATGACAGCTCACTTAGAAAAAAGAAAATAGAGTAAAAAAAGAAAAGAAAGAAAGAAAATAAATAAAGAAAGAAAGGAAAGAAAAGAAAGAAAAAGTAAAAGAAAAAAGAGAGAAACGAAAGAAAAGAAAGAAAATAATTCAAATAAAAGAAATTTATGAAAGAAAAGTAAGAAAATAGTTGCGTTTATTTGCGGTGAACATGACACAGAAAGAACATAAAATTTACTTCTATGATTTTGTGACATTGTTAGTTAGTTACAAGTGAAGCTAATAAAAGCGTGTTAAAAAGAACAATTTGGGGGAAAATTTGAGTCATGTCCACGAAAAACACCAATTCACCTAAGTTTGGTCAGGTGATCTACACGAGGGCCACCAAGGGTTATGACCCCGTCGCATAAGATTATTATGTAAAAGCATCGATCAGTGATCGATGTCCATAAGTTTTCACGGTGAGATTTTCACAGAATATACCGGCTTTAAGGGGCAACATTTCCACTTACTTGGCCAATTAAAAAGCACACAATTACACATCTTCCTAGCCTCCTGGACCAACAGGTCATGTTTACAGTTGCTATCAGTATAGAACTCATAGTACTGCAGACTCTTCTCGCTTTGGAAGAAGCACAGTCTCCTGTAGGGGGATAGGGCTCGGAGGGAGAAGTCGGTCTTGTATGTGAGAGGTGTGACCTCGATGGTGGTCATCCTGTCCATCGGCAGACGGAGCACGGTGCTGGTGTAGACGTGGTCGGTGGGAGAGCTGATGAGGATCTGGAAACCAAGAATAAGATTAACGTATGATGGTTAATGTAAAGTGCGTTTCACGAAAGAATTCCCTTCGCCATAATGTTGGCACCATTGTTTTTCATTGAAGAATTCTTTTACCTTCAATGAAAAGCAATGGTGCCAACATTACGGCGAAGGGAATTCTTTCGTGAAACGCACTTTACCACGTCGTTAGGTAGTTGGTTAATATATTTTGTGGAAGCAGTTCGTATTGTTAGGGTTACGATGTTACTGTCTTTGAAGCTGTACAAGCGGCCTTGTCCCTTTTCACGTTGTTGACGATGTAATTGATAAATGTAAAAAAAATCTAACTACCTGAAACCCGTTTACTATAAAGTTATAGGAGTAGATAATTGCTAAATATTTGCGTAGATACGATTGCTATAAAGTCGCTTTTTGATGAGCTGTTTTTTTGTTTATTATAGTTATAGAGTCAATATAAAGGGTCAAATTTGATTAGCTAGCCAAACTCCGCAGTCGTTAAGGGTTTCGATATCTGAACATGATAAAACATAGAATAAAATATTATGATGTTTTTTTCTGAAGTCAATGACCACTGGTAGTGTAGTTACTTGAAGTAGTTGAGAAAATCTGTTTTATGTGTGTTTTATCGTGTCTAGATATCAATACTTATCACGTCTGTGAAGTTTGACACACAGAAAAAAAAGCGATCTTGAAACTAACATAACAGTCGATGACCCAAAAAAAAACATTGAATCATTTTTTTCTTCGTTTTATCGTACTTGAATATCGATTACCCATCACGTCAACGAAGTTTGGCTAGCTAATTTAATTTGACCGTATATAGAAAGGGGTAGTAATAAAAGCTCCGAAAAAAAAAAGAATTGTCCTTACTAAAAATATTAAATCTACTGCCTAAAATACTAACTTTCCGACTACTTTTGTCCGAATAAAAATGACGAAACGACCGAATGAGATAGGTAGAAATCTTCGAAAAATAAACATGACTATTTATTGCTATATATACTTTTCTACCAGCTTAAATTACGTTCTACTGAAAACTATGAGTCTCTATTCTTTTTTTTTTCGGAAGCACTATTATTTTCCTATAGAAAGTATCTAATAGACAAAAAATCGAACTCACAGTAAACCCCAAGCTCTTGCCTTCACAATCGTACTGATGCTCAGTATTATTGAGGAATAGCTCCAAACTCAACCCGTTAGCTTCTCCGGACGCCATGACCCTGAGCGGTTTCATAGTCAGGTCTGGAGGAAACACCTTCGGGTAGCCGCTGTCCAGCCCCCACTCCAGGGCAGCTGGCTTAGCATCCGCGTCAAAGGTCTTGTGCCAAGCTAGGGTATTGTTTGTCCTGTGGTAATTTCAAGGGTTAAGTAAATTGCTACAGTGAGAATCGACATTCAGGAATGGACTGAATAATTGCAAAAACAGTTACAACTATCAATGTTTGCAGGTCTTCGCTCCAGACCTTCATAAATGAATAAGATATGATATGATGCCCAATGAGCTCTTCCCTTTTTTTAATATCATCATCATTTCAGCCAAAAGACGTCCACTGCTGGACATAGGCCTCCCCCAAGCACCTCCACTTCGACCGGTTCTGTGCTTCTCGCATCCAACGGATTCCTGCGGCCTTCACAAGGTCGTCGAATAATATACTTGGACACAACTTGGACATAATACGTAACGCAACGCGCGCGCGTACGTAATACGTTACGTGTATAATCATAGTTTTAAGTTTCTTTAATATGTATTAGTTTATTATTGTATAAGATTATTTTGTGTATTTTTCTGTGGGCCTTAGTTGCCTGATAATAAAATGATTATTATTATAATAAATATATACAGTGTTAGATTGTATTTTGTTTGTATTTAAGATGACCTATTAGCTCAAATCAAGACCAAAGTCAACGCAGTCAGTTATTTTTTTAAAGGCGAAACCAAATTCATTTAAATATACTTAATCTACTTGCGATTACCTACTGGTTGAATCTCATACAGTTTAGTTCTATGTTTCGTCGCGCTGTGAGCTAAAAGAAAATTACTGTCAAAAAAAATTTGCCTAATTACGCATTATGGTATTGCAGGTCTCGTAGTGATAGAACAACTGGGCTTAAGGAATCGGAACCAGGACCTCATGCTCAACATAATTAACAGTAGCGCTTGTGGCCAATAGACCAACGAGGTAAGCACGGTTTACTTTTGTTAGGAAGTCTTACCGTAAATGCTGTTGACAGGCATGCTTCCAACGCCCGAGGGCATGTCTGTAAGTTATTTTTGATAAAAGACCTTTTACTACTCAATAACTTTTTAATTAATTTTTCTTTATGTTTTTAACAGAGGTTGTCAACATGCGAATAATAACACACATGAATAACACTGGAAAATGGTATTTTATATTTTGTTTGTTGTTGTTTTTTTTTTCATTTTATATAGGTAATACTACCTGATCCTCTCATGAATAGGTTTACTTTGGATATCAAAAATATAACTACATAGTTTATGGTCCAGCCGATTTCTTATGTAAAAACTCACCGATGAACCAAACAAAACTTAGAGGAAATGAGCTTGAATGAACTGTCAATAGCGTCATCCCCGGCATCAGGTGGAATGACAGCTTACTTCCAGCTCACTTCACCCAAGTTTTCCCTGTGAGATTTTTACAGAATAGGTCTATTGTACCTTTACTTACATAGCATTGAGTGGTAAACTGTTGAAAGCGAAACACAGTCCGTAGTTAGTGAAGATTGGCTGGAAGAGCTCGCAGCATTTCTCCGTTTCCCACTTGGTGTCATGGAGTGCTGGCCAGTTGCAAGCCTTAACCACTTCTGGACAAGTCGGAGCTCCCTAAAAACAAATAATATTACAGGCAACTTTCCACCCTATTGCGTGCTACTAAAAAGTACAAACAAGTGAAAAAAAATCAAAGGTGATGTACCGAAGAACCAAAATCATTTCTAAGGTCGAAACAATGGTCTTGGAAAATTGTTTTTTATTAAGTGCTCCTAGATAGGTTTAAGCAAATTCAAAAAACTTGTCAAATTTGTACATAATTATTTAACTGATTTCTCTAATGTTTCTCTAAAAAGTACCTACAGCTCCAAAGCAAAATGCAAAATTATCGAAATCGTTGTTATAAGTGATAGACGTAGCAGGACGACCCACTAATCGACTTATCTCTTAAAACACCATGAACAGGAGAGGCACGCGCCAACGCTGCCGTCGACAACGTGCCGCTCTCATGTATTTGAATTTTGAATACGTTGCTCAAATACACGAGCAGCACGTTATCGACGTCGACGGCAGGTGTAGACGTGTCAACGACAGCCGTAGATATTGTGTCGACGTTGCAGTTACCTCTGCCGTTGACGAAGTGAGCTGTCCTTAAAAGTAAAACATACATTCAAATACTAAAACACTGTATGTTTACCTGGACAACAAATTCAGTAAGCCTGTGAAACTGCACATCATCTAATCGGGTCCTTCTAAACTTATTGTCATTAGTCATCCTCGGGCACACCATGGCGGCGAAGAACTTCTGTAAACTGAACATCACGCTTATGTTCGCCGAAGGAGCTAAAGCTAGGGGTTCCTAGAAGAACGTTTCCGTCATATTATAACGAACGTCATGAAAATCCATCATTTTTGTCAAATACTTTGACAAAAAACGCTCTGTATTTGAACATTACGGCCGGCGGCCGCACGTGGCGTCACAGCTCTTCTAATCTCCATTCGTGATTTATTTGCCAAAAATGTAAACAAATATGAGTTTCGGGAAAAATAACTTTCAATCCTACACAATAAAGTTCAATTTACGATACAAACATTTTTATAAATTTTTCAATAGTGCTAATCACTCTGAAATCAACTTATTTACCATTAAAGTTGATATTTCTTTAACTTGATATTTGTTTAACTTTAGTTTGAATAGACTTTAGGAGACCGTAACACTGGAGAAGTGGGTTTGAGCCTACACAAGCGTACAATATACCTACATGTCGTTAGTTAAGTTTACGTCCTATGTAGCATTTATGAGCACAAAATCAGGCTCCGGGGTAGAAAAATTAGGTACTGAGAAATTTCGTTTTCACTTTTGAGATCGCTCGACCAGCGAGTACCTAATGCCTTGATCACACTTACTGTGTAGATGGACGAGACTGTGCAGTGCCGGTGCTCGGTACGTGTAAACACATCACCGAGTGCTCAGCCGACCGCTGACGCTGACTTGTTTGTCCACTCGGCGGGTATAAACAATTAAACATGCACTCGGTGCGTACTCGCCACTCAGCGTCTCTCACGTTGCTCGCAGCACGCTACCGTTTCCCGCGATTTTGTAAAATGGCATACTGACTCGGTGCCAAGTTAAAAAATACGTGTAAACACCTACTCGTCCACCCAACTCTCTGCCTAATATCATTTTGCTGTCTCGCCGACTCGGTACGTGTGCTCAAGGCATTACTGCGAACATTTTATAGTTTAAAGTCACTCTTCATTTAAAAACAGCTTCTTGATGCAAGGAAAATTTTGCAATTTTCTGTTTTGCAGTTAATTTGCTTCAAGTTTTTTGCAATCTGTTATGCTTCATGAAAGTAGGGATTACTTTATATTGTAAATGAAAAACAGGTTTCTTTCTAAATTCATTAGGAACAGGAAAAGTAAAGCTTACAGTAGTGATCTTAAGTAAAAAACTATTCAGGTAAAAGAAACCAGAAGCCGATATTAATGTAAAAAATATCTAACAAGATCTTTCTTGAAACTTTTGTAAAGAACTTAACAACTAGTACCTAAATGGGAGCTTCCTTTTAAGCAAAAAAGGCTGTGTTAGGACACTCCGCTCCTCTAATTAATCACGTAAGGTTGAAAAAGTACGAACCGTATCCTAACTAATATTTAACGGCTGCACAGATTTCAATGAAATTGACTCACAGTAAAACCATGACCTGAGTTAGGACATCACACTTTTTATCCCGGTAATTCGTTCCTGTGGGATAATTTCCGACTTCCACGTGGGCGAAGTCGCTAGCGTAAGATAGACAATAATTATTTCCTTACCCTTCAAGCTCCGAAACATTAGCATACGACATCTTGACATGTAGATGAGGGCAGATCACCACAGTAGGAAACGGAACAGCCCATATAGGAGTGGGCACGGAGTCTATGACATTGACGAACGGCGTAGAAGTCCACTTGCAGAACAGCTGGATGATGACCACGGCACAGATAAAGATGCTGATGAACATGATCACTATCCATGTAGCTTTCTCTTTTCTTCCGAAGGTTGGCTCGAAGATGTATCTGGGGATGAAGAAGTTAGATATAAAGAGAAAACACTAGCTAAAAGAAATATGAATATTCTTGTATGGAATTCAAGTTGGCAAGACAACTGGCCTACAACGGTAGCAATCTTAAATAATGATGGTTTTAATTAAGAAGATTGCAAGCTACAATATGGTTTGACGTAAAATGGCCAATCCTATAAGAAAAAAAAAATCGCACTATTGACATGTGTAGCGTTACGCAATTGTGCTACTTGAAAAAAAAATGCAGATAAATTGAGTATATTATTAAACTACTCAAAAGAAAATAGGGCCCACCCATCAGTTACACAGGCAACACCCAAAAAGCACTTAATTTTAAGAAAACTAGCGCAAAGATAAAAGAAACTTACTTAACTCCATGAAGAGATCCTTGGTAGAAGAACTGCTTCAATCCTTTCATGACTTCACTGACCCACTTCTCCAGCATAGACTTAGGCTCCAGCTCTTCATTAATAACAGTCTTCTCAACATCCTTGTTAATTATTTTGTTCTTGTTAACGTTTATTACATCAGGACTTATGTACTTAAAGTCTTTCAAGTAATAATCGCGAAAATAAAAATTCTCGCCCATCGACAAATTGTTAGGAATACTGTTGATTTCATTGATCTTGTTTTTGTGATACTCAAACATTTTAATATTATTGGCGAACTAGTGAAATTAATTGAAATGGAACCTACTTAAGTCTTTACTGATCAAATGTAAGCAAGGAATGGTGGAAATTGCTAAACTCTATCCAATACTAATGGTATTATGGTACTTGTATTAATTGGAGTAAATACTGTTAGTGCATATGTGAGGAGTTAAACTGTTTGTCTGTATGTTTGTGTGCTGTTTTTGGATTGTAAGTGGCACAAGGCCCAAATGCAATCTTCAAAGTATGATGGTGAAATAAGGTTTCATCAAACAAGGACAACAGAAAAATCTAAAAACCTAAATTTAATTTAAAAAAAAAACATGTTAATGCATATCAGCCTATAAACTCAAAATCAAAGCATTTATTTATATTAAACCAATTACACTTTTGGATTGTCAAGGGGTCGGTCAGTCAGAAAGATGAAGCTAGTTGCTCATTCCAAAGCGTATGTGCTGATGGTGAACACCGGGGTCGTTTTAGTGAGGCAAAAATCCCACACTCCCCGACTTCCCTCCCCGGAGGTCGGGTGCCTTTTGAAGGTTTCCCCCCGACAACAAAAAAAGGCAACTATGGAGAAGAACGGGCAAGAAACTCTATGGACATATAATGTATATTATTACTCATATAATGTTTCCACCGCTGGGATACAGGCCTCATCTCGGTGAGATGGGCTGTAATCAATCTTCGAATTTTTGGATCTAGGGTATGATTGAGAGCAGTGGTGATGAAATTATTTACTCAAAGTTAACCGCCTGCGTGTGTTCGAACCAACGACCTACAACTCATTAGTTGGGGACGATTTCGTATTCATATCATATTGCATTCGTATTGGTAAATATGCAATTCTATATGATTGAAATTTGGTTGAACAAGTGTCGATGTTTATGATGTCGTAGCAGTATGCTGAGGTAAGAGCCTTTTTGGCCTCGCCCTATTGCTTTTTTATTGTTAGTATTTCGTTTACGTGTCCCAAAATATTTTTCTTTCTTCCTTTATGTTTCTCAATCTTTTTTCATCAGTAGGTACTGCTGTATTAGCATGGTATTCTGTTATGAATATTTCCATAAGCAAACCCGCACCACAAGCTAGTGGATGTGGTGACAGACCATCAATATCTCGTAGCATTACCCTAGTTGGATGCACTTAACTGTATTGCCAACATTTATCGCGGTTTACCCCTTCATTGCTGTAACCATTAATTAGTACAACAAATTGTGGTCTGTGCACAAAATGTTTCAATTAATTTAGTGACGGCAAATATCGAAGGTTGTAAATTCGGGGTCATTGTCAAACCTTCTTAAACCACTTATGAACTCTTCTAATAAAATGACATTTGTCTTCAAATCCGATATGTCATTGAGTGATGGCAAACTATTCTTTTTGTGTGTTGTTTTCACTTCTGTCGGCACTCCCGGGATGCCACTGTTTTTTTTTTTCTGAATGTGGCTTTACCTTGTTTAATCGATTCCATGTGAAGCTTATTCATTATCTAGGCATTATATCTTATTAATTACTACTCTATGAAACTTCATGTATTCAATCAAAACGTATCAAGATATCAAACGGTCTTAACATATTATATCAAAGTCAAAAGCTCGACTTCGCATAATATCCTAATGGATATTACCTACAATTAAATTATTACAGGTTGCTAGCTAGTTTAGTCTGTTTTTGTAACAATATCTTTGTTTATTTAGACTAGTTATAATGGGTGTAAGAATACCCTTAATTAACGAATTCGAGAGTCACTTATTCTTCCCGTTTTTACGAATTTTTTTTGTACTGTACCATACCTCCGGAGAACCTTCCGGTTACGGGGATATTGAAGGTCAAAATAAAAATTTTTTTTACGCTTTTTTACGAAAACTTACTCCCAGAATCGGTGCCTTTTCAAAGGTCCCGGCAACCGGGTAGCCGGTGCCGACTATCCGGTAACATTGCCAAGCAAAATACGTACGAACTAGTACGTGAGAAAGCTAACGTACATGGCTATACACTTCACCGCTACCCCGGCACAGACTACCCGGTTGCCGGGACGTGTGAAAAGCGCCTTAGGCACAAATTGCACACTGACATAGAGAATTTTCGCGAAAAATAAAAGTCGTATCCCAGCAATAATTTTTGCACAAAGTAACTTAGTTTGATGTACAGTATGCATAGACGATGGCTTCGTGAAGGGTCTTTTTACACCCTGTATGAATCTTTTTCTGGATTGGATGAGGCTATTTTTTTTTCAGTATGGGAAATCATCAAATGACCCCTCCCGCTCTGGGTGGAGCGGAAGGGAGTGTCAGACTCTTACTGACTAAAACCCACCCGTGTTCCTTCCTTAGCCCTTTATGTTCCGAGCCAGCGGTAACCCTTTCGGACAATCCCGCTGACCATTGGATGAGGCTGGCACAAGCATTTAGAGGCCTATGGCCAGCAGTGCTTGAAGTCTGGCTGTGGATTATGACGAAAATTCAGTACCATAGCCAAATATATGGCAAAGTTTTGCTAACGGGTTGACAAAGCTGGACCTCGACCTTTACCTAACCTTCGAACTCAAACCCAAACTCTTGAGTTTGGTTTATTTGAAATAAATGCCTTGGCATTTATTTCAAATAAACCAATACCAGATACTTTTGAATTGTCAAGGTACAGACGCCAGCACATCAAGCTACTACAACCTGTCAAATTTCTTTGATAGATTTTCAACTTTATCGCTAAAGTATAAGGTTCAAAAATAATTGGGAAAATTTTACAGTTTCCGGTAGCTTGATGTGCTGGCGTCTGTACATAGTGCTTACACTTTTGCTATGCATTTATACAATACTAAGATATTGAATTTATACAATGCAAAGATACTTTTATCAATCTTCAGCAGTTCCAACAATATTTTCGAATGCTAATTAATTAGTTTACGCCGCGCTTGTGAAACAGGACCAGCTTTGAACCAAACATTTTGTCAGTAATGTACTCCCAACTTATAATATAGCTTTGATTAAATTTCTGAGGGTAAGGTTCTTTCAATTCCTCTACGTGCGTCTATTTTTATAACATCGAGAAAGCACAGAGATAAATTGTTATCCCTTGATATTATGGAAAAAGTTTCGATAAACCGAACCCCGATGTTTTCTTTAGCTGTTAAAAACTTGGAATGGAAATATTAAAGCAATGCCGTCGGCGAATTGAAGAGTTACCTCAGATTGTTTTTCACATGTTTTTATATCGAAGTTTTATTTCAAAGTATTGATATAGATTGCTTTTGTTCGATGTAGACTGTGTATTAAAATAATGCTCAAAGTTAAAAGTAAGGATTGTTTTTATAGATTACAGGTAAACAAAAAACATACGTAAGTATACCAATAATAAAGACGAAGAGTTTGTTTGTTTGAATGCGCTAATCTCTGGAACTACCAGTCGGATTAAAAACAATATTTTTGCCTTTGATGGCCCAATTCTTGAGAAAGGCTTATAGACTACTTAACATCACACTAGGACCCTAAGAAGCCGAGCAAAAACAAAAAAAAGTCTGACAGAACGCTGTGCAAAAACGGAGGAATACCTGGGGCGACGGATGTGGTGTGTTGGGGTGGGTCGGGAGAACAAGAAATTTCACACGGACGAAGTCGCGGGCAGAAGCTTGTAGATAATAAATAAATAAAGAAAGGATTAAGGTAGGAGGGGCTCGTGGCTAAACGATAACAGCCGCACTGGTCGGCCGAAGGTTAAGCTACGCTTGCCGCGGACTGATCGTGGATGGGTGACTATCTTTACATACTGAGACCCCTCTGTGCTTCGGAGCACGTTAAGTCGTTGGTCCCGGCTGTCTTTCGAAGATCTTTGACAGTCGTTTCCGGTAGTCCAAAGCCCAAAAGTCTGACCATCTGACCAATGGGTATCGTTTAAGTCAGCAACTGGTTTCTGTCGCTCCATGTTGAATACTGGTATTAAGCTGGATCCGATTAGACTGAAAGCCGACCCCAAAATATTTTGGAAAAGACTAGGCGGAGATTACAATAACTATGCCTTCTCTTTTATCTTAGAAAGAATTTTGTATGTTCGCAAAAACTTAGGACTTTTCAAAATAAGAAGCGATTTCCATAATAATAAATACACGTAGTAGAAATAAAATTCTGGTAACTAAATGCCACAAAGGCTGAAAAGCCGAAACAGTTTTTTAAAGTGTGTCGGCCCACTCACTGGCGAACCATCACAAGAGAAACTGAAGCTGTGGCTAGACAGTGCTAACTTACCTAAACCATTCGCCCCACCCGCTGAAGACCGCCCACCTGGACATGAGTTACCTTGGGCAACCTGGAAGTCTTTAAACAGACTCCTGACCCAGGTTGACCGAAGCAAGGAAAACCTGTTCAGGTGGTGATTCATAGACGACTCCGCCTTGGAGTGTAAATGTGGTGCTGTTCTACAAACGATGGGACACTTAATATCGTGTCCTGCGTGTCCTGTCAGCTGCACGTTACAGGAACTGGTGGGCGCTGGTGATGGCGCCAAACAAGTAGCCGAATTCTTGGCCGAATCCATTTAGATTGCTATCGACACGCTAAGAAGGAGAATTGAGATTAACTTAAACTAGCAAGTCATTTCTTATAAACAGCATCCGGTTTAATAATAAGTTGCCAAAGCCAGTTACACAAATTAGCGATGGAAAGTTCAAAACCCACATTTAGCGTGTCCTTATCAAAAAAGGATATTATAAGATTAAAGATAGCGTTGAAAACAAGGAAGTTTGGCAATATCTAATTCGTTCTGCACATGTGGCTTCCCTGGCACCACATTAACGGCATAAATATGTAAATGTCTATTAACTGCTCCAAAATTACGATGTTTATTTTTTTATTTACTTTTTACATAGATAATTCTTTGACATAATCTTTTTATTATTTGACATTATAAGCCTACAATTCCAATTTCAACTCTTTATTAGTGTTTGTAATGGCAATAATAACATAACGTACTTAAACATAATAACACGCCTGTGATCCCCGAAGGGTCAAGCAGAGGTATACCTATAGTATACTCACTTAATTCGCCAGTGATGTTTAAACCCCTGGAATGAGGGCCTGACTATTCCCTTCAACCAAGTACAAATCCAGACTCCAAGCTGGTACTGAGGAAAAAAAAAACAAACAATCCGTAATACTTAAAAACACGCAAACCAAAAGAAAGAAAAAAGTCACGGATAAAAATGTAAATAAAAAAACGTTTCAGCTCCGCCAAAAATATTCCGGAACGGAATTAAAAGTCCGGTAACGTTTAACCGGCCATTTTTAATTAATCTGTCTATTTCGTAAAAAGAACTCCTACTTCAAAGAGCAGATTGAATGACAAACTTGATTCGATTATTGTGTTTGATGTTAGACTTTTGTAGGTGGGTAGGCAGGTCTTACCGGACGTAACTGTCCGATACAAAAATCAAAGAATAATCGGTTTAAAAAAATAAATACTTACTTAAAGTTTGTTTTTACGGAAATTGGTTTTTATCTCGGAATATAAAATTTACATAACATAATATATAAGCTAACCGACTTAAAATAATAATAATAATTATGTACATTTATATAAAAAATTAGGGGAAAAGAATCATAGAGCATCAAAAAATTCCTGTGCATCGCTTTGAACAGGAAAAGTGCTCAAAATGCTGGCTGAATTTAATCAATTCCATCTAATTCATACTTTTATATTTCGAACTATGTCGTTGTCAGCTGATAAAATACATAACTTTTTAATATAGTCAGCCTCAAAAAGATGAATTCGACAAGAATTCTTATAAATTTGGAAAATCCAAAAGCGCAGGACTCATAAAGGCTCCTTCAAACAGGCGCGACACGCGATAATATCGCGCGCGACACAAAGGCACCGCAAGTCGCGCAACGAGCGGTGCCTTTGTGTCGATGTGCTGGCATCTGTACCTAAACATTGTTAATATAAACTAAGTGGAAAAAATACGTAATAAAGATAACTCAAAAACTACCCAAGCAAAGTTGATGAAATTTATATGGTAGTCCCATATAAATTTCATCAACTTCCTTCCTCTCAACCCCTCAGGCATGTAAAAAATCTTTTTTAAATAGGGATACATTAAAAAAAAGATTTTTCGGAATTGATTCACAATTGCCGGAGATATTGCGTAACAAACATTAAAAAATCATACAGTCGAATATAGAACCTCCTCTTTTTTTAAAGTCGGTTAAAAAAAGAAAACATCAGCATCAAAAATTCGAAGACATGATGTGACACCTACCAACCCGCACTGGGCCCGCGTGGTGGATTACGGCCCACTCCCTCTTACCGAGAGGAGGCCTGTGTCCCAGCAGTGGGAACGTATACCTTTGAGGCTGAATGAAACAATATTGCCATAATGTTATGACAATATTGGTATTTTACAAAATTTTACCAAAAATCACTATAAATTAAATTGTCAAGTATCAAGACTACTATAAAAAAGGTGCATAAGTCCTGAAACCCTGCAAAGTTAAGGATCGCATTTCAAGACTGAAGGATTGCAAAAATATGGACTTTCTAGGAATATGTCGTCAGCACTATTACCCTTTTCCAACTATCTAGGAATGCCTTTAGTTATACAGTACCCATCTAATAAAGCCAAGACACATCGAGTTTATAAAAAAGTTCGGCGTCTCTGTCACCATTCTTTATATCCATGGAATTAGTAAGTATAGCCACCAGCATAAATACCTTACAGTTACTCAAAATTCAAAAGCGTTTTTCTTGTGAAATAAACATTTCAACTTTGATATGACCTTCTTAACAATAGTATGGTTACGATAATACTATGGTCATAACACCATAAAATATATCAATACTTTAGGAGAAAATCGCTTTGGAATCTTGCGTAAGTGTACGGTATTTAGGCTCGTGACTTTACTACTCATATCCATGGAATTTGTAACTACTATATCTTGCTAAAATCCTAGTTGACAGTCTTTTACTAAATCGCGAGGTGTAAACAATATTTTATTTATTTATTTATTTAAGCATTTCAGCATTTTTTTTTTATTTTTTTTTTTTTTTAAGCACAGTAGTGCACTTACAGACCCGATATAACCTAATTACTGTAAAAGTAAAGCGTAAAGAATAGAGAGAAAGAAAGAAGGAAAGAAAATACGTTTATTTGCGGCAAACATGACGCATAAAAATAAAAAACACAAACAACAGAAAAACAAAAATAACAATTTCTATTGGTTTGACTGCAGCGCATAAACGAATTATAATTCGTTATATTGCCTGCATAAAACCAACAACATTTTACAACGTTAACCAAACGATGTCCCACCTCTTATCCTGCCCTCTGTGCAGTAGTGGCCCAGTGGTAACGGCCGCGACTTACGAGTTGTTGATCGTAGGTTCGAACCCAGACAGGTGCTTTACTTTGTGCAAATTAAATCATCACCACTGCTTTCAAAACGGTGGAGGAAAACATCGTGAGGAAACGGGCATGTCCTAGAACCAAAAATTCGAAGACATGTGACATCTACCAACCCGCATTGGGCCCGCGTGGTGGATTACGGCCCACACCCTGTCACAGAGCGGAGGCCTGTTTCCCAGAAGTGGGAACATTATAGACTGATTGCAATGGTTTCTTTTGTTTACAAATGCTAGCGAGCCGACCACAATAATAAAATTCACTTTAAATATTGTGATACCACAAGTCAGGGGTCACCGTACTGGGGAATTAGAGATAACTTCATTCAACAGAACAACTAATTTGATGAACAAATATAGCTTGCTTACGTAGATAGCTTGAAACAAAATATGATTATAGTTTTTGGTTTTAGTTCCACCGTCAACGATAAACAGACAGGAATACGGGTAGGTATGTTATTACGCGACTACTTTTCTAGGCTCCTACAAACAGGCGCGACACGTGATATAATCGCGCGCGACACAAAGGCACCGCTCGTTGCGCGACTTGCTGTGCCTTTGTGTGGCGCGCGATTTTATCGTGTGTCGCGCCTGTTTGAAGGAGCCTTTATTCTTTCATTACAAAAAGGATCCATCTACTTAAAATTAGAGTTGACTCACGCAAGGCTAAAAAAGCCGGGCGCGACTCCGCAATGCAGTGACATTTTTTTTATATTTATTAGCTTTGTTTTATCCCTTACATGTTGTTCTTATATGCAGCGACATAAAGAATCAAAATAGGATGCTCGATTTATTTATCTTTAGCCTGACATTTTTTAACAGGTGACTACAGGCATTGGTGCGTTTTAGACAGGTTTAAATTATGCCATTACAGAGCATTCAAATCAGCTTGCTAAGCGGGTACATTTGGTACTGTTACGACACGACACTTTTACGTTGAGTAAAGTCAGGGTAATTAATTGCTAAGCAAATCGAATACCAACGTGAATTGTCCGTATATTCAAATCGCAACTGTCATTCTTTGGCAGTTGTGTTGTATTGTATGAAGTGACTATGATAAATTGACGTAGGGTGTCATTTTCTTCGCAATTTCATAAAGGGAAATTAATTGCGAAGAAAATGACACCATGTATCATTTATTTTACAACGAATTTAGTTATTCTGATCATCATCTGTCTAGATTTTTGCCAACTATGTTGGGGTCGGCTTCCAGTCTAACCGGATGCAGCTGAATACCAGTATTTTACATGGAGCGACTGCCTATCTGACTTCCACAACCCAATTACTGGGTAATACGATAACCCTTGATAAGACTGGTTGTCAGACTTTCGGGCTTCTGACTACCCGTAACGACTGTCAAAGATCCACGAATGACAGCCGGGACCAATGGCTTAACGTGCTAATAGAGGCACAGAGGCGTCACGGTATGTAAAGATGGTCACCCATCCACAGACCAACCGCGGCAAGCGTAGCTTAACCTGATCTATCGACCTGTGCGGCTGTTATTATTTAACCACGGGCCCCTCGAAATTAGTTATTCTGATACAAACTCGATACATGAAGATCTACTGGAACAATTCATGAATTTCACAATGTTAAATAACTGTGCGGGTCAAGACTGTTAGATCGCACTTTACAAACACAGAGACTTCCATCCATACATATAATGATATGTATTGGTGCTAACTTAGTTATTATCAGAGACAAGTGAAGTGTGGTCGGTGTTCTGCTATCTTAGTGACCTCTTAAAAGAAACTATAAATAAATTAAAAATAACGAGGAAACTAGTGATTTTAATTGAATTGTAGGATAAAAATTGTAAGTATGCAATTAAAAAATTTCGAAATAAATTGTAGTTTTGCACAGTTTAAGTTTTATATAGTTTGAGTTATATATATGTTTATAACAACTGATGTACGGGGTTCGGGATGAATCATTTTTTTGTCAAACTAGCGTTCTACATCAATTTGCCGGGTTATAACCATTGCATATAACTGACAAAGAAAGACTGGTGTGATTTGAATAGACGGACAATTTAAGTTGGTACTTAATTTGCGTGGCAATTAATTTCCGTGACATAACTATTTGTTGCACCTACCCGTATGAAAGCATCCTAAAGGTGCTCCCTCACTTGGAGCATTCGCCTGTAATGTAATGTTACAGAGAACGAGCATTACGTCAGTGAGAGAGGAGAACCGAGCATTTCAGTGCGCAACTTCATGACACAATGGTTGATACTTTGTAAAATATCCAAACCGTCTGTATTTCGTCGGTTTTTGAACAATTAGCACCAATATTGTTTCACTATTTTTTTTCGTAATAACAATTTCGAATTAATATTGCTGCGCTATCGACCGCTTCGTCTGACATTTTGGAATCAACTAATTGCTTAAAATCAAATCTAATGTTACATTACAGGCGAACGCTGGTCAGTCAGGGAGGCGGTATTGTAATGTTGGCACCTCATAGTATATCTTTCTTCTCTATCATGTAACGAAATGTGCCTAAACGTGACGCGTCGTAGAAATTTCACTCATCGCCTGCCTAGCCTTTTCCCAACTAAGTATGTTAGGGTCGGCTTCCAGTCTAACCGGATGCAGCTGGATACCAGTATTTTACATGGAGCGACTGTCTATGTGAACTCCAGTTAGCCGCTTAGTAAGACTGGTTGTCAGACTTTCGGGGTTCTGACGACCCGTAACGACTGTCAAAGATCCACGAATGACAGCCAGGACCAACAGCTTAACGTGCTTTCCGAAGCATGGAGGGATATTGGTATATAAAGATGGTCACCCATCCACAGACCAACCGCGGCAAGATTAACTTAACCTGATCGATCGACCCGTGCGGCTGCTATTACTTAGCCATTTCACGAGTCATATTATGGTATGGTATTTCCTTATTGCGTTGTAATTTGTGTCGTATAATCATATCCATAAATGCTGTTTTCATTTTCAATCACAATGAAAATACAAAAGTCAACTCCTAATTTAAACAAACTGTTATTTATTTCTTACAACTGAAGTCCATTACAAAAAACTCTGTAATGACTTCCGACCTTTTACAATTACAATAAGAAGAATGCTAAAAGGGTGGATGAGTCTTATTAGTACAGCATTATGTTTATTTTTATCATAAAAGAAACTAATTCGAGGTGCCTGTGATCTTTCTTCCCGGCTTTGTGAATAGCTGGAGGTGTAGCGTAAATAGTTTTTAATCAAATCTTTCTGAAGATTATAAATGTGATGGATATTGTTTATGAAGTGGACAGAAATAAGTGTTTTTTGTGCTATCTTCAAAATGTTGAGGGACTGTTCCAGTGTCCGAATAGAATAAACAAACAATATCCTACTAATATTATAAATGTGAATGTTTGGAAATTTAGGACACAGATAGTTTATAACCTGGATTAATTTTATCCCGGTCTTACGTTCCCGTGGGCCACGCGGGCGAAGCCGCAGGCAAAAGCTTGTATACCATAAAAATTAAAAAGTTAAACAGAATTTTAATCGCTGGATAAGCTAACTGGGACTTTATTTGGAGTTGAGGAAATACCAACGTCTTATTCAATGCTTTGGTCTGGTAGGAAATGGACTTAATCAGTGTTTGACAATATTGCCTCGTATTGAAGAACAAACTCCATGAATTTCAAACTCCTTTTTGCCATGTAATTCACAGACCGATGACAAGAACTGGAGTATAGGGGTACCCCGCTGACTACCTGCAGTATTGTCTCTCTTTTTCCTTTAGTCCATTAAAAGGTTGTCTGTAAAATATCGTTTTTAGCGATAAGACCGCCAATTGCGTCACCCTAGATGTAAATTTCTTAATTTATATCTTGAATCCATTGGGTGTACATAATAAAAAGTATTCAATATAATGCAAGCGCTTCTTAATTTAATTCTCTGTCTTTTTTCAGTTAAACATGTCTCCAAATAAACTGCTGTTATCAGTTACGATATTGTTATCGTTGGTGTACAAGTGTAAGTAAAAAACAATGGAAATGTTTAATAAATATGTTACGCGGTCCAGTTATGCACGAGTAAAGTTTATTCATGATCTGAAAATTACGCGCTTTTTAAGGTACCTTGCCCAAAGACCTGGGATCTCACAGATAGGAGGCCTGTCCCAACAGTGCTGGGAACATTTAGGCTAATTATGCTATGTTTTATGATGCTACATCAAAGACTGCTAGCAATACCCTATAACCAAATCTACAGTCTCTGTCTGACCCTGAGCAATATCTTAGAACCGACGTATAGCTAGCCATATGAAATTTTCATATAATAAAGACTTGACATATAAATGGTAAATAATGAAAAGAAGGATTTTTTTTTATCATAAAATAAACACGAATGTATTGCCACAAAACTGGGTCTGGACCTGTATTTTGGGGGTAATGAAATGAAATGATGGCATGATATGTCCGTATGGATAATTAAAGTAAAAACTTACATTAAATAAAGCTGTTGCACCAATGTGCCGCGGTGAGCTCGCACTTGACCGGTTTTCTGTTTTTGTAAAGATGGCATTTCAGATACTGCAATCAAAGCCAATTAATTGGTACTTTGTGTCATATAAGTCTTTGCAGATAACCTCTTTAAATGAACTGCATTTTTAGTCAGAAAAAAATCCGCTGAATAACAAATTAACAATAGTATTCAACATTTTTTTTGACAACCAGTCTTACCTATGTTCCTCTAACACGATACCTCATTTTAGATACCCAGAAACTGGATTGTGGAGGTCAGATAGGCAGTCGCTCCATGTAAAATACTGCTATTTAGCTACATCCGTTTAGACTGGAAGCTGACCCCAACATAGGTGAGAAACGGCTAGTCAGATAATGATGATAATTATTCAACAATTTCCAGCAACCGCAATCTACTGCTTCTACTGCAACAGTGCCAACAACTCAGCCTGCATCGACCCCACGATGTTCGACGACGAGATGCGCGGACGAATCATACCGATCATCGACTGCGACAAGGCAGTGCCAAGAATCGACGAGTATGAATTTTTCTGCAGGAAGATTGTGCAGACCAGTAAGTTTTTATAACACAGTGCTTCTAACGCGGCTTGCGGTAGAAGTTTACTACTAGTTTTAGAAATCGTGACGTAAGGAAAAAGTCGTTCCTGACGGGGGACCCCGTCCGCATACTTTTTTTAATAATTGAGTTGACTGGTAGAAATCGTTACGTAAGGAAAAGCATTATGCCCCTTGCAAACCACTTTATATCTCTTCTGTCGATCTACTCAGGGTGGATGGTTGAGAGAAGTAATTGAGAATCGATCTCAATGGCGTGTATTTGAAGAGGCCTGTCCAGCACTGGCTGTTGATGATGATGATGATATGACAACAGAAATGTCGGTTGCTTCCAATAAGAAAAACATACTAATATCCATGTAGATATTATAACATAATTTCCTATTTGAAGTTCTATCTGAAGCTCAGCCCACTTTTCTTCTTAAACCACGCTTTATCACGCCGTGCGCGCGCCCTATTAAGGCCTTTCTTGACTGCGTTGGTGCCACTAGTCTCAGGACCTAAGTTCCAAACCTTCAGCCTCAATTTCTTTATCCCCATGGCTTTTTAATCAGTTGTGAGCTTTTGCATTATTCTGACAAAATTTTTGATTAATGGCCGATTCTTATAATTTACAGGCCGTTATTGGTTTAAATTAAGATTCTTGTATCTTTACCAATAATGAAGCAAAAACTTCATAACTTTGCATAGTAGACCCCCCATATGGCAGTAGCTATGACAGGTAAAATTGTCTTACAAATCTACAGTTTGGCTGTAAAAAATGCTACCATTTGTAAGCAAAACGATTCGTTTTTGTTTATAGGAACCGTGTATTAAGGGTCATCTGATGAATCTAACTAACACTGGGCCCGCGTTGTAGATAATAGCCCAGCCGGTCGATTCTGTAAAAATCTCACCGTGAAGTGAGTTTGTTTTTACTCGGAATTGACACTATTGACAGCTCACTCCACGCTCACTTCACCTAAGTTTTCACGGTGAGATTTTTACAGAATAGCACCGCAGTTCCTTTCGAAGAGAGGAGGCTGAATTAGGAAAAAGTGTCCCAGCAGTGGGAACATTATAGGCTAATTAAGCATGATTGCCACAAACACACACAGTTTGATTGAAACAAATTTTCTTTCTTTTCTTTCTTTTTCTTTCTTTCTATTGTGCTGATGAATCTACTATCATAAATAAAACTAGAAAAATGTATTGAATGATCTAACAAGCACTATAATTCCTCTCCAGTATACCACCCCCACAAAGACTCCGAGCTCCGAGTGACCCGCGGCTGCGGCTGGGTACGTTACGACAAGGACTGCTACCGCGCTGACAACCGTGACCACCAGGAGACTGTCTGCCAATGCTTCTCCAACTACTGCAACAGTACTGACTCTTTGAACTCCGCCACTAACAGCGCTTTGTTTGTTGCGCTTGCCATGTGTCTCTACTTCTACCGCTAGAACATAATCCTATTTTTTTAACGTGGTTAATCTTCATCAAAAACATTATTTTTTTCTTCTTATTATGCCTATTTATTGTTGACGTTTATTATTATTGACGAGGTGATCATCAGTGAAAAGTTTAACCAGTCACCGATCTTGGCAGCGGACCTAACGTCAAACGGTAAAAAAATCTTTCGGGGCGTGGTCAAAAATAGGAACTAACACCGCCAACTTATTTCGTCAATACAATTTCTGTGACAATTTCGCAAATGTATATATTCTTATCAACAACGCTTCCCTGTTAATGTCACTCTAAAAGATCTCTTTAGCACTACGTCAGACGATCTAGTGAATCGTACCTTGTAATGAATAATGATGCTCAGAGTGTAATGTTTGTCGCCCTTGCCAACTGCCTCTGCATCTATTCGTGGAGCAATAGTTCTAAAAACTTGTAATTTTTTACGCTCTTGTCCTGAATCGTCTGTTTCTTACTTGATTCACGAGAAGGATTGCTACAGAGCTGATAACCGTGACCATCTGGAGACTGCCAATACTTCGCCAACTACAGCAACAATGCTGATTCTTAGAATTCCGCCACCGCCATTGCTTTGTTCGCTGCGTTAGTCATGTGGTGATAGATGAGCTCTGAGTATCACGATTGTCGCTCTTTTCGTCTGTTTCAATTTCTATTGGTCTTAGGACCACTATTTCTAAACACCATAACATTATTTTAGTATGTGACTATGGATATTCCTTCTTATTGTTCTACATAATACTAGGTAATGGTAATACGAATTTGCTTTTCTACTGCATCTGTTAGCTTCAGCTACGTGTACGGATGTTCTAGTTACGTACAAATATAAAATTATTTATAAGAGAAAGTTTAGATTCATTAGTTTGTAAGTGAAATATTGATAATACTTAAAATAAGATTTATCTAAATATACGATTATAAAACACATAAACGCTTACTTTTTTGGCGATAGGCCTACCCTTACTACATGACTTAAACATACTGGCGAAATGTGGGTCTTCTGTAGTACCTCTGCCTAACCCTTTTAGGAATATAGGCGTGATGATATGATATGTTTTTATATGTTTTTGTATGTAGGTAAGAAAAGATACGACGACGAGTAAAGTCCCATTTTAAGGTTGCTTACAAATCATTCCTCACCATCCACCTTCCTCCCAAGTTCCTGAATTTGTCAAGCCCAAACTTGAAATGAAAGCATTTATTTCAGTTAAAACATTTACTTACTTTACTTTTAAACTGTCAAGGAGCCGGTTAGTTAGTCAGATAGTTGAAGCTAATATTGTCATTGTCACTTCAGCTTGTTTATTCAGTGAGCTATGCTCTAGGTACACCTCTGATTAACCCTTATGTTATAATATATGCTTCAAAATACACGCATTGACGTGGAGTTGCGGACACCAGCCCGTATTACCTATTACCTACATATATATGCTTTACGTTATATTACAGAATCGTGGGTACTTTATTCCATCATTTCCGTCATTACTATGTGAACCAAAGGACTGACCATTGGTACTTCAAAACAGTGGGTCGTTAATCGTCATCCAGCGGCCAACAACCACAATACGGAAATAGGGCGCCGCCATGGGCTAGCCGTAATCCAGGCAGGTCGTGAAAGCCCTCGTTTTGCACCGCGCACACGGCACAATGTTTGAACATTACTTATTTAGTATAACTTGGTGTAGTGTGCCCGTGGCAGCGGCATCAGCTGGTTCGATGACGTCATTTACCTGTTTGATTAACGCTGTAAATAATTTGCAACACGTGTAGTGTGGTTTTCCAGCTTTTTTGCACGAAATTTTTTTTTTTTGTGGCGTGGTTTTCAGTAAAAACTATGTTTAGGGGGAGCGAGTGTTCTTAGGATTATTTACGTTATTGAGCAGACAAAATGGTCGACCATAAGCAATGGATTTGCAATAGGTATCCTTCAAAATGATTCAGATTGTGATTGATAGATAATGTGTTACGCAATTAGGGATGACCCTAATTGCGTGATGACATCATCATCATCATTTCAGCCGAAAACTGCTGGACATAGGCCTCCCCCAAATTAGGGTGCAATTAGGGTGCTGGTTCCTTAATATTCTAAGCTCGTCTAGCTTATTAATTTGGCTTCACTCTTTATTTTTTTTTTTGCTATTTTACTCAGATGGTCTACAAACGCGTCGCTCACAGTGAAGCTCCACGAAAATAGCCGACAGATGATCCGTTATGGAGGAAATAAATAGAGAACATCATTGTGGAAAAACCTCAATGTGTATTAAATAAAAATCTATACAATACCTATTGTTAGCTATTTATATAAATCTTTAGGTATTTTTATAATATTTACAGTATTTTTGAAATAACACAATATTCATTGGATCTGTAGTTTAGTTTTTTGCAAACGACGCCTGAAATTAAAATAATTTTTACTTTCGGGTAAACTTATGTCCAAGTCGGTTGTATTTTTTTTATAAAGTTTTTATTTTAAAATTTTTAGAAAAACTTAAAACTGTTTTATGGGACCACGGCGTAAGTTTCCTCTACCAAATAAAAATAATTTTCAAAATCAGTCCCTAATTAACGAAAATATTGATTATCATAAAAAAAAAACAGAATCGAACACAATACACAGCCCCTCCTTTTTTTAAGTCGGCTAAAAGAATAAGCCAAGTGCCCGATAAGATTCCCCATCAGCAAAAATGATGAACTTTCTTACAAACTTTCATCCCTTTCAAAAATCCTTTTTTAGTGCTCACTTTCGTTGTAAGTTATAATAAAAAGAACATTATTGGGGGAGCAGTTCTGCCGTACTTACAATAAGTGCAATAACTCGGATTTTGGGCTTTAAAAAGTTACATACATATCCTGCTGATTACGGATATGTATGTAAAAATCCGAGTTATTGCACTTATTGTAAGTACGGCAGAGTTGTATCGGCCCCGTCTTACAAGGTCGTGAGTTCGAACCAAGCAGGTACTTCACTTTGTGTATATAATTCCATCACTAATTATTATTATGAGGGGCTTCTGACTAAGTACTAACAGCCGCACGGGACGATCGATTAGTTACGCTTACCGCGGTTGGTCCGTGGATGGGTGACCATCTTTACACACCAAGACCCCTCCCTCCTCGGAAAGCACGTTAAACCGTTGGTCCCGGATGTCCTTCGTGGATCTTTGACAGTCGTTCCGGGTAGTCAGAAGCCTTAGAAGAATCTGATAACCAGTCTTACCAAGGGGTATCGTATTACCCAGTAACTAGGTTGTGGACGTCAGATGGCCAGTCGCTCCATATAAAATACTGGTATTCAGTTGCATCCGGTTAGACTGGAAGCCGACCCCAACATAGTTGGGAAAAGGTTAGGCAGATGATGATAATGTTGTTGATTATGTAAGGTGAACTTACACGTGCCGAACTATTCTGAAAAAAAACCTCTCCGTGAAAACTTAGTTGAAGTGAGCTTGAAGTGAGTTATTATTAGTGTCAAGTGTAAATCGCTAGCACTGGTGAAAGAACTCACTTCATCTACGTTTTCACGATGAGATTTTCACAGAATAGACCGGCTGTAATAGGCGTACTTACATACCAGCACTGTTATTTTAATATTTTTTTTATTACATAATAAGGATTTGTAAGTACAGCGGTATCCTATTGCCAATAATCGACAGAGCACCGATCGTGTACCGTAAGCCCTAACATCAGGTGGCGTAGCATTTTACATATTCGTAGCACGTAGCATCGTAGCGTCGTAGCTGCTACGACGGTTCAGTCAACAAAGGTTATGCATTCATTCTAACTGTTAGAGACATTATTAGGTTATAAGCAAATGAACCTTGTATTACAATTTACAAGGATTTTTGTACATTTGTAATAGTTTGCTATTATCATTAAAAGAAGGAAAAGAAATGTAACAGGTTGATCAAATAATAGCTGGGTACAAACTTTATGTAAAAGTGGTTTTAGTCAAAATAAAGTTGAAAATACCACGTAGGACGTAGATACAGACGCCAGCACATCAAGCTACCCGAAACTGTCAAAGGATCATGACCGTTGATGTATGGAAATCCGTCTTAAGTTGAAACACAATAAATCTTTATTTATTATAGACTACGGTTTATTTACTATTCAAGAAAAGTGTTTATTTTCACACAAGTATCCGAGTTTTAAAGTAATTAAACAAATTCGGAGATAACCTAAAAACGTCCTGGCGTAATAAAACACAATTAAATATGAAAACGTCCTATCGTTAGTTACATGAAACACGCTAAGTTGTTTAAAATTAACACACCAACGAATTTCCGTAAGTATTACTATTTAAGTGGAGAGATTAATCGCGGTGACTATTCTCAATCGACACATACTTAAACTATAATAAACAGTAATGGCGGCTTCCGCAGGCGCCGGCGCTTAGGGATGGCGATCGATTTTGTAATCGATTTTAGAAACTTGAAAACGAGTTCCAATGTTTTTCCTGCGGATTGCAACTTTTAAGTTTTGATACGCAGTTTCTTTGTTCTGTTTTTTGTAACCAACAATATTATTTAATCTATTTTGTATTCGATTATTCATTACATTTGACTAATTATGCTGGTAAAGCTGTAGATGTAGAATAATAGCGGGAACAGATCTATCAGAACTCAATTTATTGCTGAATCGATTCTTTCCTGCGATTCGGATAGATTTAAAAATCGATCTTGTTTAGGAATAATCATCATCCCTACCGGTACGTCTGTCATCTGCCTTGACAGTTGCATCTGCGTGAGACGAAACACAAAAATAAATATTTTCACAACGGAATTATGAAATACATATACAGTACCTACGTTATAATAATGATATTACTAATTATTTAGCTATTTATGAGTTTAATATCATTTTTGTGATGTTTTTATGTAAAGGCTCATACTTACGTAACTCGTACAAATGAAGAGAACGAAACGTCCATCATTCATCACTATACGGAAATGTACCTAGCAATCGTTAATTTACTGTTTATCTTAAAATCATAATTCCGGATACGAAAACAAAATTCCTGAAGTGAAAAGCTTGTAAAAAATAAGCAAATAATTTGTATATTAATTTGGTTTTCATACGTGCAACTTTCCTAGACTGGTTTTGAACAATCTCCTTTCCCAATCAACTTTGAACCTTACACTTTAGCGATAAAGTTGAAAATCTATTAAAGAAATTTGACAGATTGTAGTAGCTTGATGTGCTGGCGTCTGTTACCTCGATATATTTCTCCTTCTATCAGCACCTTAATTGAGTGACACACTTTCAATCAAAATTTGAATGATTCGAACGATATTTTTAATCCATTGCTTCATATGTTCGAAAAATTTGCCTGTTCAACAATGTAAATACGGCAATGAATGTTGCTAAAATGTCAAAATGAAAGCCATTGTTACTGATAGTGTGAAGCCGCTGAAGCCAGCAATGATACAGCCTTCAAGCATACAGCTTGGCAGAATTAAAAATAACTGCGTCTTCAATGCATTTGAATAACACTTTTAAACATAGGAGTACAGGCGTGATATTACATAATTATTATGTAATATCACGCCTGTACTCCCCAAAGGGTTAGTATCTACGCGAAACAGACAGGGCCAAGGCGCTCACCCGCGCCCTCCTCGCACCGTCCGCCCCCCGCTGTCGTCGTCGCCTTCAAGCCGCACGCGCCTCGAGCATGAAGGCTCCTACAAATAGGCGCGACACGCGATTTAATCGCGCGCGACACAAAGGACCGCTCGTTGCGCGACTTGCGGTGCCTTTGTGTCGCGCCTGTTTGAAGGAGCCTTAACGCGGCTCACGTCCCGCGGCCCCTCGTCATCGTCACATGCCTGCGCGCGTCCGAGCGAGACACACACGTCGCGCACCCCGTGACGCCACACAATTATCGGATATTTTATTGTATTATTATACCAGTTACAAACATACAGTCCACTAATTTTATTCCGAAAGGATAAAGACCTAACAGTTAGTCATTGGTGTACCTATAGGTACTACATACATATTTCGCCAGTTATGTTAAAGTCCCATGTAATAGGGGCGACCCTATTACCATTAACAGCCACAAAGCCAGACTGCTACTGGGAAATTCGAAAATGGAAAAACTCAATAACACTTTACCCAACCCGGGAATCGAACCCTCATGCTCAGCAGAAGCGCTTGCGACCGCTAGACCAACGAGGCAGTTTTTTGAATTAAGAATTTGAGTCAATTTTCAAGTTACGGAATAATAAACTGAATGTCAAACTTTACAAAGTTCAAATTCCATTGCAACCAAATACCTATTAGGACCTTTTTGTTACAAAATGGTCACTCAAAAATCAACCTAAAAAACATTTTACTAAGGTAAATAATTGATTAAGTGGCGATGGAACGTAAATTATCTGAGATTATGAACACTGCTTTATACAGTAATACTTTTGCTCTATGCTTATATCGACAAGCAAGCGTGCTTTAGGAGGCTTCGAGCAAATCTCTGACCTTTCCACAATCCTCGTGGTTTCAAACAAATAAGAAAACACATGACCACCACGTGGAGTTTCACAATATACCTAATTTCTTCTAAACAATCTGTCTACGCCTGAACGCAGCCCTTCATATTGGCGAGGATGCGAACGCGCCCGATGTCGGCGGCGCTCGCGACAAACTTCACTTTACTTCACTAACTAACTTCACGATTAGCGCGCACCGCCATACTTGTCGCGACACATATCATAAATATTGTAATTTTTAAATAATAAACTACTTTTCTATTTCATCGAGGTCGATCTCTTATTTGTATCGCCCACACAATCTATGGTACAGCAGTGCGATTCTGTAACCATCTCACCGTTAAAACTTAGGTGAAGTGAGAGTGGAGTGAGCTGTCATCAGTATCAATTCCTAGCAAAAACAAACTCGCATCACCTAAGTTTTCATGGTGAGATTTTTACAGAATCGACCGGCTGCTCTTAATATTTCCGTGAACACTATTTTAAATTTATTTTATTCTACATTTTATGTCTGAAAAGGACCATTTTTTTAATCCTAGACAAGTAGGATGTTTCTGTTTTAATTTGCCGTCCGCTGCCTGAGGCTGGATGATCCCTCGGCGTCCTGTGATATTTAAATAATAAAATATTAAATCAGTGGGAGAAATGAGACTTAATTCAAAATGGACGTCGCTTGTGTCAATTTGTGGTGTAAATAATTAATTATTCTGTTAAGTATTATTTTAGAAATAAATGTCGGTGTTTTTATAGAATGGATAATGAATTGAGGAAAACTGTATTAGGTGCATATAATAGATTATTTTTTATCTATTGTGTTTTATTCTTTTTTTAGTTTAGGGTTTTTTTCAGGTAGGTAAATTGGTGTTATAAAAGCAGAATGTTGTTTTTTTTTTCATTTTCCCTATATAAAGTGTTAATTTTGAGTATGAATGTCGATGGCTATAAGAATAGGGGAAGACCAAAGAAACGATGGATGGACTGTGTGAATGATGATATGGTTGGAAAGGGGGGGTGACTATCGAGATAACGACTAATAGATAAGTAGGTATGGAAGAAAAAGACGTATATGACGACGATAAGACGTAAGACGTATTGCGCCGACCCCAAATAAATCGGGATAAGGGCTAGAGAATGATGATTTTCCCAAGATGAACACACACACAAACAAACACACACACACACACAAACACACACTTGACAAATTATATTATTAAATTAATAAAGCCAAGGCTTTTCTAGAAAAAGACTTTGAAGCCTAATTTAACCGATTCTTGGTTGTTTCTACACTGAATTTAATTAGCAAAATCTAGGAATCGATTTGCTTCGAATAAATCTCAGAACATTTTAAATTCTCTTTTTATTATCCTCGTATCATGTAAAAGTGAAACAATAAAATATTGGACTGATCTTTATTACTTAAAATTTATAAACAGTTAAATATAATACTATTTATAATAATAATAGTTGCCAAAATTATTTCACGGATTTTTGTATTTAAAGGAATAATAAAACCCCCAGCCTAAGAAATAAATTTGGCAATGAATACGTTTTATTTTAATAAATATTTTAAACTTACTTTAATACATTTACTTACAACTAATCCTTACAATAATGTTGACGGTCGATTTACACGTAATAATATTATTAATGATTTATGCAATAATAAAACAGGTAATCGTTTGTTGTAGGCGAACCGGCGCGCGGCGGTGTAACTAGTGTCTCGTTTCTACTCGCAACATTAAATTAATCTATGGTTAAGAGGCAGCGCATATTATAGACCAACTTAAAAATTAAGTGGAATCGTGACAAAAAAATAACGAGCCCTAAATAAAAAAAAACACATTTAATTCGATAAACAGTTGAATTTAGAACGAAAAACAAAAAAAGAAAAGACAATCAGATTTTTTTTCAGTCTAATCTCACGACAGTCGTACGATATGCGCTGCGTCTTGGGGTTCAATCGTCAGGTTTCAAAGCGGCATGTGTTTAATTGAGGGTCTGTCTCTTCCTCCTGTCCTCGTGAACGGGCTCCGTCTGTTCTGGTTCGCTGTGGTCGTTGAATCCGTTTTGGATAGTGATTTCTGGGGACAAAAAAAAATTGGTTTAGGAAATGGTTAGTAGAAACTGATTGGTTTACAAAATATTGAGAACAAGCTGCGCCCCGCGGTTTCACCCGCGTCATGTCGATCCCGTGGGAATATCGGGATAAAAAGTAGCCTATATGTTAATCTAGGGTGTCAGCTACCTCCATACAAAACTTTATCAAAATTGGTCCAGCCGTTTGAGCGTGAAGAAGTGACAAATAAACACACACACACACACAAAATTTCGCCTTTATAATATTAGTGTGATTTCAAGTAAGAAAGTTAATTTCTTGTAAATAAAATATAAGTTTGAGGATTATCTTTACAACACCATCATTAATTTAAACATGGGGGGCCATGCTGATTTGCCTGCATAATAAATTATGTGTATCAATGAAGAGCATTAAAAAATCTTTGATACTTCAAAAATCAAAATGATTAAGTATGGAATTTTGCAGAGCACAAAGAATCGAGATTTAAAAAGTAGGGATATCAAAAAACTTGTCGTGAACGAGTGGAATTAGGGTAGTCCTATGTATTTAACACAACACGTACACTTACAAACACATACGCATACCACACACACCACACAAACATTACACATACGTGACATGTACCATATCATACCTGAAATCACCTCTCTAGTCTCCACTCTAGAATTCGTACCCTGAGCCCCAAGATACAGACTAACTGTCTAGTTTGGGGCTCACTGGCAAATATGTATATTGTAACGTAACTGTAGCCTGTACTACTTTAAGCTACTCATGTCATCTTAACTTGCTGTTACCCTATGAACCTGCTGACTTATAAAATATTTTCTATTTCTATTTTAACACTTCACAACAAATCTTCTTACCATCTTCATCACTCTTGAAGGACCTTCCAAGCCGGGGTCCGAACCACATGCCAGGGCTCTCAGTGCGTCGCACGGCCATCGGTATGAACTCGTGAGAGTCGGAGCGCGACAACGACAAATCGCTGCGACCGACGCGCGGAAACGCGTATAGTTGTCTCTTCTCTGCTGAGGGCTCGTAGTCTATGGAATAAATAATTAAGGTTAAATTCCTAACTTCTCCTAATCCCTTCCTAATTTCTTCTTCTTTTCTCTTCTTCTTTTTCTTACCTTTCCTGCTAATTTCTTACATCGGACTTTACACTTTCTATTTGATTTTTATTTGTTGCTAGTATCTGGTGTATTGTGTTTCTTTTAGCTGTACTAAATAAGTGTATTTTCTTTCTTTCTTTCAATTTGCCTGACCTGGGAATATAACCCAGGACCTCATGGCAGTTAACTCTCTTATCTTAAATGGGGGAAGTACCAGAGCACAGCAAATAGTAACAAAACAACAATCCAAAATAAAATAGGTTCCTTCACGATTAAGATAAAGAAGACTGTAAGATTTTTCTGGTTGGATTACAATCAAGCTCTTCGAGACGTAAGATAACACAACGTAGGTACGAAGTAAGTGGTTTCAAAAAGAAGTAAGTTATTATAAAGTAAAATCAGTACATACCAAGATAAAGATCATTGAGAGGCAGTTGCCATGTGTTCCGCGAAGCTCTCCCGACCCTGGGGAATGGATACAAGTTCAAGACTCCATCTCGCCGGAGTTTCGCGCTGCTGTCTGTGGGGTAAGCAGAATTATAGTTAGTTAAACACATGTAGTTGCACTTTGTAAGTCAGGAACTAAGTTTGGGCGAGTTTGCAATGCGGTTTGATAGTTAGGTTATGAAAGTCTTTGGTTTCTCTTGGGAACTGTGAAGTCTAGATCGTTGTAAGACATCGTCTAACAATGTTATGGTCTGGTGGCATCAAGTGCAAGTTCAAACTAATATTATAAACAGGTAAAAATATTTGTTTGTAAGAGGAACTGAAATGATTACAAAAAGACTTTTATTGATAGAAAGATACGCTATTGTCGAATATGGTTTATGTTAAAACAAGGAACCTTCATGTAGCGAAGTCGTGGGTAGAAGAAAATATTTAGGTCCAATTCTCAAACGTAACTCTCAATTTGAAGTTAACTGTTAAAGTGCTATCCCTGTCTGTTTAAGCAGTATTGTAAAGACAGAAATACTTTTAAGAACGTCTCAAATATCAGTGTTATTTAAGAAGTTGGTGAGCCTGCCAGTGATAGTAATTATATGAACAAAACAACACTGTTAAATTGGTCTTTCATTACATGTGAAGATAGGATAAGGTTTTTTTTTATTGGTGTTTCCTAAGAAAACCGTGAACGGTCTGATTATGCACTAAAGAACAATGTCGAATTGTTGTTTCACTGATGCATCAGCATTAATTGATGTTTTCCAGTCAATGATTACTGAACGAATTTTACATTCGTTATAATAATTCGTGACAGCAAAATTCATTTGCGTAGGCCTATTAATTGGACATGGGTTTTCTGTATGCAAATGAAATGCATAAAAATTAAATGTCACTCTAGTTTTGAACTTTGTCACATTAAACTCGTTACTACTAGTAAACCACACCACCAGTTCAAACCCACACACTCGCCTCAAGAAACCAACACCTTAACCTCAAGCCATCACGCTAGTATCGATCGGAAAGGTCTAAAAAACTTTGATTGTGATCTATGACGGAGTCTCCTCCAACTATTTGCGGATTCCTTTAGTGCAGACTATCCATCAGTCAATTTGTGGGATCAAAGCTCTTATGTGGTTTATTCAAAAATAGAAAGGCGTATTTGTATTTTTTTCTCCAAGAAGCCAGTTTGGCCTATAGGATATTTCTTGTTGTTTTTTTTTCATGTTTGGGGAAGAGACAAGGACGCCTATTTTTAATAACTTTTTATGTTAATCCAGGGTGTCAGCTACCTCCATACAAAATTTTTATCAAAATTGGTCTAGCCGTTTGAGCGTGAAGAAGTAACTAACATAAACACACATACATACACACACAAACTTTCGCCTTTATAATATTAGTGTGATTATAACCGAGGCCACTGTATATTCGAATCAATATGATCGGTTTGATAATATTAACGGAGTTTCCCAATTATGTTCTTTAACAAAGATAATGTTAACAACAAGTTTCATAATATGAGCAAAGTTCAAATTCTCGGGTAATTAATTAACCAAAATATAGTTTACTATTAAAATACAGAATGCTTGTCATGTCACCGGAATTTTCAGTTGTAATTATGTATGTATATTGAATTTGTTTTGTAATATTATCTATTAAATAAAGTCTTGCTTAAGGGGCTTACAGGTCCTAAACATAAAAAAACGCAAGTTTTAGAAACAATAAAAGTATATGATCGACTGCAGTAAACAAAATCACAAAAATATATGATATTCTTCTATTATGCTAGGTAGATAGTGTGTTGACAATAATACTTACAACTAATTTGATACGACAGAAAAATCATGAAGATACCTCTAAAAACTTTCTTTTCACAATAAAAATCATACTAATATACATACAATAATTCTGTTTTTTTGTCAGATTATTCTACAAGCAAGATATTAAAATACTAGTGTTTTAATTTTTTAGTCCAAACAATAGATTTTTTGTAATTAAATAAATGCTTCATATTTTGCAATAAATTACCAGCGTTGTGTCATCGCGCTTCTCTTTTTTTCTATGCAGTCCGACAGTGACCGCGCTTTAGGTCATGTAAGCCCCTTAATAAAGTGACTTCTAAGCTATGTGATCCTGCGTTCAATTCCCGGCCATGCAAAGTTTAATTAGGTTTGTCTATTATTAATATATTCTAGTCTATATTTGGCCCTGTTAACACGTTCACCGCCAGTGTATCATTTCTGCACACGCTTGTTATTACAGTGTGTATTAAAAATGATACACCGTGCCGTCAGCGTTCAAAGCATTGTGTATCATGTAGTCTTCAGTGTACCAGTGTATCAGATGGGTTGTGTAATGTGTATCATAAAGGATACAATGGCTTATGAGATCTGACAACTATCAAAAGTGTTTGGTATGCCAGTGTATCATTTAGGATACACACAATAAAAAAACCAGAAAAGAGCACAAGAAGGGAGAGGGTAGTTTTTAACATGTCATCATCTGCCTAGCCTTTTCCCAACTATGTTGGGGTCAGCTTCCAGTCTAACCGGTTGCAGCTGAGTACCAGTATTTTAAATGTAGCGACTGCCTATCTGACCTCAACAACCCAGTTACTGGGTAACACGAAACCCCTTGGTAAGACTGGTTGTCAGACTTTCGGGCTTCTGACGACCCGTAACGACTGTCACAGATCCACAAATGACAGCCGGGACCAACGGCTTAACGTGCTTTCCGAGGCACGGAGGGGTTTTGGTATGTAAAGATGGTCACCCATCCACGGACCAACCGCGGCAAGTGTAGCTTAACCTGATCGATCGATCCGTGCGGCTGTTATTACTCAGTCAAAAGTCAAGATTTTAACATGTATAGACCATAAATATACCAATATAAAAAAAAATATACGGGAAAAATTTATGACTAGGTCGACTACGCTTGGCGGTGAACGTGTTACGACATATTAAGTACTAGCAAAATGGGGGTGTACGATCCACCTCTATGTACTCTTTCGGGAAACATGCGTGATGCTATATTGAAGTCTAATCGAGTGAGTAACGCTACATCATGATATTTTAACATTTTTAGTTATTATTAAGCCTCAGCTGTCCGTCTGTCTGTCAGCGGATTGTATCTCATGAACATGTAGACAGTTGAAATCTTCACATAAATTTCACGAAATTTTCTATTCCCGCTATAACAACATATTTAAAAAGTGGTCTCCATTCAAAGTAGCGTGTTTTTTTTTTGGCAATTTTTTAGCTTGTGATACGGAGCCCTTCGTGTCGCACTCGAAGGGCTTCCGTACCACAAGGCAAAAAATCAAAGCTTCTCAATAATATAATATACATACATAATGTATGTACTAATTGAATTATGTAAATGGTACACCACAGACTACCTACAGTATGACGTGTCTTTCCTTCCTCGTTTTAATCCATCCATAGCGTTCCTGCACACGATGCCGTCACCGCGCCGTCGCCGCGCCGACGCCGCACCATTACACTGTAGATACGAGTCGCGCGAAGCCCGCCACCGCGCCGTCGCCGCGCCGCGCGCGTTTTTACTGTTTCATTCATTCCATTACCGGCCGCGTACGAACGTGCACGCCGCGTAATTTCCCGTGAATGAATCAAACAGATAGGGAGGGGAACGCGCGCGGTGGCGGCGCGGCGGCGGCGCGGTGGCGGGCTTCGCGCGACTCGTATCTACAGTGTAATGGTGCGGCGCGGCGTCGGCGCGGCGACGGCGCGGTGACGGCATCGTGTGCAGGAACGCATAGGTTGTCTTTAAAAGATCGTTGTCGCTATAGCGATAAGACCGCCCATTGTGTCACCCTTTGTAAAATTTCTATATTTATGTCTGTAATTTATATGGTGTACACAAAGTACGCTATTCTAATATTTACCTCGTTAAAAATCTTAATAATTCCCTACATTCATGTTAACATTTAACTTGATTTTAAAACCATCCTTCAAGTTTTCATTTCGTATTCCCGGCGCGAAGGTAATATTAACGGCAGACAATAATCCCATAAACCGCTTTCATTATCGTTTGCTGATGTTATGCTTAAACCGAAGATTTCACCCACACGGCATGGGGGTGCTTGTTGCAATTGTCTCCTTTATTTACGAGTACGAATGTTTAAATTATCTATTCATGTAGGTTTATTAGGAAGGTTTTAAAGGAAAGGATCTTGTTCGCCGTATTTTTAAAGTGATATACTCTGCCCCATGTTACCCAAGTGTAACAAAATAATATCATCATCTGCCTAGCCTTTTCCCAACTACGTTGGGATCGGCTTCCAGTCTAACAGGATGCAGCTGAATACCAGAATTTTACATGGAGCGACTGCCTATCTGACCTCTACAACTCAGTGACTGGGTAATACGATACCCCTTGTAATACTGGTTAACGAAATAATATCTACCTACTTAAATTCACTAAATATAAATGCTAAAACCGCTGAGTCTAGAAACATGAAATATTGCACAAGAGTTCTTTGTATAACGATACTGAGCACTAATGAAAGATTTTATATTATTTGTTCTTAGGTAGGTATCTAAGTTTAGAAATGTTATTTTTTAAGTTTATGTAATGATTGGAAGGATGATAAATAATTTTTTGTAACTTCAACCCCTGAAGGGGAAAACGGGAATGAAATAGGGGATGATATGGAAATTCGTAATTTTAGGGACGGAAAATCCCATTGGGCACACGTCTTGCGTAGTATAAAACCTAAACTGGAAACTTATCTATGAATTTAAAAAAACACGTCCGTATTTTATTTATTTTCGCATTAACTCCCTTATTTCTTCGATAGCTTAGAATAAGGTTCAGGGTTTTATTTCTCAAAAATCACTTTAAAAAAAAACTAAATCGGTTTAAGGCTCCTACAAACAGGCGCGACACGCGATAAAATCGCGCGCGACACAAAAGCACCGCAAGTCGCGCAACGAGCGGTGCCTTTTTGTCGCGCGCGATTCGCGTCGCGCGTCGCGCCTGTTTGCAGAAGCCTTTAGCAGTTTGGAATTTACGATGGCGCAGACAGATACACGTGTTAAACTTATAACACCCCTCTGTTTTGGAGGGGATTTAAAAATACGTCGAGTTATTGATATCGTATCTGCTACGTAGAAAATGCTACAGCTTTTGAGTGCTAAGAGCTACGCCGCTGCTACGCAAATCTACGCTTCGAATATATTTGGTCTAAAAACTGCTTACGTCAATTAAATTGTATGATATAATAATATCAATCGTTTAAATAAGAGGTCTATCTGATGATGAGACGCATGGAATCTTAGCATCGTCACAAAAAGATCATAATCAACACAAAACTTATTAAAAGTTGTATATCTCAAGATAAAATAAGTGTCATATGCCATTAACAGCTGTAAAGTACTTCAAACCAATAAAGGTCTTGCAAATGCATTGTCTGGAACTTTAGAAGCTAGGTTATCATCTCCAAGCATGAAAATAAGCCATTTCCTTGAGTTAATTGGCATTAAAGGAAAATGGCAGCAGAAAATAGCTCATACACTGGTTATTAGAGCTTGTCCTACTTCAAAACTCGGGAACGTCTATTATTTTGTGAAGAATATATGTTTATACTAGCTTCCGCCCACGGCTTCACCCGCAACGTATGTCGATAAAAACTATACTATGTCCTTCCCCGGGATGCAATCTATTTCTCTGCCAAATTTTATCGAAATCCGTTCAGTGATTTAGGCGTGAAAGGGTAACAGACAGACAGAGTTACTTTCGAATTTATAATATTAGTATGGATGTGACCAAATTTTTTTCAGGCTGCAATTTACCTATATACTTCAAATAATAACTAAGTCAAAATCTCTGGGTTACGAAGCATAAGCATAACACAAGCTTAATCAGCCTTATTATGTGTCCACTGCTGGGACACAGACCTCTCTGTGAGAGGGAGTGGGCAGTAATCCACCAAGGAAGCCAAATGTGGGATATCACAAGACTACGAATTTTGGGTTCTAGGACATGCCGGTTTCCTCACGATGTTTTCCTTAACCATTTTACACCATAGCAGTGGTGATAAAATTACACAAAGTAAAGAGCAAGCCTGCGTCTTCGAACCCACGATCCACAAGTTTTCCACCACTGTTCTCCTGCCTGGTATTAGATAATGTCTAAAACATCACCACAACTTGTGTTTATCAAAAATCAATTACTAACAGGTTCACGGTCAACATGGACATCTAAATAGACCCTTTTGAATTTGTCCAAATCGATGTATGACGGAATTCTTTGAAGTCCAACGGGTTTATTAGTAACGGTTGAACTCATTCTTACACTCATTGGTTTTGAAGACACTTCAATTATTGTTTGTCTACAAATATCTCTATTTGTAAACAATAGTGCATCAGTCTAAAACGTTCCCACAGCTGGGAAAAAGGCCTCCTCTCATCCACCACGCGGGCCCAGTGCGACTTGGTTGATGCCACATGTCTTCGAATTTTTTTTTCTAGAACATTCCGGTTTCCTCTCACGATCGCTTTGAGGGCAGTGGTGATGAATAAATACACATAATAAAGTGCCTGGCTGGGTTCGAACTCACGACCTACCTAAGTCGGAGCTGACCACTGAGCCGCCACTGCTCTGCCAACAGTAATATTGGTTTTTCATCTTCCATTAGTTTGTTTCATATACATTTTAAAAAAACGTTGTAATAACCAACACGGATCGTCAAGCAGGATACACGATTGTGATTTTCTTTTAGGGATTAGTACCTATAGTCCGAAAATAATTTTCTAAATGTTAGCAGAAACTTTTATTAATTAAAACTTTATGCACAAGTAAAAAAATACTATACAAAGGCGGACTTAATACTTGAGGCATTTTCTACCAGTCAACCTTAGGGTGATGCAGAGACAAAACATGGCAGGCGCAACAAACGGCATAGGGAAATAGCTCGAAATAACGATAAAATACAAGAAGAAATACTTATACTCGTATACATACATTTAACAAAATGAACTGTCAGGAGGAGAGAAATCCAGCAAATCATCGCTGCGATGTTTCGGCCAACTTTTGACTGATATGTTCACGTTACTTCAATTAGAATGCGTTCGGTTCAGGAGGCATCTATGTATGTATGTTCTGCAGAGATTTTTTTTTCTGTCAATGATTTTTAAAATACTTACGATAGGCGCTGGCGATGGCGGAAGCCAGTAAAGCCATGGAGACGATGATCCTCATGGTTGGCTGCATTCTAAGTACCTGCTGGACAAACAAATATTTAAAATTAATGCTAAAGTACCAGCGAAATTTAGTGCAAATCAGAATTGTTAAGCCCTGAATGTCCTTTGACCTAGAAATGGTTATAATATGGTTTTCTTAATACCCTCGTGAACTCATTCAAGTCTAGTTTCCTGATCAAATTTTTTCAAGACAAGACTTTCATGTAATCCTCTTTGCCCATTCTACGCAGTCTTCCTATTTTCGTTTTATGACACCGACTTTCGAGATGAAAGTTATTTTTAACTTTGTAGTGTTTTTTTTGGAAGTCGGTTGTTTTTTTTTTATAAAAAAGTATTTATTGTTCACGTTTTAATTGTACCTACCCACCCCAAACAAATTCATATGACACTACTTGCTATGTGAATATCAGTGACAGGAAGCTGTTGAACACATCTGCCTACCCCTTTAAAGGGGACAGGCGTGATATTATGTTGTGTGATTGCGTAAACAATGCATAATGCTATAGCAGCAGTCACAGTTGATTTGCTGGCATTTATTGAAGAGTTCCGTTGTCTGTCTCCGAAACTCATCATCAGATCTTTACGAAATTTAAATGGGACCATTTCGGACAAACCTCTTTCGAACAAAAAAAAAATTGCAAATCTGGCTATAAAAAAAACATTAAACATAGGGAGTTATAAAAAAAACATTCCTCAAAAAGAAAAAAAAATATATAAACATCCGAATTGAGAACCTCCTCCTTTTTTGAAGTCAATTAAGAATAATTTACACAAAGTAAAACGCCTGTCTAGGTTCGAACCTACCGATCTACAACTCGTGAGTCGTGACCGTCACCACTCGGCTACCTCAACTCTAATATAACTCGCAAAAACACATTACAATAACAGAGATCGTACCCACATTCTCCTGAAAATACTTCTGAAATTCCCACAGCATCGCACAAAGACCGCTAATCTCCATTTGACCTTAATCATACGTTGTTTAAACTTTCAACAGGTAAATGTATGGCACGGTTTATCTTTTATCTTAAATTCATCGCGTTGAACGGATAAAGAAAATCTTAAGTTATATGAAGGTTTACATAATAATGAGGTGAGAAATGGCGGCGTTGTACTAACTTCTGAAGGTATTTAAGTAAGTACTTTAAGTAGATACTATATATATATACTTTATACTTTTATTAATACTTTACATGACAAAATATCAAGCTGTAAATTTCTAGTATAAGCTGACCTTTCATTGTACAGAAAGCCTATACGATGCGAGGTCAACTTATACTGGAAATTGATTACCTTATATGTCGTTACGCGTGCAAGTTTCGTATGGTTCTAAGTAGAAGTATGAATAAACCACATTAATGTGAGTGCTTCCGTGTAAGTGTTTATTTGATGTTTTCTTGGGGTAAGGACAGATTTACGTTAACAGTAAATTAATACCCCCTTACTAATAAACGTATTATATCACATGAATACTTGAATAGTTACACACCGATGTCTCTCTTTCAGTCGTCAGTAATTTGACTTTCGAAAGAAGAAGACAAAGCGTTGTGTAACTATACATACACTATACAGCGTTTATTAGTAAGGGGGCTAATTAATAAGCAAGTTTAATAGCGAGATGACGATTAATAGAGAAGTATATATTTTTGGAAGAAAATAAATGTTGCGCAAACCCTAAAAAAAATGGGATAAGGAAAAGAAAAAATATGATAATGTTGATGATGATTATTCAAATATGGACTGTTATTCTTTTTTAGTTGTAGCTTTATCACGGAAAATTGACGTAGGGTGTCAATTTTCTCAAAAAATAAATTTCTCTGACTGTACATTTTAATTATATATTCCAAAGATACAGTATATTACTGAAAAAGGCACTTTTGAAAGTCAATGTTTACATGAAAATAGAATTACTTCTAGGCACCCCCTCCACAAGATAGTTTCGTATGAAGAAAATTGGCAAGAATGTGCAAGATGCGTTTTCAAAATAGTCAGCTTTTTAAATCTCAAATGTTTTAAAAAAAAGCAATGCTGTTAGTCCGGTATACGTATGTTACCTGTAGGTAGGTTCAGGGTTCTACGTGTATCCTAAAGTAGAACGTTATTACTTTCTCATACAAACTTTTACAAGAAGCTGTACTATTGCTAAACCTTTGCAAAACTGTTGCTAAACTGCAGTGCAATTCTGTAACCATTTCACCGTGAAAACTTAGGTGAAGTGAGCGTGGAGTGAGCTGTCAATAGTGTCAATTCCTAGCAAAAATGAACTCAGATCACCTAAGTTTTTACGGTGAGATTTTTACAGAATCGACCAGCTGTTTTCTTTGAAACTTAAATAAGTTACATATAACGTCATCAACGTATGTAACTGACACGGGCTGTGACGTCACAACTTGGTAAAGCCTTTAAACGATTTATGCCTGTTAGCTTCTTGGAAATAAATTGAATTAAAAGGTTCCTAAGCCAGTTTATTTTCTTAAAAAATAGAGATTGGAGAAATTTTAAATGAAAAAATAGACACGTAACATTAGAAGGGGGTAGCGCAAAACCAGTCGCTGGGCCGATGTCACGGGGAGCCTATATCAAGCAGTGGTCATCAGGTCTGAAAGTCTTTCGGGTTATAATAGAATGAAGAGGACTGTTCAAACTAGGAGCACCCCGCGGTTTCGCCCGCATAAATGTCGAACCCGTGGGAATATCGGGATAAAAAGTATCCTATGTGTTATTCTGATGTATAAGCTATATTATAGTAAAGTTTCATCATAATCCGTTCCGTAGTTTTTGCGTGAAAGAGTAACAAACATCCATCCATCCGCACAAATTATCACGTTTATAATATTATATATATATAATATAATATATATATACTAGCTGCGCCCCGCGGTTTCACCCGCGTAAGTATCGATCCCGTGAGAATATCGGGATAAAAAGTAGTATATGTGTTAATCCTGGCTATAAACTATCTGTGTGCCAAATTTCAACCAAAGCCGTTCAGCCATTTGTGCGTAAACAAGTCACAAACATAAACACACACATTCGCCTTTATAATATTAGTGTAATATAATATAATATATATAAGTAGGAAGTAGGATTGACACACTATGCCAATTGCCGTGTTATTCACATTTCATACATATTTCAAAGAATGACAGTTGTGATTCAAATATACGGACCATTTAAGTTGGTAGTCAATTTGGTAAACAATTAGGTAGTTTTACTGACTTTTCTATTACATTACTTCGGAAAATATATTGGATTTTTCTATCTGGATTTTCTCAGTAGAGCCCGGAGTGTATGCCCGGTTGTTGGCAAAAGGCTCGCCCCATATTACATAAGACTTAACGTAACTAGCGAAATGTGAAAGTACTATAGGTAACCATTCGGGGAAACTCTGGCTAACCATTCGGGGAAACTTTGGCTAACAATTCGGGGAAACTCTGACTAATCATTCGGGGAAAATCTGGCTAACCATTCGAGGAAACTGGTTAACCATTCGGGGAAACAAACAAGGCGTGATGTTATGTTAGGAAAATATGTAATATTTTTGTAAGACTTTTATGCTATACCTACAAACAAACGCAAAGAAAAGTTCGTCATAAAAACAAAAAGACGGTTTCATTTGAATAACATGAATGAAGACGAAAGTTTTACTTTTCCTCACAAATAGTTCGCCGCTAGTTCAGAGATGTTGAACCGGTCGGCTATGTGCTTTGAAAATAGTTGAAAAATAAGCCTTTTTCCTAGAATAGAGTTATAACGAGGCCTTTTTCGAACAATGGATTTTAGAGACTATAGTAGAATAGATCTACCTATAGTTAAAAGATAACCCACCCCGTACCGGGTACCTTGCTAAAACCACCGGTGGTCACCATCTGCACATGAAAGGGGGAACCGTTACCCCTCAAAAGTACCTACTTAAACCACCTACCACCACCACCACACTGATTGACTGATTCACGTAACTGTAACGAACACAACTAATTACTTAATTAGTTGGTTACCAGTGAATAAAGTAAGACCTTTGAACTAAGTAATGTTTCGTACGTTTTAACTTATTTAAAGAGGTTAATTGAGTTGTGAAGATGTGACAACGGATTTAGAAGGAATTATCACATCTATAAAGTTGAAGTTCAGCTGAAGAGCCTGATGCAAAAAACGGTTCCAGCGGCACTGATTTAGACTCCGTAACGATGTTAGCTTGGGTGTAACACTAGTGGATCACTATGTGAAAGTGTTTGATCGGCCATATTTAAAAATATTATTTTTGTATTTTTCTAGCACTGTCTGCGTAGTCTTTTCCCAACTATGTTTGGGTCGGCTTCCAGTCTAACCGGATGCAACTGAATACCAGTATTTTACATAGAACAACTTGTAATAGTCAGTCTAAAATATATTAATTGATGCGAACCAAAATTTTAAAATCAATCTTTATTATTTTACAGGTATATAAAATAGTCTTGCACTTCTTTAAATATTGTGTGATTATTTTGTGCAAGAGACTATTGCAAGTACCTACGCAAAGCAATATGATAGTTTTCACCACTCTTTAAAAGTTGAAACATAACCCTTTAAATTCGCAATTACTTTTTTTTACAGAATTTATTTTTTACTGAATTTTCGCGAACCGTTCCTATAATAATATGTTTTTAAATGCTTAAAGTAATTTTAACACGGTACCCTTTTAAATAAAATATTTTATAAATTCCAAAATCAACAAAAATTCTGACCTGACAACGGACCTTTCAAAAAATATTTTTTCACTCCCCAAAAAAAAGGAATATTTTTTTTATAAAATGGTAGACACAAGTTTCCACTTACCTCGTCAACCTGTTGCACGTCGAATGCTGTGCCGTGATCCGTATCCACAGTTTATATAGGCCCCGACACCGGAGCAACAGGGATACTCAAACTTTTGCACGTGTAACTGTAATTATAAAACCCCGCAGGGTTTGAAATTATGTGACGTAATTTTCTTCATAAAAATATGTTAACGTAAAGATGTTTTGGGATAATTATGCACTTTTTGAAACTTAAAGAAGTGTGTACAATAAATGTATTTACAAGTAAAGATTTTTTAATGTTAGTGTGTTGTTGTAAACTTTTATGGACTACCTACTAGCAGTGCACCGCGGTTTCACGCGCGTAAGTTTCAATCCCGTGGGACTATCTATGTGCCAATTTTCATCCAAATCTGTTCATCGGTTTACCCGTGATTGAGTAACAAACATCTTCACAAACTTTCACATTTATAATATTAGTAGGATAGTAGGATAAAGCACTGGAGATTGAATAATTACACTGTAAACACGATTTTAGCGACTTACTTGTAAAATAACTTTAATAATATATCACATTTATTCGTGAAAATAATCTAACGTCTTTCCCTCTAACGTTTCGATTTATAAATGATGCAACTATTCATAATATTAATAACATAGTACAGCGAAATTTTGCCAGGTCAGCACGCGACGTGATTTTAGCAAACCTAAACTATGTCGATGAATTCCTAAGTATGACTTACATTAAACTTTCATAAATCGAGAATTAGTTCGATTTCTAGGTACTGTGTTTATTTTTAGTCCAAAGTAGATGACATGAAATCAGTCAACCGGGCACGTATCCAGACTCCGGACTGCTACTAACAAATTCCAGTTGTTAAAATCCAATAACACTTTGGCTGAACTGGGTATCGAACCTAGGACCTCATGCTAGCGCTTTCGACCCTTTATTACGTGGGATTTAACATAACTGAAGAAATATGGGTGTAGTTGTAGCTCTGCCTTACCCTTTGGGCAATACAGGCGTGATATTATATTATGTTATAAAATCAGGATAATTCTAACTAACTAGCTTCAGAAAGAGGAAAATCGAACGAATGAACCAAGGTAACTAGAACTCTGTTTCATAGAAATTTATTTATTTTACCATGTTAGTATGTATTTATTTTCTTATTGTAAACGTAAATCTATTGTAACCAACACACAGCTTAACAATACAAAAAAACCTGTCAAGTGCGAGTCGGAATCGCGCACCGAGGACTCCGTACAAATTTGTAGGTACCTATGTAATTTTTTTTTTAATGTTGCTTCAAATTTACGGTTTTCGGATGTTTCCCTTTACTTGTGCTACATGACATTGGTTCTTGCCAAATTTCACGATTTTAGATCAACGGAAAGTAGCCTATAAGTTTTGAGTTCGGAACATATACGCCCGTATCTTTTGATTGCGTTGACTTAGAAGTTTGATTTTTTCACTGCTTCAAGGAATTGCAGCCTTGAGTATTTGATATTAATTTGAAATTGATAACTCCACGCGTTCTTGAGAAAAAGGATCTTGACTGACGGACAACGAAGTGATCTTATAAGGGTTCCGTTTTTTCATTTGTGGTAAGGAACCCTAAAAACTTAATGATAAAAATATTTCCCAATTAAAATCTCAGTTCACCTCTGTAACATCGCAATAAATCTTTGAGCACCTCTGCCGGTGATGGTAGCGGAATCACGTCCGCAGTGTTTAAGGATAATTCATTTACGTTTCGCTCTGTGGCGTACCCTAGACGCCCACGCATTTACAACTACCCTTATTCATAGGAACTTGACTCTGTCACCACATCTGGACTTGGTTTCAGGAAAAAGTACCAGGTGGTTATGGTGTCTGCTTTTTAAGCACGGGGTTTCAAGTTTGAAACCGGGAAATTAGCAATGTTACTTTTCAAATTCGTAATGTACCTTCTATGTTAATCTTGGACATCAATGACATAGGTAGGATGAAGGAAAACATCATGAGGAACATAGACTTATAGTACCATAATAAATTCTTAAATCGCCAAAAAGACTTGAGCAAGCATGGTGATCAATGTTCATGCCTTCTCAGTGTGAGAAGGTGCCTTCGTATTTTTTATACAAAAAAAATACAAAATGTTTTATTGGCATAAAGAAAGGGTAATGACAGACAGTAATTTTACATAAACACAATTGAGTTTGTTGTACACAAAGCGACACATCAAGCTATACACTTCCAGTTTTAGCTGACCTCGCAATGTCTAGGTTTTTCGTACAATGTGTAGCCGTGCGTACATCAACTTTTTGGTTTGACCGTTGTCCCCCACACTAAGTTAGTATGTATTTTTTTATGATGAGCCCCAGTTATTTCCAAAAGGGGAAGAAACACTAAAACTGGAGCGGGTAATACTGGTTTTAGTAAAATAATAAATCGAAATGTTTAAAAATGTTCTATGATCAAGATGTTTCCTTGTTTTCAGGAGAGTGAAGCGTCAGTCGACTTTTTTTGTTTTATGTACGTGATTATAGATCTACTTTTCTTTATTATTAGATAAATGATAAATGATTTATTTTCTGTAAGTAGTTTTGTACAAACAGTTTTATACGTCAATCAATTTTTTTTTAAACTAGTTGAGGTCGGCGTTTCCTATCTGACTATTCTGAAAAGAAAGGCCGCAACAAACTCACAATCTCTTTTAATGTCCAGACAAAATCTTGGTCAGATCATTTGAAGACCATGTAGATTGGTGTCTGAAATGGTCTTTTGAGGAAAGAAACACACAGATTGAGCGGATCTGTCCAGTCAGTGCTCGCATTTGTCAAAATTCGTGCAGTTCAACTCAGAACTTGAGGTTAATTATCTTTTTGTATGCACATGTTGCTGTGACACATAAACCTATTTTCTTTCTTTCTTTCTAAGTGCACTTAGCTCTCTTGAAATCAACATAGTATGGTGGGCGTAAGTTAATTAATGTGATAATGTTTTACAGTCATCATCTGACTCTCATGTCAGTACCATAAGTGTTAGGTGTCATAATGATTAAGATAATAATTACTGTATTTTACCTCTAAATTCGGGTACTGACCGGCGTTACGGGGCGTAATGTAGTAACCGTATGTTACACAGAGACCGTTCGTGCAGTCAGTAAGGGGGAACAAGGCACTCGCAATAAAAAACGAGCGGCTCGTTGCTCGCTGCGAGTGCTCCACCCCGCTGTCGGTTTTTTGGCGAATCTTTTTTATTTTCCGTTTCTTTTTTTTTATAAATTTAAATTATACTATAATTAAGTAAAATCAAAGATCCTAACACAACTTCGCCTTCTGACATCTTGACTACGAGCAAAGAGTTCGAAACGAGAATGTTACACGGACGGCGTAATGTAACATGCTCGCTGCGAATGGTACACACCGGTCAGTAGTCAGTACCCACCTTTAGCTTGTCAAACGCGTGGTTGAAGTTTGTGAATGAAAAAGTTAAAAAAAATGGGAATCGTGATTATTTTTTGTTGTTTCGTATGATTCTGTCGTAACTGGGTTGTGGAGGTCAGATAGGCAGTCGCTCCATGTAAAATACTGGTACAGCTGCGTCCGGTTAGACTGGAAGCCAGCACCAACATAGTTGGAGTAAGGCTAGGCAGATGATGATGTATGATTCTGTCGTAACTTTTAGTTTATGTTCGTGATTTAGTTGATGAAGAAGAGTCTTACCAAGTGGTATCTGTGGGAACATTAATACTATCTTTGTTTTACAGAAACGGACTGTTCGAGCCATTTACAACCGACCTAGGTTTTCCCAAGGGATTCCCCGAGAAAGATTCAAAGAAATAGACATTTCCACTGTAGTCTCACAATGTATATTAGAAAACCTATTTTATTTCATATCTTGTTGGACAGTAACTTGGTTGTGGAGTTCAGAACTAACCTGACATAGTTGGGAAAAGGCTTGGCAGATGATAATGGATAAGAGTGATCTAGGATTGAAGTCAGTGGCTTTCAATTGGAGAAACTTGTGTCCGACAGTGGCTAATGATGATGATGCATCGTATTCTAGGTTTTTATTTATAACAAAAACCATACTCCCATAAAATAATATAATACGAAGTATACTTCTATTATTCTTCTATTATTTTATGGGAGTCTCGTGGCTAAGTAACAGCTGCACGGGTCGTTCGATCAGGTTAAGCTACACTTGCCAGGGTCGGTCCGTGGAAGGGTCTTTACTTACCGAGACCCTCCGTGTCTCGGAAAACACGTTAAGCTGTTGGTCCCGGCTGTCGTTCGTGGATCTTTGACAGTCGTTACGCGTCATCAGAAGCCCGAAAGTCTGACAACCAGTCTTACCAAGGGGTAGTAACTGGGTTGTGGAGGTCAGATAGGCAGTCGGTCCACGTAGAATACTGGTATTCAGCTGCATTCGATTAGACTGAAAGCCGTCCCCAAAAATAGCTGGGAAAAGGCTAGGCAGATGATAATGTTATTTTGTGGAGGATGATAGGGGATTATCAAAAGGTAATTTATGAGGCAGATGTGAGTGGAAAATCCGGAAGCGAACTCCTTAGAGGTCATGGCGATTTTATTGGTGATGTTGACTTAATCGGCGTGCGTGCATTACCAGAAGGTCAATTCTCGAAAATCTAGTCGCAATCTCATCTCAGCGACAAACAAAATAATGTCAAAACTTGTCAAAATTGTAGGGAAATTATAGGTATGTATAAAAATAAAAAAAAAGTATTTATTGCGATTCGTAGGTACAGGAAGATCACAAACTAAATTAGTTTAGTTTGTGATCTTCCTGTACCTACGAGTCGCGAGTCGCTGTTGGGTTTTTTATTTTGCTGTGATTAGTCACAGCAAAATAAAAAATCCAGGGTCTAGAATCAAGTGCTGAATTCATGTTTAAAGTTTGTGCGTCGAGGCATCTGCCACCCTGTTTAAAAGAACGGAATATATACAATATAAATTAATCATAACATTCCTCTTTCCACATTACTATTACTCTTTTTGTAATATTCTGGAAGACGGTTTCACATAAAAAACGCATGGCTTTAATTTTCATAAGTGGCTACCCTCTTTAGTTTGCAAAGAGATTGTATTGTACTCTATTTGTTTCTACCATAAACTCATTTGTTTAGTTTTTATAATTCGAAGAAAGAACGTCTGTATTTATTTAAGCTTAAAGTTTTTCAACGTTTTTTTAACAGCCTACGATTTAGGAGTTCTAGGTCGGGGTTCGCACTCAGTCAGGCTCTTTACTTTGTGTAAATTATTCCATTACCACTGCTCTCAAAACGGTGCAGGAAAACTTCATGAGGAAACCGGCATGTCCTAGAATCTAAAATTCATAGACATGTGACGTCTACCCACCCGCACCGGGCCCGCGTGGTGGATTACAGCCCACTCCCTCTCGAAGAGGGGAGGCTTGTATCCCAGCATTGGGAACATTATAAGCTGATTATGCAACGTATTTTTGATCTTTTTGACGTTACAATGAAATATAGACGCCAGCACATCAAGTTATTACAATCTGTCAAATTTCTTTAATAGATTTTCAACTTTATCGCTGAAGCATAAGGTTCAAAGTTGATTGGAAAAATTTGTCAGTTTCGGGTAGCTTGATGTGCTGGCGTCTGTACCATATAGTAAATAGCTAGTAACTGTCACAGCCACTATCTATCTTTTCTATCAAAAACGAGCATTTATCTTCAGCAGACAGGCGTACTCAATGAAAAGGTCTTAAAATGTATTTTTTCAGTTTTTTATCGCATTTAAAATCATTAGCATTATCTGAGAAAGCAAAGAAAGACAAAAAAATACGTTTATTTCCGGCAAACATGGCTATCAAAGAAATAACACAAAAAAATATCAAGTTAAGGGAAAGTATGCGGCATATCCACGCAACACGGCTGTCGGTCAACATAATGCTACGACCCTATGCGACACAAAGCCTACACTGAATGAAATAAGTAGTAAATAAAAATGAAAAAACATTAAGGCTCCTACACACAGGCGCGACGCGCGATATAATCGCGCCCGACGCAAAGGCACCGCTCCTTGCGCGACTTGCGGTGCCTTTGTGTCGCGCGCGATTTTATCGCGTGTCGCGCTTGTTTGAAGGAGCCTTTAATCTGAACTGCTTAAAGTTCTATAAGAGCCTAACGTTCAAAACAATATTTTTTAACAGTTAAAGCTTGAGGCAAAACTTTACTGTCATGACAGTAAACTTTAACGTTTTATGTCGTTCAAACCATTGAAATTTACTTACATTACAGTAATGTTGGTTTCCTTCGTTTTTTATTCAGTAAATAGTATGTTCAATCATTAAAAGTTACGGTTTCGTCTTTTACTGTTTTACAAACATTTCATCTTACTGTATAGAGTCAGTAAGTCTTAATGAAATCGCTTAAATGTGCTGTAGTCAGAATATATTTTTTCAGTGCAAGGGGTGGTTTTCAGTGACAACTGGCGTCGTATCTCATTTTAAAAAAAAAACATAGAAACGCGTGTTAGAAACTTCAACCCACTACAGTACGATCTCTTACAACCTTTGCTAATAAACTGTGGGTAGCAACAATGGTTTATTCTCATAGTTAATAATGAAACGATAGAGTTAACTATTTAATATGCGCAACATGTGATGTGGTTCAACGGGAAAACGGAAATTAATGTGCCCGTAGGCGAGGTGTTAACACCCAAGGTTGGTTATAACAGGTTTATTGTCAACTATCTTTTTAGTATTTATTAGTAGCTCTGTATTTTAGGTATAGATCATGAAAGGTTATCAAGAATTTGTTAGTAAAGTTTTAGGAACAACATACATAAAATCACGACAGCCAGTCGACGATCAATCTCACAACCAGTCTTGCCAAAGAGGTATCGTATTACCTAGTAACTGGATTGTGGAGGTCAGATAGGCAGTCGCCATGTAAAATACTGGTAGCTGCATCCATTAAGTCTTGAAGCCAGCCTTAGCATATCTGGGAAAAGGCTAGGCAGATGATGTAGTAGCATGTAATTTTTCCAGTTTCGGATGGTTATCGTCCAAGGGACAAATCCGCACTCCGGACTGATACTTAAAAAATCCTTACGAAGTAAAAAATCCAATAACATCATTGGTAAACCTTGGGGATGGAACCCAGGAAACTGCGTTGAGCACTTGCGCTTGTAGACTACTGGACCAACGAGGCAGTCGAATAAAATAATAAAACAGTCTTACAATAATTTTTTTCTTGCAAAAAATTAATCAAGTTCTGTAATATATATACAATATTTCATAAGAAGAAAAACGGAAGTTTAACAAAAGATCATTTGTTCATCTTCCTAGCAGTTTCATTAATACATCTATAACATTTACATAATACATGAGCTAACAGTCTTGAAACAATATTAAGAGGGATAATAATCACAGGGCATCAAAAAATTCGTCCGCATCGCTTTTGGTCGACTTTTTACGTGACCAGAGGGCTGGCCTATTATTTGGCCAAAGAATCAGCATTGCCATACAACGTGGCAATGCTGCCAGACCTTTCGGCACTTTTCCTGTTGACAGCGATGCGGAGAATTTTTTTGATGCCCTGTAATCATTTTCCCTTTTTTTATTTATATGTAAATATTATTAAATCGGTACAAAGTAGTCTCTGAACGTCAAAGTCTACGAACATCGGTTTGAGTACTACTTCAAATACACAAATATTACTGACAAAGGAAATAATACCAAGGTCTTACTCACGTATTGTTTTGATATGTCAACCGTCTTAATTTGAAGGGCACGGTTGAAAGAGAGGACCCCCAAATGGAATAGGGCGTCTCGCAAAAAGGATTTACTACGCTTTTGCTACGTCGTAGCTGTAGCAATCATGTCAATGCTACGAAAGCTACGCGCTCGTAGCAGTTTGGCTACAGCGGTGCTATTCTGTTAAAATCTCACCGTGAAAACTTAGGTGAAGTGAGCGTGGTGTGAGCTGTCAATAGTGTCAATTCCTAGCAAAAACAAACTCATTTCACCTAAGTTTTCACGGTGAGATTTTTACAGAATCGACCGGCAGGTTTGGTTCTCTTCTAGAAGATGATGGTACTAATATTTAGATTTTAATAATTTGTAAGTCATCTTTTTATATTAAAATTATTTGTAAATTAAACTTATTTTAGTTACTTGTGTACCCCAACTCTGTTGATTGTAGATAAATATAAATTAAAGGACACAGGACCAGCATGTTCCTAATAAGTTTTGTAAAACACTTTTGACTGCAAACCAAGTTTCCACCTAAAATAATTAAAAAAAAATTGTAGTTACTACATAAAACGATCGAAATAACAGATGTAATTAAATCAAGCTGCAATATATTTTCTGAGGGACAGCCAGCGCTATTAATAACGTGGATGAATTATTTACACTCCAACTAATTGATACAATGCGTGCCACGAAAGATGAGACTTGACACACCACGTGGTTTGACATGCGTAGTATACGATTTTAGGTACCTATCTTTAGCGGTTTGAGGTCTGAGTGCGGGACGGGACCGGACGTCATAGGGGCGGCGGAAAGAGCGGGGGAGGCGGGGTCAAGTCTCATCTTTCGTGGCACGCATTGTACATTTACGTATCGTCGACGTTGGCGCAGTCTGAACAGCTATAGGGACCGCTTTTCATATCAACACGACATTTACGAACATGTTTGTAATTCCTAGACCACCTACCACTTATGACAATAATTCCTAGGACAACGGGGTAATTGCACACACTAACAGTAGCAACGATTTTCATTTTGACAGTTCAACAACATTCATTGCGTTATTTACGTTGTTGAGCTGACAGATTTTTCGAACATACAATTTATGCGTGCCACGAAAGATGAGACTTGACACACCACGTGGTTTGACATGCGTAGTATACGATTTTAGGTACCTATCTTTAGCGGTATGAGGTCTGAGTGCGGGACAGGACCGGACGTCACAGGGGCGGCGGAAAGAGCGGGGGAGGCGGGGTCAAGTCTCATCTTTCGTGACACGCATTGTACATTTACGCATCGTCGACGTTGGAGCAGCCTGACCAGCTGTAGGGACCGCTTTTCATATCAATACGACATTTACGAACATGTTTGTAATTCCTAGACCACCTACCACTTATGACAATAATTCCTAGGACAACGGGGTAATTGCACACACTAACAGTAGCAACGATTTTCATTTTGACACTTAAACAACATTCATTGCGTTATTTACGTTGTTAAGCAGACAGATTTTTCGAACATACGATGCGTGCCACGAAAGATGAGACTTGACACACCACGTGGTTTGACTTTCGCAGTACACGATTTTAGGTATCTTTAGCGGTATGAGGTCTGAGTGCGGGACGGGACCGGACGTCATAGGGGCGGCGGAAAGAGCGGGGGAGGCGGGGTCAAGTGTCATCTTTCGTGGCACGCATTGTACGAAGCAATGGATTAGCAATATCCTTCAAAACGATTCAGATTGAAATTGATAGTGAGTTACGCAATAAGGATGCAGGTGTACAATGATTTCTTTTTAGTTTTTTAGTCATTGTTTCGCTTCGCCATGTCCGTCTGTCTGTCTGCGGCGTAGCTCAGAGACTCTTTGTACTTGAAAGCTCGAATTTGGCATGGGTATACATATGAATAACGCCAATAAAGTGATTCTTCATAGGATAAGAGTAAGTGGTTTTAATTCAGCGTGCACGATTTGACCAATACATATTATCTAATTAACAAACTACTTTCTCCACAAATCTAAAAAGCTGTCCCATAAATTCTGTCAGCAGTGTAGGTGTCAACCTCAAACGTCACCGAGCCCGGTAAAAAATGAACCTACTTACACCACATGAGTAGACAAACTTACACGCCATCATAATGAATCTTTATTTTTTATTCAAAACTCCGATAAACAAAATGTCTATCGAATGATTTTGTAGTTAGATTGAGCGGTCTTGATACTTGAACTATTTTTTTTGTCAATATGACGCTCGACGACATATCAAACTATATATTTCCAGTTTTAGCTGACCTCGCAACGTATAGGCTCTTCGTACAATGAGAAGTCTGCTTATACTGGAAATGTGACCATCACCCGCCTAGCCTTTTCCCAACTATGTTGGAGTCGGCTTCCAGTCTAACCAGATGCAGCTGAATATCTGTATTTTACATGGAGCGACTGCCTATCTGACCTCCACAACCCATTTACTGGTTATTACGATACCCCTTGGTAAGACTGGTTGTCTTGATTTCGGGCTTCTGACTACCCGTAACGACTGTCAAAGATCCACAAATGACAGCCGGGACCAACGGATTAACGTGCTTTCCGAGGCACGAAGGGGTCTCGGTATGTAAAGATGGTTTCCCATCCACAGACCAACCGCGCGGCAAGCATAACTTAACCTGATCGATCGACCTGTGCGGCTGTTATTATTTAGCCACAGGCCCCTTATACTGAAAATGTATAGCTTGATATGTCACCGTGCGTTCAGTTCGTTCTTTTACGTCAACTTCACTTGAGCGATTATTTTGACATTTCTTTTTAGATTTAGTGGTTAACAACATATTATTATTCTTAGTTGTGTAATTTCAACTAAATTAGTTGACATTTATAATCCTTCAGAATTTAGGTCTGTAATCATGGAAATGTTGGAATAGGTCGTATAATACAAGCCACTCTTGGACCTTGTGGTCGATTATGGCTCGGTTGTAAAGGATGCTCGAGTCCGAGCAAAAGGAACACTCAAACCCTGTTTATGCCCAATTCGCTGCTGGTCCCCTCTCCCGTATGACCTATATTATCATGTATCTAACCTACACTACGTCGTGAGATGTACAGACGCCAGCACATCAAATTACTACAATCTGTCAAATTTCTTTCATAGATTTTAACTTTATCACTAAAGCATAAGGTTCAAACTTGATTGGGAAAATTTTACAGTTTTGAATAGCTTGATATGCTCGCGTCTGTACATAACATAACATCACGCCTGTAATCCCCAAAGGGTAAGGCAGAGGTGCACCTATACCACATTTCAATGTAAGTACAACAAAGGAAAAAAAGGTCATGACAAAGTAATCAATTATCGTACTGGTATCATAATTACCTAGCCACCAAAATACCAAATTAGGCCTAAATTAGCAAGTATCAAAAATATTAGTTAGTGCAACATATCCCAAGTTAATATGATCACGTATAGCATCCGGCACTCCGTCTCAATTTGCGCGGCGCGTGCTAAGCGTCTGTCTAAATAATTCATACTTTGTTGAAGTGCCGTCACCTAAGACCTTTTTGGACTGTAGTGATTTTTTTATTGCTATTTACATACATTTGTTACTGAGAATGTAACCTTAGGCGGTAATGAATAAAAACTATTTTACAAAAAAAAGTAGTAGGTACATTCTAATTGGTAAGAATAAGTTTAATAAAAAACTAGTCCTATTAAATTCTTCCTTTTCCATAAAAAAAAAGTAAAATCCACCACTATTTTCTGATAGATTACAAAATATTAGAATTCCTCGATACGTGTAGAATTTAATGATTCTCTACATTTCAAGGCTGGGCCAAATTTTTTTTCTAAATGACCATAATGTTTGACAAATCATGAATCCCTTAGGATGAGAATAATCAATACTAAATAAATGGGGACACTACCAGTCCTGCATATACCACAAGGAAAGCGACCTCAAAGTTACCGAATTACAAGAATACATCATCAAAATTCAAGAAACGTAAAAAAACTAATTGTCATAATTAAATATTGTTACTTAAAATTCCGTCCGATTACTTATCTACCTTTTAAACTTTGTTGATCGTGCTCGGAATTTTATTGAAATGAAACGCACAGATTTCGGACTGAAATAAATTGAAGCATTTCTTCAAAAAGATATAACATTTGACTTAAGAGAAGCAGGTAAATATTTCATTTAAGAAGCGAATAATTTTACATTTTGATGTCTCTGTGGTAAAAACACAAATCGGTGTTTTACAAAGATATTAGTAGGTACCTATACAATCTAATATAAATATGGCTAACTTGGCTATCATGCCCGATCATGATATTCGTTAGAAAAATATAAAGAGAGATGTAAAAGTAAGAAAAATCATCATCATTTTGGTCATTATCCCAATTTATAAGAAATAGGCGCAGCACGTCTACTATATTTCAAAGATATACCTATCTAATATTTTAGTGTTCACTTTTTCAGATGAATCAAAAATTATATGGCTGGTAAGCCATTATCTTTAATCCATCTTTCAATCAACCATATCTTTGGTCATCCTCTATTATCATTGTACTCCATATTCGTACTCAAAACTTTATTTATTCCTCACGACATTGTCAACTAAGGACTGGTCTTTCAATCATCTGATATTCGAGGAATAATTTTGAAATTTTGACAGTTATTTCATACAAAAATTGTCAAACGTCAATTTTATTCCTCGAATAAAAGTTATCTGGCAATGGAAAAATCAGCCCTAAATGTTCAACACTAATGGCTGATTTTACCAACGCCAGATAATTTTATTCGAGGAATAAATTTGAATTTTTGACAGTTCTTCCATGCAAAATCTGTCAAACGTCAATTTTATTCCACCAATAAAAATTATCTGTCGATTGAAAAATCAGGCCTAAATAAACTCTGTATAAACGATAAACCGATTAGTCTTGGTATTCCGGAAACTTGGTTATAACCCAACGCAGCCACAAAGTACACAAGTACCTACACGACCTAGGTACGAGTAAACTACACAGCTATAAAGGAGGAACGCTAAAAGCGGGCGGAAATTACTGTTAATTCAGTTTCGCCCTTGATCTAGCTAGGGGGAAACGTTTATTTTGAGAGCGCACCCTTTTTAGGGTTCCGTACCAAAATGGTAAAACGGAACCCTTATGGTGAGACTCAGTCTATCTGTCTGTCTGTCTGTCACAGATGGATATCTCAAGAACTACTAATGCTACAAACTTGAAATTTGAAATAGTTTTAAATGACGTTTGCCCAACTATTGTGCAAGTAAGAAAAAAATAAAAATATGTATATGTATATTTTTTGCAACAGGGACTGAAAGGGGGTCTGAAAATTTCGAAGTGGGGCTACTAGGGCATGTAGGGTATCATATGAAAGAGCACAGCTTGCACATTCTCAAACATTTTTTTTTAAGCGGCTTAGTTTTCGACTTTTGATGAAAAATGTAAAAAAATATACCATGCTCAGGGGGAGCACGCTATATTTTTTTACATTTTTCTTATCTCCGAAGTTTGCAAAGAGAAAAATCTGAAATTATTCTATGTGATAGAAGTTTATGTAAATATTACAGGAAAAATAAGACGAAGTCTCTAAATAGCACACTTTTTCAGAAATCATCAACAAAAGTTACATTAGTTCCACTATCGGTCAAGAGATGGCGCTGATATAAAACTGCAATATTCTACACCGCAGTACACAGTGTTAAAATTCTCTGACGAATATAGCCGAGAAGGGAGTCCGGATTATATCTGGCGCAATATAGATATAGGTACGATTGGGACAACTGGTACGACTGCCTAACCATTCGGGGGTTATAGGCGTGATGTTATGTTTTTCTCCTTTTCTAATTTATTTTCTTTGCTCGACTGTACTAGGCACCTTCAAACCTACCTCATAGTAATTTACTATCACAACATGCATATAAAATGCAAGTGATAACATTGACTCTCAAATTAATAGCTTTAATTAGATCACACCCTGCTGGGACACAAATTTATTAGCTTAGCTTAGTATTTACCTAGCATCTGCAGTCGATTAACAACCTAATATCCGATAGTTGATTAGCGAAATCGTTTTATTTTGTCATTAGTATCTATCTGCATGCGGAAATGAAAAAGATCTAGTAAAAAAACATTGCTGAGAAATTCAATATATTAAAGCTCACTTTATGTAAAATATGTACAGAAAAAGTACTATCCTTCAGCTTTCTTTTGCTTTGGAACATAATAATGTGTTTACCCAGTATGCAGTTCAATGAATTATTTATTTGTTAGAGAGGTTAACAACGCCATCTTTTGAGGGGTGCCAACATAACTGTAAAACTCTGTCACGAGCCCTCTGTTTTCAACACAATGTATAATGTATTGCGACATCTTCTCTCAAGCGCGTGATTTTCATATCGTCCACTCCGCCATCTAGTGAGGGGACGGTAAACTTAACTTTACAAAAGCAAAGTATAGATGGCACGACCGTCACTAGTGAACATGAAAAAGATTGGTTAAGAGGGTTGAGTGTCCCTAATCCCTCTTGAACAAAATATAAAATTGCTATGCAAAATTTAATAGATAGCGCCACTGTTATGCGCGATGAAAAATGGACCCAAGGTTTTTTCGCTTTACGACGTTGTCTAGGTAACGTAGGCAGTTTCCGATGCATTCATTTCATAGACGTTGATGATTTATTTTGTTTTTTTTAGTTCATAATCAGCCCATAATGTTCCCACTGCTGGGACACAGGCCTCCTCTCCGTGAGAGGGAGTGGGTCGTAATCCACCACGCGGGCCCAGTGCGGGTTGGTGGATGTCACATGTCTTCGAATTTTTGGTTCTAGGACATGCCAGTTTCCTCAAGATGTTTTCCTTCACCGTTTTCGAGAGCAGTGGTGCTGAAATAATTTACACAAAGTAAAGCGCCTGTCTGGGTTCGAACCTACGACCTACAACTCCACCACTGCTCTCAATAAGCTCTCAATGTTTTTTTGCTTACAATAATTTAATCTTAAAAGATGTCTTAAGGAATTGGGTTACTTCCAATGTGTATTCCAGTAACGGTGACTATTATCGTGCTGAAATATTTCAAAAACAAACACATTTAATAAACAAAATAAAATAAATATTTGAAATATGTATTTAATAAACAAAATAAATTTTCACCAATTCGCCAGCCAATTCCCGTAGTTAAAAACGTTTACCTAGTTAAGAATAAAAATTGAATAATGTGATTCTTAAATCAGTTGACTTCTGAATGATTCTATTTGACTGCATGTTCTGGACATAATTTAATCTATTTTGACTATAATATACTTATACTATAATATCTGGACATCAATTATTATTTATTTGTTTTTGTATTTTGTAATGAAATCTAGAATGACATGTAAAATTTAATTAAAGGTAATTTTTTTTATTTTTATATACCTACAAAATTTGTACGCCTTTATTGGCAAAACATGGACGCACACAACATCAATTAATTCAATATCTTGCATGTCTGATTATTCAGTTTATGTAAACGCATGTTTGACAAATAAAATTATCTATCTATCTTTAAAATCAGTCGCAATCTCTTCTCAGTGACAATGTCAATAAATTGTCAAAAATGTAGGGAAATTAGAGGTATTTTTGACAGATTGAGATTGAGATAAGGGGGCCTAATAGGTCACTTTGGCAGAATCATAAAAGGATAACATTATGCATCATAATGGACAGTTTCCCATTGGAGAAGGATTTTTCAGTTATTTTTTTTTGTCTGTGCTAAAATACCAATCAATCCAATCCAAATCCAATCCCAATCACTTTGATTGTACCTACATAGTGCAGCGAAAAAAGAAAAACACGGACTGTCTTCGCCATATTATGATTCATAATGTCATCCTTTTATGATTCCGCCAAAGTGGCCTTTTTAAGCCCCCAGAATGTGAACGTTTTTAAAATTACGAGAATTGCCCGTCTGATGTTATGTGGTTATAGGTACCGCCGCCTGTGGACTTCTGCAATACTAGTTGTTTCGCGGATGCGTTGCCATCCTAGATACAAAACTAGAAAGAAAAACGTTGATTTAGCACAGTAGGTACCGTAACCGTATGTATACGAGGAACGTATTTGTACAAATCAAAAACTAACATAAATTTAAAGTGTGAAGATTCGTAGCATACCGACCTAGGTGTCCGCCATTTTGATTTTTTTTCTACATGGCCGTCGCGCATGAAACCCATTTAAATCGATAGCTGGTTACTTTAAACTTTCTGAGTGATTATTTCAAACATCTAAGCAACAAGATGTAAGCAAATTAAAAAAAAATATCCATAATGGACGTCACGTCAACTTTGAACGTTAATATCTCGGAAACGTGACTCTACTAGGTTTGGTCCTGTAACATTTTCTGTTTGCATTGATGTCAGCTATCGATTTATATAGGCTTTATGTGTACCCGCCATTTTGAAAAAAAAAACAAAATGGCGCAACGGTAGGTATGGTCGGACTCCATATAAAAAAAAATCTTGAATCCCATTTAAGACATTTGTGCCTCAAAGCCGCGCAAAACAGGTTCATTTCATCAATAACGCCAGACTGATGCTGTCCAACGGAGCTGAAATGTCTCTTCTGACTGTAATTTTACACCGACATCCATATCCTGCAAACTGGAACACAGCTATATAATGCAGCATGCTTGGAGGCAGAAATGTATGATGGTAGTATAGAGGTATGCGGAACAGGTTGTAAAGTTCACTCATACTCTATAGAAAAAGGAGGATCCTCCGACCAGACAGGTTTTGTGTCTGGCGGGCAATTGCCCGATGATTCATGTCGGGCCGTTGTATCTATGCTAGTTGCGCGGTAAACTGTGCTTGCGAGATGCAAGTTTTTACGTGACGTCAGTATGACGCATTGTTCTCATGTGGCGTTGTAGATACCGCTACAGTAGTACTGCCCCGGACGAGTTGTTTCACAAATAGCTGTACTATACACGCGCGAAGAGTCGCGGCGAGCGCACGTATTATAAATAGTTAATATTCCGTTCTTAACTTCTTATACATCTACCCACGTATTTTCGTATTATCCAAATGTTTACTGATAATGGATAAAGTGACGGATGTCGGTTGTGAATCGAGTGGGAGTGACAGTGTGGAGGAGGAAATATTAAAAGAAAGTGAGCAACAAGTTAATCCATGCATAATGGAGAAGAGCTGTAGTACTCCGATGGAGATTCAGAGGGTCCCAGAGAAAAGAATTAGAGAGGATAGTGAGGAGATTATAGAAGACGAAGATGGATTTATAACCGTTAGAAGAGGAAACAAAAAGCTAGCAAGAAGATTATCCAGAAAATCTGATACCAGTGTGAGTGGTGAAAGAAGTGTACAATCACAGGGTCATGTCATGAGCATTACGGGAAAAGATACAGTATTACCAAAACAATTTGGTTTAGCTAAGTTATTACGGTCAGAAAATATCATAAACATAATCAAAATACAGTATAAAAACGCATACAAAGTAATTTTAGAATTTGAAGACAGAGAGAACGCTGAAAAACTGGTTAAGTGTCAAAAGTTTCTAGATATGGGGTACAGGTGCGAATTTGTAAATGAAGTCAATTTATCCTATGGAACTGTGAAACAGATAGATCTAAACATAGATATAGAAGAAATACAGCAGAGCCTAGAAAGTGAATATGAAGTTGTCAGTATCAGAAGATTAAAACGCCTCGAAGTGTCTAGAGAATGGGTGGACAGCGAGACAGTACGACTATGCTTTAAAAGTTCCACTTTACCCCCATATGTGTCTATGTATGGGTGTCGGTTTAAAGTGGAACCATATATGTTTCCAGTTACGCAATGTTCGGGTTGCTGGCGTTTTGGGTATTTAATAAAGTCATGTCCAACAAAAGTAATACGCTGCCCAAAATGTGGGGAAAATCATAGCAATTGTGAAACTACAAACTACAAATGCATAAATTGCAAAATGCCACATATGGCGTTAGAAAAGTCATGTCCTATGTTTATTAAAGAAAAGAAAATACGAGAAATAATGTGTGATAAGAATACTACATACCGAAAAGCCCTGTCCACATATTTAGAAGGAAGAAAAACACCAGTTGAACATCGGACTACAGAGAAAATAACACATAATGAATCAAATTATTTAAATAATGATAAGACTTCGTATAGGGACATTTTAGTCACAAAAGCTCGCCCAGAGAAACAAATTCCGGAAAGAAGTGAACTAAATAATAATAGTGAAGACAGAGAGGAAAGTGTGGAGGAATCGGTAAATTCACTCATTCTAGGTAAATCTGTAAGAAAACAAAAGAAAAAGAAAAAAAAGTCAGATCAGAGTCGTAATTTCACAATTGATAATAAAGAGGAATCCCATCTACAACAAGAAAGTATGGAAAGAAAGAAAGAACCCACAAAACGTAATGTAGACTTTAAAATATTATTTCATAAACTAAAAGAAGTGTGTTTGTCCGATTGTAGCTTCGATGTCAAAGTTAAATTAGTATGTAATTTTCTATTTGAACAATGTTTTCAGTTAGTTTGGAGATTACTTAAGGAAGGAGATGTTTATAATACAATTATTTCTGTGTTTAAAGATGGCTTGTTCACGTAAAAATATCAATTTGAATATAATGCAGTGGAACGCACAGAGCTTAACACCCAAATTAGAGGAATTTAAATGTTTACTGTTGCAAGAAAAAATACATTTAGCATTAATTAGCGAAACTTGGCTGAGAGAAGAGGTCTATGTAAATACTAATCCATACAATATTTATAGAAAAGATAGAGAGGATTCGTATGGTGGGGTTGCTATCGTGGCTCATAATTCATTAAAAGTACAGGAATTACAGATAAATTCAAATAATCCGGGCATCGAGATATTATGTATTAAACTTGATAATTGTGGCTATATTAAGCATATCATTTTAATTTATTGTCCTAGTTCCGTTCATACTACACAATCAGATTGGGATAGTATTTTTTCTTTGTTTCCAAATAATTGTTTAGTTGCGGGAGATCTTAACGCTCATCACACTAATTGGTCGTATAAAAATGATAATAGAGGTAAACAAATTTTTGAGTCAGCATTAGAATTTGGTTTTACATCTCTGAATACAGGACAGCCCACTAGGATTAAATTAGTGAATAATATCTTGCAATCTTCTTCACCCGATGTTACATTTGCATCTGTGGACATCGCTATTAATTTTGACTGGATTGTTATGAACGAAAACTTAGGTAGTGATCATTTATTCATTAAATTCAAAGTAAATTACTACGAGGATGTTTACTTCCATAAAAAACGCAACTACAAATTAGCCAACTGGACTGGATATAGAGATGGTCTTCTCGATAGCTTTCCTCTTTCCGATGCGGACGGTGATGTTCAGGTTTTGTACGATTATTTCACCTGTCAAATAAATAGAGCAGCCGATGAGAATATTCAACTTATTAAATTTTGTAATATACCAAATAATAAGTTTAAGCCGAAGGGATATTGGGGTCCAGATATATCTAAGTTGGTTGCAGAGCGTCGACTGGCACTTAAAAAATTTAGAGGGAATCCAACACCAAGGAACCTTGCATCACTTGAAGGAAAAACTTTGAAGGCTAAACAGTCTATTCAAAAAGCGAGATCTAATCATCATAAGAAATTGTGTGAAGACATTGATTACAAAGTTTCAGCTTCAGACATGTGGTGTCGACTGCGATGGGTGAAGGGTTATAGGAAATCTAATATTCAGTGTCCTCAGGAGCTAAAGAGAGAAATGTTGTGTGATCTTGCACCAGATTATGTCGTTTCGCTAAAACCTATCTTTACATCTAGACATGTGTTGCTCGAATCTGAGTTTACATTGCAGGAGCTGAATAACTGTTTAAAGAAAAAAGATACTGCTCCAGGCGATGACAAGATTACGTATTCCATGATTTTACACCTACCACCAATTGGTAAATTGTTCTTACTCAAAATCTATAATATCATATTAAATTCCGGTAATTTTCCATCGCAGTGGCGTGATATTAGAGTTATCCCCATACCAAAGCCGGGTGCTGGCTCGTACGCTAACGGCAAGCCAAGACCTATTTCATTGATGTCGTGTACATGCAAAATTTTTCATGCTATGATTACTAAAAGACTCGAATGGTATGTGGAGAAGAATCGGATTTTGTCGCCAAATACAGTCGGTTTCAGGAGAGGACAATCCAGCTATGATTGCCTTACACGTTTAGTGACTCAAATTCAGATAGGCTTTTCAAAGAATCTTTCAACTCTTGCTTGTTTTCTTGATATCAAAGGTGCATATAATAATATATTAATAGACAAATTATTGCAGGTTCTTGATACCTTGGGTGTTGGTAAAAATATTTGCCAATATCTATGGAACTTTCTTAGTGAACGTCATCTTAAAGTTGCTGATGAGTCTGCAATTGATATGGTCAGATATACGCGAAATGGCTTAGCCCAAGGTGATCCCATCTCTCCGTTACTTTTCAATATAGCCACTTACAAGTTTTGTCGGGATATTGTCGATGTGTATTCATGCCAGTACGCAGATGACTTCGTATTGTATACTACTTGTAAGGATATCGCAGAGGGTCAGAATAAAATTCAAAATGCTTTAAATACTTTTACAATTTTATTGGACGAATTAGGACTTGAACTATCTATAAGTAAATCGAAATATTGTGTTTTTAGTAGGGGATTTAGACAACAGCAAATACAACTTCTAATAAATAATAATGAACTCAACAATGTGTGTCTTTATAAATATTTGGGCGTTTGGCTAGATAAGACATTACGCTGGGGTAAACAAATCAACGAAATAGTCGAAAAAATTCAGAGGCATCTTAATTTACTTAAAATTCTTACGAGTCCCTCTTGGGGTGTCCATCAGACTCATCTTCGTAGACTCTATATAGCTTTAATTAGAAGTAGGCTAGACTACGGGTGCTTCTTATATGACAATAGTGCTAAAACAAATATTTACAAACTAGAAAAAATACAAAATCAGGCTTTAAGAGTAGTAGGGAGTTTTATAAGAAGCACTCCGATACACGTTATGGAGTGCGAGCTCTGTGTGCCTCCACTGCATGTTAGGAGAAGATGGTTAGCATTCAAATATTGTTTAAAGTCGTATTCTACATCCGATAATTTAGTAATAAAACAGCTATCAGAGCTTAGCGCTATTAGGCACACCAGATATTGGGCAAATAAAAAGATTCCACTACTTGTTACTGCTTTTGAGGAGGTTAGGGAGGAAAGTATAAGTTCATCTCCGATTTTAGAAATGTTCTCATTGGATGTATGGGTAACTAGGATTAACATCCAAAATATAATAAAGATTAATTTGGACTCAATTAAAAAACCTAAAAAGTCGTATGATGTCAACTCAATGAAAGCAGAAACTTTGAGAGAAATATCGGGCAAATATAAAGATTATTATAAAATATATACTGATGGGTCTAAGAGCGCTAATGGTAATGGCGCTGCTTACTATGATCCTTTGAATTCGGCAAATACCTGCTTTAAAATAAATAATAATGTGTCAGTTATGTCTTTGGAGCTCTTTGCAATTTCAGAAGCACTTACGTATATTATATCCATTGAAAATAGAAAAACATTAATTTGTGTAGATAGCAAAAGTGCACTACAACATATAGCTCGATGCGCCTCTGGTTACAGAGGTGCACCGATAGCTTATGAAATTCCTTCTAAAATACACTATCTATCTGAAAGAGATATGGATCTGAAGTTGCAATGGGTTCCCTCACATATAGGTATAAAGGGTAATGAGGAGGCTGACCGTTTAGCAAAGTTGGGTATTGTTGGTGGAAGAGAAAAAAACATTGGAACTAATTATATAGAAATATTGCCTAGGTATAAACATAAATGTCATGAAGTTTGGAAAGAGTATTTTAATCAAAGATCGAAAGATAAAGGGATTTGGTACAGGTCCATAGTTTCGGAGCCTCCTCATATACCATGGTTTTGTAACTCTAGGCTAAGCAGAAAAAATATAGTTACAGCTCACAGACTGAGATCTGGACACATGCCGCTCAATATGTTTGGATTTTTAATGAAAAAAATTGATTCACCAAATTGTGAGGTGTGTGGCACTGGAAGATGTTCCTAACTCCGGAGCTGCTTATAGTTTAGTTAAGTTTGTATTATTACGTTTTCCGTTATAAGGTTCGATAAGTTTGTTTATTATCATGTAGTACTATTACGTTGTAAGGTCCGATGGGACTGGCATATACAATTGTATAAATGTCCCTAATAATAAATAAAGATAAAAAAAAAAAAAAAAAAAATAGCTGTACTCTGAAATGAATAAGATTGACTGCCTTTGTCTACGTTGCATTTGCCTTAGTTACTAAGCCTTAGTATAATAGGCCTTTGCATGGTGTACCTATCATAATCAGCCCATAACCTTCCCACTGCTAGGACACAGGCCTCCTTAGAGAAAGGTCATAACGCATCACGCCAGCCTAGTGCAGATTGGTCTCTCTGCCTCTCTCTCTCTCATAGAGTTCTTTTTCCATATAAACTTCACATGGGAGCTACATTTAGTTACATTTATGTTGTAATTACCATATTGTAATAACCGGTATTTTGATGCACAGATATGATGATGAATGTATGTTATTCAGTAGTAGGTTTAGCGTTTCCAAGGCTCAAAGATCGAGTCAGATTGTAATGTTTTATCTTGTTTTTTGTTAGCATACTGAGGTGCATTGTAACCTTGTGTGTCAATTAAGTTGTCGTATGAGCTTCTTCGAACGAGTCATGGGGCCCATAGGCCAAATCTACCACCATGTCAACAGCTAGTAGGTAAATAAAATAAAGAGTACCTATGAAACTTAATTTGAATACGGACCACCCTAAAAAGGCCACTGGCAGAATCATAAAAGGATAACATTATGAATCATAATATGGCTAAGACAGTCCATGTTTTTCTTTTTTTCGCTGCACTACATAGGTATAATCAAAGAGATTGGGATTGGATTGGATTGATTGGTATTTTAGCACAGACAAAAAAAAATAACTGAAAAATCCTTTATCAATGGGATTTGATACGATTAACATAAAACAGTTAACTGTCCATTATGATTCATAATGTTATCCCTTTTATGATTCTGCCAAAGTGGCTCTTTAGGCCCCCAGATTCAATGTAGTGGTCAATTTGCTATAAGTAGAATTTCATTTGGTGGATTTAAAAGCAATTAGAAATAATTTGTGAGTATAATGGCAATATAGACCTTCCTGCAAAATTGGGCGATCAAATGCAAAAATATTTTTTTAAATACGACCGGTAGTTCCAGAGACTAGCGCGTTCAAACAAACAAACTCTTCAACTTTATTATTAGTAAGTAAGTATATAGATAACTAACTAGATGATGTATATTAATCTCTTTTTTTTTTCAGGATGGGAAATCACATGACCCGTCCCGCTCTGGGTGGAGCGGAAGGGAGTGTCAGACTCTTACTGACTAAAACCCACCCGTGTTTCTTCCTTAGCCCTTTATGTTTCGGGCCAGCGGTAACTCTTTCGGATAATCCCGCTGACCCGGCAGGCTACGGCCCTTCACTTGATGCTGACATCTCTTTGAGGCGCGCGTGGAACACGTACGCGCCGTCCGGCACGGGCCTGGTCCTGGATAAGCTACTGTCCAACGCTACAAAGCTTCTGCATCAAATCTAGTTCAAAGCCTCCTATATCTAGTCCTTTCACACCAAAAGTAGATTCAAATTCTAATTCCTTTTTCCCTGCCCCGCACACAAAAGTGAACGCAACGTAATTAACACTGCAACCCTGGTGTTTAGCCTAGCGTCAGCATTTGCATAATAATTGCATGCGTCCGCGCCGACGCGCCTTGTACGGGAAGTGCAGCAGATGGTTGGTGTGATGGCATACGCTGGGTGTGCAACCATTGTTTTATATGTGTACTTCCATTGTTTGGAGCACCTACCGGTAGATTTTAATTATGTTCTTTTTGATGTTGATGGGAAGTAATTAGGTACCTATGTGAGCAGAGCTGTAGATTGGGTAGTAACGATATAGTACATTACGATACGTGTGAGTTAAGTAGTCTATTATTGCACGGCTGTTAAACTCCGTGCATTAATAGACTAATTAAGTCACACGTAGGTATCGTATACAATTTTATAGCTCTTGTGACCTAAACCAGTACTTAAGTCGCGCTTTTCTGTGTAAAAATAAAACCCTGACATTAAGTGCAGGTTTAGGTAACACAGTGCTATAAAATACTTTTTCAGATGATGTTGAATAATGGTGCATGTTTAACTTTACTACACTTTGATTTCTCGTAAACAGTCAGAAAGTTTACAGATGTGTCTGTAAACAACTTCCTGACTAAGGTAAGGATATCTCACTAACACAAGTGTCAAATCGGGTTCAGCTGTTTATAGAACGAAACCCGAATTGAATGCTGATATTGGATGCGAGGAGCACAAAACCGGTCGAAGTGGCGATGCTTGAGGGAGGGGAGGTCAATGTCCAATAGTGGACATCTTTCGTCTGAAATGATGATTGGGTCTCCCAGTACATTTGACAAACGGATTGGTAATCACAGTTGGGACAGTCCATTCAGTTATTTTATCACCCAAAATCACATTGATCTACATTTTCGTTAAAATAATGGTCTGTCAAAAATACAGTGATCTTTATTTTTGTTATTATAAGGTTATTATTGGATTGCTGCAGTCTGAGGGAAAATAACTGTGACAGGACTATATAATTATTTGTCAGTCGCGGCATGCCAGCTAAATGAGGTCGATTTATCAATAATTTTATTTTATTTATCCGGAAGTATAAGCAATTAGAAATTATGTAGAGGGTTATTGGTAAAACACTAACAACCTTGCAAGACTCGATTACTAACATCATAAACAACAACTTTTCTTCTATGACTTTTTACATAACATAATACATTTACCAAAAACAAACCTTAAGGATTTCGTTGTTCCATCCCCCCCCCCGCTCCCCGCCGCTGAATTTTGTACTAGACACGGCAGTTTATTTGCATAGCTAGCACTTTCTTTTGCTTTACGTAGAGTTCGTAACAGATATTCGAATATTTCAATTCGTTGAATTGTTATACATATTTTTATTTTTGTATGAAATTAAATAGGTAGGAATTTCATACAAAAATAAAAATATATCAATTGACTAAAAATAAAGAACAATAGTTATTTGTGCAACAAGAGAGCAAAGTAGTTTTTTGCTGCAAGTGCTGATTTTGAATCCTGAGTGTGGCGAGGGATTCAAAGGCACGAGATGCAAAAAAACTTTGCTCTCGTGTAACACACATAACTTTTCACTTCAGCAGCGAGAACACTTTAGGAGATATAATAATAAACAGGAATAGATTGAAATAACTGTTTATTGTGAATCAAAATAATTAACATTGTAGGTAGATACCAATTCTATAAAATCTAAAAAATAAGATAGCAACTCCGTCTCCGAAAAACTGCTTGCGTCCTTTGTAAGTCTCCATTCATTGAAGACATGGTATGCTTTCAGATGTTTCTCGCGATACTTCTCAGGTAGGAAACTTAATTCTGCATTAATAACTTTTTGTTTTAACTTTTCCGGTGTTAAAATACTATTCTCGTCGCTAGTTTTACTCATATTTTACAATTATTTTAATATTTTTTAACTTATTCAACTCTATACGCCAGTCACTAATTTTTTTCCCGGTCTTTTATTTAAATTAAGGCGTGTTCGGAAATAGCACCCATGATATTTTATTATTCAAAATATATTACGTAGGTACCTACCTAACATTTATTGAAACTAGAAATAAATATTTACAAGTTCAGTCAATCAGTTTTATTTGCAGTAAATACTTATTTTCGTTTAAATACAACAATAAGTTAAAAATTCAATAAATTACATTAAAAGACATAATTTTCTTTTTGCTTTCTTTAGTTAGTACGAAATTCCGAACGTGTTTGTCTTTGAGGTCGAATTCAAAATCCGAACTTCGAAAGGGCTGGTCTTTGTCTGTTTCTCTTTCTAATGGCGGGAAAGAGATAGAGTGTGAATGTTTCGAATTGTATGATTAACCCAAGGCTCAATAATAATTTCGCGACTTTCTGAAAAAAAAATTAAAAAGTTACTTTGTCTCACTCAGTGAGCAAAATCGCATTTTGCTCACTGATTTCACGCAGCAAAACCTACATGTTTGAGCTACTGAAGTGAAATAGTTATTTGTGCAACAAGAGAGCAAAGTAGTTTTTTGCTGCGAGTGCTGATTTTGAATCCCGAGCAAGCGAAGGATTCAACGATTGAATCACGAGCGTATCGAGTGATTCTAAAGTTGAATCCTGAGTGTAGCGAGGGATTCAAAGGCACGAGATGCAAAAAAACTTTGCTCTCGTGTAACACACATAACTTTTCACTTCAGCAGCGAGAACACTAGGAGATAAAATAATAAACAGGAATAGATTGAAATAACTATTTATTGTGAATAAAAATAATTAACATTGTAGGTAGATACCAATTCTATAAAATCTAAAAAATAAGATAGCAACACCGTCTCCGAAAAACTGCTTGCGCCCTTTGTAAGTCTCCATTCATTGAAGACATGGTATGCTTTCAGATATTTCTCGCGAGACTTCTCAGGTAGGAAACTTAATTCTGCATTAATAACTTGTTTTTTTAACTCTTCCGGTGTTAAAATACTGTTCTCGTCGCTAGTTTCACTCATATTTTACGATTATTTTAATATTTTTTAACTTATTCAACTCTGTACGCCAGTCACGAAATTTTATTCCCGCTCTTTTATTTAAATTAAGGCGTGTTCGGAAATAGCACCCATAATATTTTATTATTCAAAATATACATAAAAATTACGTAAGTACCTAACATTTATTGAAACTAGAAATAAATATTTACAAGTAAAATATCAGTTTTATTTGCCGTAAATACTTATTTTCGTTTAAATACAACAATAAGTTAAAAATTCAATAAAACACATTAAAAGACATAATTTTCTTTTTGCAAAATTTCTTTAGTTAGTACGAAATTCCGAACGTGTTTTGTCTTTGAGGTCGAATTCAAAATCCGAATTTCGAAAGGGCTGGTCTTTGTCTCTCTCTCTTTCTAATGGCGGGAAAGAGATAGAGTGTGAATGTTTCGAATTGTATGATTAACCCAAAGCTGAATAATATATTCGCGGCTTTCTGACAAAAAAATTAAAAAGTTACTTTGTCTCACTCAGTGAGCAAAATCGCGTTTTGCTCACTGATTTCACGCAGCAAAACCTACTTGTTTGAGCTACTGTAGTGAAAAAGTTGTTGTTTATGATGTTAGTACCTAATATAGTCCTGAGAGGTTGTTAATGTTTTACCAATAACACTGTATATTACAACATAAGGAGTTATACAAAATGTGACCTATAACATAAGGAGTTATACAAAATGTGACCTATAACATAAGGAGTTATACAAAATATGCAACCAACAACATTCTCCACAGATACATAAAAAAGACAAAAACAATGTCGATAAAGTTAAAGTCGGGCAGAATAGTACAGTCACGAGCATAAGTATGTATAGGTACCCTTGGCTTTATTCAAAGACGATTTACTCCTTTACTTTTGAATTAAATTTTATGTTATTACGAACAACGTATTTTCGAACCCATAGGTTTGTGTAAAGTGTCGTATTTCAACGTTGCATTCGTTATTTCACGAAGAAATCGCAATTGATAGTTGCCTTGTATTGACATATTAATGCTCGTGAATGTACATGATGTTAAATACCTCCACATAAATTACAGCTACTGAGGAACACTAGAGATTCAATGTTATTCACATATTTTATTGACTGCGTCAAGCAATATTTTCTACATTTTCCAACGGATAAAGCAAATAGATCCAATTTAGAGTAAAACTTATTGATATTGCCTGTGAGGCGACGTTGAGGTGCCCGCAAGCCTGCATTCGTACGACTAGGCGTGACGGCGAAAATAGCTGGTCGATTCTGTAAAAATCTCACCGTGAAAACTTAGGTGATGGGAGTTTGTTTTTGCTAGGAATTGACACTATTGACAGCTCACTCCACGCTCACTTCACCTAAGTTTTCACGGTGAGATGGTTACAGAATCGCACTGCAGCATCCTAATTGCGTAACGAACTACTACCTAATCAAAATTTGAATCATTTTGAAGGATGTTGCTAATCCATTGCTTCTTATGTTCGAAAAATTTGTCTGATCAACAACGTAAATAACGCAATGAATGCTGTTAAACTATCAAAATGAAACCCAATGCTATTGATAGTGTGTTACGCAATTACAATGCGTGCCACGAAAGATGAGACTTGACACACCACGTGGTTTGACATGCGCAGTACACGATTTTAGGTATCTTTAGCGGTATGAGGTCTGAGTGCGAGACGGGACCGGACGTCATAGGGGCGGCGGAAAGAGCGGAGGAGGCGGGGTCAAGTCTCATCTTTCGTGGCACGCATTGTACTCCGCTGGTCGTGCGCGCACTTCACGTCCCTGAAAGATTCTAGAGACAACATAGCGTAACTTGTTAGAAATATCCACACAATCATAAGAGTTGTTACACAGATCATATATGAAACATAGTTTCTAAAAAGGATCGTCAAGACTTCAAAGAGAGCAAGTTGTATTTTTTCAGTAAGTCCCTATAGGGGATGTAGGTAAATACGACTTCTAGAACAGCGGTAATGCATCGTTTTCAGGAACTTACGTTGTAAACGGTTGATACAGTCAATATATTTATTATAATAGGGACTCCACACCGGCACTGCATATTCTAGTTGACACCGGATTAATGATCGATGCAAATGTAAATAAATGCTCGGGTGGACGAATTCCGTGACCGATCTTATCACGAATCCATACCTATATACGATAAGCCTGACTCATGATTTTATCAACAGGTGCGTCCAGGTGCAGTTTTTCATCAAGCAGTAATCCTGGATCACGAATTGTGTTAACTCTGGCTAAGATTTAACTTTGTAGTGCAGGGGTGTTTAAATAGGCTTTTATTTTTAGTAAAGCTAATACAGCAACATTTAGAAATACTAAGTAGGAGATTGTTTTTAATGCAATACTCCACTAAGCGATTAAGATCTAGTTGAAATAAGTAAATGTTGAGATCGTCCACGTAAAGTAGGAACTTAGAATTAAGAAAACACATATCGATATCATTGATAAAAGTTACAAGGTCCGAGAATTTAGCCCTGAGGCACCCTGACGCTGCGGTTATGGTGGTGGAATGGAACCCATTGACTGCTACTTTTTGTGTTGAATTTGACACATAAGATAGATATGAACCAACGTAACAAATCCCCGCGGATACCGTTAAAGGATAGTTTCTTCAAAGCTTTTAGATAAATTAAAAATAATGTCTATACTATTGGGCCCAATAAATTTTATAAAATTTGTTGTTGTATGCTTATTTGTACCAACTTGTCAGCTCTTAAAAGACTAGAAAGATATGATAAAATAAAATTAATAAAAGCTACAAAAGTAAAATGAACAAACAGTTTATTTCATTTATTTCAGTCGACTATATTAATAACTCTTCTACAATGACGATCACTTTCACTAATGAAGGCAGTGCATGTGTCCGCCTACCTACAACGACCGACACCGCAACGAGTCTATTATACCGCCTATTATACCGCTCAGTTGACAAGAGGGCAGCTAAAGGGACAGTTTGAGAGGACAGAGGGATCTGCGGTGCTATTCTGTAAAAACATCACCATGATAACTTAAGTGAAGTGAGCTTAAAGTAAGCTGTCATTCCACCTGATACTAGGGATTGACACCTCACTTTATGATCACTTCCCCTGAGTTTTCACGGTGAGATTTTTACAGAATAGCATTACTGAATGCATATTGTTTTGTTATTGTTTAATTGTCCCTTGAGTTCTTTTACTACTGTTAAAAGTGAATATCCTCATTCCAATCTATACATAAAAATAAATAAAATTGACGTGTCTGTATGCTGCAATATCAAAATAATAGCTTTTTACTAAATGGGTATGAAAGTATATACGGTACTTATAACAATTTTTTTTTCTGTCTGTTTATTTTTATGTAGGTATGTCTGTTTCATCATCTGCCTAGCCTTTTCCCAACTAAGTTGGGGTCAGCTTCCAGTCTAACCGGTTGCACTTGAATACCAATATTTATGTATGTATTTTTTATGTAGGTATGTCTGTGTGTTCCGACTAATCTCCGAAACGGCTAGACCGATTTGGACGGGCCTTTCACTGGCAGATAGCTGGTCTGATGAGGAGTAATGTATTTTTATTTTAGAAAACGAATTTGAGTCCCGCGCCAAAATTTTAAGTGGCTAAAAACTTCTGAGTAAATTGATCAATTTTTGTTGGACTTATTCTTTACATGAGTCATGACTTCTACTTGCTTCTGATTGCTATATTATTGGAATGTCGCTATTATCATTATTGCGGACTCGGAGGTATTTTCTGATACAAAGCCCACAGCTTCCAGACTAACGTCATTTCAAATTTCTGTTTCTTATCCACGTAATTACTATTCCAAGTTATGTGACGAAAGCTTATTAAATTGCAGTTAACCCTACTAAATTTAATGAGAGCCGAAATATCAGGAAAAAGTTAACTTAACAAGAGGCTATAAAGTAACATTTTCAAGGCTACCTGTTGCCCACGACTTATACGTGTGTAGCATAATTAGCCTATAATTTTCCCACTGCTGGGACACAGGCCTCCTCTCTTTGAAAGGGAGTGGGCTGTACTACCACGCCGGCCCAGTGCGGACCGGTAGACGTCACATCTTCGAATTTCGAATTCGGTTATAAGACATGTCAGTTTCCTCACGATGTTTTCCTTCACTGTTCTGAGAACAGTGGTGATGAAAAAAATTACACAAAGTAAAGTGCCTGCCTTGGTTCGAACCCACGACCTACCAGTGGCGAAGGTTTCATACAACTCGATTCCTGCCGGCTTTTTTTTCAGGATTGGAAATCATCAAATGACCCCTCCCGCTCTGGGTGGAGCGGAAGGGAGTGTTAGACTCTTACTGACTAAAATCCACCCGTGTTCCTTCCTTAGCCCTTTATGTTCCTACCGGCTTACCTTTGAAAAATGGCACAGTCAGTATTTTAAAGACAATTAATATAATCATATTAAAGATATCTACTCCGGCTTACCTCTTACAAAAATTGTCAATTCGCTACTGCGACCTACAAATTTTTTTTTTTTAATTGGTTTGCCCTTGACTCTAGTCTAGGTCAGAGATGACAGAGACAAAGTCTACGATGGAGTGAGCTCACCCAGAAGAAGCCTGTTCACTCTTACTTTGAAGAGATTCGGGTTGTATGCACTCGGAAACACAAACGCAGGTAGAGAGTTCCACTCTTTGGTAAGCCGCGGTCGTTACCACTGAGCTACCCCTGCTTACTATTACAGAAATAGTTGGGTAGGTATATATCAAAAGTAAATATGACCTTCAACTTAACACACATCGCTACGATTGCTCGGAAGTCGCATACGGATCGCAGTCGCGACCGCGACGCCTCGAGTCGAGATTGCTGGGCAATTGCGTACACGCTGCGTTGAACGTCGCCCCACAGAGTGTGGAGGAGGATTCTTTTAAGTAACAAAGTGTAAGTACTTTTTGCTAAAACGTCAGAAATATTTACTCTATAGTGCAGTGGTTAATTGATTAGCAACGTTTCCCGTGAAAACGTTTCGCTGCGCATTAATTCGTACGGTAGAGGACTCCTTACTTTTCTTCGACTCAGTCTATTGCAGTCCACTGCTGGTCAAAGGCCTCTCCCAGGCGGCGCCACAACACCCTGTCCCCCCACCTTCCGCGTCAGTCTGTCCTAGCCACCTTCTTTCTTTACTATTCTTTTCTTTATTTTTTGAAGGGAAAACTTCTTTAGGCATGTTGGGCATTTTTTGAGATGGGAAAAACCATTGAACTAGCGCCACTGTTACCGTAATCGCTTACGGTAACAGTGGCGCTAGTTCAATGGTTTAGGTGGCACCGCGCGTGTTTGTTTATAAGACGATTAAAAAAATACCCGCTTCTGATGTGTTCGGCTGTCCTCGGGATTTACTCGGTTTTATCCGATACTTGTCAGTGAGTGCTGGCCAAGTATTCTGTTTTGTTTTCACTGCTGTCGGCACTCCCGGAGTGCCACTGTTTTTTTTTACTTTTTCTAGAGCAAAAACAAACAGGATGAACTTTCAAATGGGACGTTAAGTATATGTTGAGCAAGCGTGGTGATCAATGTTCTCTGTATGAGAAAAGGCCGTTGCCTGGAAGGCCAATTCTCGAGTCGCAGTCTCATCTCAGCGACAAACAAATTTCAAAAACTTGTCAAAAATGTAAGAAGATTAGAAGTATTTTTTACAGGTTGAGACTGAGATCAGACTGAATGTTCATAAAATTACGAGAATTACGAGAACATGTCAAGAGTCAAAAGCTCAACTTTTTTTTTAAATAACCTACTTCTTTAGGTACAGTCAAGTGCAGAGAAAAGGTACCCCACCAAGACTTAAAGATTATCGCCCGAGCAAGCTCGGGCCCGCGTGTCACGTGAGCCTTGAGCAGCTCCCTCCCCCGCCGCCGCACCCATCTCTGCCCGCGTGCATCCACCGATCCGCCTCAAATAATATTTGCAAGTATTTAATAATTTTATATGGTATTTTATCGGCTTCCTTCTGGCCGAACTGTATAGATACCAAGAATAACTTACAAAAAGACACTGCGTGCGATTAAGATACGAACCTGCTTCACCAGGCGCCAGCCGATCAACTAGACCGTGCCTTATACCACTAGGCTATTGGCTCAGTTATCAACCTCAACGAAAATGTGAATAGCATTACTCCTTTTATCGAACAAGGTTATTAACGGTCTAATCTTCTAGATATTAAGGTTTAAATTTCAACTTCCGTGTTATATTATTTTAATACTAGCACCTTACCGTCTTGTTTTACAAAATGCAATACGCAACTCCTCAATTAACTAAAACATAAGGTTGAAATTAGCATAGATTTCTTGTTTGGTTGAATAGAATGTGTTGATTCCGATTGTTGCACTACCCTCATTTTACTTCAGAAACTTAACTGACGTATGAACTGCGAGTTAAGGTTGAATTTAGTATACTTCTTCGCCTTATTTACTAAACTGTGATTGAGGGTATTTTTACTTTTCAAATGGTTTCATTTTCGTGCCGATTCGCTTGTGTCTAATTATCTTCATCGTAATATTATCCAATTTATTATGTTTTTAACCAGTTGATTTTATTAATCGATGGTATGGTTCGATTAACAACTTTATTGAAGGCTAAAATTGTTGTTCTGTGGGAAAAGGAACAAAACAAAGTAAATATCACGAGATATGATCATAACGGTAAGATTTACGTTATTCTTACACATATACCTATTTATTGTTGCAATCATGTTGTATTATTACTTACAAGTTGGATTTTTTTTAATGTATTTCTAATATTATTATTTTCATTACAGAGAAAAACAGTTCGTAGATGGATACAAAGGTATCAAGCGACGGGTGATGTGAAATGTGATCACCAAGGTCCTCGCCAGATTGCTTACACTAAAGAATCGAAGCGACAACGTAATATGTATTGTGAAAGTTCACTCAGTGGCACCCTTCAAAACTACGCTTTCAAATGCTGACTTCAAGAAGTGTTAGACAGTGACGGCCATCCTATCCGTTATGAATAGGCAACTCGGCAGATTGACTGTGTAACTTATTTGATAAAATTGCATTGGAACATTTATATGAGCAAGTGTTAATAATTCCCAATATCATTCCATAATCAGTGGGATCATTATCTCGTAGTTAATCAAAAATAAACAACCTTTATTATTATCAATCCAGTTACTCTTGTTTACAAGTAGTCTGTTAACGATTCATATAGTGACCTCACATATTTTTCTAATATTGTGTTAAATAAGGCTAATAAGAAAATGTGATAAAAGAGAAAGATGTATATTGCTATACTGTTATAGTTTAGCATGTTGGTTCTTCCTCTGTAATTCACAGGCACAAATGACAACATTTCATTTTCAACCAAGCTATTTTTCCGATAAGATCATACAGAGTATAAAAAATGTATGTTTTCACAACTTTAAATAAATAAATATTACTGTAGTTATGTTTCTAGAAATATCTATAAACGAACCGTTATCTGTTAAACGTTCTAAGACAAAATAAGGTATCTATTTTGTGTTTAGTTAATATTCTAAGTAAACAACCCCAATTTAACATAGACAGGAATCTGTATATTCAACCAGGAAGTGGATTCCATAAAGTCCTAGAAATGTAATTAGAAAAATAAATGAATATTGTTTATGCAAAATGCCTAACTTTTATTACAAACCTCCATTTGATTTCTTAATAATAATAAACAAAAATCACCTACTAAAGAAACTAAAAATAAATAATAAAGGTAAATAAATAAAATAAAAAAAAACCCTTCTCATGCGCGGATTTGAACTCGAGACCATCACATTGCTAAGCCGCAGTGTATACCACTAGACCAACACGCCATTTGCGTTACATTCCAAAAAACTTAAATAGGTTCGATGTCATTACCAAGGGGGTAACCATCACTGTGAAGCGCACTGTACCTGCTACTTTTACTACTCTTGAAGTCTAGTCAACTCTCCAGGTCTACTACAGGTACCCTGTATCCAAATTTCATCTGATTTATCCAATATATTGAGAACAAAAATTGGTTTCGTTTTTAAAACAAAATCAAACCAAATTCAAAGCTTCAAATAAGAGTCCTTCAATAAGATCGTATTCCACACTAAGTTACCCTCAACTTGCCTTATTGTAGGTACTACGCCAAATTGAGCAGTAAAGAGGACGTGTAAGCACCCACTTAGATGAAAACAATCTTAACATCTCGGACGGTTCTCACTAACCAACTGTGATCAAACAAACCTGTCGAATGTAGGCATTTGTCTATTTTCAAAAGTTAGATGAGAATTTTGTAATAATCAGTTTAGGAATACGAATAGATTTTTTTTATAGTTGGGCTCTCTTTCGAAACTTATAAGAGTGTTCTCCAAGACCATTTTCTAAAAGACTATGTTAAAAATCGTTAAGAAACCTCTTTTGAGAAAACAAACGAATAAAATATCGACACTAAAACAGAAAAAGAAGCAGCGCGCTGCGAAACAAAAAGGTTACGTTTCAATTTCAAAAATCGTACAAAACAAAATTCAAATTGGGAAGCGCGCGAAAACGAAAATTTTAAGCGCATCGATTGGCTGAAAATGGCCCGTGGTTACGTGCCATTGGTCAAAGATAATGTTTGTGTGACTAACAATTTTGTGCGGGGGAGATAAACCGAAACCTGACCGCAAATGTTGACAGAAGCTTACAAGGTATAATACAATCGAAAATAAATTCAATTGCCTGGGTCTATGATAGGTTTTTGCTTGGTTCTTCTGTTATAGTTGGACCAGAAATGACGAGTGTGCGATGAAAAGAGATGGAAAATTGGACGCGAAAGCCTTTTTGTCGGTTGCAGGAGGGAGATCGGTTATTTATTAAAGGGTTCCATTACATGTTCTGAAAATAAAAGACTAAAAAAAACACAAAAATATTCTGCATTTTATTTTTGATGTTAGGATAGAGCTTTCCGTTGAAAGCACGGAAAGCAACAATTTTTATGCATATTAGATACCTTTAATTTGAAGAAACCTAAACAAACAAGTGCATGATTTATAAGGTTCTTAACCAATTCCTACCCGCAGAAATGCAGAAAAGTAAAAACTTAATCGAAATAAGAAGAAGCTTCATTATTTGACTTTAACGCCAAACAATTTATTAAAAAGAGTTAATGCAATAGGTTAGCTTTATATTAATCTTCCTGGTCATGCTTAAATATCTCTTTAAAACTATGAAGCTAACCCTTCACAGTGAACAAAAATCAAAGCGAAAATTGCTTAGTTTTATCTGTTAATTTACCAAACATTTCAAAAATAATGTAAATAGTGAAAATATGCTACCAACATAACCGTATCAAGTATAAGTCTAATCTGCCACTCATAACTGCCAAACCACTCCAAGTAAAAGATATCGACATAAATTAAACACATCATTAACATAACCAACCCCTTATTTCATGAAATAATTTTATTATAATAGATAATTTAAAACTGCCCAAGTTCACCCCACCACTGGTGGGGGTTAAATGAGGAATGGGCGGAGCGTGAATTAAAGCTACACAATATAAATCTGTGCGTCTCTTTCGCACAAATGAGCAATCCTAATAGCAGTAAGCGGCTTACAATGGGTGTTGACACTCTCTCGTATTGCTGTCTCTCTTTGACCCGGGCGTATGGCGATAGAGTCGTTTCAATGGCCCTTCATAGTTATAAAGGTATAGACAAGCACTGGAGGTCCACGTGAGATTTTGTAATCAGTGAATTGGCGCCTTTCACAAGTAGAGGCGCAATGTCCGCGCGTTTGACAGTTTGACGTTTCGTTTGGCGGGAAATATTATTGTGTGTTGACAGACACGCGGAGGTGCAAAGGCATTACGTATATTATACAGCCACCGTTAATACTGTGAACTTTTTGAAAATAATTTAGTGATGTTAGAAGCGGCCAGTTGAAGATAGTTTCAGTTATTGCTTGTGCAATAACTTGGATTTTTTGTAGGAAGTAATTTAAGGTAAGACGTCTTTTGAATACTACTTTAATTACTTCCTAAACATTTTTACAAAATAGTTTGAGAATATCTCCAGAGAAGCGGAAATATAAAAAAATTCTATTCCAGTTTTACAAAGCTGGCAGTGTAGGTATTTATGTCTTAAACTTGTATAAAAAATACAGAAACGAGTAATAATCAAATTAGCTTCCTACATGATTGAAATTCTTAATTACGATTATATCGTCGCCATTAATAATGCAATTATCTGTCACCCACGAACACGAACGGTCTCTGTAAAAGAAACAATATTATGCATTAGTTACCTACTTCATAAGAAGATTGATTCTTATTAGACGGGATTTGAATGCAATTGAAAGATGACTACCTACTCAATCATTGATTATTGCATTACACAATATCCCCTTACTAATAAACGTACCTATTATATCAGATGAATAGTTACACACCGATTTCTCTCTTTCAGTCGTCAATAATTTGACTTTCGAAAGAAGAAGACTAAACGTTGTGTAACTATACAGACGCTATACAACGTTTATTAGTAAGGGGGAATGTATTTAGGTGGGAATAAAATAAAATATGAGGTCATTAGGTATGAACCCTGTCGGGCACAGTAAAATAGTAAGAGAAACTTTAAAACTTAAAGGCTTAATGTAAGCCAAGCCAAAAAAGACTTGCCTGAAATAAATGAATTTTTTTTTTTTTTTTAAACATCAACGTCTCCGTAACTATGTTTAATGTTATTAGGGTTTTTGTTCTAATAGTTATGTCTGTAAAGGGCTAAAGTGGCTAAATAATTACAGCCGCACAGTTCGATCGATCAGGTTAAGCTACGCTTGCCGCGGTTGGTCTGTGGATGGGTAACCATCTTTACATACCGAGACCCCACCATGCTTCGGAAAGCACGTTGAACCGATCGTTGGTCCCGGCTGTTACTCGTGGATCTTTGAGAGTTTTTACGGGTAGTCAGCAGCCCGAAAGTCTGACAACCAGTCTTACTCATTACCCAGTAACTGGGTTGTGGAGGTCAGATAGGCAGTCGCTCCATGTAAAATACTGGTATTCAGCTGCATCCGGCTAGACTGCAAGCCGACCCCAACATAGTTGGGAAAAGGCTAGGCTGATGAGGATTTATGTATGTAAAGCTACTAATTTATATGAAAAACTATCTACGTAAAGCAGCCTTATGACTTGTGATACCCATTTACAATTTTTCCCCAATTTTTAAGAACCAAATAAATAAAACAAAATCCAAATGATGATGATGAGTATGTCATAAAATCTGTCATGTGGCTATTACTTATAGTTCCCTCAATGAAGTCTAAAAAATCATTCCAATAAACCTAAGTTTTAGAAATTTTCTTATCTTGGCTAGATGTGTTAATTATAGCAGTCCCTTTGGGTTGGGTTTTTCTAACTTAGATACATCTACTTAACAAAAACCTCTTTCCTTTCTCAGAGTTCATGTTATCTATAAAACTAATTTCATATACGTAAATCGGTTCAGTCGTTTAGCCGTGCCAACGAAAGAAGCAGAGAAATAGAGACTATCGTATTTATAACTAGCTTTTATCCGCCGCTTCGGCCGCTTTTTCGAACACTAGTAATTGTATAACTTTGTACCCAATTTTATCCAAATCCATTCAGCCGTTAAGGCAGCATGAACTGGTAACAGACAGAGTTACTTTCGGATTTATAATATTAGTAAGTACATATTGTATGGATTTAGAAGTATGGTCCTATAGCTTATGCCATAGTAAAAGTGTTAGGCAGTGAACAGGATAGATGTAAACCTCATCTACAAATCTCACCGTGAAAACTAAGATGAAGTGAACTGTCAATCCGCCTAATGCTAGGGATTAACACTATTGACAGCTCACTTCACCTGTGTTTTCACAGTGAGTGTTTTACAGAACTGCGGTGCTATTCTGTAAAAATCTCACCGTGAAAACTTAGGTGAAGTGAACGTGGAGTGAACTGTCAATAGGGTCAATTCCTAGCAAAAACAAACTCACTTCACCTAAGTTTTCACGGTGAGATTTTTACAGAAGTGACCGGCAGATCGGCAAGTTGAAGCTTCTCGTGTAGTCTATTTCAACGCACGCCAATCTAAACTACTAGTAATATACATATGAGCTGTAGACACGGTCTTAATACTTACTAATTGCTTAGTCTTCGTCGTTCTAACTGTTGGCTCTGTAGTTGTAACTGGCTCAGTAATTATTTCTTCCTTAGCAATCATTTCAGTAGTTATTTCTTTATTATCAATCATTTCAGTATTGATATCTTCAGCAGCTGTCGTCACAGTGTTTTTTATTTCATCAGCTATCGTTGCTGTTGTTATTCCATCATCAGCTGTTGTTTCTGCAGTTATTTCATGATCAACTGTTGTTTGTATAGTATTTTTTTCATCAGATGTTGTTTCATTAGTAACCTCTTCATCAACTGGTATTTCTGTAGTTATTTTTTCAAAAACTATCGTTTCAGTATTAATTTCTTCATCAGCTGTATCAACTGCTACCGAACCGTCTGTAGTTATTTTTTCTTCAAATGTTTCCGAACTGTCAAATACTGTTTCTTTAGGTAAAGCAGCTGTAATCATCATGTGAGGTTTTATTTTGGACTTAGTAGCATGACTAAAATTAACCTTTTGTTTTCTTTTCTTGTTCACTTTATGATTTCCTCTTGTTTTCATGTTGTTACTAGCATCAGCAACATGTTTAACATGCTTCTTTACATCAAATATTTTAGAAGGTACAACTTCTAAATGTTTGAAGACTCTAAACTGTTTATTGGCGTTACTTAGTAGATTTCTATTGATATCAAACTCTTTCTTTTGCTTTTTGATTCGTTCGAACATAGCGCTTTTAAACTGATCAATGTTGAGGAAAGGGTTAGGCATTCGGGCTTCTACTGGATTATTAATGTATATGATTGGATCTTCCCGTTTAGACTTCTCTTCTAGTCTTAAATTGTGTGTTTTTACACCATCAACTTCTTTCAATTTTTGCACATGTAACGTATAGTGTGAGTGCCCGTTCTTTGTAAAAAATCTTCGTGTTATGTATGTTTTTTCTGGAACAAATATATAATTAACAAAATAATTTCAAGCTATTTGTGTGTTCATCAGTTTTTGCTAGTTCTGTGTTTCTATATTGACGAATATCTTCATCATTCTCTTATCTGAATTCATTTGGGGCCGGCGCAGCATCTTTTTTTCTTCCATACTTCTCTATTTGTTATCACTTCAATATGTCACCTGGCTAGAAAGAGCTAGCCATATAGTATTTCACTCAGTCCATCCACCGTTTCTTTGGTTTTCCCTTTTCTACTCTTATAGTCATCCACATTCTTACTCAAAACATTCCTCACGACACTTTTCTCATTCCTCCGTATCACATGCTCATACCATAACAAGCATTATCCATACAACTTTTCAGTTATTGGTGCCAATTTCCCACTTTTTTATATCCTCATTACTTACTATATCCATTCGCGTAGCACCACACATATACACTATTTCGACGGACATAATATTTAAGGTACTTATAATAACACTAGCAGCGATCCGCGGGTTCTGCCGCATAAGTGTCGATTCCGTGAGAATATCGGGATAAAAAGTAGTTAATCCTGGTTATAAACAGTGCCAAATTTCATCTAAATCCGTGCAGTAGTTTTTGCGTGAAAGAGTACAAACATCCATCAAAAAATATTATTAATAGAATAGTTAAATGTTGGGAAAAAATCTGAATAATACTTTACCATTCTCGAAAGCATCTTTATACATAGAGTGCAATTGTTCGATCAAAGTATTTAATTTACTTTCTTGTTTACTTAAATCTCCAGCGTACACTTTACAATAATCTATATGACTGAAATACACTATAAATAATATTTGTGTATAGAACAAACTATACGTTTTATTCATGGTACCTGGAATAGGTTTCAGGTGTTACCGCAGTAGGTATTTAGTTTCTTGCATGAACGGTTCATTAAAAATTAATTATCGATAACATACGATATTATGATGTTTTATAGTTAATAAAAGAGAGAAATGTATGGAATGCTTACCTAATCTCTAATGAATAAATACTTAACTGTGAAGCCCATCCATAATGGTCAGTTGTGAATGAAATACCCTACTAAACATATGCGTTGCAGAAGTAGGATAATAGTACGTATCTGTTATAATAACACCTCAATCTTCGTGGTTACCTGTTAAGAGAGGATACGGCAGAAATCCTGGTAAAGGAATTAGTAGCTGTAGTCTAACCGCTGCCATAGAAGCGAAACATTATAAACAATTTTATATAGGCTGGGCAAAAAATCGTGGATCAAACGAAACAAGGCGATAGTTGAGGTTATTTGCAAAGTAAAAAAAATCTCTGTGGCAGAGCCCTAACTTCTCCTTAAAAGTTATGACAATTTGAGTGTTTACAGTAAGGTTCTAAAGTTAAAAATAATTTTTCGTGAGACTTAAATGATATTGAAAAAAGTGCCAATACTGATAAATCTACTGTTATAAAAGCACTTTTGTAGTGATGATTCTTTTTATTATTTCTTTTTTTTTTTACTGCAAATAATCGCAACCATCACCCTGTTTCGTTTGATCCACAATTGTTTGCCCACCCTTTAAAATAACAATTATAATTTATTAATAATTGTAGTAAGTATAACTAACAGCACAATTTTCTGTTGTAGTAATCTCTGATACTACGTAATAAATAATAAATCGAATTAGAATCTATTTTTCACTTATTCATGTGTCAAACCATTATGATATTCTGTATCTCGACATAATGACAAGGTTTTCCAATAATAAAATAATAAATGTAGAGCCTTTTGCCGGTCACAATTCAGCCAATTGATTTGGGTATCATCCGGTCGATTCTGTAAAAATCTCACCGTGAAAACTTAGGTGAAGTGAGTTTGTTTTTGCTAGGAATTGACACTATTGACAGCTCACTCCACGCTCACTTCACCTAAGTTTTCACGGTGAGATGGTTACAGAATCGCACTACCTATTCGTTAGGTTGTAACCTGTAGTTATGCGATATAGTGAGATGCAATGTAATATTTCAGTGAGATATGCAATTTTTTGCCTTTTTAAAAATAATTAATTTTATAGCATGTAAAAAGCTTGCATCTCTAAAACTGTAGTTCTTTTTTCCATAATCGTTATTTATTTATTTTATTTATGTGATGTTTCATTGCGTTTAGCAGTTTTGGGAAAAGCCTAACACATGCGGTTGTTTGAAATCATCAACCGAACAGCTGATAAGTTGACCTTTTTACAGCGATCGTTTTTGTGAGGAACTAGATATTAAATTTTCCACAAAAAAAAACCCCTAATTAATAAACGCAGAGGAAAGTAATACCAGTACAGTACCCGGCGATAAATATTGCACATCGACCTTTACCTTTTTATGTATTTTATACAAAGAATAAAAATAATTATCAAAACAAGCAAATCAGAATTGTTTTAACAGCTCCTATAAATAGATACCGGACTGTTTGTATTTCGTGCGACAGAGATAACGCTCTACGAAGCCGAAATTAGCCGATTGTCTCTTTCCAAAGGTCGATGTGCAATATTTATCGCCGGGTACTGTACTAACTTCGGTTTCATTATAGGTAATTTTTTTTTGCATAGCTGTACTCGTTTTGAAACAATAAATCGAAGAATTTTGGGTAATATATATAGAATAATCAGCCTATAATATTCCCACTGCTAGGACACAGGCCTCATCTCTGTGAGAGGGAGTGGGCCATAATCCACCACGCGGGCCCAGTGCGGGTTGTTAGATGTAACATGTCTCCGATTTTTTTGGTTCTAGGACATGTCGGTTTCCTCACGATGTCTTCCTTCCCGTTTTGAGAGCGGGCAATATATACCTACTGCCGAATTTTCAATTAGCAGAATTGTACAGCTATATTAACCAGCATGTCTGTAAACTACATCATTATAAAAGTAGGTACGTACATAAATATCAACTCGTAAAAATACCCACTGGGGAATCCCAAACTCCCGTTACATCGTCCTAATCTTCACGCTTGGCAGGCGGATCCGTGATGGCAGTAGGTACACGGTTACTGCCACATAGGATGCCACAACCCTCCTGATAATCTCATAATCACCTCTTACAATACCCATGGGTACTGGAGGGTGGTTTGTGAAGTTGTGGTCGCAGCGGATATTATGTCAAATATGAAATGTCTGCGCTTGATTTTCTTTAAAACATAGTAATAAAAACTAATTTAAATATAAGCACATACAAGGTGGAGATGATAATAAATGAAGTTTGGTATATCCAACTAACTTCTGCCGGCGACTTCGTCCGCGTGTTTCGGCCCCCGTTTTCACTTAGCGTTCTTTCCGACTTTTTATCCTTTTGCTCAGCTCTTCAGGGTCGTAGCGTGATGGTAAATAGCCTACAAACTTCCCCAAGAATTGGGCTATCAAATGCAAAAATAATTTTACAAATCCGACCAATAGTTCCGGAGATTACCCCCTAAATATAAACCAAGAAACAAATACCTCTATAATATTATTATAGTCTAGATGACCTTCCCATTCTGTATAGAAAAATTCAATCAAATGACATCCATTGTAGTCAGCTGATCGGCTGTCATTCGTGGATCTTTGACAGTCGATATGAGTGGTCAATAGGCCGAAAGTCTGAAATCCACTCTTACCAAGGGGTGTCGTATTGCCCAGTAACAGGTCAGATAGGCAGTCGCCCCATGTAAAATACTGGTATTCAGCTGCATCCGGTTAGACTGGAAGCCGAGCCCAACATAGTTGGGAAACGACTAAGCAGATGATGATAATGATGATCGATCGATGAGCTAGTCGGCTGATCGGCAAAACCCAAAGTCAGACCCAAAGTCAGCCATCACTACATTTTTTTTTAATAAATACCTTCTTTAATTTCGTTGGATTTATTTAGCTTATTCAGCCTATAATATTCCCATTTCTGGGACATACACCTCCTCTGTGTGGAGTGGGCTATAATCCACCACATGGGTCCAGTGCGGGTTGGTTCTAAGACATGCTGGTTTCCTAACGATGCTTTTTTCCTTCACCGTTTTGAGAACAGTGGTGATGAAAATATATACACATAGGTAAAGCGCTTGCCTGGGTTTGAACCCACGACCGACTCGGTAAGTCGTGGAAATTGCAACTAGACCACCACTGCTCTGCTATTTGTTAGATTTCAAATAAAGTACCCGGCGACAAATTTTGCACATCGACCTTTGGAAATAGAGAATCGGCTAATTTCGGCTTCGTAGAGCGTTATCTCTGTCGCACGAAAAACTAACAGTCTGGTATCTATTAGGAGCTGTTAAAACAATTATGATTTGCTTCTTTGATAATTATTTTTATTCTTTGTATAAAATGGTTTTGTGTAAAAAGGTCGATGTCCAATATTTATCGCCGGGTACTGTACTCCTATGTGTAGTAGGTATTACCAGTGTTTTCATTTATTGTCGTAATGTTCGCTCCTTATTGTATACCAGCTATTTATACCCACACAACAGACAAAGGAAACAAGAGTAAAGAAGGCTTGAGAACAAAGTTACTGCTTATGTCTTAAGAAATTTCTGCCATCTGACAGAAAAAATGAATTTCCTGAATTTCTGGTCAGGTGGCAGATTTTTTTCCAAAACAACTTTGGTTTGGTGCAGAAACAAATAGAACTATCTTTGGTGTAAAGTTTATATAAGTAAAAAACCTAAAACGATTGAGCTGTATCGACATGCGCTGTGTAATTGCGTTAGTTTCGGTGATGACAGTACAAAGAAAAATTAAAAGAAGTTCATGATTCGATCAAATGCGATATTCTAGGTTAATTTCATACGGCTTTGTGTTTTTATTTATGTGAATAGATGCGTCGACTAATATTCTACTATTAGTTTGACCTATGCCAGACCTACTAGTACCCATTAGTCTCCAAGGTCAAGTAATATTGACCTGGTTCTGCAAAGGCATATGCCTCAGTTCATCCGGCGTAGGTATGCAGTAACAAATGCAGTTACAGTACCCGGCGATAAATATTGCACATCGACCTTTGGAAAGAGACAATCGGCTAATTTCGGCTTCGTAGAGCGTTATCTCTGTCGCACGAAATACAAACAGTCCGGTATCTATTAGGAGCTGTTAAAACAATTATGATTTGCTTCTTTTGATAATTATTTTTATTCTTTTTATGAAATACAAAAAAAGGTAAAGGTCGATGTGCAATATTTATCGCCGGGTACCGTAACTTATGTGTGAAAACTACATTGTATTAATAAAAGATAAAATCTTTGCAAGAACAGCCACCGACGCACGGTTAGTCTGAATCAAAAAAAAATTTATGATGTGTATTATTCTACCTTCAGTAATGGCAACTAAAGGCAGCTCCTGGTTAAACTGAAAACCGAATCGAAAATATTAGGGGCAAAAAAGTCTGATTTCAAAACTACTTACATTTTAGAATCTGCAGATTTTCCAACCACATTTGTCATCCCGTGACCTACTAATATATGATCCCAGGTCGCCACCATAGAAGAGTACGGGGTATACACCATGCTGCCGGCGCAGCAGCTACCTCCCATCAGCCCCTGGCCCCCGGACGGGAATCTGCTGGACAGGATGGATGACCTGGCGCACAAAGGTAAAGGTAATGGTGACTATATACCATGACTTGATACTTTTTAGGTTAAGGTTAATAGGACGGTCTTGTACTGCGCAGTAGTGCTTCGGCAGCGTCTTACTATATTCTGTAAAAATCTCACCTCGAAAATTTTGGTGAAAAGACCTTGTAGTGAGCTGTCAATACGGTCTAGCATCACGTGGAATGACAGTTAACATCAGGCTTAATACACCTAAGTTTTCACGATGAGATCTTTACATAATACACTGACAGAGTCCTAATTTATATGGTATATAATAAACCGACAGAGTCCTAATTTACATGGTATATAATAGACAAACAGAGTCCTAATTTATATGGTATTCAATATATAGACCTACAGAGTTCTAATTTATACGGTATATAATAGACCAACGGAGTCCTAATTTATATGGTATATAATAGACCAACAGAGTCCTAATTTATACGGTATATAATAGACCAACAGAGTCCTAATTTATACTTAAATAGAAATATTCGAGTAATTTTTTGACCTAATTAAGGAATCTCTAGCATCATTGGTTGAGACAGCTGCATAGATATAACGGTCTTTATAAACAACATCTCTATTGTGAAGTGCATTGAAGTCGTTAGTCTAGTATTTGTTGTGTTAAAATATTGGTAGTAATTCCGCACCTTCCTCCCCGAGTTTGATGAGCAAAAATACAAAGTTTTACTATTTATTTTTTTAAAGAGAGACTTGATTGAATTTAAATCGTTTAGACCAGAAATACTAGGAGTCTTTTTTCATTTATCAGCAGTCGATTCCAACAGAATATTGTCTCCCTGTCTCTCAACATGTTTACACTCTTTAACTGTTATTATTACGAGGTTCCCCGATCAAATGAGGTCACAATATAACTGAACATAAACTAATAAGCTGGTAACATCGTAGTGAAGCAGTACAATAATATAGATCAAAGTCAACCGTAGCGTGAAAATTGCCACCTCAAACCAAAAGGTTCTTGCCACTTATTATACTTACCATAACTTAGTGAGAGCAGTGGTGGCCCAGTGGTAACGGACATGACTTACGAGTTGTAGGTCGTAGGTTCGAACCCAGACAGGGGCTTTACTTTGTGTAAATTATTTCATAACCACTGTTCTCAAAACGGTGAAGGAAAACATCGTGAGGAATGCATGTCCCAGAACTAAAAATTCGAAGACATGTGATATCTACCAATCTGTAATGGGCCCGCGTGGTGGATAGCGGCCCACTCCCTCTCACTGAGAGGAGGCCTGTGTCCCAGCAGTGGGAACATTATAGGCTGATTATGATAACTTAGTGAAAGTAGACTATAGCATAAAAATTCAGCCCTAAAGGCAAAGACCATCACGTGAATCATGGATGGTGGCACCTTGTTGACTAGAAATAAAACTTTAGACAGTAGCTTGAATTTGACCCAAAAAAACAAGCCCGTCACGTGAATCAAAACGCGTGATTAATTGGAGTAAGCAGTGGTATGGTGCGGCAGGTCACAGCGGTGTTAACCAGCTCGGCGGGGTGTTTGTAGGAGGCCGGCCGCTGCCCGACTCGACGCGCCAGAAGATCGTGGAGCTGGCGCACTCAGGCGCACGGCCCTGCGACATCAGCCGCATCCTGCAGGTCTCCAACGGCTGCGTCTCCAAGATACTCGGAAGGTCTGTATAACCTTTGTATATAGTAGCAATGTGGGAATGTGGTGACTTACGTGCGGTCGACTGTACGACATCAAAGCTCTTCAATTAGTTTATAGATTTTTTTAACTTAGCAGCTAATTGAATAGATAAAAAGGAATTCATTTTCCTCGCCATACATTGAAAGAAATGAGAAAATTGCAATAAAATTTTGAAAAAATCGTCGTTCATCTTTGCATTTTTACTGAAAATATTCTCCCCTAAACCACAAACCTTTAAATTCACTTTTAAAATCGAATATTCGCGCAATATCAGATGCAACTAGTAACATAAATAAGCAAATAATTATTTTTAATTAAACCCCGTCGCCGTAACCGCAAAGTCACAGTCTAAAAAAATGCCTTGACGTATTACAGCTAGATAAAAAGCTGAACTTCTCATGTTACCCGCCCGTCACTACTCTGTGCCGTCACCTTGCGGACAGCCAGTCACGGTGAACCATGGGGCCGGTTGAAACATAGACGGAATAGTAAAGGCATGTTATAACATATCCTGTAACATGGTTATAGTGTCCTCAAAAACCAATTTTGTACAGAAATTGTGTGTAACACACCATTTAAGCTAAACTAAAACGAACTTTGATGAATGTATGACTGCCATGCATGTAAGCTAGTGCCATACTATGGCACTTATTCTATTCCATAAACATAACACACACAATTATTATATTCGATATCCGTGTTTAATTAATAATAAAGCAGAAGAGTTTGTTTGTTTGTTTGTTGAAGTACCAGTCAAATATGTTTTTTTTTGTATTTGATAGCCCAAACCTTAAGGAAGGCTATAAACTATATCAGCGGGATTGTCCGAAAGGGTTACCGTTGGCCCGGAACATAAAGGGCTAGGGAAGGAACACTGGTGGGTCTTAGTCAGTAAGAGTCTGACACTCCCTTCCGCCCCACCCAGAGCGGGTGGGTTCATTTGATGATTTCCCATCCTGAAAAAAAAAGCTATAAACTATTTAACATCACGAAAAAAGTAAGAAAGAACGCTAAACGTAAAAGAATTAATAGTAACGGGCAGATGGCATGGGTCGGGGGAACAAGAAATTTCACGCGGACGATGTCGCGAGCGCTAGTATTGAATAATTGTCAAAATCTATTTTATATCCATGCTCATTGACATTAATGGTTATACATAAACGTGGCGCTACCTCGAAAATAAATCGGAACGACTGATCTACTAAGCGAGCGAAAGTGATGCAATTACTTTTGAAACGCAAAAGAAGAGAGATACCTATAATATGCGTGCGCTCGGAATCGAAAACGACGTATGTGCCAAAACGAATTTATTCTTTTTTTAACAAAATAAATGAATTAAATTTAAAGCTACTTTGAGTAAACTTTGATATGATAACTCTCTGTTTTAAAGCAAATGTCGAAAAAAATAAAAAAATTTACATAACTTTTAAATTTTTTTGTATCGAGAAAAATTCATTGAATCGTGTATTCCTTTTACATAAGTCAAAGACCAAAGAGTCAAAAAACATATACCAAAATGTTAAACCCCTATTCCTACACGAAATAGAAAAACCACATTTTTTTTTCAATATCACCTTATGAGACGTTTTAGAGTCTAGAAATTATAGGTAAGCTGTATTATGGAGTGCATACAAATTCTGTGGGTTAGGCAGACGTTGATCATTATTTAATTTTAAGCAACGTGTATAAATAAACACCAATTGTCCAGAAATAAACAGAAATATCATCATTAGCATTATCATAGAATAGAATACTCTTTATTATGTGCACCATATAAATCGTCATCATCATCTAATACATCAGCAGTTGGAAGCTGTGTCATCATTTCACATTAAGATTTAAACATTTTTATTACGTACAATTATTTCTAATATATTCTGTAATCGTTCTGAAACCAATACCCCATCATTTACTTCACCTATGAAACATCTCGGCCGCAGATGTCGTGACGTGACTCCGTAATAAGTACTGTCCATTCTGGGGTACCTATTCGTTGCGGTCAGAAGCTATGAGGCAGAGTATTAGGGTGAATTTATTCTTGAATTTGTCATAAAACACCTACATTTCCTTAAACCACCCTCTCAATTATTATAACCTATGAAACACATCAACCATACGATACACAAGTAGATACTTAACAGAGACCAAACTTCACGTTACGCACACATAGTCTTGCAACGGGGTAGCCGTTGCAAGACTATGTGTGCGTAACGTCTCAGTGCAAGTCGATAAACTGACGAACTACACAATAGGTCTCATTTTGAAAATGGAGTGTTTAACGAATTATTACGAGTGCTGTTCAATGAATAGACAATCTTGTCAACACCACGCACATGCCGTGCCAAGTACAGTGGTGACAGTAGGACAAGCTGTACAAGTGATCGTGATCAAGCTTCATACGAATGAAGCATGGTCTTTTTGGATTTTACCCATGTTCACCATAACTATTTTCGTACTTAAGGGGACGTCTTTCAGCGGGATTGTCCGAAAGGGTTACCGCTGGCCCGGAACATAAAGGGCGAAGGAAGGAACACGGGTGGGTTTTAGTCAGTAAGAGTCTGACGCTCCCTTCCGCTCCACCCAGAGCGGGAGGAGTCATTTGATGATTTCCCATCATGAAGAAAAAAAAAAAAGGGAACGTCTTATAACCACTGTGTAACGTGAAAGGGTGTCGTTTAGAACCTACAAAATTACAATAATGTTGATTACGTTCGACACGATCCTTTCACATTGCGATGGCAAATACCTTAGGCCCATCGACTACGATGCCACTCAAAAGTAACGTGTTACATATTCAAATCACCAAAAGCCAGTATACCACAGCACAAGCATATTAATGGCGGTCCGTCCACGATGCAACCAATCAAAACCTACAGTCGCGTTATTTTTGGGTAACTTGGATGATTACCCTTACTCTCTGTCGCATACCTACTCTTGTACAATAAGTACAGTTCTTTCCGGGCCGGTTGCGGTCAGCTATGAGGCGCGGCAGACTATGAGGCTGCGGTGGCGACCAGTTGCTAGAGGTGTACCTTACTGCATACCTCGCATAGTTGCTTAGTTTGTTTACTAGTTGTGGATATATGGACGCTGCGGTTATTAGGTTTACTTGGATGATGAGGTTAGGTACAATTGGGATTGTAAACAGGAAATTCGATCTTTTTATTTATCAATAGAAAAATTCTGTCCTTGTCTATGTATTCGTAAATTATCTACTCATTTAAGAATTATTTGCATGAATTCAGTAAATAATTTTTGATTCAGATGAATATACATAAATTCAGTAAATGATTGATTCAACTATCTGGTTTTCGCGACGATATTTTTATTTCTATTTAGTTGTTTATTAAAATTGGATTACACCATTCTGTGACTTTATTTTTAATCGAAAATATATTTATTTTAACTGATTCGTAATTGCCCATTTTTCTTTCTAACTATTGGATTAGTGCAATAGCCAAACATTTTCAGACATAAATGACTTATAATTTTCTGAAAATGATTCCATTCACCGTCAGAATAAAAATGATTAAAAGTGAAAGACTATTGATAACAACAAACGCACTTCCACCTCCGAAAAACAAAACCAAAAGTCTTCACTACCGCAATATAAAACGCGCGTCAGCTGGCGAGCAAAAGCGAATAAAAAGTGCACTTACCTGGCATCGAACCTGACACCGAGTAGTCGCAACCTGATACCGACGGCAGTCTGCCCACCCTCCAGTGAAGGGGACTGATGGTATAACCTAGTGACAGTATTAAAGACATAATTCTAGATTGACACTAAAGATATCAAACACCATATAAAAAAATATTATTATTCAATGAATGAATGATGATGAATTAGGTATTTGATAAATGAATGATGATACGATTAATTGTATGGCAGACATTTACTTGACTTTTGGACACTTTCATGATAGTTTTGGAACAGACACTAAATTCTTATCTTCCCTCAGATACTTCAGTTTTCTAAAAACCCGCTCAATTTACGTGTTGTCCAAGATCACGTCCACTTACATGGTTAGTTGTTAATTTTTTTGCAAACCAATCACATAATTTTCACATTAGCTGCACTAATAATAAGGTCTTCAGTAAATCAGAAGACCAATTCCCGTAATTAATAACGCCAGCACATCAAGCTACTACAATCTGTCTTTCTGTAATCGATTTTGAACTTTATCGCTAAAGCATAAAGTTCTAAGTTGATTGGGAAAATTTGACAGTTTCGGGTAGCTTGATGTGCTGGTGTCTGTACAAAATCTAGTCACAATCTCATTTCAGCAACAATCAGAGTAAAAAACTTGTAAAAAATTAGAAGTATTTTTGATTGTTTGAGACTGTGCTTGCAGTCCTTTCATTTTACCTCTCGGCAACCTTATTGGAATGAGAATAAAGATCACAATCATTTTGACAGACTTGTCAATTGCAGCAACTGAACAGCAACCTTATTATAATAAGAATAAATATCACTTTGATTTGGACAGTAATGTAAAATCAGAAGTAAAATAATATAGAGAAATTGCCCCTCTGATGTGAAATTAGTTATAGAGCTGACCAAAGTAGGTAAATAACAATAAATCTTGAATAGGATTTTTCATGTCTAAGTTACCTCTAAAAACCTCAATTAGGTACAGACGCCAGCATATATCAAGCTACTACAATCTGTCAAATTTCTTTAATAGATTTTCAACTTTATCGCTGAAGTGATTAGGTTCAAAATTGGGAAAATTTTACAATTTCGGGTAGCTTGATGTCCTGGCGTCTGTACACTCAGCTAAAAATGCAACCTGAATGCCTTGGCCTCTTCTTGTAAACGAAATTACACTTTGAAATTTCGAAGCCAATATTCGGTAAAATAAATATAACTGTAAACTTGTATGACAACTGTATAATTTTCTTTTCTAACACAGCTAGCAAGTACTTATCGTAATCAAATAATATCCATAAAATGTTAACGAGGTGTTTATTTGAGCTAGACTTTAACTACTTGCTAAGTTAAGAAAAATAAACTGAGGTTTATGTTGGCGCAATTTAATAAAATACCAAAATTATTGTCAAAAAAAAACCAAGAGACTGTTTAAGCTCTAAGACCGAGATGTATAAACGTTACTTGGCGTGTACTTTGGCTAAGCGTTATTCCTGTCACTGTCGCACAATTGTCGAACTACAAGTGCAAGATAGAGACAGTAACCCCCTTTATTCATAATCCTTGCTTAATTTCAAGTAGCGACTGTTCAACCATTCATTTTTGACGTTTAAACTTCACTTTAACTGTCCTGTAAACCATGAAAAAAAAACATAAACATGTCTATGTCTAAAGCACGTCCTAAGTAACGTTTACATATCTCGGCCAAGAGCATTCCTTACTATTTTTGGTTTTGAAGAACGGAGAACTTACAGTACCCGGCGATAAATATTGCACATCGACCTTTACCTTTTTTATTTTATACAAAGAATAAAAATAATTATCAAAAGAAGCAAATCATAATTGTTTTAACAGCTCCTAATAAGTAGATACCGGACTTTTTGTATTTCGTGCGACAGAGATAACGCTCTACGAAGCCGAAATTAGCCGATTGTCTCTTTCCAAAGGTCGATGTGCAATATTTATCGCCGGGTATTGTAAATCTTTTCAGAGATACCTATTTCATTAGTGAGACATCAAAATGAAACCCCATAATTAAACCATTTCGTAGTGCATTTAAAACCGCCATTAAATTAAATCACAGAGTTGAATCAATCATTCAAAGAATCATTCAATCAGTTAACACCCCCCTTACAAACCAAGCGTGTCACCATTCACTCGCACTAAGCCACGAATCAAAATCAGCCGGTCGATTCTGTAAAAATCTCACCGTGAAAACTTAGGTGAAGTGAGATTTTTTTTGCTAGGAATTGAAACTATTGACAGCTCACTCCACGCTCACTTCACCTAAGTTTTCACGGTGAGATTTTTACAGAATAGCACCGCAGAATTTATTAAATAAGTAGTTTGTAGATTTACATAATAGGTATGATGTTAATAATTTTATAAATTCTACACCCTAATTGCGTCCCACACTATCAATTATAATTTGAATAATTTTGAAGGATATTCCGAATCCATTGCTTCATATACTTATGTTACAAAAATTTGTGTGCTCAACAACAACGTAATGAATGTTGTTGAACTGTCAAAATGAAAGCCATTGCTATTGAGAGCATGTTACGCAACTACCCCGCTGTACATTCTAATGACCTATATAGAAACTGCCGGTCGATTCTGTAAAAATCTCACCGTGAAAACTTAGGTGAAGTGAGATTGTTTTTGGTAGGAATTGACACTATTGACAACTCACTCCACGCTCACTTCACCTAAGTTTTCACGGTGAGATGGTTACAGAATTGCACTGCTGATAGCTTAAAATGTCTTACCGTGACAGAAGTTGTGCGCTTAAGGGGCAAGCGCTAAGGTAGCCCGCAAAATTCAAATTTTCTTACGTTTTTTGCAATTTGCTGGTCAGTATTAAGCTGTACGTCGATCAAAATATCATTCGCGGCCGTAACAAATATGTATTTACAGAATTATAATCATTAAAGTCATCAACACAACTCTCTAAGACCAGGTAACTCCAAAGAACGATGATTTCATGAAACAGTTATTCTTTGGACTTCGTGGTCTTAGGGAGTTGTGTTGATGACTTTAATGATTATAATTCTGTAAATACATATTTATTACGGCCGCGAATCATATATTAATCAACGTATAACGTAATACTGACCAGCAAATTGCAAAAAACCTAAAAAAAAATCGAATTTCGCCGGCTACCCTGGCGCTTTCGCCTTAACGCACTTCCGGCGACACTAATTTTATTAGTACCTACTGAACTCTCTGGTCGCTGCCAGCGCGGCTATTCCGTGCTCTGTGAGCAAAATGCTTTATCACCAGTTAGCCTATTCTGTCAAAATCACACTGTGAAAAGTTAGGTGAAGTGAGCTGTCAATAGTGTCAAACTAATATCAGACGGAATGACAGCTCACTTCAAACTCACTTCATCTCGATTTTCACGGTGAGATTTTTACAGAATACATCGGCAGCTCCTACATGATTAGGAGAAACATCTCAGCAGTAATAACCGTCCATAACATCACATCTCATTCTTTTCACAGGTATTACGAGACGGGGTCAATACGACCCCGTGCGATCGGGGGTTCGAAGCCTCGGGTAGCAACCGCCGAGGTGGTCAGCAAGATTGCCCAGTACAAGAGGGAGTGTCCTTCGATCTTCGCGTGGGAGATTCGGGACCGTCTGCTGAGCGAAGGAGTCTGTACTTCGGATAATATACCTAGTGTAAGTGACTATTTTTTTAACTTAAGTTTACAATAGACCTAACAAACCACGCACAACGGACCGAATGAGAGTCTAAGTGCGGAAAAGGGAGTCCCATCATCATAGACCTAACATAATATCACTCCTATATTTACCAGAGGGTTATGCAGAGGTGTACCTATACACCCATATTTCGCCTGTTTAGTATAGAATGTAATATTCGTTTATTAAACATAGTACTTATGCAGGTATAAAGATGGTGATGTAGGTAAGATAAATATGGAAACGGTTACGAAGAACGTTCATACCACGTTTTCACATTTGTGCTAATGACTAAGCGATTCGAACTTAAATGAAACTTAAAACGTAAGGGCACTGTTTTCATGAAAACTTTCAAAAATACATACTTGTAGTACATTTTTTAAACCACAAAAGGATACTCTGACAACAAAAGACATTGTATCAAATAATACATAGGTATCAAAGTCTTGTGCTTGCCAGTAATTTCTTGAGGTGGGTGCATATTTACTGCGAAATTTATGAAATAATTTCTAACCTTTTTCATCGATTTTAATTAAATCTCAGTAATTATGCACCCACCTTTACTAAACAACCGTATCTTCAAAAATATCGAGATCCGACAGTTACACTTTACCAAAACGCCTTCCAGAAAGTATGAAAAATACGAAAGGGCGCCTCATAAAATACAATGGGGTACAGCACCCCCAGCTATACAGCGGCTATATACAGGATGCTATAACGCCTTATCTTTCCCTGGCACTATACAGGACTCCCCTTTCTCCCCCCTGTCCCCACCACTTGGCGGCAAAACAATATGACGTTATAACTTTTTTTCTTCATTTTTTTCCCTTTTTTGAATACGGGGCCGCTCCCTACTGGGACATCCTTTAGACGTCGATACGTCTTCTGTTATAGAGGCTGCTCCCTTCAAAAGATTTTTTATTGAAAAAATAATGCAGAGCGCTTTTTTATTTTAAAATATCAAGGCTTGTTGTTAATAAAAAATATGTTTTCAATCGGAAAACTCTAAAGCAATCGAATCGAGAAAAAATCAGGGCAGAAATAGAGTAAGTACTACGCAATATTCATATTGTAGCAATTATGATGGCCGCTTCTTGTACGTGCGGCTACACATCTATACCTATATAACCAGTATAAGTTGAGTTCTGATTGTACGAAAAACCTATATAATGCGAGGTCATCTAAAACTGGAAATTATAACTATAGCTCGATGTGTTACCATGTGTACCCTCAAAATTGGTATAATAACTATTTTTAATAGTAGAGACCACGAAATGTTGAAATGCCTTTAAAAGTATTCATAACTACAAAATCTTCCATAGATTAAATTAAAACAAATCCAGCTGCACAAAAATCTACATTTTAACATCATTTCATAACAATAACTCTCAGCTTTTACATCTTTTTCACTATAAAGTCTATCCTTCATCAAGTGAATGTTAAGAGCGAAATACTGCCATGAATGCTAACCAGCCATTTGCCTTAACTCTTTCATAGTTATAAAAAAGCTACAAAACATAAAGACGCTATAAAAGTTAACGTAGCGCAAAAGATACAGTAATAACACCGAGAACCTCGCAAAAATTACATCGACATTTTACGAACTGTGCCACTGACTATTTAAGCGGGGTTTACATTATGAATCTAGTGTCGTGAAACAGTAGTTTGTCTGTTCAGGTGGCCTACTCTCTAAGTCTATCAACGAAGACACGGGCCCGTCCGAAAGTAGTTGATTCGTCAAAACAAGTGTCAATTTTTTTTTTCTGACGGGCTAAAACATGAATGACAACACGACAGTTGTCAAATCGTGTTGTCATTCCATCTTAGTTCGGGCTGTGAACTAATGTTATAACTTATAACCGTAAGTGATACGGAGTAGTAATTGCAAAACCACGGACTTCGTGCTATAAGCTACTGATAAATTTAACTAACATATTGTCATATAATGAAATAATAATTTATTCGATTTTAGTTTGGGACCCGACCTAAGAATGAATGACACCACGATTTGACAGTTGTCCCTGCTCCTAATGTGTTTCTGTCCATCCAAAAACGTTAATTAATTGGGAGTAGGATTCACTCCGAAGTTTCGAGTTACTTTTGGACGGACCCAAATCTTTGTCGACGGACTTAATTATGGGCCTCCGAACAGTCAAGTTTTACATTATGACACTAGTGTCATAATGTAAACCCCGCTATATACAACACCCTTTAGCAACAAACGTCGCCCTCTCAAATACTTAACATAAATTAATTAAGATATTCGCACAATCATCCTGTTGGTGACGGTTTTAAGAAAAAAAAATGAAAGAACATTAAGTACTCTCACCGAAGAACATCGCGAAAAACATAAAAACCGAAACAGAGGGAAAATTCTGAGACGGAAATACATATTTTTAATGAGTGCGAAAGAGTTGGCGAGCTATCTCTTTTTTCCACCGTCTAAAGGGGGAAGACGGGGCGATTTTGACACGACATGAATAAAGAAAATATGAAGGCTTTTGTTGCCGTAAAAATTCCAGTACAGGGGATAAAGTCTTTAAGTTATCAGAGGGTACCGTTAAGGATTGTAGATATAGATGTATCGCCAGGTAGGCATAATATCGGGGGGCGTCGGATGTCCTCGTATTTATCGAATATCGGGTTATATTGTGTTTACGTGGATTGTTTAAGAGGTGCTTGACGTTGAATATATTAACGTCTAGGGAACGATTCGGTAGCGAAACGTCGCATTTTATTAACTCTGACGAGAAAGGTGAACGTTGTTTTATTAATATTCTAGTTCATTATAACTTTGCGATCGATATGGAAAAATATGTTCGTATTATAAAGAGCTTAAGCAAACAAAAGCGTAACTATCGCTAAGTCTTCACAGTAACGACCCTCAACAAAAAATATAACGATACTCAACCTTGTTAACTATTCATACTATTAATATTATTCGCAGTTTAAAATTGTATTCTATATGTAAGACATTAAAGTCTATATTTATTTATTTATTTACGTAAAATATGTGGTGAGAGGGTCAATTGTCGTCACAGGGTCATATCGCGTTGGAACATGCGTTCCCGTAGCAAATCACTTCCGGGCCACTAAATCCAGGCCAAATTAATGCATTTAGCACGCTCCCCGGCCCTTTAACTGGGGATGACAACTTTATTTCATTGTATCGCGATATTTTCTTGTCACTTTAACATCAGTGACGGGGACATTGTGATTTTTTGCTGTTAATGTCGACTTTTGGTTAAATGAATCATATTTCAAATAAATGGCGTACTGTTGAAATAAAATTCGTGTCATTTGACTTACTTAGCTACTTTTACTTTAAATTGTTAGCGTTTGTCACAACGTAAATAATAGCGATATCTTTATCCATCTTTGTATATCAAATAATAATAATAAAGCTAAAGAGTTTGTTTGTTTGTTTGAACGCGCTAATCTCTGGAACTACCAGTCGGAATTGAAAAAATCTTTTTGCAAATCTTAGGAGTCGAGCAAAAAGAAAACAAGTCAGAAAGAACACTAAGCGAAAAGACGTGACGTGAGAAAGTAATGACTGAAATTTTTCAGACAGTTTTTATCTTTCCTTGTACTATAACGTTTATTGCAATCACGAGGTATTCAATGCACGGAGACAAAAGGCAAATAAAAATACAAAACATTCACCAACAGCTTAATCGCTAATATCAAGATACAACATCCAATTTCCACGCCATAACGAAACTCAATAAATAGCTCGTTCAAAACACTGATTTAAAATATCATTACGATCATATCTGAGATTTGGATCTCAGGGGTCGGGAAAATATCGGCGCGGCAACAAATTGTAACAAAGGAGTCCGGCAAAGAAGATTATCGGAGATGACGCGTGTCGCGCACGTGACATGCATGTGGCCGATGATAGTGCCATCCACCCTACACTATTCTAACCATTCGAAAACATACCTTGTGTTTATGAAATAAAGTTTGATTTTGTGTAATGCGAGTGTTTGAGTAAAGTCACAGTCAGTGACAAGCAGAAATAGTTTTTATTCACAAACTTTTCGGTACAGTTTTGTCTGAATGAAAAACTTATAAAAGTTACTTAAAACTAAGAAGTGTTGGAGGGAAATTAATACCACAATTCAAAGGATTTAAGGCTTACATTGATGTTGAGTGCGTAATCGGAAGAGCAAATAAATAGAGATGGCGGTTGTCTTTCTGTCATGTGTTGCTAATATTGTTGTCACTTACAGAAATACCTTTGGGGTATCGTTTTACCCCATAGTTTTACTTATGTTATTAATCGCATTTGTAATTATAAAAGTTACATTTTAAATTCGGAATGACTGCAAATGCTTGTATAATATACGGTCTATCGAATTTTACGTCATATTTATTTATTTAAACCAAGTCTAATTAAACAACAATATAAGCTAAAGCTAAGCTAAAGCTAAGATAAAGCTAAGCTAAAGCTAAGCTAAAGCTAAGCTAAAGCTAAGCTAAAGCTAATCTAAAGCTATGCAAAAGCTAAGCTAAAGCTAAGCTTAGTTTTTTTGCCAGTTGTTTCAAGAAACGTCAGGACAGCTTTTTCTCGCTTCTCCTTGAACAATGCTGCATTTCTAGTTATAATAATACCTGCCTCTAATATGCCTCTTTTAAGTAAGTAAACGATTGTTTTAGTTAGTTTCCACATTGTCAGCGTCAGTGGGTTCACATTATACCTACTACTGAAGATTTTAACGACGCACAAACTTCCTACCATGAATTCAGTATAGATTTTTTCGATTATTAATAAAAAAAATCTGCTGTTTCATACAAATACTTACCTACACGGTCAAAAAGTTTAAAACAGCTTTTTTTTTAATAATAGAAAAAAATATATTTTTTTTTGTTAAATTGTTACTTACCTAAATGATTTCTTTGCTGGGAGTCTACAATCATGTGCTGTTTTCTAAGTACCAGTTGGCACGTCGATGTACCTTACACCGTGTAAACCACCTACTCTACTACCTGACGTTCCCAAATTCAACTCAAAATCTCAACATATTAATTATTAGTCGCACCCCCGCTAACCCGAAACAGTTAATTACGAGGTTTATACTCAATAAAATGTAATATAGGAACATCCCTCCCCCCTGTACCCCCGCAACCTGGCGACCCCCGCCGCGCAACACGTGTGTGATAACAATGTTTGACGATTACGTAAGTACCTACGTAATACAATGATTTGGAATTTCAAACGTGGGCTTCTTGGCTTATTACGAAGCTTAGAATAAAAAATTGGTAATAAAGATTTTGGCAAAAAAAATATGTTTTATTCAATACGTATGTAGATTGAGGAAGCCACAAGATTTTCTTATCACAATTATAAGTTTTAAAAACATTCCCATGCGATTGGTTTGAGATAGAGTCGAGTAGGTATTGAAGTTTTGTATGGGACGGTTGAATTTTTTTTCGCGATTACGACGTTGGTCCCATGGAGAAAGTTGTTCAGTTTGACGGTCTGTACGCCCCTTAAATTTTTCCACACCTTTCCGGTACATCCTGTATAATTCACTCCGTTTAGCTCAAAATCGATTGATTGATCACACCTTTCCGGTACATCCTGTATAATTCACTCTGTTTAGCTCAAAATTGATTGATTGACCACACTTTTCAGGTACATCCTGTATAATTTACTCCGTTTAGCTCAAAATCGATTGATTGATCACACCTTTCCGGTACCTACATCCTGTATGATTCACCCCGTTTATTATTATTATTATTTGTTTATTAATTCAAGTTACAAAGACTCATAGACAACATTCAAAATTCAATACAATACATCACACATAGGTACATAAAAAAATACATTAACAATACAAAACAAAAACAAAAACCACCGTACCTCCAACCCTTAGTTTAACTCAAAATCGATTGATAGAGCTTGTAATTTTCAAAATTGCTTTAATTAGTCCTCGAATCATCTTTATCATCTGCCTAGCCCTTTCCCAAATATTTAGGGTTCGTCTTCCAGTCTAACCAGATGCAGCTGAATACCAGTATTTACCTACATGGTGCCACCGCCTATCTGACCTTCACAACCCAGTTACTGTAGTTACTGAGCAGATAATCACGTTACTCCTTGGTAAGACTGGTTGTCAGACTTTCGGGCTTCTGATATCGATCCATTCCCAAAAAAAGAGGGTATCATCATTATCTGCGTAGCCTTTTTCCAACCAGTCTAATCGGATGCAGCTAAATACAAATATTTCCAAAAAGAGGGTATGTGTTTATGAAAACTTACGACTGGAGCCGAGGATACACAATTCAGTGCCGAGTAGGTGTATGCGATTCAGCGTCACCAACCGTTCAGAAAGAACTCAAAGTGCGCATAAAAAAGGTTTCACTTCAAAAAATCATTCGGCATGTATTAGAACAATTAGGTCAAAACCGTCCAAAAAACAAAAAAAATATATAAAACTTAAAACGTTCAAAGTACAGTTCGCAAAAAAAATATTGACGTTGTTAGCCCAACGATAGGGTGAGAAGCGAAGCGCGATAAGTATCGCTTCGGATCGCGTCGCCACGTGCGGCCTAAGCCGGGATATGCAATTTTTGTATTATCCTCTTCTTATTATTATTGCCCTACAATTTCAGTGTTATTAAGTGTTTTATTGTTTTATTTTTGTAGGGATATTGAGCGATTGAAGTTTGAAGTGAAATATAATAATATGAAAATGGTAACTTTATCTTCTTTCAGGAAAAAATGTTTTTAAATAAACAATTCTCAACAGATAGGTTATCTTATACGTTAACATCATCACATTTTTTCCCTTTTCATTTAAAACTGTGATACCTAATCAAAATACATTAGCAAGAGTCAACAAATACGAGTATTTATCTACACAAAACTCAAGCCAAAATACAACTCCATATAAAATATGTATCTGTATGTACAACGTGTTAGTAACAGATTGCGTATATTAGCACAAAATCCCACCGCTGCCGGTCCGGACGGATGATGCGGATCCCCAGGCTTGATTCCGGGTAGCGATAGCATCAGCATCCATCAATTAGTAATTAATTTACCACAAAAACATGAAAACTACATAGTTTCCCGTGGTAAAAATGGGAATTTAAAAAAGCTTATGGGTTTTTGTAATATTTTTTTTTTCATTACATATAACGTACTGGATGAAAAATTAAAGAAAAAAAAAATTTACTTTTTTTCTGTTTTTCTATTTATCAATGAATATGTTTGGCAGTAGGTCTGAAAAAGCCAAATAGATGAATATTTTAAACGACTAACAAACCTTTATTACTCTTATTATTGTTTAACAAAACCGGTTTTTATCGTATCTTTTATTCAGATAATATTCAAATTAAAATATATAATACTAGCTGTGCCCCGCGGTTTCACCCGCGTAAGTGTCGATCCCGTGTGAATATCGGGATAAAAACTATCCCATGTCCTTCCCCGGGATGCAATCTATCTCTGCCAAATTTATCTGAAATCCGTTCAGGGGTTTAGGCGTGAAAAAGTAACATACAGACAGACAGACAGACAGACAGACAGACAGACCGACAGACAGACCGACAGACAAACAGAGTTACTTTCGAATTTATAATATTAGTCTGGATAACATAAACGAGTACACAATAAAAACTATGTTTATTCTGCTGTCCGTACCCCAGTTCCCTTGATCTGTAGCAATATTAAATAGCGATGGCATCACAGATATTAGATAAGATACCGTTACAACAACTTGTTCAGACATATTGGGGTATTTTGTAGTATTAAACGATTAGTGTGTGAGCGAGATCGACGATTGATGTTAAAAGAGTAGCTACGTATTCAATTAATGTTAAGGGGCTTACATGACCTAAAGCGCGGTCACTGTCGGACTGCATAGAAAAGAAAGAGAAGCGCGATGACACAACGCTGAAAATTTATTGCAAAATGTGAAGCAATCATTTAATTACAAAAAATCTATTGTTTGGACTAAAAAATTAAAACAGTAGTGTTTTATTATGTTGCTTGTAGAATAATCTGACAAAAAATCAGAATTATTCTATGTATATTAGTATGGTTTTTATTGTAAAAAGAAAGTTTTTAGAGGTATTTTCATGATTTTTTTCTATCGTATCAAATTAGTTGTATTAGGTTTTCAACACACTATTCTACCTAGCATATATCCTGAAGAATATCATATATTTTTCTGATTTTGTTTACTGTAGTAGATCATTTATACTTTTATTGTTTCTAAAACTTGCATTTTTTGCGTTTAGGTCCTGTAAGCCCCTTAAGTAGGAATATATTGTTGCTTGTGGTATGATTTATTTTAATGTAATTACACTAATTGCATTACGTTTTGCAGATCATGATTTTGATTTAGAAACTGTATTTGTAGGTTCTAATTGAATCGGTATTCTGTATTGATTTATTATAGGCAAATTATCAATATGGCAGTACAACTAACTGTTTTGTTGCAAAGTAATTAACATTACGAGACACAGAGCATTAAATGGAATAATTGTTGCTTGCCATATGTCAGCTAGCCAAGTCAATCATCAACAAATACAACTAATGGCGAATTCCACCAAACTTTTATACCAAGAATAAGTCTTAGCCTGAGAATAATTTATGAATTTTTGACATTTTTTCCATACTAGAACTGTCACATTTCAATTTTATTCTACTCCAAAAATCCAATTCCCTTAATTAAAAACGTTCAAAATCTAGTCGCAATCTTATCTCAGCGACAATCAATGTCAAAAGTTTGGCAAAAATGTAAAGGTCTTTTTGACAGATTGACACTGAGATCAGACTGTGAACTTCCTTAAAGTTACCTACGAGAAATGCCCCTATGACTTTGGTAAAATCAGCCCTTAGTAACAAAACAATACATAATTATTATTTAAATGGTATTCTTCTGATAGGTATAAAAGTTTTAAGTACAGTCAGCCATAAAGATTCCTGTAACTTTCTAGACACAATAGGTTATGTAAAAGAAACTGTTCAAAACTTTCAATTTCACTACTCGCAAGTCCCAACTGACTGTCTACATAAACAATGCCTATAACAATCTACATAAAATGCCCAAATTGTTAGTTTAAGGCAGTGAGTGTTCTCCACAAGGCATTCTTAGGGCCCTCTCGGTCGGCTGCACATCAAACGGCTGCGCCATCATAATCAGATGTTTAGGCTTTCTTTGATAACCGACATTAGCGTCTTAGTGGAATTTAATTTGTTTTCACTTGTCGCACAAGCTGGGTTCTCTGATGTTGGGCGAGGAGGTTCTGGAGGCTGCTAGATAGTGATGGGAAGAGGAGATAGCTTGGCTTTATGGACAAAGCATCAAGTGTTGTTAACTGCATTTAGATATTTTATGACTGAATTTTTCCAGAAACCAGTGCCTAAAGTGTACTTTGGAGCCCATAACCAACACAACCGGCACTTTCGGTATTCAAAACAATTTGTTTGAAGTTTTATACAAATAGTGGTATTCAGCTGCATCCGGTTAGACTGGAAGCTGACTCCAACATAGTTGGGAAAACGCTAGGCAGTTGATGATATCAAAAGTTTTTTGAGCTAAGTAAATAAAAGTTTAACAGATCTCTGTAAAACAATCGGTTGTATTGTCTTTATATGACGCTTCTGCATTAATTTAATTCAGAAGTGTCATTTAAAGACAGCTGCATGCAAAAACCACCGTGAAAAATTCGATAAACCACATGAAATAAAATTCGTTTAATAAAATGAAACATTCTGAAACACCAAATTGTATCTACATACCAACATTACATCCGTCCACATTTTTCTTTCATCACTGAAAACGCAGTTTCAGCTGATTTCAGTTGGCTTAATATGAATGTAAATTATCAGACAGTTTAAAATTAAATCCTCACAAAACCCATGCAATCGGATATGACAATCAGTAAGTAGTGGGCTCAAATAAAGCTAGCGTTATCAAATCAGTGCCGACGCGATTTGTTTATCAAACGCGGGCTAAACGAGTGTAGTCGTTTAGCTAAAATCTTATTTGTACACGCTGGGGTGGGTACGTCCCCCGCTGTCGTACTCACACATATGTTGGGAGTTTTACGCAGTTTTAATTTTAATCCCTCTGCGTTGCATGGAAGATGCGTATGAATATTAAGTGGTTTTGATTAATGATTTTTTTAGGAAGGTAGGATTTTAGTGTGTTGTAGTGGATGTAGTTTTAAACAGAGAAGTATCAAAATACACATAAACCTACATGATGGGCACTTATGAAACGTCAGAAACTAGGTGCACAGTTCCAATTGGTCGTTACCTATAAAGAAGAGCCGGCAAGAAACTCCACGGTTACTCTTTTAATAATAACCGGCTTTTACAATGTTTTCAAATTACAGTATTAATAGGCATTGGAGGAAGCGTAGGCCTATCAACAAGTACCAGATACTTAATAAAATAAAAAATGGTCTACAGATTTAAAGTCTACAAGGCCTACAAGTCCTCACATTTACAAAATATAAAATAATCTATCAAAAAGATAAATAAAATATTTAAAAAATATCAAAACCAAATGATATGATTGCCATTACAACTACTATCTCTGTTTAAAGCTTAGTACGATATTTGCCTACTGATTTCGTAGAATAAGTTTGAAAAGTTTACACAGGTTTTTTTCTCGTCTGGCCAGACAACTAATAAAAAAATGTATTATAAATATGACTCATACATTTTTGTCTTGTTAAAAGAAAAACATTTTTTTCACATTTTAAACTGGTCGTGAAAAATTGAGATAACGGTCCCGTAAATACTTTTTTCGACTCAGCGGTGCTATTCTGCAAAAAATCTCACCGTGAAAACTTAGGTGAAATGAGCGTGGAGTGAGCCGTCAATAGTGTCAATTCCTAGCAAAAACAAGTTCACTTCACCTAAGTTTTCACGGTGAGATTTTTCCAGAATTGACCGGCTGTTAGTTGGCTGGACCACCTAACAAAAATGAAAAAATAAATCCTTCAAAATTATTTTTTTTTCGATTATTAAACTTTTAAAAACCTACAAGTCGTGTGCCCCATGGGATTTCTCATCGGCAAAAATGACAAAATTATATACAAACTTCCATTCCTATTGAACCCCATCAGGAGATGGATTTTCAAAAATCCTTCCTTAGTTCACTTTATAAGGATCTCTTGTGCAAAAATTCTATTTCTATTTTAGTATATTATTTATTTTCCCAACGACAACCCCATTTTATGTCCAGGCAAATCACTGTCCATTCCAAGGCTGCCTGGAAGAGATCGCAGAAAGCGATGAGGCCGCCCATTGTACATTTTTAGTGATCGATATTTTTTTTGTTATGTTTTTTGTGGTGTACAATAAAGTATAAGTATATAAATAAATTTCATACCTCTATACCCAGCAGTTTAGGCTGTGCGTTGATCAGAATGATTGAATTTAAGATTTTTATTACGTAGATTTTAACAGAGATACCTACAACAACAGTAAAAAAAAGAAATGAATGAAATGCGTTTATTTGCAGTAAATATGACGCAGAGAAAGAAAACAAAAAAAAAATTAAATCGGGGAAAAATATGCGTCACATGTGGATGTGACGCATATTTTTGCGATTTTGCGTTTTGCGTGGGCAAAAAGGCCATCGCTCAGCATAATGCTACGACCCTATGCGAGACAGAGCCCGAGCACTGACTTTCAGCTACAGCCGGCGTTGACGTGATGACGTCACCCGGCGCAGCATACGATAATATAAATAACACAATAAGAAATGAAAAAAATTCACAATACCTAATTCTAAATGTTGTTAATAGATAACTAGACACACAAAAAGCAAATTATCCACATAATTACCAACAAATCCACAACACCGCGTAATTTCCTTACCAATACCAATTACAATCTTTAGCCAAACATCGTATCATGACCACGAAAAGCTGATTTAGTTGGCCGCAAAGCGTTCAATATCGGCCATTGGGCGGTGCGTAATTGCGGCGGCCGGTATTCGGAGGCATTCGCGCGCCGCGGTCCGCGGCTCGGGCCATTCATTAGGCAATCTAGATTAGCATTCCAAACGGCTATTGTGTTCAGGTTGGCCGGAATTACGCTCGTTGTAAAAGGTAATGCGTTTGTCAACTGCAGCTCGTTCTACTGTGGTTTTGGTAATTAGTGAGCTTGGCTGTTTTTCATTACCTGTGTAATTCTGGTCTATTAACAGTATTAACGTTGAAATTCACTCATAGAGGAAAAGTGAAAAAAAAAATGTTTTTATGAATGCCACGCCGTAGCACGTAGCCGACTACGCGGTACGCAGCTACGCCTACGGTAGATAAAATAGTAGAAATAACACTTATTTTTATTCTACTTCCAAATACTCTGAGACAACAATTAACATCTTAATTGCACGGTGTCGACAATTTCTGCCCAGCAACTGAACTCGCAACAAAGATATATAAGAAAATCTCCAACAAATATGACAAACACAAATAAACCTACGTCCACACAAAACTTTAAACACTCTCCAACAATTTCACAGATGTTAATACTACCCCTAAGCGTAGAAAAACAGTTGACAGCGCGAAATCGTCACCCATCCGATAATAATAGGTAGTGATGTAAATCAAAATTCATAGTGATTACGACCCCAGCGCATGAGTTATGACTTATTAGGGACCCCACAGATAGACTCACAAGAGACCCACTTGTAATGGCCCTGTATGTCTAAATGACGCTTCGATGTGTTGTCACCTTTGTATCTACGAATAAAACTCGATTGTTGCGTTGCCATGTTTTTGGGAACTATGGGATTGTCCTGGAAGGATTTTTGTGTTAAATCTACTATATAAAAATAAGTCGGGTTTTCCTTCCTGACGCTATAACTCCAGAACGCACGAACCGATTTCCACGGTTTTGCATTCGTTGGAAAGGTCTCGGGCTCCGTGAGGTTTATAGCAAAGAAAATTCAGGAAAAATTTCAACAGAAAAGCGGGACCACGCGAGCGGAGCCGCGGGCGACCGCTAGTCTTGTATATTTTAACGATTTTTTAATATTTTATTGGATAATCTATTCTATCTAAAATAATTAAAAATTCAGTTTCGTATTCTTTTTAAATCGAAATATTTGAATTTAAATAAAATCAATGTAAAAGTCATGAGCAACTGAATGAAATATTCTTATAAGGTTCAGTAGAAACATTTAATTATATTTCAGCATCAAAGTCGTAACTATGTAACCGTATTATTAATGTTACTGTGTTATTAACTTCAATCTAATCTTTAGACAGTCAATTTTATTCATATTTTGATTTTGACTCATATTACATCCCGTAGTTTTCATAAAAACCCGCAATTTACAATCTAATTTTAAAAATAACCATAGCCAATCTATTTCCAAACGACACGACATGCCGTCAGAAACAGGACAAATCCTCGCGTCACAAGCCGCGTGGCCTTTGCACAGCTGCATAGGACGGTCCAGTCCTTCCCGCTCTATCCCCACTGATATTTATTATAATTTTATGCGGCGTCCACGCTTCCCATCCCTTTGTGTGCTAAACGATGTCCTTGTCGCCTTTTTGTTGTTTCGAGGGGAATTAAATGTAATAACACAACTATCGAAATCTTTCGTGAATAGTAATGAGTTTTTTCGGGGACTGTGCGATATGATCTGACAGTCAGTTGTCTATAATTACAGTTTATTTAATGTGGTTTCGTGTTACAATGGGGTGTGTGGTGTTAAAATTATTGGTTTTATTAGAGTATGTTGTTAGTTAGTATTAGTATTGTCCTTTTGAATGTGATTAAGGAATTGTGGTAATTTGGCAGGGTGCAAAATCGGAATTGGTTCTGAATTTTATAAAAGCTTAACTATGTTACAAAATTTATTCCATGAAAATTATATGAAAACATTTCACTTGTTATAACTAAATAATTAGTAAACAATAAATTTATTTTTGAAATGGATTTTGAAATCTAAAGCCCCGTACGTTTACAGATTTCTGAAACAAATTCCAAATTATATGTATTACATAAACAAAGATTTAATTCAAGTCCAGAAAAGAAATATAAAAAAGTCGTTACAATCAACTTTCTGATGTGTTCCAATTGTTAACAATATCAAACAAAAAGAACGAACTGTTTCTAAAAATAAAGAAAAAAACCGTTGAAAGTTGTCATTCTGATTCACTCGAGCGTTCATCCCCGTGCCGATTGCAATAATACACTATTATATTATTTTATTAATAATAATTCCGACTATTATTGTCCTTAAAATCATTATTATCGACTCGTCACCGGTTCGCCAAGTAAACACAATTGACTTTTGCCATTTAGTTGGGTCACAAAGATTTAGGTTTTTAATTATATTGACCCCAGTTTCACTTCATTATTTTGCCATATTTCACACTTAAAACTATTCTTTTGTTTACAATGTGATGTGCTTTGAGCCAATTTTTATTCTTTGGTTTATTTCTCTAGTTTCTGCGAACTTACGAAAGGATGGTTAATGCGCTGTTAAATACGAAAGGGAAATCAATTAAATCTTTAGTGATAATTATCATGGATTCAGTGGAAATAAATAGCAAAATACGCGTTTGCAATTTATAATATGAACAGCATACACATATTATTAATTAACTTGGAAACTAAGGCTTTCTTTGTAAACAGTTTTTCTTAATGCACGTAATTTTCCGATTTGTGGAATATCCAATTCCACAAATCGGAAAATTAAGTGCACAGTCTGCATAAAAAGAATATTTTTCCTTCCTGTTTTGTATTCCAATAAGGGTCATTCATACTATCACATCGTATATTTTTATTACCATAAAAATTATTTCGTCACACACCACTCCCTATTATTTTATAACGACCAAAAGTAACAAGACGACACCCGTATCTTCACAGAAATATAATATACACATAAATCAATAATCAATTTTACGCCCACGAGAACGGTCCGAAGTATTTTTGTCGGGATTTTATTATTCTGGCAACACATCTAGTGGAAAATCGCGTCCTGCCGCCATGGCGGAAAACGTGCGAAAATCACACTTATTTTCGAATATAGAATGTAACAAGGAGTTTGTATGCTTCGATTGATGCTTGCATAGCGTGAATTTGATGTTTGGTCACTCGATTTACCTGTTGGCCGTTGTTTGTTTGACATTTATAAGGTAAATGTAGATAGTGTATAGACTTACTAACTGTAAGAAATAGCGGAAGTAGATTATTCCTTATATGGTAATGACCATATTAGAAATAATTATCTACTTCCGCTATTTCTATAATACTGCTTACTGTAGCAACATTTTAGCAGTGTTACTCGGTATCATCTCGTTATTTAAATAATATTATTAAGTAAGGGTTCAATGCACACGTTCAAGTGTCAAATTTCCACTTCCTTTCAACCATTAATAAAATCAATCAAGTCGAAAATCTCCGAAAACATTTAGACGTCAATATTTGAATTTATTGTCAAACAATAGGTACATCTTAGAGGCATTTACACGAACCACCCCACCTATGAGAACTAATAATAAATCTCTGCATATCATTTCACCCTCAAACGATTCCGAATACACTATTGTAAGTCGAACACATCGCCTTAAGTTAATACAGAGCATTATTGAGTGCCAACAGGACGCCCCCCACCGCGCCACAAAGCACAGACGTATTGACAAACTGCCTATAACTCCTATAAGTCTCAATCAAACAATGCCATTTATGAACTCCTTACGTTATTGACCTATTTCTTTGGCATAATAGAACGACAATTAAATTAAAATTTTGAATCGTGGGAATCACTCGAATTAACTGCAGTTTTGACTTTAGCTGTCATCTCGTATGGGCGGGAAAGTTTTTTTTTTCTCTAAGCATTGGGAGGCGGTGTCGTGGTTTCCACGGGGCGTTCTTGTGTTCGCTTTCTTGTCCTGTAAATTTATTGTCGGCTGATGAATTTATTGTTATTTTGCACTTCCTTAATTTATTTATGGGTCACTTTTATTTGCGATTAATTTATTAATGCATCGCTGGCGTCGTCGATGATAATATGTTGACAGGGCAATTGCATTTTGCTCGGAGTGAATTTATTACCATAAATTAATAAAACAATTAAGATTTTAGGTATAGACAGATTATAAACTCCTGTCATACCCAGCCGTATCAGATCCCTATATAATTGAAGTAATTAATTTAAAACAATATGTATTTTTTCATTTATAATCCAGTACGCCAGTACGCCACATCGCGCACAAAATTCTATATGCAATATTTTCCTTACAAAAAGAATTCAAAACGCATGAAAGAGCAAAACAAACATGCACTCCAATTTCGAAAAATTTCGATTGCCACGCACAAAAAGTGCCAAAGACAAAAGAGTATAATCAATGCAACGAATAGCGAATAGAGGTGCGCATTTGTTCGCTTACTTCGCGAAACGGCGAGATGTCAAGGAGTCTTTCTACTTTCTAGTGAGGAGTCACTGACTCACCCAAAATATTGACTCGCAAAGTGCCGACTTTGGCGCACAATAGACACAGCAGGTTGCCTTTTGTAGGGGACCCTTCTGTACTCAACAATACCGGAGTAATGCACTGCTTTTTATTTTTTGCACATTAAAACTGTGAGTGGAGTAAACGAGCTTTGGGTAGAGGCAAGTCTTTGGATTTTCATTAAAATTTTTAATAAAAAGGTACTTATTTTTTTTTAAACAACTATTTTGTAGTAAAGAAATATTTTAATTTTAATGAGATTATAAAGCAATTATTTCAAATTGCTGAAAAAGTATCTAACGAATGGTGTCCGAAGCGCAGTTGCTGCGCTGACACTAGTAATATTAAATAATAAATACCCAGTTGTTCATTCAGTTTTTTTTTTTTTATTAAATCCACTTCCGCGTCTAGACGAAAATTAACAAATAAAAAAAATACAACATAAACTAAGAAAATCATATTACCGTCAATAAAAAACTTATGCAGCAATCAGAGAAATCGAATCGATCAATAGGGAACCCTCTATTTGCGCCTTCCGTTTTACACAACGCTCCGCGCTTTACAAGATGGGTCTCGCTAAATAAAAAAAAACGCTCTCTAAGCTTATTGAAAAGTATTCTCGCCCTACGTTCACGGCGTCTGAGCAAATATAAGATAATTTTCGCGCTTCACCTCACTCGGTATTTAGGGGGCACCTTTCATACTTTTTACTGTGCCGTTTGATAGGTAGCAACACGACACGGAACGTTCTAATGTAATTTATTTTGTATTCAGAATGCGTCGCTCGTTGTATCGCCGCGAAACGCCTTGATTGGCGGTTTGAATTTTCTTTTCTTTTTTCGGGAAAATATCTGACAGTTGATGAAAAGTTGACGTACCTAACCTTCAGATATATTTTTGTAATTATTAGTTGTGTGGTCTATAGGTACAGGAAAGGGTCCTTTATTGAGCGAGGCAAGAATTATCGATGAGCCAAAACTTTCTTATTGAAATCCTTGGTAAAACCGACCAGAAACTCCTTAAGCCCTGAAAACTTGGTACAGTATTAATTAAATTAATTTTATATTTTCACAATTTTTATTTATTATGATATTTCTTACTACATAATAATTATATTCCAGTAAACGTAAACTATCTCAATAAATTTATGAGAGCTCTATTATTAATAGGTACAGTCAGCAACAAAAGTCGATTAACATTTTAGTTTTTTTAATCTCAGTTATTGAGCAAAATATGAACACTTCAGTTTTATTAATCTCAGTTACTTAGCAAAATATTTGTTCAAAATTGCATTGTTCTTCTGCTCCAATTTTGAAGAAATGTTTTGCTCAATAACTGAGATTAAAAAAACTGAAGTGTTCATCGACTTTTGTTGCTGACCGTACCGTCATACAGTGCTACATAACCTTATATTCATAACCTTATACTCGACCAGCGAGTCATAGACAGTGGTAGAGTCATAATATCTTTATACAAGGCGAGTGCTTCGATGTCAGGTTTTGTAAATATCGTGGGATCACTTACCCTTTCGTGGCATTAAAAAAGATTAACCACATAAGTAGAAATTAATCCCAAAATTCCCAGCTACTGGAAATCAAAAACCGGACTAAATAATAAATAAAACCAATTAACCGTATGTTTAATTCTGAAACCACAAAAAACTGCATTTGGAATTACTCAAATGAAATGAGCACGGACTTACTATTGTCGATGGTACATTGTCTAAGTTCATGCATCTAAAGAAAATTAAGCCGTGTAGGTACACATATAAACATATTTACGAAAAGGGTTATTTACTAATTGGTGTATTAGTCGAGTACAATCGTGGAAACAAGTCAATCGGTGTGTGTAATTCGAATTATAGGACTGTTTACACGTTTGTACTTTGCGTGGAGTTTATTTTTTTATAAACGGACAGCGCAGACTGTTTTCACACATGGCCACACTTTGCGAACGGGTCGCTTATTTATATAAATGCGTAATGAAATTCTGTTATGGGGTAGGAATGGTTTTTTTGCTGTAAAATATTGTAGGTAGGTAGTTAATATGCTGTTTTTTTAATAAATAAAAATGTACTTTTCTTTTCACTTGTTAATTTTGCGGTTGTTTTTATCCGTTATCTTCATGCTTCGGCGCATCATGCTTCCCATTTTTTTTACTTTGTCATACTTTATAATACATCGCAGTATTATTTTGAAGTCTTCAACATCAAGGGTTTTCCAAGTTTACAAAAAGAATTTAAGAAAACAATTGAAATTAAACAAGGCAATTCTTTATTTTGCTATTACAACGCGTCATCAATTTTCTTTATTTCGAAATAAGGTGAAATGTTTACTGTGTTGCCAATTAATAAACAGAATAACAAACAAATAAGTATTTAATTGGCTCGAGTCATTGATTCTTCAACAAACGTCTTGTTAAAAATTTCCATTTCATTTGTAAGAAAACTTCAACCCTTTCCCGCTATTTTTATTTATTATTTAATTTCACAGACGTCAACCGTTTGACTTTTAATTATGCGTCTCGTTATAAATTTCTGATCGAATAACTCTTTAATTTAAAACTTTTAAATGAAATACATCTCTATGATAACTGAAATATTTTATATTTTGATCAGACGAATAACTTTGAATGGAATTATTAATTTCTTTTTTAAATCATTGATAATATTTATTTAAGAATTGTTTTTCACTTCTCATGCTCTAAAAGTTCGTCTTTATGTTGTGCGTAGGTGACCATAAAGTCGCTTTTTATGCTTTAGTGCTTAAAGTATTTTTTTTAATACATGTTGTTATAATCAGACCCAACAGCCACACGCAGAATAAAACGTCGCAGATTAAAGTCGTTATTTTATTTCATTTAATTTATATCACTTCCGTGTTTTCTATCGTTAATTTAATACAACCAGATAAAATAGTTTTCATTTATTATTTAAAAACGCAAAGAAACGTTTTCATGACTTAGCAGTATGAAATACGAAAGTTTAAAAAAAAAACTTTTTTAAAGTTTCGTGGCGGGAATCAGCCATTCTCTTTTCCAATAATTTTGCAACATGTTTGAACAGTGAAAATACTGTTAAGGGGGAAGCGCTAAGGTAGCCCGCGAAATTCAAATTTTCTTACGTTTTTTGCAATTTGCTGGTCGGTATTAAGTTGTTCGTTGATTAATATATGAATCGCGGTCGTAACTAATATGTATTTACAGAATTATAATCATTAAAGTCATCAACACACCTCTCTAAGACCACGTAAGTCCGAAGAATGATAATTTCATGAAACAGTTATTCTTAGGACTTACGTGGTCTTAGAGAGATGTGTTGATGACTTTAATGATTATAATTCTGTAAATACATGTTAGTTACGGCCGCGATTCATATATAAATTAACGTACAACTTAATACTGACCAGCAAATTGCAAAAAACCTAAAAAAAATTGAATTTCGCGGGCTACCCTGGCGCTTTCGCCTTAAATACTTTATGCCTGTTTCATTTTCTTGCTATCGAAGTGAAAGCAGAGTGTAGGTATAACCTGCGGCTCGGGTGGATGTAAACGTCTCGGAGTAAAATGGCTTCTTTTATGCACTAGTTGTACAATCTACTATTTTTTTGCTATAGGTAGGTTGGTAATAGCCAATTCTGTAGTGGCGGCAAAGTGGTAATAAATTTTTTAATAAACAAATACCAACCTCATTTAACTCATACGATCAAACAAATCAACAGTCGAACTGTCAACAACACTAATCATAGACTCGAAAAAAATATAAGTAAAAACAAAAAAACAGCGTTCGTTTTTCAAACGTGGCGCGCTTTCTCGGTCCATCGGGCATTCCGTCACATGCCAGTCACGACGGTGCTCGGACCACCGCGAGTCGCGTCTCGGGTTACCGTCTATCGTCTTACCTTGCCTTCCTGCCCTACGTCTAAGTTACTACGTCGCGTCATATGCCGCGGTGACAGTTGGCGAGGTGATATTCGGTTTTGTTTCATATTTTTGGGAGTTTGGGTGGGCTGAAAAGGAGGTTGTAAAAAAGAAAGGCTTTTGCGGGTAGCTTTAACTTTACCTTCCTATTTACAGTCTCAATGTGGGCACATATTTGCCATTGCGCATGCGCATCAAAATCATGTATGTCCGATTGTACTGACAAAAACCCGTAAGAAACAACATATATTAAAAAATATATATAAGTATACATATAAGATGATATTTCGGGCAATATATTTTTATACATTTAAAAATACAAGATCAATGTTATATTTTTCCTAATAATTCTACTGGTATATAGAATTAAACTTAGTGACCTAATGATCTATCAATGCGAAGTATCGGTAACTGGTTACATCGCTCCATCAGACCTACCCATTCGTGGCAGTATCATAAAATAAATCTGTTAATAGCATGTTCATAGATTCTTATCAGATTAACTAATTAAGTATGATGATAGCTAAGTACTTGAATTTTGTCAAAGACCATCACGATGAGGTTCATAAAGGGAGTATTGCCAAAGGTATAATTATTAGTGTGCGGAAGGATGCAGTTGTTATCTCATCGCCCTTCGTTCCGACACAATTTTTTTAAAGCAGTGCGATGCCGACGTCTCAACTCTCGCAACGCAAAAGATTCGGGCATTTACTAAGAACATTTAAGGATGCCTTTGCCGATTATTGCGATGCGACGACGACGCAACGCTTTTAGGTAGGTATGTGTTGTCCTTTTAAAGCGCCAATGGAAAAAAACAAGTTACTTATTCTAAGCAGATTCTTGTTAGGATGTATCTGAGGACCTGGACAAAGTGACATTTTTAGCGGTAACGATAATGGAAAAGTCAAAAATGTATGGGACTGACATAACTTACCGAAAAGCTTATGTCAATAACGTTGAAAGTCGAAAAAATCTAAATATAATTATATATAAAATATGAAACGCTTTGAAAGCGATTACCACTTGTCTAGGCCCTCTGGAATAGATACTGTGCGACGTCATTAAAAATCGAATAAATAATACCACTCAGCATTTAAAAACAACTTTAAATACCTCAAATGCTGTACCAATAAACATCTTTAATTTTATTAATCAATTTAGAACACGCCCTTCCGATCGCATGTCATCACTGCCCTTTATTATAAACATCGGGTATCATGGCACAGACCCTCACTCATACAGCCAATAGGTTTTATCCTTATTTTGTTATAAAACCTCGACCTTTTTCATTAATCGATCTGATTTCTCGGAATTCGTTCGATGCTCAAAAATTGGGTCAGCGTTTTTTTTTAAATGTTGGTATGGATGATGAATTAGGCTGTAAGGGATGATCAGGTTATATTTCTTTATTAAATAATGTACAACCTTCACGCCTTTAAACCTCGAAGGTTTGTTTGAAAGAAAAAAGAAAGAAAGAAAATACATTTATTTCTTTTTTTTTTTTTTTTTTTTTTTTTTTTTTTTTTTTTTTTTTTTTTTTTTTTTTTTTAGGTAATGATACACCGACAGCCCTGGATCTAAGGGGGGGCAAACCGGGGCACTTGCCCCGGGCGGCAGTTTCACGGGGGCGCCAAATCGTTGAGACAAGAATTCGAAATATCGAACAAATGAAGCCTCTTTTCCTACAATCTCATAGGTTTTTAACAAGTAATCGAATCTTTTATGTTTGAAAAGCAAACTTTTCTATTTCCATACGCCCCAGTTAGTTTTTGAACACATACTAAGTGATTTATGAACGCATCTTAACAGATCAAGTAAATTTTTGAACGCGTGCGTAGTGTCCGTGATCTTTCTGCCAAGGGGAATCCCCGTCACATATCTATATATACATTACGAGCCGAGCCAAACAAAACCAAACAGTTGAACGTCAAGTGACAACACTGTTTGTTTATGTGGTTGATTGCGTTTATGAGTAATCAGCGCGAGCGTTAATAAAATAAGTAATTTATTAGTGAAATCATATATTATCGTAGTGGAAATCAACAATTTGCAAGTTTTTCTCAAACACTGAAGGGAGGGGGCGCCACTATCAAGGTTTTGCCCCGGTTCGAAAAAATCGTCGATCCGGGGCTGTACACCGATACACCTAGCTTAGCGATGTTGTAATTAGATTCCATGGGATAAATAAATATAGGACGCAGGAGATATTATAGTGCACAAGTATGTGCGTAAACACATGTGCACTATCTGTTCCTTTACTCTCATAGTCCGATGGGACGGCAATCCGACACGACCGGGGAGAGATCAGGCGCAGGACCAACGGCTTTACGTGCTTTACGAGCCACGGGGGTAACTTCGGACAGTTACTAAGAAATTCCTAATGGAAAACCCATTAACACTTGGTCCGACCTGGGAATCTAACCCAGGACTCCACGCTCAGCAGTCGCGCTTGCAACCACGAGACCAACGAGGCTGTTAAACCTATAGGTTAAGGCCAGCTTATAAGCTGTTCAAAAGGATCAAATCGAACTGAGATCGCCTATCCATTTCACCCTAGTGATTCCAGCAGTTTACCCCGTAGATTCCTGTTCAGTACCAAAAGATGCTTCATAGGCTTTTGGTAATGAAATATTTTGATAGACTTTTGGTAACCCCCTAACCCACAAAAACGTGCTTCATAGAATTTTGGTAATAAAATATTTTTTTTTCTGTATAAAACAATCAGTGCAGTCTTGCATTTCAGCTGGTAGAACAACACTGCACATTATTCCGTACCATTATTAACTTCTTGCGCCGATTAAGGGTAAAAGCTCCTACAAACAGGCGCGACACGCGATATAATCGCGAGCGACACAAAGGCCCCGCTCGTTGCGCGACTTGCGGTGCCTTTGTGTCGCGTGTCGTGTCGCGCCTGTTTGAAGGAGCCTTAAAGCGTCAGGGTAGCCCGCGAAAAAAAGTTTTTGTTATTTTCAGGTCAGTATCCGGTTGTATGTTGATCTAAATATGATTCGCGGCCGTATTTTTTTTTAAATATAATTATAATCTTTATGATAATCATCAATACAACTGTCTAAGTCCAAATTACTCTATTGAATGACTATTTCATGAAGTCAAGAGTTTTACCTATTACTGATTCTAATGATATTCTGTAAACTCATACTAGTTACGGTCGCGAATCATATTTAGATCAACATATTACCTGACACTGACCTGCAATTTGCAAAAAACCTAAGAAAATTAGAATTTCGCGGACTACCTCATCGCATCTCCCTAACTTCTTGCACCGATTAACCACAACCCTCATTCTCAGGTTTCTTCGATAAACCGGGTGCTCCGCAACCTAGCAGCCCAGAAAGAAAAGGCGAACAACCAGCAACCATCCCCAGAGTGCTCAACCCCGGTCTACGAACGCCTGCGACTGCTGGGGGCCCCGGGCGCGTCACCGGCCTGGCCCCGCGCCCCCTGGCCTGCGCAGATTGATGCCAGGACCCCGCCCTACCAGCTGCATAGTCTGAGTCCTGGGCCCCAGGCTATCAGCTGCAACGGAGGCGATATGACAGCGATGAAGAAGAGTAAGTGAAATAATTTTATCTTCTTGGTGAGAAAATGTTTTTGTATAGGTTTTCTCTTTGTGGATGTGTGTTTTTAGGAATACCTGCTTATAGTTATCTATCAGAAAAGCTATAAGTACTTAAATATCTTTCACTTTTCTAGCATATTTGAATATCTCGGTTGTCTGTTATTTTTCGAGTAAAAATAATACGATCGCCCGCCATCATTTTAAAGTTATGCCGAAGTAACGTTTGAGTTTTGTTATGTACCTATATAATTGTGTTGACTCTCGTCACGGTATAGTTAGCCCTGGTCCCGTGAACGCGCGCGTCGCGGTAAGCGTCCATTTCCTACTTTGGTTGCATGTTCACAAGTAATATTGCAGCCAGAATAACATGCCCTGTTTAAAATCCAAAAGTACATCAACCCGAACCAGACATTATGCATAATCAATAACAGCAAATGAAGTGCACAGCGTGGCCGAACATGCTCGTATACAACGCATAATATATGCACACAGCAACAGCAAATTAACAGAAAAAATAAAATCGCAAAATCGCAACATAGGGAAGCGTGCGGCGGGCGGTCACTGAGAACAACGCAACAAAACTTTTTCACCAGCATTTTGATAGTCGATTTGCGGCTCCCCTAGTGTGGGGAGAGAGGGAAGAAGGGAGGACTGCGGGGGGACATGCCCGCCTACGGCACCGTCAAAAACATTACTCTGCCCATCCGCCTGGAAGATTTAATTTTCATTTTTATCTGAAACATCCCCCTTTGTAGTGGTCTGTACTCTGTATCCAATTAGGCGGCTTTGAGAATTTTTCTGGTACACCCACATAGCTGCAACCGTTTAGAGATATGGAATTTTTAATTTCGATTCTGAGAACCAATTATAAACGATTTGTGCGATGTCTTAAACAAAAGAACGTTCATGTTATTTCTAAGCGAGAGCGGACGCTTTGTAAGAGGAATTTTCATAAAAATGTATTATCGTATTTGTTAGATAAAAAGTCGAGACTTTCCACGAGATTCTATGCAATGTGACCTTGAGTCAGTGGCATTTCTTCTTATCCAGAGCCGTCGTAACTGCTTCCTACCGTGTGCAATTTGTTTTGGAAATTAACATTACGATTGCATTTTTGGGCTGGTATATCCCAATATACCTACACCATAAGTTTTTTGTCTACGTTTGCACTTACTCTTAAGGCTCCTATAAACAGGCGCGACATGCGATATAATCGCGAGCGACACAATGGCGCCGCTCATTGCGCGACTTGCGGTGCCTTTGTATCGCGCGCGATTTTATCGCGTGTCGCGCCTGTTTGTAGGGGCCTTTATCCTAATTTAGGCAATCTCTTTTTATCTACTACATAATCAGCCTATAATGTTCCCACTGCTGAGACACAGGCCTCCTCTGGGTAAGAGAGTGAGTGGCCGGGAGTGGACCGTAATCCACCACGCGGGCCCAGTGCGGCTTGGTAGATGTCACAAATGTCTTTGAATTTTTCGGTTCTAGAATATGCCGGTTTCCTCACAATGTTTCCTTCACCTTTTATAGAAATAGTAAGAGTACTAAATATCTAATAACGGCCATGAAACTTATCAAATAAATAGTAACTAAACAAATAAAAATATAATTGGATAGTGCCACCGTCTCCACTTAGTTGCCAGTGCGTGAAAGTGCCGGTAAAGCTGTAAGCCGATAGCCGTCCATCGGCTATGTCATGGCCGACTGACTGACACCGTCCGCGAAGGCGTTACATATTATAATAGTTTGGCTATTTGTTTCTGGGGATCGTATTTCTGGGCGCTTTTAGCGCGTACGTCCTTTTTACATCGTTCTCACATATAATTATAAATTCAACATTAATGATGTAACTAATATTTTTGTAAAAATATAATTTAAAAGAATGTCCAGGAGTTTCTTGCACGTTCTTCTCCATAAGTAGGTACCTACGCTTTGGAATGGGCAACTAGCTTCATATTTTCTGACTGACCGACTTCTTGAAAATTCAAAAGTGCCTATAAATGGTTTAATTGAAATAAATGCTTTGGGTTTGAGTTTGGGGACCTCCAATTCCAACCGCTAATTGTAATTAAGTACATATTTTGGTGACTGTCTGTGTGACCGCGTTGTTTTTCTACACTACATTGGATTATGATGCGCGGCTTTCACTATCATCTAGAGAATTTATGCCGAATGTGTGTGTGTCATGCATTAATATTTAACTATGTAACATAATATTATAAACAAATGATGTTTTATATCAAGTCAGAAAATCCGTGCCAAGCGGACCCTTTTATTTTTTTTGTCGGGTGATACCTTCAAAAAGCACCCGACCTCCGGGGCCCTGGAGGTCGGGGAGTGTAGGATTTTTACCACACCCCGGTGATCACCATCAGCACATAGGGGTGGTCCCGGTTCCTCAATAATTGTTTGGCTTTTTGTTTCTGAGGCATCGAATTTCTGGTGTCTTAAAATTGCGGTTAGAGTTGTGTCATGCAATAGTTCAAGCCTCACTTTTTATTATATATTACACATTTCACTGTATATTTTATTTTTGCTTTTTGCTTTTGGGTCGTCCTGGAGATTTCCCTTTCCAAGAAAAGAGTAAGATAAAAAGCCTTAAGGGGCTTATATGACCTAAAGCGCGGTCACTGTCGACTGCATAGAAAAGAAAGAGAAGCGCGATGACACAACGCTGGTAATTTATTGCAAAATATCAAGCAATTATTTAATTACAAAAAATCTATTATTTGGACGAAAACATTAAAACACTAGTATTTTAATAGTATGTTGCTTGAAGAATAATCTGATAAAAAATTAGAATTATTTTATGCATATTAGTATGGTTTTTATTGTAAAAAGAAAGCTTTTAGAGGTATCTTCATGATTTATTTCTATCGTATTAAATTAGTTGTATTATATTTTTAACACACTATCTACCTAGCATATATCCTGAAGAATATCATATATTTTTCTGATTTTGTTTACTGTAGTCGATCATATACTTTTATTGTTTCTAAAACTTGCGTCTTTTTGTGTTTAGGTCCTGTAAGCCCCTTAAAAGATTATAAGAATTAAAAGGGCAAATTTTATACATAATATACTTAAAATGAAGCAGTATGTATATTGGTATAGGTAGATAGATTTCTAAGAAAAACCCCTCTGCCAATAGCCGTCTGAAGTTAAAGCTCCTGGCGAGTAATTGGCCAACACAAAGTGGTGCCGGCGGCAGTACGTCCTTGAGGTAAAAGATAACCAGCTTTGTGGCGCAGAGTAACAAAGCTTTTGGTAACGACTCGCTCTTGACACCTTTGTATAACTGTTTGTTAAATCATCTGTTGTTCTGGTGGTAACGCGATTCATAGTACACTATGATATCTGATTTATTAGTTGACTCTCGTTGTGTGGTTTATTATTCAACTAGCGGCTTCGCCCGCATGGGTGTCGAAGCGTACAGCCGGGATAAAAAGAATCCTATGTTTTAATAAACTATCTGTGTGCCAAATTTCATCCAACTTCGGTCAGCTGTTTTGGCGTGACTGAGTAACAAACATACAGTACCCGGCGATAAATATTGCACATCGACCTTTGGAAAGAGACAATCGGCTAATTTCGGCTTCGTAGAGCGTTATCTCTGTCGCACGAAATACAAACAGTCCGGTATCTATTAGGAGCTGTTAAAACGATTATGATTTGCTTCTTTTGATAATTATTTTTATTCTTTGTATGAAAAACAAAAAAAGGTAAAGGTCGATGTCCAATATTTATCGCCGGGTACTGTACAAACTTTCACATTTATAATATTATTAATGAATAGTAGGATTCGTTGAAATATTTGTATAAGAAATCATACATTCAGACTGCCCCATAGGTTTAGTAAGCGCTACTGCTGAGCATGAGGCCCTAGGTTCGATTCTCAGATTGGGCAAAGTATTATTGGGTTTTTCCATCAGGAATTCTCAGTAACAGTATCGAGTCTGGATTTGTACCCGTTTGACGGCGATAGGCTCGCCTCCTATTACATGGGACATAAACATAACTGGCGCAATATGTGTGTACTATAGGTATGCACCTCTGCTTAACCCTTATGGGAAAATAGGCGTGATTTGATGGGCTCCCACAAACAGGCGCGACACGCGACATAATAGCGCGCGACACAAAGGCACCGCTCGTTGCGCGACTTGCGGCGCCTTTGTGTCGCGTGCGATTTTATCGCGTGACGCGCCTGTTTGAAGGAGCCTTTTTTTTTTGAGGATGGGAAATCATCAAATGACCCCTCCCGCTCTGGGTGGAGCGGGAGGGAGTGTCAGACTCTTACTGACTAAAACCCACCCATGTTCCTTCCTTAGCCCTTTATGTTCCGAGCCAGCGGTAACCCTTTCGGACAATCCCGCTGTGTTTGAAGGAGCCTTGAATCATACATTCCAACAGCACCAACTTCACAAAGATCTCTTTTAATACTAAACGCATTTTGGCTGTATCCTTGACGTTGATTGCCTAATCAATTCTAAATCACAACTTTTAAACATGATAAGGAAAAAGGTAAAATTCTCAATTAAAATATAATTTATCGAATAATAAGTTTGGAAGTACCATTCAGTTGTGGCTTTTAATTGAAAAGTAGACGCTCGCTGTAAATATTGGTACTGAGGCAAGTTACAATTTTCAGACAACAGGCGTTCCGATCGGAAAGAAAGCCTTTTCATTTCCCTCCATGTCTGCCATTAGCGGGAGACAATATTGATTAAATCCATTTCTGTAGTTTAATTATTTGGTATTCTATTTAGGTTTTCGACCAAAAAAAAATCAGATATAACCTAAAACCAATCTATGGGAAACCTTTTTGTTCAAGTAACTTTACCTCGCCTACCGTAGTCCTTAATTTTTGCTTGGCGCAGCATGCTTACTTCTTCGAGTCATCAGTATCAGCGCTCTTCCCAATTCTTTACCTTTTTTCTTTTTTTTTCTATATTTCACACAATCATTGTTATTTGGAGTAATTTAACTCTAATTTAATACACAGGCAGGGACATCGACGCGCAAACTGTTAATTTTTCGTCAGTTATTTAAAAAAAAAATGGTGTTCCATTTTTGACCTGTAGGTAGGTATTGCACTTTTCTAGCAGATTGTTTTTTTTTTTTTTATAACCGACGAAAATCTTCTACTCTACGAAGTCTAGAATTTATGAATTAATGATTTTTTCACTTAAAATTTCTTAACGTTAGGTACATTGCCCCACGAAACTACTTTCAGGTGCTTGTGCTGAATTCTTGGTAACAGCCGGTCAATTCTGTAAAAATCTCACCGTGAAAACTTAGGTGAAGTGAGTTTGTTTTTGCTAGGAATTGACACTATTGACAGCTCACTCCACGCTCACTTCACCTAAGTTTTCACGGTGAGATGGTTACAGAATCGCACTGCTGCAGTGCGATTCTGTAACCATCTCTCCTATGATTCGAGGTCCTGCCACCCTGTACGTCTTGAAACGAAAACGAATTATCATAAATTTGTGTATTTCAAGAGACCAAACAGGGAAATTCAGAACCCCTTTCTTTTGCTTTACAAGAAAAACATACAGACGAATTGAGTGCCCTTCCTTTTTGAAGTCGGACATAATCGATCAGTATACAAACATTTTCAAAACTTCTACAATCCTTACATTCCTTACCTGACATTCTTTACATTTCTTCGTTACACGCGCGCCGTTTGCGAGCGCACCTAACCTTTTTGCTTATCTACCTATGAGGTCGATGTATGTCTTAAAGCAAGTCGTTTCTTCTGATATTTACCTGATAAATCTTGTTGATTTCGCCTTTCAAGAATCGTTTCAAAGACCAAACCCACACATCTGTGTTGGTTTTGAGAATGTAGTGTCAAAATTCTATAGTATCTACTATAGAATTTTGACACTACATTCTCTTTTACACCGCAATCATGTCTTTTTCATAATTTTGGACAACTTGCTTTTGTCCTAACACGTTTAGTTTAGTATAGTCGTTCCATTTCAATAACAAACATTTTTGTTTTGGTAAATCAGAGGACTAAATGCTGCAACATTTTTATTTTTCAGTTTTTTTTTTATTTGCCAGATTCAATGATTATGATAAATTATATTTATATCTGCAAAATTTATTTATTAAAGAGAATAAAAATATATACACTGGATAAACTTCTTATACTAAATGAACTATTAAAATTAAAATCTAACATCCTAAATCTAAGCTAATATTATAAAGACAAAAAAAAAATTTTTTGTATGTTTGTTTGTTACACTTTCACGCTAAAACAGCTGAACGGATTTGGATGAAATTTGGCTCGTGGGTAGACCATGACTTGGATTAAGACATAGGATACTTTTTATCTTGATATTCCTACGGGATCCAGACTTATAAGCGTGAAACCGTGGAGCGCAGCTAGTTAATTATATTTCTGTGAATGGGTTAAAAAAAACTTCTTTATACGTCATCTCCGAACGAGGGAACTAAGTTTTTTTTATTAAGACAGATGGAAGTATCCATTTAATTTAACTGTCCCTAAAATCCTATCCAGTATCTTCATCACAGTTAAGTCTCGTGATAAGCAGGGTAACTAATTTTATTTGCGCCTCCCCTCCGTGAGGCGGTTGAGACCCCTTATTTATGACGTGTGGTGCAATGATGACCCCATGATGCATCGTGTAGTAGTGATAGTCTATATCTATGTCATTTGTGTAGACAGTTTAGTTTATTGAACAACTAATACATTTTAATGTAGATACAAATCCTACTAATCACACTTATATTATAAAGACGAAAGTTTGTGAGTGAGTGTGTGTGTGTGTGTTTATTACTTCTTCACGCACAAACGGCTGAACGGATTTAGATGAAATTTGGCACACAGATAGTTTATAAACAGGATTAACACATAGGATACTTTTTGTCCCGATATTCTTACGGGACCGAAACTTATGCGAGTGAAACCGCGGGCTGCTGCTAGTACTTAATATTTATGCGATAAGAAGGAAAGAAAGACAATTTTTTTTATTGTAAAGACTCTTCCCTCGAATTATGATACTTACACTTAGCAGATACCTAAAATAAACGGGTTTGCTATAAACTGGTGGTACCTAATACTGCTAATAGGTATCAATCTCACAGGAGGGACATCCTCTTTTGCAGTTTTTTCTTCATTTGTGTTCTCATGCTCTTTAACATGAATTTTATCTAAAGGGTATCGAAATACAAAAGAGTCGCTTTAAAAGTTATTTACGATGGTATAGTGAACTCCTTCGTGAGATTTTTCACTCGTGCAGAATGTGTAGAAAATATTTCTTAGAAATAACTTCGACAATGTTAAAAGAAAATTGATGCGTAGGATACTGCAGTCACATGGTACACCTGCGTCGCTTGTTTTTTTACAAATCGTGTTTTACACTTTCCATTTCAAATAATGTTATTACTGTTTATTCGTACAGCTAGTATTTTTTAGAAGAGCGGTGGCCGCCAAATAACGGCCGCACAGTGACGGCCTTCATGAAAATGTCAACGGGGTTTGACTTTACGGTGTCAAAAAACGGTTTTAGGAAAACACACCAACTTACTTTCATAAATAACATTTCAGAAAATTGCGGACATTATCTGGCTGCTACCGCTCCTTTAGAAACTGTAGCTTAACTTTCTATTTCTTCACTCTTTCCAGAAAACTCTCAATTGAAACAACAACCAAATCCCAAAGACTTCATAAATACCCGAATTATCTGCCAAAGTTTCACGCAAACTGTCTTCAAGCGTCCATTTATAAAGTTATCCCAGACTTCTTCGTCCAATACTCCCATATAACACATCACCTACTTTCTCCATAAGATCATGGGTGCTTCGAACTGCGAGACAAACGCAAGGTCAAAGGACTGAGACGAATAAATCCATTAAGGGGCGAAAACTAAATAAAACGTACTGAATAAAGGGAGGTGGCAAGGTCCGTGATAAAATACTGAGGGAGAGGGATAGATAGATGTAAGTAAAGTTAAGAGGGAAAAGGATAGAGGCCAGTCTGGACTCTCAAGATAAGGCGAAGAAAAATGTCGTGAGATATTTATTCGCGGGGACCCGTGAATAGATGGTTATTATGGGGTTCAGTAGTAGTAAATTAGTGAGATGTATGGTGTCCGTGTTGAATATTTATTTATTGGAGACGTAAGTTATTGTCCTTAACTTCGTCGCCTCGGTTTTGGGGGAAATTGTCGGTTATTTACGGTGGTCATTTATTGAATTACTTGAGGAATAAGATTATGAGGAGCAAACCCACCACAAAGTGTCTATTTACCTACGTATTTTAATCTTTAGTAGATTTAAGGGGATTACATGACCTAAAGCGCGGTCGCTGTCGGACTGCATAGAAAAGAAAGAGAAGCGTGATGACACAAAGCTGGTAATTTATTGCAAAATATAAAGCAATTATCTATTTACAATAAATCTATTGTTTAGACTAAAAAATTAAAACACTACTGCTTTAATATGTTGCTTGTAAAATAATCTGACAAAAATAAGAATGATTGTATGTATATTAGTATGGTTTTTATTTTAAAAAGAAAGTTTTTAGAGGTGTCTTCGTGATTTTTTTCTATCGTATCAAATTAGTTGTATTATGTTTTCAACACACTATCTACCTAGAATATATCCTGAAGAGTATCATATATTTTTCTGATTTTGTTTACTGTAGTCGATCATATACCTACTTTTATTGCTTCTAAAACTTGCGATTTTGCGTTTAGGTCCTGCTATACCCTTAAGCGAGGTAGTCAATTCGCAATAACTCGTTGTTAACGTTTTAAGGCTCATTCAAAATAAAGCACCGCAAGTCGTGCAACGAGCGATGCGCGCGATTCGCGTCGCGCGTCGCGCCTGTTTGCAGGAGCCTTTATGATTGTGAGTCAATGCCCCAGCCGCTAAGCTATTATCGAGACAGACGATAATAGCTTAAATTAAAATGTCTATTTTAGATCATGTTTAAAATTATTTTAAAGTTAAGAATTATAAAACTTGTAGACAGGCACATACCTACCTCAGTATTTAAAGGATTTTCTTTTAAACTGTTACTTTAAAACGAAAAAAAAATACTGAGAGCTTTTCACTGTAAAAAGAATAGAATAGAATTTCACTAATCTTTTTCTCAATTCAAGTAGGTAGGTACCGAGTAAAAGAATATTACCTTTCCTCTTAACTGTGAGAATTTATATATTTATGTAAGTACCTATATTTATTTTAGATTATGTATTTGTTTAAGTATAATGTTGCTTTTTTTGCATTATATCATCACCTGCCTAGCCTTTTCCCAACTATGTTGGGGTCGGCTTCCAGTCTAACCGGATGCAGCTGAATACCAGTATTTTACATGGAGCGACTGCCTATCTTGCCTCCACAACCCAGTTACTGGGTTGCTGGCTGGGTTTTTTTTACAATATATATGTAGGTATTTTTAAATTTTTAGTTCAAGACATCACAAATCTAATTCTTTTCTTCTTGTTGTCTACATTTCTCCTTTTGCAGGTCTGCTGGAATAAATTTCTGAAGAAATAAGCAGTACCTTTGTACTCAATACTAATAATTATGTCGTATCTGTAATTCTGTATCGTAAATAATTAAAAATAAAACTTTATTTTACATACTCTTCTTACCGACTCGATATAATTTTATTAAATTTGCTCAATTTAATAAAATTCTGTCTCAATCAAATGGTGATGATGCGAAGTGTTTGTTCAGGTTCATCGCCCAGATGTAATCCGTAGCAGTGTTATTTAGGGTACGATGGGACTGTCCTACGCATTGCGGTCATAAATGGCCCTAATTAAATAAAAAAACCGGCCAAGAGCGTGTCGGGCCACGCTCAGTGTAGGGTTCCGTAGTTTACCGTCCGTCACAATAAGTGTTCCCACTTATGAGTTTAAAAGTGGGTATCCATTATGTTCGCGTAATAATCGTAGTCGATCATAGATCTTAAAATATTGGGATTCGATTTTAATACCTAATTCTTTTTTTGTTTTTGTTTGAAAAAGATATGTTCAGGATAATAAAATATGTAAACGAAGTTAAAAAAATGCTTGCATATACGATTATACTACAAACTTAGTCCAGAAATTATTTTGTACAACTTTTTGTCTTTTTTGTACAAAAACTGTTGCTTCCATCAAGTTCAAAATAATTTTCCTAGAAAGTCCTTATAAAGTTCTACTTTTCAGATTTTTTTCATATTTTTTAAACTTATGATTCAAAAGTTAGAGGGGGGGGGACACATTGTTTTTTACTTTTGGAGCAATTATTTCCGAAATTATTGACATTATCAAAAAATGATTTTAGTAAACCCCTATTCATTTTTAAATACCTTTCCAACAATATATCACACGTTAGGGTTGAAATTAAAAAAAAATCACTTCCCACTTTACATATAGGGGGGCTACCCTAATAAAACATTTTTTTCCAATTTTTATTTTACCACTTTGTCGGCGTGATTGATATACATATTGGTACCAAATTTCAGCTTTCTAGTGCTAATGGTCACAGAGATTAAGCGAGGACGGACAGACGGACAGACAGATATGGCGAAACTATAAGGGTTCCTAGTTGACTACGGAACCCTAACTAGTTGACTACGGAACCCTAAAAAGGTCTTGAATATAAATATTTCTACATAGCATGCAAAATTACAAACAAAATCAAGGCCTCTTTAGTTCTCCGAATGTGCTACACTCTCATTTTTTTTTATACCAACTTGTTCTAAGAAGCAGCGTAAACAGAACCCAAATACGTCGGTATAGACATTGAATGCATACTATCTGATTAACATACTTTGCCTTGTTGTCGGCTGAAGTCGGGACATACTTGGGCCGACACAATTTTTCCGTGTGCTTACGTGCTCTTAAGCTAAGAAAATATAAAGTTTCGTGCACAGAATTTTAGTAGAGAGCTGGCCATATAAAAAGCTAGTCCGTTGCAGCACTATGTTGTTGTATTGCTCTAAGCAATAATTGATGTGCTTTGGTTAGAAAAAAAAGAAAAATTGTTGTATTGTCACAGAAACAAGTGTATATAAAAAAAGATAAGGTAAGTCGTGAGAGTGTTGTGTGCCCGTGAGTGCAATATAAGTCCTCACGCCCAGCGCCCGCGAAGGGCACTGGGCATGAGCACCTACTTGCCCGAAAGTGTGTGTGGTAACTAATAAAGATCAAATTCGCAAAACATGTACCTATTCATTTGTGTTCAAAAACGCATTCTCTCGACAGTCGGACTCTAGCAGCACAACGGGTAGGGAAATTTTCAACTACAGGGATAACAAAAATCTCCTAGTATTTATACTGCGATTTAGGTATTGAATAGAACACTTGTCTTCTTCAAAGTGGTCATTTACACCACAGAGTAGTAATAAACCCCTTAACTATTCCTAACCTTAAACCTATGTTGTGTCCTAATTCACAATTGGTCCTTCCTTTTCACTTTCATCTCCTGGAAACCCACAGCTAACTGAAACAGCTGTAGACCTCAGCAAATACACCTACACAATATAATCTTCCCGTCAAATGAATTCACTAAACACCGAAACAGATCCACTCGTATATCTCAAAAGATATTTTAACCCTAAGATGGCGAACCGAAATAGAAGGGTTATATGTAGGTACTAGGCGGTATGTATGCCTGTATGTGCGGCAGATCAAAGGGTCTGCGCGGCGCGCTTTGAACATGCCGACATACCATGTCGGAGCATACGGAGTCTATGTATGCTATATAAGCGGCTGTTTTGATACCATTTGATGATATTTAGGGATTATTAATGTCAATTATGTATGGTCTTCACATGATCTGACCAAGATTATGTCTGGATTTTAAAAGAGATTGTGACCTCTGAGTTTGTTTCGGTCTCAGAGTAGTCAGATAGGAAACGCCGACCTCATCTAGTTTTTAAAATATGATTGACGTGTAAAAGTGTTTGTATAAACCTACTTACAGAAATAAAGTAATTTATCATTTATGGATTTGCCTTTTGAAAATGTCAAGTTCACATGTTGTTGCAGGAAATATTAAAAGTTGATTGTTAAAATATGAAGTTTCCGGAATAATTAATAATAGATTTGTTTAGCTTTGGTTGGCGTCATTCGACGACATGTGACATCTACTAACCAGCACTAGGCCTGCGTGGTAGATTATGGCCCACTCCCTCTCGAAGAGACTCCGGCCAGTGTCCCAGCAGTGGGAACATTATAGGTAATCATGCTAAGTTAGCTTATGCTTTGGGGAAATCAATTATTAATGGACATCAAAATTGTTTGCCAAATAAATAATATTGGGCAATCGAATGAAGCCACGAGCAGTGGTGGCCAAGTGGTAACAGCCGCGACTTACGAGTTGTACCACCACCCTGAACTGCATCTATCAATAAAGTCGCAAGGATGCGCAGATCAGCATCCTCTTGTCTGGGCTAATTACTCCAAGGGAGCCCAGCCGTTATTTTGCCTGTTCTTTTACTCGGCATGTTCACAACTTCCTGTTTAATATTTAGTTACAAGTATATTTTAGGAGCAGTGGTGGCCAAGTGGTAACGGCCGCGACTTACGAGTTGTAGGTCGTAGGTTCGAACCCAGACAGGCGCTTTACTTTGTGTAAATTATTTCATCACCACTGCTCACAAAACGGTGAAGGAAAACATCGTGAGGAAACCGGCATGTCCTAGAACTAAAAATTCGAAGACATGTGACATCTACCAACCCGCACTGGGCCCGCGTGGTGGATTACGGCCCACTCCCTCTCACTGAGAGGAGGCCTGTGTCCCAGCACTGGGAACATTATAGGCTGATGATGCAGATGATGATGAATGAAGCCTTTAAATAATATTGTTTTTAGTCTTGCGATAATCATTGATTCAGCGTATACGTTATCAAACGTTTGTACCAGAACATTCGTTTTGTGCAATGCAAGGTCAAATTGAATTAGGTAGCAAAACGCCACAGACGTGATTGGTATAATCACGTCTGTGGGGTTCGTGGATATCTAAAACGAAACTCTTTCCACGTTTCTCTGTCCATAGCTGCCAAGGAACAATCTTTATTAAAGGAGTCCAATTCATCCCGCCATCAGGCATCGCTATCTGTCACAATACGACTTGTCAATAAATAAAACGGTCATGCATCATTCAATTAAACAAAAATCTATGCACATCGTACATCCCTAATCCATTAAAAACCCACAAAGCAAGCTACAGTGACAGACACAACCCAGCGTCCAAATCCACAGATTAGCGCACATGAGACGACCACGGACGGATAGATCCCGAGACAGCCCTCCGTGGGACTGCGCCGGTACCGACAAAATAGCAATTAAATTCGCCTTCATTACACAACCCTCCTGTGATGACCGTACGGGGAATAAGGGTGCGATACTTGAATATTATCATATGTGAAGTTTTGTATTAATTAACTGAGGCCTTCGCCCAGCAGTGGGACAGTAAAGACTAAAGAAAAAAAGAAAAAACAACTGTCACTCGAGACAAATGTTCAAGTTTGGTTTCTGAATAAAATCCGCATCCGAACAATTGTGAAAATTAAGTTTTTTTTGACTGTTCAAGACATATTTTACGATTGTCTTGAATTGTGTGCTTCCTCTAATAATAAAAACGCGAACTTCTGCTTTCTGCTTTGCATATCTGAAGACCAATTACCGTAACTAAAAACTTTTGAAATTTAGTCGCAATCTCATCTAAGCGACAGTAAATGTCAAAAATGTAGGGAAATTAGAGGTATTTTTGACAGATTGAGTCTGAGATCAGACTGTGAAGGTTCTTAAAATTACGGAAATTGCCCCTCTGGCTGAGCGGCAGAATACTTTAATTATTGAAATTAAATTATTTAACGCTGATGTTGAAGCTTCACTCACTGTGCGTGCGCTGAACGCATCGCATCAATTTTCCGTCACATTATGTAAACACCTACTCTCATAAACAACCACAAAATCTATCTAGCCTTACATAGGTACCTAGCCTACAAGTGTCCCCTAATACAAAGTACAAATCCCCACTAATTACGTAAGCACGCACCGTGGCTCCGCGAGCGTCCCGCACAAAGGGTTCCGCGCAACACCAATAACGCATGAAACAGGATTAAAACATGTAAACGCTAAAGGGTTCCGTGCCCGTTTGTGTGTAATTATACATGTTAATTTACAGTTACGTACTTTGAACGTACTGTGGAGTAGGTATAGGGAAGTAAAGGGAGCTATAGACTGGTATATTTTGGTGTAGGCTTCGTTTTAGGGTTTCGCGCTCGAATAAGCGTGAACCGTAAACGGTTTGTTTGGTGTCAGTTGAAACGTAAAAGATTTCAAGAATGGGATACGAATTATGGATGTGGTTAGCACGTGTCTATTTAATTTGTTAGTAAGAATATTAATTTAGTGATACGCAAGCAAGAAATAAATATCTTAGCAACATTAGTGGATCAATCAGGTTAAGCATACACCAAGTGGTCGATCCGTGGATGGGTGACCATCTTTATGTACCTCCGTATAAACGTGGATGGGTGGTCATCTTTACATCCGAAACCCCTCCGTGCCTCGGAAAGCACGTTAAGCCGTTGGTCCCAGCTGTCATTCGTGGATCTTTGACTGTCGTTACGGGTACTCAGGAACCCGAAAGTCTGACGACCAGTCTTACTAAGGGCGACACCGCTTGGTGACACTTTTGACAATTCACTTCAAGCTCACTTCACCAAAATTTTCACTGTGAGATATTTATAGAATAGACTGAATGTATTCGCTTTTTAAAACAACAATTCGTATGATTTGAATTACATATTTAGATGCAGTTACACAAACGCAGAGAATCAGAGGAAGGCACTTTCTAAAGCCCTATCTTATGCTTCAGCATAGATCACCATTGCCTAGCCTTTTCCCAACCATGTTGAAGTCGGCTTCTAGTCTAACCGAATGCAGCTGAATTCCAGTTTTTACATGGAGCGACTGCCTATCTGACCTCCACAACCGTTAATGGTAATACGATACCCCTTGTTAAGACTCGTTGTCAGACTTTCGGGCTTCTGACTATCCGTAACGACTGTCAAAGATCCACGAATGACAGCCGGGACCAACGGTTTAACCTGCTTTCCGAGACACGCAGGGGTCTCAGTATCTAAAGATGGTCACTCATCCAAAGAACGACCGCGGCAAGTGTAGCTTAACCTGATCGATCGACCTGTGCGACTGTAATTATTTAGCCACGGGCCGCTCCCGCTAACTTAGCTACAGCAGCTAACAATTCACAATCACTACCTAAAGACACCTGTCTTTCCAGCCAGCTACCTATCTCTACAAACATAAAACCGCAGCTTTCATATCCAGACCTCATTACTGTGAAAACAATGGATAAAAAAGATATAATAAATAAAAAGGCGAGGGGCGGGGGCGACGCCGCGCCGCCCACAGCCCCACCCACACAAACACAACACAACATATAATTATTATTGTGTGAACGCGATGCGGTTCCAAACATACACATACGGGATGTACATACATACTTTTATGGATGTAGTTATGATATGTTTGTAGCGAATCGGGAGTAGGAAACGGGATTAAGGTGTGAGCAGCGTTGGAAGGTTGCTGGATTTAAGGATTTTTAGGGATATACTCACTCGTAGTTTGAAAAGATTCAGCCAACATGTCTTTAACAAAATTGGATTTATTTTGCTGTTTAGAAGTATTAAAGTCTTATCTTGTTTGTCATTTTATGACATATATTCCTGCTTTAAGGGGGAAGTGCTAAGGTAGCCCGCGAAATTCAAATTTTCTTACGTTTTTTGCAATTTGCTGGTTAGTATTAAGTTGTACGATGATTAAAATATGATCGCAACGTAACAAATATGTATTTACAGAATTATAATCATTAGAATCAGTAATACAACTAAGTTAGTATAATTCTAAAATGTCAAGATTTCATGAAATAGTCATTCAGTAGGATTACTTGGTCTTAGAGAGTTGTGTTGATGACTTTAATTATTATAATTCTGTAAATTCATATTTGTTACGGTCGCGAATCATATTCTAATCAACGTACAACTTAATACTGACCAACAAATTGCAAAAAACGTTAAAAAAAATATGTCGCGGGCTACCCTGGCGCTTTCACCTTAAAAAATATAGCGATCATGAAGAATATTTTTCCCGAACTCTGTAACAATCTCATCGATTAGGTATGTAGATCTGGTCAACTATCTTACAATATTAAGATATTTTAGAATATAGGTACTTTCAGGACTGAAAATCTGGTGTTCTGCCCATAGAAATACCAATTTAAAAGAAATAATCTTATATCTACGATTCTGCCATACAAGCATTATCAACTACGTCTACTGAGATAAAAAGGTATCTTGAATCTACGATCGCTTACGTGTCTAGCTTGGGTGGGTGTAATCTCAGTGGACTAGGGCAAGGCTTAACAACAAAGTACAGCTCGAGTTGCCAAACAGTTGCCTTAGGTAAGTAAACCTACCATTTAAAGACCACTATTTCATCATCATCCCAAGCCTGTTTCGTCCGCCTGCAGTACCTACAAAAGTTTCTTCTGTTATGGACCAAAAACCCTAACAACATACCTAAAAGTCCCAATATTAATCGAAAATCAAAATTAAATCCAAACGTAATGCCCTGATGATACATTAATTTAAATAAATACTTAATTCAATATTCCGTCGTATCGTATCGGTGGCGGTTCCACCTGTGCGCACTCGAGCGTTGCGAGCCCTTTTCCCGCCGTTTTGCGACAAAATGGCCGCCACGTGACTAGACTGGCGAAACGTCCTTATTCATTCAAAGCCTTCATAGCCGAGCGCCGTAAATATTATGTGCTTTTAAATTTAATTGTGGGGTCTCTTGAATATTCACTTATGCACCATTTCTTGATACTTTTTTTCCTACGTTATTTAGGTATGCTTATTTTGGAGGGCCTCATGGCTAAATAATAACAGCAGTAAGGGTCGTTTTTCAAGGTTAAGCCACGCTAGCTGAGGTCGACCCGTACCTAGATGGATGACCATCCATTACATACCGAGTCCCCTCTGTGGCTTGGAAAGCTCGTTGTCCCGGCTTTTATTTGTCAGAAGCCCGAAAATCTGACAACCAGTCTTACCAAGGGGGTTACTCAGTAACAGTTTGTGGATGTCCGACAGGCAGTCGCTCCATAAAAAATACTGGTAGTCAGCTGAATCTGGATAGACTGGAAGCCGAATTGGGAACAGGATACGCAGATGGAGACTTAAGCTTGAAAATGCGTAAAATTCTCGCCTTAGCAGACCAATTTAAACTATTATTTCAAATAGATACCTAACTGCATTATTGAAGTTATCTATTTGAAAAGCCCTTTAACTCTTAACCAGAGGGACATAAAATAAACGGAACGGTTATTTAAATCCCGTTGAAAGTCGATGTAGAAATATGAAACGCTTTTAAAGAGATTGCCACTTGTCGCTCTCAGATTAAGTTATGGACTCCGATTAATAATAATAAATTCGAAAGTAATTCTGTCTGTCCGTATGTTACCTTTTCACGCCTTAACCACTGAATGGATTTCGATAAAATTTGGCAAGGAGATAGAACATAGGCTTTTTGACTCAAAAATAGTACCGATGGGGGTGATATAGGATGTAAGTTTGAATGGGAAATCCAGCATTTCTTAAGTTAGGAATATGAAAATTCAAATTTATGCTTTAAAGTAAGATAAAGAGTTACGAGATTCAGTGTTTTTGTAAAATTATACCCCAAAGGGATGATTATAAAATGCACATATGTATATATATATTGAAATTGACGGGGGCAAAAGCTATATCTAATTCACATATTTCTTACTACAGGAAAAATAGTAGGTGCCTCATGCGTCCTTAACTTAATTACGGAATAATAATTAAGCAATTTTTTTTAAATATAATCTACGCCATACAGATTATTTTTACTATCCAATGGCCATTTAACTTTTACAGAAACGCTCTCTGAAACGTTAAAAAGCGATTAGCATTTTCGTCCAGTCCTTTTTATGTATTTTTAACCAAAAGCTAATGTAATAGTTACTATACTTTTTCTGACTGTTTTCCAGTGGAAAATATTTACAAGTTGCATACCTATTCTATTCCAAATCGTTGAAAGTACAAGGTTAACTATTCGAGTAGGTAAAAGCTTCAATGTCAATATTTATTTTTCGTTCACTACTAAGTGAATATTTCATTCAAAATAACTTGCCCTTAATTCCGTAGAGGTAGGTAGACACACACATTGCATCAGTTATGTTATAAGTTCCATGTGTGGAGGTGGTTTCTAGACTCCCATTGACAATTTTCAAGTTTGACCCACGAGACTGTCGAAAAAGAAACACTTTTGATGTATTTTTTTTCTGTTGATAGTTTGAAGGTGACAGAGACAGAATGATATTTTAAATACGTTTAGCATTAAATAGATTGAGTAATTTGTGGTGCAAACGGCCCTGAGCATATAGATTTAGGTACCAGACCTCAACATTCCAAGATATACATTACAAAAATCGCTAACCCACATTCGTTAATACATTAAAACAAATGAATTACCAAAAAAGAAAACCTAATCAAGTAAATGAGCAACCACAATAGTATATATTTATCTAAATACCGCAGGAAACCTCCGCGAAGGCACAAGGGAATCGCGAATGAAATACACGTCATAGACGACATTTTTGCGATAAGGCAACACTGCGCCCGTTTTGTTTATGGGTAGGGCCGCCATCTTGCGCGTCACGGCGAGAAATAGGGTAGCCATGTATTGCTCGCTTTATTGGAATATTCTCTTTTTTTTATTTTTCTTGGGGAGAGCGAGGCTGTAATGGCAGGCAGTTGGTATATTTTAATCAATTTTTGAAAACTCAATCTGTTTGAAATACGCATAGGTACCGTTGCTGTTGTCAGAGCTTACTTAACTAACTTATGTACCCTAGCCTATAGAATAACATATTTGAGCATTGCTAAACCCAACTGTAATGTGTATGTGCAGTATGGTTTATTTATTAACAGCCTACAAAAGAGGTTTCAGACACAATTTATGTAGTGAACTTAAAACCTCGGCTACAACATCAGTTCCCGTTCTATTCCTGCCCAAGTATTTTTCACTACAAAAAAATCCAAATTTTATTTTGGTTTGGTTAAGAAATTATAATTAACCAAACCAAAATAAAATTACCAAAAACCCACCACCACGGTGAAACCCCACCTCATACATTCACAAAAACTAATTCAACGTACGAAAAACATTCCCATTCCGTGGCGACATTAATTCGCGTTACATTTCGCTCCCCGTAGACATTGAGTGACAGTAAATAGAGACATGGCCATGTCTATTATCTGATACCGATCTACACATACAGACTTCATGAAACATTAATGTCCCAGCATCCTGACAGATGGGCTCCTGATACAAAAACATTTGCCCCTCATATCTTCCTTTTCAAGCGATTTTCGACTCTGAGCCACGCTAATAAGGGTGTAAGAAAAGTTTTGGAGTGAAGCAAAATGTTGTTGTCGTATTTCGAGGTGTCATATTCGTTGTGGTCGAGAAATGAGCAGCACGACGAATGTTTTGATGGTACAGGGTTAAAAGAAAATAGTTCTGGATGCATTTTGTTGTTGAAAAATCAAAAAACATTTTTAAAAAATACGATTCTATAGTGATTGGAAGTCGAGTCTTTTATTGGAAATAGGGGTAAAGTAGGCAGTTATCAAACTCACTGCGGGACATCTCTAAACGAGCTAAAAAGCTAGACAATGATTTATTCAAAGCAATGTTATGTAAATGTTGTGAGTTTTCCTCATCCCGGGTACAAAGGTAACGTCCACGCTTTTAAAATATTCATAAATTCATTATTTCGTTGTACTTTTTGAAACAGATACCTAGAAAGCATTGTTATATTTTCATACCGTGTTTTGTTACCTACTCTTGGTATATTCGCCATACAATTTGTCCCACTAGCATATACTTGATGAATAAAATATATTTGGAATACTTAGCCACTTATCTACTATATTTTGAATCAGTTTATGGAGGTTAAAGAAACTATATTAGATAACCTTGTTATATAACGTCAAGCAAAGTTTGATGAACAAGCAACAATTATAATGTGTGAATCTGAATCTTGAATTAAACCTACTACGAGTTTTAAAGTTTTATAAAACTTATGTTTTACAAAAAAAAACATGGACAAAATAAAACATTATAATAATGTTCGTCGCTGATCGTCAAAACATGCGCAAATCTAAACACACATACCCGTGTCGCGGGCCGTGCTGTAAAAACACTCGAGCCGCTACGTACGAGAGCCCTTACCATGAGAACTCGCTCACTCACACGTCACTCACTTCCTAATTGAACAAGCATTTAGTTTTTAACTAGGTATCTTTTTAATACATGATCGTTTTCGTATTTACAAAAAAGTCTATAAAAAATCGAAATCATTAGGTAAAATTAAGTGAATTTTCTACCAAAATAACACGACCTTCACGAGTAAGATTTTCATTCGCAAGATGATAATTTAATTTCTATTCCATAATGATTTGCTTTGAGAAAAAAACAACACGATTTATGGTCAACGTAAGTTTGCTACGCCGTAGCAAGGTCTACGAATAGTGCTACGAACGGCTACGAAATTTGTAGACGCTATAAAAAGGGGAAAAGTTATATGTTTTCTGGGTTCTTCTTTATTCTTATGTTCTCTTCGTCCTCTTTCAATATTTTTCAATGTCCCTTTTGGTTCTGAGGATGGATATCTATACCATCTAAATTGTGCAAAAAGTGGCGAAAAATTACTTGGTATACTGATTGTTTTTCACTATGTTTAAATTTATTTTAGTGTAGACAAAATTATAATACCTAGGTACTATCTCAAAATTAATCTCAAAGAGAATCTGAACTAGACAGGGCTGAGGTCTGACATCACATCAAACAGTTTACAAAGATAACTTCACAAGCCCTGTAAATTCTGTAAAATAATTTCCATTTCATTCAAGTCAGTCATAACTTAAAGCAAGCCCCGCGATAAGAATTGAAAATTCAACTCGTGCTAATTCATTAAAATTTATAGGTATTCTCTGTTATCTTCAGGTGTGCCTGTAACCCCTGCCAAACTAAAGTGCACCTTGTCAAAACCAACTCGCCATTATTGGGCATACATTTTTAAGCAACGATAACACTATCGCTGGCGGGTTACGTGGTAGGCCGGGCCACGTTATCGTCAGTTTCTGCATGAACGCGCCCGTTACGGCCCCCCTTTCCCCCTTCGACCCCACCAGCTTCCCCCATCCCCCTTGCTATCCCGGTAGACAGCAACGCGGAGATTTTGACACTTGAACATAATTTATACGATCCTAAAATAGTTTATGTTATCTAGACTGGGGATATCTCGGGATTTAGGTGTCTGTGAAGTTTGTGAGTGCTGTTCGTTTATAATTATTGTCTATTGGGGGTTAATATTGTGTTATGTTGCGTGTGGTTATAGGGTTAACAGTTTACAAGTGTGGATAGTGATGTAATTTAATTATTATTGTCTAACTTTTGTCTTAATGGTCATTCAAGTTGCTTTGATGTAAATCTTTTGAAAAAAATCGCCGCCCCGGTTAGATTACGGCATTGTTGTAGAATATTTGCCGAAGTTATACCAAATAGATTTATTGGTTTGTTGTTTATATTTTAGGAGTAAATTTAAACTTGCATTCTCTCAGGTCAAGAAAATTGTCAACGTGTTACTTAATTCGTACTAAGCCTGAATTAGATTACTGGGTAAAAATACCATCAGACGTTCAGTCACATTATATTTACACAGTAAAATTAGGTAAATTACAGCAAAATTACTACCAAGTATTCAATAAAATTGTCCGTATGAATCAGAAATTCTTTGACAGTTGTAAGACGGCTATAACAAGGGCAAATCAATGGAGGTAGTGTGTCAATTTGATACCTAATCATTTAATTTCCCCCACTATACCGACTTCTCATACCAATATGCAACAACATTCATACTAAGACAATGATTTTCGTGACTGAGCGTTTGGTCAAGTAAGACAAACCAAGCACAAACCTCTATTCATGACATATCAAACGTGTATTTCCTGCGAATGCAGTCTGACCAACTTATGTAGGCTGCTAAGTTAGGCTGTGAATACAATACATCTTGATTCAGGCATCGGGTTAGGATTATTCTATTGGTACGGTAGAAAAGTGATACACTTCACAGGGTCAAATCAAATTAGCTAGCGCAACTACACAGATGTGATGGATCGATATCTAAGACGGTAAAACACCTGCCGGGTCAGCGGGATTGTCCGAAAGGGTTACCGCTGGCCCGGAACATAAAGGGCTAAGGAAGGAACACGGGTGGGTTTCAGTCAGTAAGAGTCTGACACTCCCTTCCGTTCCACCCAGAGCGGGAGGGGTCATTTGATGATTTCCCATCCTGAAAAAAAACAATAATTGTAGAAATGATTTTTGTTTTTTTTTTCTTCTGATTACAGTGTTAAAGTCCGCTGGTAGTAGGATAGTTACTTGAAATTATGAGTTTAGAACAAAAAAAGGTCATTTTTGTTATATCACCCTGTATATTTGTATTATGCTATATTTTTTATTCTATGACTTCGCGAGTCACATTCCTATTCATTGAAGGTTAACGCCTTTGTTGTGTATTACCTGTACCCTAATTTCGTAATGCACTTTCCATCACAATCTCAATCATTTTGAAGCATATTACTAATCCATTGCTTCTTATGTTCGAAAATTGTGTGCTCAGCGACGACGCAAATAACGCAATGGATGTTGTTGAACTGTCAATTTTAAAGCCTTTGCTACTTATAGTGTGTTACGAAATTACCCCGCTGACTGACTAGCTTTGGCCTCGAAATAAGCCTTTATTCTTGACGAATAATTAGTGCGAGACAAACGGCACGTTTCGTACTCTTGCGAAGACTCATACGACTTGATTATAGTGAAACTTGCTAAGTTTGCTAACAGTTTGATATTAATTTATTTAATCTGTGGAAAATTCAGTGGTTATATTGCATATTAAATATGACAATTAACAAATTTTGTTCATTTACATATTAAGAAATTACTGTTTTCTTTTATATTTACTACTATTTGTTTTCCCTAATGAAATGAAATAAAATAAAACTACCTTATCATTGTAGAAAATATATTTAGTTACAAAATATTCCTCTCGTGTCAATAACTCTTAGTCGTACTATTGTGAGACATCCCGCCCGCGGACGCTTCCTAACGGATTACCTACTGAAGGGACATTATAAGACATCGCGATATCTCATTGATAAATTGTATCTAGATTTAAGATGGAGTTTTATCATTGTATGCTTTTTTTATGGGAAACAAAATGTTATATATACCTACGTTAACATTGGGAATACCTTCTGTATATACAATGTTAACGTATCTAGGGTGTATGCGGTAGGTAAGCAGCCTAGCTAGGTAGTTAGGTGCTGTAGAACCTTAGAGCGTTCGCAGAAGGCATATAATCGGTGGCCGATTTTTTGTAGGAGCTATATGAAACGGTACAGATCAAATGTGTACACGACCTACAAAACGTAGGTCTAAATAACGTAGGGTGAAATAATCTGGCCGATTGTAGGAGCTAAAAACGGTATGCCGTGTGCGAGCGCGGAATGGGAATGGGAATTTCTTATACCTAAGTAAAATTTTTTTTATCATTTTCTAGCAACAGTAGAACTTCTGGGAATGATCGATATAACCTTAAGTACAGACGCCAGTTCATCAAGCTACCCGAAACTGTCAAATTTTCTCAATCAACTTTGAACCTTATTCTCTAGCGATAAAGTTGAAAATCTATTAAAGGAATTTGACAGATTGTAGTAGCTTGATTTACTGTCGTCTGTACCTAACTGCCTGACTAGATACCGTTGCAATCTATATCTCTGAGATGCACTTTCAAAGTGCCTATATAATTATTATATTTTCGGGGGATATCTTATTAGACATTAAACGCATTTTTTGGCTTAACACATCGAAACCGTTTCATTTATGCAGATATATGAAGTAAGTACCTACTATTTCTCATAGGATACAAGCAAACCAGCAAGCAACAGCTAGCATTAAAGACATTTAGGTCAACAATAGTTATGAAATATCAAGTAAGAGTTTCTAAATTTAATATTGTCAAACCAACAAATCCTACCAAAACCCTACAGCAGCCGCAAACCTCAAACACAAACAGTTATTATTCAAACTTTTAATCAGGCTTTCATAATTGAATCCCTACCACTCCCGAAGTTGTAGGATAACGCAAATTTACGACTAAGCAGAGCAAGATTAACATCGTAACTCGGATAAATCCGCGGCATCGGGCCTGTTTGCCGAATTAAACCTCGCTTGTTCACTTTGTGGGCATAACTTTGCGTCTTTGCCGACTGGTTACTAAGAGAAAGTTCTAAGAAACTTGTAATTCCTGTAAACGGTTATAATATAGATGTTTTGGAGGATTTAGGACGGTATTGTTAAGTTCTATAGGAGATTGAAATAGAATTACGAGTTTGAAATTAATGCATAAGATCGCATTTGAATTGAAATTTTTAGGTGGATTGTCTGGTTTCCTCGTAGATAGGTAGGTACTAGGTAGTACCTATACCTACCTGCAATATCATAAGTCCTACTTGATAGGTACCTATAGCCTAATACCTAGGCTATAAAAGGACCAGGCCATTTATGCATCGGTATGTTTTTATTAAATCAATATAAACACACAAAATAATATTAATGTAGGTACAAAATCAATGTGTGCAGTTTTCCTTCTTGTAACTTTTTCATGAATAAGTTTGTGCATAATAAAACAATATAACACAACTGCGACATCGAGGCAGACCCAGGAGAAGATTGCGGGACGAGCTTGATGCCTGCAGACAGGATTGGCCCACACTAGCTCAAGACAAGAGCGGAGTGGAAAGGAGAAAGGGAGGCATTTGCCCTGCGGACAAGATAGATAAAAATAAATAAATAAACACAACTGTCCAAAACCTCCTATTTCTGCATTTTCTACATTGATATTCTAGATAACAAGCTGCTCTCTAAATAATCAAAATCAATATATTTTATTTCACATAAACCTACATGGGCACTTATGAAACGTCAGAAACTAGATGCACGGTTCCAATTGGTCGTTTCCTATGGAGAAGAACCGGCAAGAAACTCCACGGCTACTCTTTTAAAAAATCTCTATTTCGAAATATTTTATACCCCTCAAAAAAAACTTATACACAAATCAACATTCTTTAATCATAGACGAGGAGCCTCTGGAAGGTCTAGAAGGTCTACATTCAGACGAGACGGGTTCCGGCGACAACTCCAACGCGGGGTCCAGCGGAGCTGATGATGATGCTGCTCGGCTGCGACTCAAACGCAAGCTCCAGAGAAACAGGACCAGCTTCACCAACGAACAGATTGATAGCTTGGAGAGAGGTCTGTATTATTTTTACACGATGTATAAAGACCCATCACATATATATAGCCGTTATCTATGCATTCTGTACATCATTGAGCGAAAATTATTGCTCGGAAATTAATTTTTGGTGCAATAATCGCTGTTTACGGCAGCACGCGATGTCACGCACGCTACACATTCTGCTTAAGGAACATTTAAAACTTGTTTTAGTGAAGAAAAGTTGGAACTTCGATCTTAATATCTCCAGAACCAGGTTCCTAGATAGGTATGGTCCAATACAAAAAAAATATCACAATTACGGGGCCCATAACTATGACTCTCAGCTTCGTTAAGCATCTTTTTACACCTGTTATATAGAAGGTAGTAATCTTTTTTCACACACCAAGTGTGTAAACTGCAGGTGTAGGCGTAGCGATAAAAAAAAACACACACACAAAAGATGTTTTCCAGCTATCTTCGAGTGAAACACGCGTAGCGCGTATCTAACCCACTCTCTGGCTTCACGTAACGTCCAGCCGTCACAAGAGAGACGTAGGTTAACTGCAAATTCTAAGTTATTGTAACTTCACTCTATCTTTACAGAATTCGAAAGAACCCACTACCCAGATGTCTTCGCTCGCGAAAGACTCGCGGCAAAAATAGGCCTGCCAGAAGCTAGAATACAGGTGAGTTCCACAATTACTAACATATTATGTAGCCAGCAGGGTAATTGCATAACACACTAGTAGGAATGGCTGTCATTTTCACAGTTCGACTACATTCCCAAAAAATTTTAAACTTATGAAGCAATGGATTACCATTATCCTTCAAAATTATTCCGATTGTTAATGATAGTGTGTTACGCAATTTGGGTTGCAGTTATAGTTAGGATCAGCCGGTCGATTCTGTAAAAATCTCACCGTGAAAACTTAGGTGAAGTGAGTTTGTTTTGCTACGAATTGACATTATTGACAGCTCACTCCACGCTCACTTCACCTAAGTTTTCACGGTGAGATTTTCACAGAATAGCACCGCAAGCCCGGATTGACCATGCATACGGGCAAATCTGGCGAATTTCATGCCCGATGGGCCGGATGCCAGATTGGCCGGTGTTGCCAATTGGCGGTCAACGTTCATTTTAAAAAAACGCGATACATCGACTAAAGTAACTTCCTCTACCGTCAATTCGAGGACATATTTCAATTTACTTTATCGTCATTGTACAATGTGAGTCTTTAACCGGGAATAACATGTGTTTTCCTTTTCCTTTGTCGATTCAGTTTTAAAGTCTTCTAATGTGGGTTCGATGTAGGTTATATTTCTGGTATTCCAAAAAATCTCCAGAACAAATTCATGTGTAGTGCTATGCACATTTTTATTGATTTTAGTAGGTATTAGGAGATACCACTAAAGCTGTAATTGAAAGTGCTTCAATATTTAGCTTATTGAATGACGTGGCTGTATTTCTTCGCGAATCTTACCAACAACGCGGCAACGTATGTAAATCTGGGAAGTAGGAAAGATCGTCACATTCTTGTCGTAGTATTGTAAGTAGGTAGGTACCTGTATACTTATCTGCCCGCGTTTACGTTAATTACATGCTGCAACATGTCCTACCGAGTAGATAGGTAACTAGATAATTACGCGTGTGTATGCCCGGCATGTATCCAGTTGAGTGATTTGATATGTGTAAGATATAGGTATAATAATTATAAATCTTATATATTTGTACTTAGGTGTACAAACCTATGAGGTTTATAATGGTATTATTATGATGGAATTTTGAAACAAGCTTAGATATTTTGCTTCTAGAACACTAGAATTGTTAACTGGTAACACAGAGTAGGTGACTACCTAAATCTCAAATGCAGGTAGCTGCATCCTGCATACTTACCTACTATAAGTAGGTAAATGATAATTATATTTTTTGTTATGTATTTTCTGGTGTACAATTAGGTATAAATAAATAACATAAAATAAAATTAATCTCATACATTATTATGTAGATAATAATTATTGTCTCGCAGGCAGTCATCACATAAGTAACAGCACCATAATTGTATTTTTAACACCCTTGCTCGTAAAGCTGATGTAATTCCACCGGTTTTAAATATGTAAAGAGGGTCATAAAAAACGCGTGTGTTACCAAAGCAAATAGTTAAGTTATAGTCCATACAAATTCCATAACAGCATTATTTGCCATTTCAAATTTGGAACTGATCGCCGCCGCACGACTCCAGCTGTGACTCCAGCTAGTGAGCAGCGCGCTGTTGCTATTCAAATTTCGAACTAATCGCCGCGCGGCGCCAGTCAGTAGGCAGCGCTAGCGCGCTGTTAAAATGGCGGGAAAGCAACAGTGTGCATTCACAGATTGAGTTTATTTAAAATAAAAAAATAAAACAGTTTATTCGGTAGGTAATTTAAAGATTCCATCCAAAACAAAGCAAATATAAGTGCCAAAATAACTCAGACAATAAATTTGGAGCCACAAACGAAGAAGTTTTGCCCTGAGCCGTGCCCCTCTTCTACTGATGATACTTTTTTATTTACAAACTAATGACGAATTACAATGCTCTTCTGCCGCCTTTCAAGAAGTTTCGTCATCTCCAACATTTACCCTAACACAAAACAATGACATTATGAATAGTAATAATAATAATAAAAACATAATTAAAAAACCAACTACAACTACGTATCATTTTAACAATTGTAATTTCACTAACTGTTTCAATAATTAAAAATGAACAAAATATAAAATGTTTTTTTTCTGTTTCCTCGCAAATGTGTTAAAAAACGTCGTACGATATACGTGCGTATGGTTATAACATGCTCGGCTCAATTACGCCCTCGCCTTCGGCTCGGGCTGAAATTCCGCCTCGCATGTTATAACCATCTTTACGCACTAATATCGTAATGTACTATTTTAACACCCTTGCTCGTAAAGCTGATGTAATTCCACCGGTTTTAAATATGTAAAGAGGGTCATAAAAAACGCGTGTGTTACCAAAGCAAATAGTTAAGTTATAGTCCATACAAATTCCATAACAGCATTATTTGCCATTTCAAATTTGGAACTGATCGCCGCCGCACGACTCCAGCTGTGACTCCAGCTAGTGAGCAGCGCGCTGTTGCTATTCAAATTTCGAACTAATCGCCGCGCGGCGCCAGTCAGTAGGCAGCGCTAGAGCGCTGTTAAAATGGCGGGAAAGCAACAGTGTGCATTCACAGATTGAGTTTATTTAAAATAAAAAAAAAAACAGTTTATTCGGTAATCTAAAGATTCCATCCAAAACAAAGCAAATATAAGTGCCAAAATAACTCAGACAATAAATTTGGAGCCACAAACGAAGAAGTTTTGCCCTGAGCCGCGCCCCTCTTCTACTGATGATACTTTTTTATTTACAAACTAATGACGAATTACAATGCTCTTCTGCCGCCTTTCAAGAAGTTTCGTCGTCTCCAACATTTACCCTAACACAAAACAATGACATTATGAATAGTAATAATAATAATAAAAACATAATTAAAAAACCAACTACAACTACGTATCATTTTAACAATTGTAATTTCACTAATTGTTTCAATAATTAAAAATGAACAAAATATAAAATGTTTTTTTTTCTGTTTCCTCGCAAATGTGTTAAAAAACGTCGTACGATATACGTGCGTATGGTTATAACATGCTCGGCTCAATTACGCCCTCGCCTTCGGCTCGGGCTGAAATTCCGCCTCGCATGTTATAACCATCTTTACGCACTAATATCGTAATGTACTATTATAACTTTCCTTTCTGTTGAATGGCAGGTTCTCTGTAGGTATATGTTATTAGATTACACACAAACGTTTTGCCACAATGTGTAGGTAAGTATACACGACGACATAAATCAAGCTATACATTTCCAGTTTCAGCTGACCTCGCATTGTATATAGGCTTTTCGTACAACGAGAAGTCAGCTTATACCTACTGGAAATGTATAGGTTGTTAAGTCGTCGTGCGTACATACAACGCTACAGGGTTATTTTAGCGTGTGGCCAAAATGGAAACTAACGTCGCATCTTGTTTTTTTCAATACAATTTCTATGACACAATTCCACAAATGTTTACCAGCATCGCCCTCCCATCATCTTCATTCGAGCGAAAATAAAAGGGATCTTTTTTTTCCTCTTGACAGAAGGTTCTGTTTTCCTTTTTACACATAAAATTGTGCTACAATCTGTAGTACCTATGTAACTACATATTTTATTCATAGAGTCAAAAATGTTCCCATTTAATCATTAAATTAGTATCACCAACAAGCCAGGCTTGTAACGATCCTAATAGCGCATACCGCGCTTTGTGTTAACCTAACCCGACGTTAAGGTATGGTTCTCGAATCGGCGCGCGAAGTGGCGGCGTGAGGAGAAGATCAGGTCGCAGCGGCGGAGCCCCGAGTGCGGGTACAGTGGGACCGCGCCTCATGCGCCCGCGCACCCCGCGCATCACCCGCCGCCCGCGCACCCCGCACATCCAGCGCACCCGACGCACCAGCCCTACCAGCCGCCGTTGAATGTTGATACGTACAGGTGAGTTGCATTACAGAACTTTCGGATGTCAGGCTTGACTGCTGCGAAACCCCCTGACAAACATCCAAATGTGACCTAATCCGGGTCACATTTGGATGTTTGCAGGGTACAGTGCCGTTATTACTCCTTCTACTTCCTATTAAAGTCCTCTCGGCCACGGGGGCCAATCTCAACGGAGACTAGCCTTCGGCGCGGGAGATATTATAGTGCACAAGTGTGCGCGCACTCCCTCTTCCGTCACTCTCATAGTCCGATGGGAAGGACGTCAATCCGATACCACCGGAGAGAGATTAGGCCTCCAGGGCCTCAGGGCGAAAGAACTGCCCCGTTGGTATAGTGGTCGCAAGCGCGACCTCCTATTACTCTGTTGACAGATAGTGGTTTTATTTATACTTGCACAATTTTGTGAAGGTGTCTACCTGGCATACCTATTCTATTAGCTGACCCACTGCTGAGACTTAAGCCTCCTGCCTCCTCTGTAAGAAAGAAAGTCAAATTAAACTAGCATGTGTGGCTTTCTTTGACCGATGCCTAATGAACGGCAGCGCAAATATTACCTAGAACTAGGCATACTACTTAAATTTACTCACGACAGACAACGCACAATGTAAACCGCTGACTGTAGAAGCTTGAAAATTATTTAATTAAAGGGGATGCCTATGTCCAACAGTGGACGTCTTTCGGGTGAAATGATAATGATGAAAGGGGATGAAAGTTTTTGTCTATTGGAAATCCCATGCCCCCACACGACTTGCAAAGCTAATAAAACTTCTCATTTCTAAAGTTCATCAAAATAACATCTAAAGTCCTATGTTCCCCAGCCCACTGACCCCAATGGGGTACGGAGGCGGCATGGTGCCAGAGTCCCCAGTCTGTGACACGACGGAGGCCGAGCTGTGCAAGAGTGGGTTCCTGGGGTACCCGCGCTACGAGCTGGGGTACCGACAGCCCCCGCACCCCTACGTCAATCATCATGGCTACCAACATGAACCAGCGTCGCCCCCACCAGGTAAATATGTTTCGGATATGATATTATCTCGGCAAGTTCACAACTTCCTGATTAATATTTAGTTACAAGTATATTTTGGCGCCAGAATGACAATAACAAGAGGACGTTGTTGTAAACATTAGTAAAATTGTCACAGACATTGTAACGGCAAAACAAGATGGCGGCGTTAGTTCAGTTTTGGTCACGCGCCAAAATAACCTTGTAGCTTTGTACATTTCACAATCAAATACAAACCACACATTTTCAATTCCAGAGCTAGGTGGTCTTCTAGGCACAGGAGTGTCAGTGCCGTTGGCGGTGCCGGGACAAGACACACAGCAGTACTGGTCCCGCCTCCAGTGACCCTGGTGGAACTAGCCGAGCACATTACAACAGTACTCAAACGCTTACGCTACTACTACCCGTTGAAGAGCGACCAATTTGGAACTGAGTCATGATATATTTCGGCTTTAGTCTCTGGGATGGCAACACAACCGCGATGCTTTTGGTATTGCAGATGTCAAAAGTCAACGGTGATCTTATCATCAGGTGGGTCGCATACTCGTTTGCCGCCCAGCAACATGAGAAATTGTGATCTGTTTTAGCAGCAGCGTGTTACCAGGTCGGCAGATTGTAGGTACCTATGTATTCTTGACAAAAAAAATATAAGTAGATAAGCAGGTTATAACAAAAATCTGCCTTCTTGCCTTGTGCGTGCCCAGTGGTCAAGAAGAGATACGCCACTAGATAAAACAAAGTGTGCTGCTCGGTTCCAAGACGATCCAACCTTGATAGTCGTGTTCGGGTAGTATGTATTTCTTAATACCGAAGTATATCATGAACAAATATATTATTTTATTTTTAAGATTATTTGTTTACAAGATAGTAATGCAAGCAAGGCATACGTTTTCAAACAAAATAATTCTAATTTGAACACACTCTAAGCTTTTGCAGATTCATTTTTATGATATATAAATAAACTTCTGTATGCGTTCTGTGTTCCACTAGGAAAACTATGAAAGAAATCTGTATCAGATGATAGTGATAAAACTAAACAGACATTTAAAGATAATTATGGGTGCATGGCGGATGCTTGCATATACACTGTCCACTAGGTTAACCGATTTTTGACAGATGAAACTAGTAATTGCAGCATCGTTATAATTATAACACACATTTCGATAATTTCACTTCAATTTGTAGGTAGGTATGTACTGTAGTATCAATTATCGATTTTTTGCTGTCGAATAAAAAATGGTGCGGTTTCTTTGTCTGTGTTTATTATTATTAAATACAAAACAATATAAATTAGCCGCTGTTTACTTTAATTTCAATTTTGCAGGTTTTATAGCGGAAATCAGCGTAAAAAATAAAGTATGCACTGGTTTACCGTATCAATAGTGTTGAAGTGTATCACATAAATATGGAGTTTACTACATATTAAAACACGTTTTTATCCATAACATTTTATGAAAGTTTTACAATCGAAATAAAACATTAACATCTTGTTTATGGTGGCAAATCCATATCCTGGCAAATAATTTATATATTTTATTGATATTTGAGTGGATGCAGTTTTTCTATTCAGGTTTACCTATAATATTAAATTATTATTTTCGATTTATTCATTTATGAAGCGTATACTTTCGATCCCATCACTTAAGCATAGTTTACACGGAGCCAACACTGGCTGCCAATAAGACTGGCAGCCAGTGCTGGCTTGGTATTGGCCTTGTGTAAACAGTTTTTCAAGCCAAGCCAGCGCTGGCTGCCAACGCTGGCGAGAATAGAGCGACCGTCTATTTTTCTAGCCAGTGACCTCCGCCAGCATTACTGGCTTCGTGTAAACTCTGCTTTAGTACGATAGAATGTAATTTAATACGCATAACATTTTGTTTTATTTTGTCAAAACTGTTACACGTACCTATGGTATTATAATGTCTGTAAGAAGTCATAAATAAAATTTAATAACTCAATAAGATGAGGCAGTTTACATATTAATTTTAATAAGCATTTTAAAATTAACTTTTACGTAATCTGGAATAGTTACGTTCTAAGGCACCTATAAAAAAACGGTTAACCTAGCGGACCGAATGTAGATGAAACTTTCCTGTGTCTATTTTAGTTTTTTTTTTTTACAAACTTTTTCGTACCTACTTTACGGTGATATTTTTTTAATTAATTTAATTTGTAAAATGACATTAGATATATAACTTACCAACTGATGTAACACGTATAGTATAAAGAATTAACATATCCACTAGATGCCACAAAACAGGACTCAGAGCACAAAAATAGGCTCAAATTGTATTAAAAATAAATTAGAATATTTCATTCAAAATATTAATTAATAAATCTCTCATAGATTTTCTACTTTACCGTTATTGGATGCACATGTAATGTTGTATCCTTATCTTGTAAATTTGAATGAAATAATTTAATATTTCGGTGTAAGTGTTAAAAAATATTTTATTAACAATTAGGTAGTTAGCTAAGATTAGCGTTAAATAAGTATTTAATTGTGTATATTTGATGTAAATGTTTAATTAACAATGCTGAGACAAAATGGATTAATTTTGAAAATATCTGATAGATGAGGTTGAATATTTGTAGTACCTTTGCCTTATGTATCAAACAGTGGATGGTAGATACAAAATCACATTTATTTCCTCAATAATATCTGCTTATCTCCGAAACACAGAAGGCGTGAAGGGAGGAAAGACTAACTCATAAAAATTTCTTGATATTAAACAAAATTAAAATTATCGTAGCGATGTAAATTTAATTTTTTTATGAGAAACAGGGCTTGTTAGTTATAAGTACAGAAATGTAAATAGTTACTTTCGCGTAATTGTTCATTGTGATTATCCCATTGTAAATGTAATAAGCGAGCAAGTACGATGTTTAAAATTTAGATCATTTTGGATATTAATTTTATTTTAACTCTGTCTTAGTAGCAAAATATTTTTTCAAGGATTTTTTTATTATACCTATTAGGATTTTTGCTAACCAAATTATAGGTAGGTATACTTTATATAATTAGTGAAAGTATTTATTGATTTACCTATACCGCTCAGCTTATAAAATAAATCGGTATGAGTTACAACACTAGCTTGAATCAACTCAAGGTGTTAATTTCGAATTTACAATTAGTTTTTAATGTGTATATGTATTGATTATAAATAAAAATGTGAATAATTGTGTGATGTCGATGAAACGTTTTAATAACATTATATGAATACACTTTTGGATCAAAGTATTTCGTTGTTTTATTCGGGCATAGCAGCGCCATCTATGTGAATAAAAAGTAATTTCTTGTCTTCATAGACAATGCTTGACTAGGTTTTTAAATTTGCAATAAAACTTCACCTCTTAGCAAAATTATTGTAATATTTCAATAGAATCAATTAAAGCTTTTAACACACAATATACAATAATGTGAACAAAATACTAACGATTTAGCTTTCCTACCTAGTAAAAAAGTAAGCCACTTCTGTATTGCTTGTCACTTTTAGATACCACTTAGTTCTTCTATAAACCTAAATATTGCTGTTATTAACATAATTATGTCAAACAGGAAACTTTTGTACGAACATCTTTGCTTAAAACTTCAAAGCCCTAGTAACTAAAAATAAATGAGAATCATAAATCGTCATCCAACAAACTGTCGATGTCATTTAAAATGCTTTTTTCTGAGCTGTCTATTTTATTCAGTTGTTGGTGACAGCTGACTACCACGTCCGGCATTACTGCGTTTTTGGTCAAATCCAAGTCCAGGTCTGACACGGCAATGTCACTTTCATCCTGATCTTCACTAAGATCCACTACATCTATAGGTTCACCTAGCCTAGTTGTTTCTAAATCTATAATCTCAGTGTCTGAATCGGCCTTATCTAAATCTACAGAATTAATCTCGTTTAGCTCTACGCCTACAATTTGTACTTCAGAATCTGAGTCGTCTGTTTTGTTAAAGTCCAAATCATCGTATTTTGGTTCATCTGTACTTATGTTTGAACTCGACAGTCTGTGTCTTATAAGCCTGGGCTTGGCAGTTTGTCCTGTAAGCTTTATCCTCTTGAATTCGAAACAGTTATCAACAAGTTCGTCTTCTTGTATTTCGTAGACGTCACTTTGCTCTGATATTGTTCGTTTCCTATCGTTGGCATTATCACTCTGCTTATGATCGACTTTAGTTTTGGACGCTGCATGAGCATTACGGTCGAGTTTCTTATACACGATGGAGTTGCTTCTAACGACTTTGAGTATCTTATTGCCCGAGGTAGTAATAGTTTCATGTGTAGAGAGCTTTCTTTTCCTGCTCAGGTTGAGTGTGATGGGTTTACTGTGTAAGATGGTGTCACTTTTCTTCCTGGCTCTGATTTCGTCGAGGGAGAGTACTTTGAAGTCAAGCGAGGCGCGTCGCTCCTGCGCCTGTTTGCCGGTCATCTCGTCAAGCGACACACGCTCGTACTTGTTGGCGAGGTTGGTGCGCACTAGCTTGACCTTGGGATCAGGCGGCGGCAACCCGTCGTAGCTGTAGAAGGCCGCAGACTCCGCCTGTATTTTCTCAAGAAGCAATAACTCCTGAGACTTAGAACGCGCTACTTTAAACGCGTCGTCAGGCGAAACAGTTTTAGTGGGCGTAGACGAGGGCGCGCTTTCATTATCCGACTCTGCAAGAACACACGAACGAACCGCTTAGTCGTACGCGATAATCGAAACTTTCGAAATGATTTTCGTAATTAATTTTGATGCGACCCGTCCGGCAACTTTGCAACTTCGCGGTGTGTTCTCGTAACGTCATCTGAAAGCGACTCTCGAAGGGTGGGCGGTCAAAAATAATTACAAAAATCATATTACGAAACATTTTTATTTACTCGTTGGTATATTAAACACAATTTGATTAAACAAAGCCAAAGTATAATTCTGTTCCGTTACGAGTTCCTATATCAGTTTGAATATTAATTAGCTTAAATGAAAGGTACTAGTCACGCGTTACTAATAATAAACATATTTTGAAATTCTTATTATAAAATAAGACTAAGATTAACATAACAACAACCCCGTATTATTTGAAACAAGAAACTATCAGTAGGCACTCGCGACAGTTGGCAACGCGGCGACCTGGCGCGGCACGCCAGTGTGCGCGCGCGCAGGTCGTTAGTCATATTCCCTCCGTCAACCAAAATGTCATGGAACACAACGTGTAAGTATCAAAAGTGCTGCATTACTAATTTCATTACATTTACCTCACTTTCGCACACATATACCAATCTTAGAAAATTCATTCGGATTCATAACCGATGGTGATCAAATGTGGATGTCAACTTTGACCTCAGTGACTAAAGTTCAAATCCTTCTTCCGATCCCTCACGCCGACATCAATTAATTATAATCAGCGAAGACAAAACATATTAAAGGAAAGCGCTCCACATTCAACAAAATCGGTTAGTAAAACATAGTAATCTTTGCTGACATCATTATGAAATGTTCGACGACCCATCCGAACAATCACGTAGTACATAATGTCTTACTTTCAAGTCTTTTTTCACCATTTTATAAAATAGCTGCGAAATAGAGTTTAGAAATAAGTAATTACGTAAGATAGGTAATACATAGACAGTGATTCGTCCCATAATCGCAGCACATTTCACAAAGACTCCAGCGCTATCCGTATGACAGAAATTTAACTGTCTAACATAAAACATTAACATTCCAACAATTAATCTAAAGGTAAATAAATAGTTTATTAGTATAAAAAGAGACAAGACTACACATTATACTAAATATAAAATGTATTGCTACAGTTACGAGAGAAACCAATTTCTTTTTTTTTTTTTTCAACAGCTGCCTCTTGAAGCAACCTCCCTTTGTACTAATTCATTCTAAAATTATATTCCTAATAACTTCTCAGTACACTTTTCCGCTAATTTATATAAAACTTAACATAATTTTACCTCCATTTTAAGTCCACGAAGAATTTGAAGAAAAAAAAAAGTGTGTAAAACTGAGCATGTTAAAATAATATAAGAAACCTCCGGCTTAATCTATCCCCACCAATCGAGACTATGTTATTTAAATATTGATAAATAGTTTTATACATAAATAATGACTAGGCGTACCATGGACCATAACGCGAACCGATTCCTTTTTTTTTACCTTGTCCTGTTCACTCTTTTGCGATTTTGTAATAAATATAGGAACTTTACTCTCAGTGCAAAAAATATAAGAACTGAATCCTTTTCTTGCCAGATCGTTTTATACAACAAATATATTTGACTAATCGCGTTCAATAAACATGCCGATGTGCTATCGTAGATACGGTAAATCGGAAGCGTTACCAGACTTTAACAAACACCGCTAAGCAATCGAATGCTCTTTTTTTTGTTAGCTTATCTCTTTTTTAATCTTTCTAAATTGGTAATATGATCTTAAGCACGTTTTTTTTTTGTTATACGGGAGTCACAGCTTTATAATTCATGCTATAAAGCTGTGTTTCCCGTTGCGTATACCTAGAGATACATTTTTTTTTTTCATTTTATTAGCTCTATCTAAATTTCATGGTGCGAATATATAAAGTATTGGGGGCAGGTAGCAGTGGGTACCTTTATAAACTGCCAAAGCCCCTTAAAACATCCTACATACTAACATACAAACAATTTAAAAAGGCATAAAGCTGTTTTTTTTTTCATTTTTTTTTCACCTATGTTAATGAGTTACAATAATCGTGTATATATATTTTTATTTGTATTTTATATGTTATTAAACCTATTTATTATGTACTTTTCTATCATAGACAAAGATTATATCAACATCTATTTAAAAAAGTATTGCAGTGATATTTTGAGAGAAAACTGAATGTTTTTTTCTTAAAATATGACTGTAACTGTCTATCTATGTGATATAAATTGTTATATAACGATACAGTAAATGAAAAAGCGAGAGATATTAATGAATCTAATTAGCTAAGATATGAAATAGATTATATTCTCTAATTTATTGCACATACAAAAATACCAACGTCGCTTTTTCTCCATATTATTTCTTGAATAAGTGTGAGAAGAGAGCTATCATAAATTCTTCGTGAGTCAAATATAACCTCACCTTGTTTAATCATTGTCTATGGTATAAAAAAACAGCTAAACATTGTCTAAGTTAGAGTCAACCAAAAAGCCGCCTCTTCCGGCAACATAAAAAAAAAACAATATTGTATTTCGTTAAATTAATTTTGGATCCAGTTTCTAATGTAACCGCCCAAACTCGTTAAATCCGCACCCACCACAATAATATTGAATACAAAACTCACGAAACTGAATCCAACTATAACTATACAATAAATACTATATTAATTGACTATTGGCGAAATAAAAACAATAATAATACCTTCCATAAACAGGTGTTAAGACGTCACGTCGCGAACTGGGTGAACAAAAGAAATGTATTTTCTTTCTACAAAAGTTAAAATTAATAAAGCGGCAAGTTGTGACCCACCCGCGTAAAAATATATAAACAATAAATTCCCACTTCGCTAGCGACGACAATAAACGTAGGAAAAAACTCTTAACCAATAACATGTGAATAAAGTAGATATATATTTTTAAGTAATAAATCTAACACTTTCTCGGTCGTTTTTTTTTTTCACATAAATATGTTTTTTATTGGCACAACAAAGGGTTGAATTCTAAAAAATAATATTGGAACCCTTTCAATGCGATCTACGACCATGAATTTGTCGAGAGGATCTAGTCAGCAGTGCCATAATATACATAAAGCATAGTGTTATATTTAGAAAACAATAAATGAGCGTTTGAAATTTAACATCGTTAATGCTTAACCCTACGCACACCGCCCATAACTTGACAATGCAGAGTTTTCAACTACCGAATTATTATAATAATGCATGTCAGGCTCGCTGTCCACTGAAGCGTATCAATCAATCAACTCTGGTGTAAGGACATAAACAACGAACCAATTTTCCACATAGTAAGAAGAATGCATTCAAGCAACACTTATCAAGTCTTCGAGTTACATGGGAATAGGTATAGGCAGTGCATTGTACGACTAAATTAAATATAGTGCCGTTTACAGGTCGAAATTATTGATAGCGTCAAGTACGCGCGCTTCAGTGGACAATGAACCCTAATGTTACAACCACATCGCCAGTAAGCGGTTGGCTCAAACATTAGACTTAGTGTCTGCGAGCCGTGATAACGATATTACCAGCATATCTCTAAATGTCTATTGAAAACTCAAGTGCATTATTACATAGTTTTATTAATTTACGTTTGGCTACAAGATTCGCTAATAACATTATTTGGAAAGACATCAAAATTACATTCTCGTCAAACAAATCCAAAGTGTCCATCAAAGTCGTGTATATAGTTTATATACCTAACCATTCACTTTCCAACTTGCATATCATTTATACGATTGCTTTTTATATCACATAAAATCATGACGTATAAAACTTGCTTGCAATCCTTTATCCAGTGCTCTTAAATAGAAGAATGTAAAGTACAATGCCACATATGGAGAATATTCATACTACATAATAATATACTAGGAAACAATTCACCATCAAATAGCTTTACCCACTTTTTCCTTACTTTATCTTACATCACTGGTCCGAATTTAGTCCAAACTTATACTTATTTTGATGGCTTTTCAAATTAGTGACAGCAAATCGAGCCGTAAGCCCCAATCATACAATTTGAGAAGTCTGTTTGCTATCGCCGCCGACTCGGCATCATCGCTGGTTCACACATTACACTATAGCCCCAACAATGACATGAGTCCAAAGCATTTCTAGAAGATTCCACTTTCAAAGTACCACATCACATTGTGGCAGCTAAGACAACCGTAGCACGTACCCTCATTAGTTTTACAGAAATAGTTAACTCCTATAAAATAATCACTTTATCAAAGAACCATTAATTCACACAACCAGTGCTTTGACAGCAGCAATCGTAATTTCAACCATAGTTAAAATTGACTTTCTACATCGAATTTCCTATACCATTTATTTCTTTTTAGGGGCCGGTCCAAGCCTTCTTAAATGAAACGTGAAACACTAGTTTCCTATACCAACGTATATGGTGAAAGATTGCTTCATTCGAGACTTCTGGGTCTCATTAGCAACAAAACTTCTAAGGAAGTATAGCTACTTTCTACATCATCTTTAACAACATCAATAATAACACCGAACACAACCATAGCTTGCAGTGGACCGGCTCCCCTCGGTTGTGGAATCTTTTAGAGCTGAGCTGGTCGGATGGTGTCAGTCGTAGCATGGAATCGAGTTCTCAAATCGTCTGGCGGGGGCTTAGTACATGTAGTTTCAGTAGAGGCGCATACCTTCTTCGAAGTTGACGACGAGGGGGTCTACGGGCATGGGCGCGTAGGGGTTGGCGGGCTGCTCGTGCGCGTGCGGCGGCAGCACGCGCCGCCCGCTCAGCAGCTCGCTGGACGCCGGCAGCACGCCCAGGATGGCAGAGTCCAGCACCACTGCTGGGGGACCGAAGCCTTGTATACTTTATATAAGGAATCTACTTCATCAAAATCTTAAATTCATTCACTGACAGACATCGCACAGCAAGAAGAGCATTTTAGAAGCATGAAATTTTACGCAAGAGTTTCAACCCAAAATGTTTAAGCAAACATTTCATCTATTTTCCGTCAAGTTTAAATAATGTTTGTCAGTCTTTAATTAAATAAGGGTACTTTATGTTAATTATTTTATCTCACATTGAATCTATTTTTCAATTATACAATAATTTAAATTATTATATTGGTATTGCCAGACGGCTATTTAATGTTTTTTCCGCCATGTAAACAAAGCTAAGCATGCCTTATTTAACACAATTCGTATATACAGATTTGTTATCATACTCAAACAAAAATAGTGTGTATTGCGTGTACATCGAACGTGACACATCAACATCACACGAGTGGTAAATTAAACTGGAAACTATGAATGGTATAAATATATTTTGCAATAGGTACATAATTACGTAACGTCACGAGAAACTATAGCAGTGCTGGCCCAGTGGTAACGGCCGCGACTTACGAGTTGTAAGTCGTGGGTTCGAATTCAGACAGGCGCTTTACTTTGTGTAAAAAATTTCATTACCACTGCTCTCAAAACGTGAAGGAAAACATCGTTAAGAAACCGATATGTTCTAGAACCAAAAAATTCGAAGATATGTGACATCTACCAACCCGTACATATTGGGCCCGCGTGGTTGTCTACAGCCCACTCCTTTTCGAAAAGAAGAAGCTTGAGTCCCAACAGTGGGAACATTTAGGCTGACTATGCTATTAAGAGTAGGTACACGTTTGTTTGATAATGGGGGTTTTCGTGAAAATTTACGACACCAGTTGGCACCACTTTGACAAGAGGACTTCCATTTCGACAATGAATATAAAATATATGATGACGTTCATCATTCGATTCATTCATTCGTTCATCATTCAGTCATGACTAAAGAAAATATAGGCTCTTTGACAGGGACCTGACGTGTCAGTGCTGCCACCTAGCGAACGTCATTTCAGAAAACCCTCAGTGTGCTACGGGTTTTTGCCATCTTTTTTTGGGCCCGCTTGGTAGATTGCAGCCCATTCTCTGTCACCGAGATGAGGCCTGTGTCACGGCAATGAGAACATTATGGGCCGATTATGCACGAGAAACTACAGAATACCATGTGCTAAAATGTGTATTATCACATTGTTCAACACTATGATAGTTTAGGTAAACGAAATGAAAATAGGCTTTACTGTTTTTCCCGCGGGAAAATTTCATCAACAGTGGCCGTTGAGGCTTCATTTATACTAAAACTAGCTGCGCCCCGCGGTTTCACCCGCATGAGCGTCGATCCCGTGGGAATATCTGGATAAAAACTATCCTATGTGTTATTCTGATGTATAAGCTTTATTACTGTAAGGTTTCATTAAAATCCGTTCAGTAGTTTTTGCGTAAAAAAGTAACAAACACACTCACAAACTTTCGCCTTTATAATATTAGTGTGAAGTGCAATCTGTGCGATAGCCAATATAGCCATTCGTAATATTTTCGACGCTCATTTATCATTGCATTGAAAAGCCTAATACTGTCCAGGTCCACTGCAGGGTAAAGGCATCTCATATATTATGTGAAGGCATGAGCATTGATCTCAAGGTGGGTTGGCGATTTCAGACTTATATTAATTTATAAGTCCAGATTTCCTCACAATGTTTTCCTTCACCGATGACAGTGTGTTCACGATAAACTTAAGTACATATGAATTGAAAAAGTCACATTAATGCTTGGCCCGTACAACCTCGTACATGAGAGGCGAGGCCCTAAATCACTGGGACATCACGCCATTTTCGTCACTATTTTAACCTAAAAATATAAGCATGAGTGTTACCTTGGCGCTGTTGCTGCCACAGCAGCGGCACTGGCGCTGGGGCAGGCACGGGTGGTGGTACACCTCCCATGGGCGGCTGCTCAGCAGACACGGGCTCCGGCACGTTCACCGACGTCGGCACTTGCTGCTATTGGGAACGACGCGATAACGTTACTTCGTGTGTGGAGGTGGAATAGGTTTTTGTGAAAACCAGGGGGGCCTAGCTTGGAAGACGACGGGATATCCATCAACTTGGGCAGAAGGACCACCTCAAACTTAAGAAATGGTTTGACAATAGATCGCCAACCTTAGAGACAAAGATGTTGAGTCTGTTTTCTAACCAGCACTTATGGTTTTCGAAATGGGACTCAACTACTCGGTGATAAAAAATATGTTAAGTGAAGTCCCAGAAGGGATTTTGCTACTTCTTCAAACAATCAACATTAATGAAATAATCGAGTTAAAAGATGGACAAAAATATTAATAACATGATGATTGGTGGTTTTCAAGCCCTTTAATTTGACTGTTTAAATTAGATTATAAAAAAATGGGTTACCTAATAGCAACAGATGTTAGTGTGTGTAAATTCAGTCAGATATACACCATGCCTCTTTAGTAGCCAGGAAAACTTTCAAGGGTGATACTTTAGTCTTAAACTTGCAAAACAAACATTTTCCCATACGAACTCGAAAATTAGGTACAGGCTTGTGATGAAAATTTAAAAAATAGATAAAGTGCGTTAAGGGTATGTAGACGAGTATCACCCCTGAAAGTTTTCCTAGTTTTCTAGTAAAAAAGGCACCGTGTATGGCGTGTAATGTATGTGTTGTCTCACGGGTTGAGGCGGCGCCGGCTGGCTGGGCGCGATACCGTCGGTGCGCGCGTCGGGGTTCTTGTGCATGAACGGACAGTGGATCTTACGACAACCACCCGGCTGGTTCTCCCAATAGCATGGGATCTGCTTGCGGTTTTTCTAGAATATGACAATTTTGTTCTATTTATTAGAAGGAAACTTACACTTTCCGTTCGTCGTATTGGTGTGGATCCTGAAGATCTCGCAGGCACCGCAGCAGCATTTGTCAAGGTCACGCCTATTTTGTGAAATACGACAAATTCCAAAATAAAGCAGACATTTGTTTTCTTTTCATGGAAGGACCACTCAAAGCTAAGTCAAATCGCAAAGCTTGCAGGGAAACGTTTTGTTGTGGTTATCAACAACATCAAAGACCTCATGCATAGCTTTCCATCAGGCGTGACCGAGGTCAAGAGCAGGCCAATTCAGCAATAAATAATTTAAAAAAATACTATGAGTCAGCTGCTCTATTCCTATTTTTGAGCTGAAAAGTTTGTCATAGGTTCCGCGGTTTACATGCTGCCAGCATTCTGACGAACGAGCTTACACATAAGTATACAAACTCGCGACAACGGCTCACGGTCGCACGGGCTTGTAAACAAAACAAATTAGCTTCTGCCCGCGACTTCGTCCGCGTGAAATTTCACCCTCCCCCCATTCACCCTCTTAGGGGTGAATTTCGAAAAACCCTTTCTTAGTGGATACCTACTCTTCACAAAGAACACACCCTCCAAATTTCTTGTCTCTAGGACAAGCGGTTTAGGCTGTGTATTGATATATCAGTCAGTCAGGACTTTGAATTTTATATTATATACATATAGATAGATAGATAAGAGCCCGTGCTATAACAGAAAACGTGCGAAAATGTGCACGCACATCCAAAGGTGTAAACACCGCCTTCGAAATGCGTCACAATGTAGGTTTCTTTTTTTTCTGCATATCAAAAAAGTAATACCCCTAACTAATTTAATCCCCAGTGTATTAATGATAGGAAATAAAGAATTGATTAAAATCGTGTAATTCTTATCACCAACAACATATTATGCTTATCTTTCGTTTTAATGATATGATGGTCTGATGGATTATTGTACCGCAATAGAAGGCCTATTGCGGTACAATAATCCATCAGACTGAACTAGTGACCGAAAGAGTGGTTAATAAAATATGAGTTCAATGTTTGTAGTTCAAAGTCAAATGTTTGAGTTCTGTAAACTCTGTATGAATGAAGGTTGCACATCACCAAGTTGCCAGTATTTCTAGGTTCTCAGAGGCTCGAAATAGGTGCACATCAATAAAGCAAAGGTGAACTCATGAATTCTCCCCTGTTACCTGGTTCGAGATTTAACTGTTGAACTCCTACAAACTAGTTTTATGGATTTAACTTCTATCTTTTGACTTCATACTGTATGCCATCATCAACAGAGTACAATTTTGCACTTTGTTTCTGATAGCTTGTCCGAAGAAACATGTTGCCAAAATTAAATAACCTTAACATCCACCTAGCTTTTTCCCCAATTATGTTGGAGTCGGCTTCCTGTGTAACCGAATGCAGCTGAATATTATTATTTTAGATGGAGTGACTGCCTAACTGGCGTCCATAACCCATTGGATGTTCAACCATCCACGGACCAGCCTCAGCAAGCATAGTATAACCTTCCATCGACCCTTGCGGCTGTTATTATTTAGCCAGAAGGCCCTCTCTCATCAAATCTCTAACGTTTGTTGACCAAAATAAACAGGTTGTATTGGTTGCCAGGACAAGAGGTAACATAAACTTGAGAACAATTTACTGAGGCTTGAACAGGCTTACAAGAAACCAGCACTGACCTACTTAAACTTTGGAGTTACAAGTGCAGTAGTTACATAATCATTGATAAATGTAATGCAAGGAAATTAATTTCTAATACATAAAGATAAGAAACTAGTGTTGTATATGCACAGCTATTATGGAAGTTTCGTAAATACAAGTTATCAGATATACAAAGTGGTTAAAAAATGGTTGGCATTCTCTTTTTGGATAAAGAAAAAGAGCATTTCCAAATGGCAATTTCTGTAGATTTATGTATTTACATAATGTTGAACTGTTTAATTCTGAATATTTGTGAAACAAAAAAGGAATATGATTTTACAAGTTTCAGTGGCCTGAAAGTACTACAACTACTGCCTACTAGAATAAAATGGAATATAATCTCCAATATGAGACATCTACCCGTTATGTTAACTAGAACTTATGAAACAGGCCTGTGTATCATGTAATGAAAATCTGAAAGAATATCACTACCTACAATAAAGATGTTCTCACTAAATGACAACAAACCCTGGAGCTAATATAGCTACCAGAGTATTGACCAAATTGGCTTATATCCCATTTTGGTCCTTACTGGTCTTCTGTCTTGTAACCTGCTTTCTGCAGTCTTTATTATTTCCTTTGTCTTAAATATCTTTCAGAATAATTATGACATTTAGGGCTGATTTTTTCATCACCACATAACTTTTATTCGAGGAATAAAATTGATGTCTTGACAGTTTTTGTATGAAATAACTGTCATAATTTCAAAATTATTCCTTAGAATAGTGTTAATGGATGATTGAAAAATTATTTATTTGAGTAACCTAAAGATTAGTACCACATCTTTGACAAACTTGTATCAAATAATGTCCCCAAGTTTGGTCACACCAATAACAAAAACACAAAATCTGAAGAAAACATATGCAACATTACATAATGTCACTTACATCTACTTCCATACATACCCTCAATTCCATGTGACGTAGTTTGCAACGTTTATCAAGGCACTTGCCCTGCTGCCAAGCTGTGCACATTGTCTCGCACCCCAGCGCTGACGGTTCATGGCGAAACACACAGTTGTCCCCCTTCATAACAGATAAAATAAGTAACTTACTGGACAATTTGTAAAATATTGTAGCAAGTTATTACATTACTTGTACACCACATGTAATGTGATATTTGCTCCTTGGTTTAAACCTAATTACTGGCTGACAAGCATTCGACACATGTGTTGTTATTTAAAAAGAAACAAAAGCTAGATGTAATGGGTTTACTTGACATCATGATATGCAAATAAACAGAACTTTGACCCATCCAGGATATGTTCCAAGATATTTTATGAGACACCAATTTCAATTGGAGGCATATTTTTCATGTTAGCTTCGGGAACAACAGTATCCAACATCTATTTCCTTGAATACAGCAAAATAGGTGAGGTCTTCAAGAAATGTGCTGTTCTTTCATTAATTGGTACAGAATTATTGCTGTAACATAAATTTATTGGTCTCATTCCTTGGCATTACCTTAATCCTCAAGAAATATGTGATAAGTTTCCATAGATATCTTACTATCAACTGACAATTTGTTAGCCAGCATGTAAAAAAGGTCACCAATGCTAATTTTACCCTCAAATACCTAATAGTTTCATGACAAAACATGCTAGTATTGTTGTTGTCACTTTTGTAAAAATTCGAGTAATATTCGATAGATTTCTTTCAATGTCAATAAAACATTCTAACCATAAAATATTAAATGAAACAGTGCATAACACGTTAGCTTCCATGATTTTTATTAGACTCGGAATATAAACAATATGACAAGAGTTTCATAGAATATTTTAATCATGAATATTTTCTTACCTTCGTGCATGTGGAGTAGTAGTAAAAATAGCAATCGTTGAATTTCCGTGGAGACTCCATGGTGTTATCCGCCGTAGAGGGTCTGTGAAATATTGGGTACACCGTCTTTAATGCCGACACCAAATTTTTTAGTATTACTCAATAGACACTGTTATACGCTACAAAATACGTCACGAGAGTAGTCTAGTGGATCCAATTTATAAATAACACATACAATAAGGCTGTAGTTACGTTAAAACTAAGATTTTTCCATTTTGACAATACGTAAAGCACGGCGCGGACAAACAAGTTCCAAATTAAAAACTATCAATATGTCAAATCCAGATTGCACACTTTACTCACCGCGTATTAGATAAACTAAAAAAATAATTAAATTATACAACGAATATCTACACAATAACGCTATCTAACACAAAATAATATGAACGTCACTATTAGAAAGAAGATGTAGTAGATATGGCGGACATGTGGCGGACTTTCATTTCGTTTCGTCCGCCCCACCGTTTGATTGGTTGATCACTTGTCTATTTTGTACCATAGAGTAATATTTTACTTTTTCGTAGTAATCGAGATTATGACCAAGTCTTAGTACAGGCGCAAGTTTTTATCGTGGAAAATTATTCAAACGACTTCAACTTGATGGCAATATCAAACAATTGAAAAAAAATATTTTTGTACAAACAAGACTGTGAAACAATATTTGAAAATTAAACGGGTGTTTTGATTTGCAGCTGAAACATTTGGAGAATATATACATATCAGGTCCCTAACTATTCAGGTCGGACCGCCGCTGCAGTGCAGTTTTCCGCTTAGTGCGGTCTTACGTTGTCTTATAATACGTATGCTACTCACCTACCGACTACCAAGAGTACCAACCCTCAACTAAAGATAACTGAACAAAACTCAAATTAATGCGATTCACTCCTTAAATTCTCAATCGAATTCACAATGACCAGGTAATTTATTTTTTGTAAAATACCTAATATAAAATAACAGCACTGCGTTGAGATCAAGGAATTAGGGGATAGTACTAGTAAGGGCCGAGGCATCTGCCTAGTCGCACAACGACGACAACGACACGACTACATGGAACACATTTTAAAAATCCGAAGATTTCAACTAGGGATGCATCCGATACCGATATATCGGCGATACTTCAGATTTGCCGATATATCGGTATCGGCGATATTTTTATGGCCGATTCAACGATACTTTTCAAATTTCGGGCTTAAAAAATGTAACGTAAACGCGCGTGTTGTCCCGTCTATTTCGTCGCAAACGAGCCACGAACTAACTATGCTCGGGGAAACCCCGCGCTTTATTCAGTGTTTTGTTTCGCCCGCCCGCTTTGGCCTCGCACTCGCACATCTATCCCATTTCGTAAGGTTGAATGTTGTTGCGCATAGTATTTTTCCATGCAAATAAGATTAAGAATTACATATCGTAATTGTTTGTGTATTGTATGTCATTTATAACTAGTCGTTTGAGTCAAATAAAATAAATAGTAGTTATATCAACTTCAAAACACAAAAGTGCTATATGGAATCACTTTGAACTTTCAACGATTGATAATTCCATAAAAATCTTATAAATGTTAATTTTGATTACTAAAACTATTAATTAATTGTGTCTTATTTAATCTACCTTCCTTTTTGAATTCAGTAAGCGTATCGGTATCGGTATCGGTATCGCCGATATTTTTAAGAGAGTATCGGTATCGGTATCGTATCGGCAAAAAGGCGTATCGAGGCATCCCTAATTTCAACCCATAGAAATATAAAAAAACTTCTTTCTTTTAAGTACCTATATCCAATGTTCCAACCCCTCCAATAATTATAACGAATTTACAACAATCTGAGCGAAGAATCTCCTGTTTCTTGGCTCAGATTGTTCTCAATTCATCTACCTAACCAAGTGACTGGCAGACGTGGTCGCAACCCAATGATTTTGAGGGGGTCACCAGGGTGCCGAGGAATACTTTTAGGTAGATACTTCTCCAGCTCCACATTACTTGTGTACAGCTTTTAGATGTTGCCAGCACTTTTTGTTAAATAGTAGGTATAAGAACAGTGGATTACGTAGGATGCGAAGGGCGAGCGAAGCTAGCTCGAAAATTTTAACAACCCGCCTCGGATAAGTTAGGTTTTGTTTTGTATGTTCAAACAGAAATTAGAGTTACATTATCGACTTATGCAGGAAATCCCAAGCAACCAAATAAAAAATTGTAGAATGCAAGAGCGAGCGAAGCGAACGCGAAGAATTTTCGCACTCTCGGATAGGTAACATTTTCTTTTTATCATTCCAAAAGAACTAGTAATTAGTTGCTTTGTCATCTTATGAAGAAAAGTTCAGGAATCAAGAGAATGTAAAATGTAAGAGCGAACAAAGTGAGCCTAATCTTCAGGAAGAAGTCCATAATAAATACCTAATATGAACTTAGAACATTAAAATTAAACCTAACTATGAATGACATTCAGGGCACCGACATTATTTACTAAATTTTTGTCCATAAAGACTCTATTTGTCGCTAATAAATAAATAAATGCCAAATAATGGTGCCTGTTTTCTTAGACATCGAAATCTCAGACCCAAATTTGTTAATAATCAACTAAAATATGCCAGACCTTGTAACCGTTGAGACTATTTTAAGATTCCTTTGATAAGATTTATCCAGCTTAGGCGACCTCGCTATTATTGAAAAGACACGAGGCCGCCCACACCACCCACGACTTGCGACGCCATTGGTCTTATATATTCTCCATAGGAAACAGAATTTAGTCCAGAGTGGCATGGTCACGGACACTCAGGGATCAATCCTTGTGGAAGGTGCTCCACCCTCAATCATTACAAGACCTAGGATATTATAGTGCCCTCGATGTAAGGCTAAGACAGGTTAAATCACAGACTATATGGAGATGCTAGGTTAAATTGTCTTGGTCTAAGCGCGTAGGTGATATTCAATCATTCGCCTAGCTTTTCGGGAGAGCAATCAAAATATCTATAGTTCTAGTTCTGATCGCCTGGCTATAAAAAACATGTGCGAATGGGGAACCCCCGTCAGGAATGAAGTTCTTTACGCGAAACTCGCACGCCAGGACTCGAATACATAAAAGATAATCCACCATCTTGGATTTACATTTTGACCTCTATTACCTTCAGCGCCCTCGAAAACCTTGAAGACCGAGGGGGCATACCGCTTTTTCGTTTACGTGATGATTTGTACGTACCGTTTAGGTACTCCTACCGCAACCTGCGTTAAAGAACTGCGATCTGTTTTCAATTTAGGTAATTGAATATAAGCATTTAAATTTAACTGTCGCGCCGCGACTCCTGCGAAGTACCTAAGTTAAACAAGCATATTACTTTAGATACAACGGGGTCAAACTCTTCGAGGTGTTTATTCAAATAAATTGTTCTCACTTAGTCACCAAGAAGCTTATGTTAAAGCTTGTATTATAAGCTTCTTGGTTCTTCACGATAAAGTAGCACCAGTTCATCATGTTTATTTGCACACATGGAATTAGTATGTCATGTCATACTATGTTGTTGTTGTTCGCCGAGGAACTCGAGGATTTTTACGGGCACATATAGTTAACGCCGACGGTTAAACCAACATACGGACTGTATATTGTGTTGTTTTGGTAGGTATTGACCTTAGCTATCACCCCCTGCAGTATGTCGTGCTATTTACTGGACACCCTGTATATAGTGAAGATGGCCATCGAGCCGAATGAACACGCCACGACACGGAGGACAACCCGGATTTCGACCATGCAGTACGAGATTAGGGCGGCTCTCGAACAGCTAAAGAACAACAAGGCACCTGGGGATTACGGAATAACGAGAGCTCATTTTCTAAAGCGTGCGGGGCTCTAGTCCTGAGAGAGCTAGCGAGTCTCTTCAACTTCGTCATCCAAGAGGATATTACGCACGAGGCGTGGAGCAGAGGTGCGGTGGTTCTGTTCTTCTATTTGTCAAATTTCTTTAATAGATTTTCAACTTTATCGCTAAAGTATAAGGTTCAAACATGATTGGGAAATTTTGACAGTTTCGGGTAGCTTGATGGGCTGGCGTCTTGAACTATCAAGTGACACGTCTGGCCGAGTCCAATCCACATCGAAGGGTCGATTCTCGAAGCTATGAAGGAGTAGGTATGTCTTTCTAAGGCAAAGTCATCTGGGTCGGTAGACACAACTTTGACAAAGAAGCCGACAGAAGAGAGGGGTTGAGCAATGTTTTGAAAGTCTTCTCGTCGCCAATTCCGTAGTGTTTGAAGACTATAAGCGTCCTGCCCATTATAACATACAATGCCGAAATGTGGACACTGACAGTCGGAGTGGACAACAAATTCAAGGTCGCTCAGCGCGCTATGGAGCGGACTATGCTCGGTTTTTTAACCGGAAATAACGGACCAACGATAGTGTTTGTATAGATTGTAACGCACATGAAAAACATAATTTCGTAGTGCAAGAGTTACAAAGAAGACGCTTTTGAGTGTAGGTACCTACCCGGTCTACTAGAATTCCTAGGTAAGTAACCCCAACGAAAAACCAAATAGTGCAACAAGCGGCACCCGATTCCACAATGTTTTAGTTCCTATAAGTATTATTTATAAAGTACCTACTCTGGGGCTGTGTAGTTGTATACGGAGAGCTGTGCGGTTTGTTTGCCAGCCACGCATCCGTACGCCACATATGTGACGTAACCGTGGGTCACAGGTCAGTGGACGATCCCGCCTATATTTTTAGGGTTCCGGACAGTGGAGTCTTAGTAATAGGGTCCCGTTTTACGTTTGGGCGTAAAACGGGACCCTATTACTAAGACTCCGCTGTCCGTCTGTCACCAGGCTATATCTCATGGACCGTGATAGCTAGACAGTTGAAATTTCCACAGATGATGTATGTCTGTTGCCGCTATAACAACAAATACTAAAAACAGAAAAAAAATTAAGGGGGCTCCCATACAACAAACGTATTTTTTTTGGTGTTTTTGCCTTGTGGTACGGAACTCTTCGTGTGCGAGTCCGACTCGCACTTGGCCAGTTTTTATACAAAGCGAAGTTGCTATGGAGCAGCACTTTTATATAAGTGTAGGGACGAACTTTCCTGAAGGGGTTCCATGGCACCAGTGGGACCTGAACCCATCGCGCCATTCCCGTTCGGGTACCTACAAAAAACCTACCTAGGAAAATTTCCACACATCGCACCGCCAACTTCCAACTTAGTATGCGGGTTGCAGACCACGAGCTAAGTTAGTCTAACTTAGCTGGCATAGCTGATAATAGTTTTTCATACTTGTGTGACCGCAAACTAAGTAGAAGTATGAAAAATTACCTCAGCTATGCGAGCTAAGCTAGACTATCTTAGCTTAGCTCTTGGTCTGCAACCCGCATTACGGTCGGAATGCAAGCAATATGTTACTTGCATACTTTTGAGCAAGTTATAGAATGTGTATTGGTGTGCAAGTAGAAGTTTGATCGTCAATATGGAGTACCTACTCAGGATATCCTTCAATTCAAAACAGATTCTCAGTGTTGTATGAACTTTATTTATAATAATTAATATTACATCATGATTTAAACATTAATTTACATAATACAATAAATAAATGCTCACGATAATCAATATGAAGTCATGTTTAAAAAGCGAATGTTTATACTAAAGACAATAATATAAACTAACCTAATTTAACAAATCAAAATTGGAATCAAGAATAATGTTTCGAATAAAATGAAATCTAAAACAAAAAGGGCTGTTTCACGATAGTTTCTGTAGTGTAACGTTTTATAGTAATCGTAAAGAGTGAGTTTCTTAACCATAATTATGCAATTCAATTGATTTTTTTTTTTTTTTTAATATCGTGTATATTGTTTTTATTAAACTTATGTAATGAAACTACTTCAAACTCATACTATATGTTAATTCAATAAACAATGGAAAATAAAATAAAAAAAAACCACTGAAGTGTTTTTTTTTTAATTTTATTTTCCATTGCGTTCATTATCTAACTCAATAGGTACAAGAGTTCAACAGGACAGGTATTGAGTTTCACATCCCAAAACAAGAATTTAATTTTTTTTTTCTTTATTTGTGGGCTAAGCGCGCCCTGCGATGCGATTTTTTTAATTGCATGATCAGTATGATCACGCAAACATTTTCAAGCGATTATTTATCTCAGTACGTGGACTGTAGTATATTGGTATTGTTCACAGATTGGCGATTATTTTCGTCAACGATTATACGAGTGTGCGCGCTTCGCCTTAGAACAAACTTATTATGAGTGTTGGATTAAAAGGGGGAAAATGAATGAACACATTGGCAGATAGTTTGGTGAAAATGGACAAACAATTTTGTACTCAAAAATCCAATACTGGGAGGAATGTATCGATTATATTTTAGCTGGTTAATGAAACGTGGGGTACTAAAATATATTAATATATGGCCTCATCTCAGCTCTTAAAGTTTTCTAACAAACCTACTGGATGACGACTAGTCGCGCATCAATGAAACTAAACTCAACACTCCGAACACAACTCTTCAAACATCAATCATTTAGTAAAAATAACAACAAATTAGAAGGTGAATAAGATGGTTGTTGCTATGGCTAGTAAGCGATAAAATTGTTAACATCGTAAACGAAACGTAATCATTAAGGAGGAAGCGCCAGGGTAGCTCGCGAAACCCGAATTTTATTTCATGAAATAGTCATTAAATATCGCGGGCTACTCTGTCTCTTACTCAAAAATAACATTAATTTCTCTATCTAAATACCAACCCCTAAAAAATATAAATGACGGGTCTTTTGATCTTTACGCTGTTTATCGCCCAACAACCAACCATTTCACCCTAAACGAGTATTGCTAAATCATACAGCAAATTCTTAAAACAGTCTTCGAACACAAACAACCGAAAACTCGACACAAATCCAATTAAAAAATACATAAAAAATTAACTTACATAACATGTTATCAGTATACATGACCTACGTCAATAATAGTTTTCAAATCGAATGAAAACTACATTGAACAATCATTATAGATACAAAACTAGGGTCATTGCTCTCGCTAAAGGCTATTTAATATCATTCATTATTATTATTATTTAAACATTGATTATTGTGTTGATTGGCTAAGGGATACATGTATTACGTTACTACTACGTTATCATAGTAAAAACACTGACTAAACATTTTATGTTGTTTAAATAATTTGGTTTATACATTGGAAATTTAATTTTCTACACCACAGAAGTTAGTACCATACGATTTTAATTTTAGCTATAAACATTTCTTTTTAGATACACTTGGCCCACTGACCTCTATTAGAAAATTACGTTGGACTAAATATACTATACGAAATGACAGCTGTTTTTTGTGCCGATTCAAAGCTCTCGAGGTTCTCAGGAACTAAAATTCAAATAAATAAAGTTGTGAATGTTCCATGTCGATAATGTGTTGATAATTTTCTTTCAGACAGTGAGTAATTTTAAATTTACGTCTTTCAAATAGAAAATTAATGTCGCTAGAAACTTCTGCAATTTGATTAGCCAAAACAAATAAATTAGCAAATACTAGTTTCTAATTTCAAAAGATAAATATTACTTATATGTAATGTTTACTTGTTTCCGAAGTAAACACCTAACATCGAAATAAAACTTGCCATCTACAATGTACTGTATACTTTTGCATTTTCATTTTAATTAAATACTTAATATCAGATTTTCTATCGACTCAACTAAGCAGTTATGGCTCAACCATAGTAGTTTTTAGGCTAAATTTTAAGCCTATATCATATCCTCATATTTAAAGCTCACTGATCTGATCGTAATGCGCTATATAACTTTACTAAGACACTATCCACTAGTTTATAGCTTGCGATCTGACCGCGTCCTAATTAATTTTCAGTTAATCTTTGCAGCAATTATTCTATTACTAAAAAATGAAGCATAAAAATAACTGGTGATTCGATTTTTTCTCTTAAGTAGTAAATTACTCTCAGTGGTTAAAACGATCGATTAAGTTCATGAAAGTATTTTGTTAGCAAAGGATATGTCCCATCTCTAATATTAGTTCCACGGACCCTCGCGTTGCTATCAGCGCCAAAATGGCGAAAATCAAATGGCTTCATTTTGTCAACGATAGTATGAAGTCCAGCGTACTTGTATAATACAGGTCAGTGACTTGGCCTAGTGAAGAACAAACGGAGAATATATTTACAGCAAAAACAATTTTTGAAACAATGAAAAAACTTCGTTTACCTCAGAGAAACAATTATTTTTTTCAAATAATATCTGCCTGTTATAATTTCATTGTATACAGGGTTATTTTAAATTGACTAGCTAAACTTCGCAGATGCGATGGGTCAATATCTAAACATGATAAAACAAAAAATGTATGAATTTGATGTTTTTTTTTGTGATGTCATGGACTGCAGTTATTGTAGTCACTTAAAATGTCTCTTTAGTTAGCCAATTTTAAATAAACCTGTATAGCCATTGGTAAATAAATATTGCCATTTACTTCTACGTATGAAACGTGAATGGGGCAAGACTGCTTACAGTACAAAATACATGATTTTTGTTCATAGGTGCGACACAGAGTAAAACAAATGGATGACTAACCCACGTGATGTCAGTAGAAACACAATGTAAAATGCCGCGCTGGTCACAAATTGGAATAACGTAGGCGGTTTCCACCAAAGCGAAGAAGAGAGATGACCCAAGCTAAAGGCAATAGGTTTGCATCACCGCGACATCATCTCTCCGCCTACATAGCTTAATTCCCATACATCTTCGTGACATGTACGGAAATGAGAAGAGATGTCTTGTGATCGACCGCTACAATCATATTTCTTCGTTCAGCACTCCATTTGCTTACTACTCCGTGAAAGTGCGACATTGAGTGCAATGAAACACACAGTGGGAAATACATTTGTGAACATTATTATTATATTGTATCCAATGTGCCTTTGAGTTGACCGGGTCTAAGTTAGGAGCACATTATTCTAATTATAGTAATATTCGATCGTCATTTCAATAATCTCATCATTTGTTTGGAATTTCGTTACAAGTCTCTTGTTAATTTATTTTTGGGAGTTATCACGGTTTTTCGTTATCAGAGTGCGAAGAATAAAACTCTAGTAGTCTTTACACACGGCACACGCTTAATTTTAACATCCAATTTCTCACTGTTTCACTAACATAGATAACCGGCAAGGAACGCATGGTCAGCAACAACTGTGTTTTGACTATTGGGAATTACATTAAAATAATGTTAGTGAACGTTTATTAATATTCAGATAATAGTCAGTATTGTTAGCTCCATTTGTTGCTGACCGACATTGAATTATATCCAATCATCACGTATTTCTATGCAAACACAGACATCGCTCAATTTAAAACATTTACACACCGAATTCGTACTGTGGCTAGATATGACTTACAGTTACCGCCCACGATGTCAAAACGATTGATTTACAGCAGTTCTACTAGGGCAATACGCGTCGAAACCAACATTTTTGGTCAGAGTATCATCAAAACTTCAAAAGCACAACAGATCAGCGAATTTTTGACGATAAAAAATGGTTGTATTCCTGAACATAATTGGACGAGTGTTCTCGACTCTTTTCGCAAAAACGTAATGAAAACACAACTCTTGAAACTGAAGTGGCGAAGGGCGTTCTGGGGAACTGTCTCATGGAATTTTGACATTCAAAGTGCTGATTCTCAGCCTAGTTTGAATAAATGACTTTTGATTTTGAAGAAAAGGATTACTGTAAGTCACATCTGGCTACAAAACTCCAACATTAAAATTGTCAAGCATTGACTGCAAGACACAACAATGTTTACCCAAGAGAGACAGATTCTATCCTAACGGACTCAACAAAATGATCCCTTACCAAGACACAAGTTCATACATGAAGCGTAATACCCTGTGCAAGGCGATACTGTTTAATTATATTGTCATGTTTTAAACTTGAATTCAGATTCTTAGATAATTATCATGTTTCGTAACCACAAACTCTACGTGATTCAAACCACAGTTCAAATTCCATTGCAATCTTAATTTATGTCAGATTCTTTTGTTGATTGGTCATTTAAAAATCAACTAAGACAACATTTTACTAAAGTCGATAGTTGAGTGGCAATAAATGTCAATTATACAAGATTCGGAATTCAAGTATTCTTAGCAAGGGCTCACAACAATGGACGCTTGGACGCTACGTCGGAACACGCACAGGCCTATAACATAAATCTTAGAAACTAGATGAGAATGGACTGTCTAAAATGAGATTAAAATTTTAGAGTTATTTCAGGCAAGCCGAAAATAATGATCAATTTACGAAAAAAAACAAGCGTTGTGTGTAGACGCGACTTAAAGCGAGAGTGAACGATCATTTTTATAGTCGATGCAAAAGCCGACTAGTTTTTCAGTTGTTTAGTTTTTTGTCGAGTAATTATAAAATTCGACCACATTTTTCAGATGTTTGTTGTCACTCTCTAGAGTTTGAACGCGATAGTGCAAGTAAATCGATGACGTAATGAGAGAGCTACCAAATCCGCGGATGGTGTGAGTGTGAGCACCCTTATCTCTTGGAGGAGCTCTTAATTTGTTGCAGTTTGAGGCGTAGCGCGTCCACCTCGGCTTCGTTGCGTTGGGAAAGCGTCTGTGTTGTGTGCAGCTGTAAAAGAGAATAGCTATATATAAATACAGCTTCTAGAGTTAACAATAGGTGATAGTGTGGAATCTACATGCGAACTGCGCATCATTCTGACGTCACGTAAAATCCTGCATCGCGCAAGCAGTTTGCCGCGCAACTAGTATGTTTACAACATCTCAACATCAATCGTCGGGCAGTCTCCATCAGAAACGCCACCCGTCTGTCTGGACGGAGGCTCCTCACTTTTTTATGGAGAATGAGTGAACTTTACACCCTGTTCCACATTCTACTATAACAGTAAGGTACCTATGACTTTTTCGGACAACCCGCTGATTTAATTTGTAGTTGTAGCAATTCTTCGACGCGAGCGTTATCTCTGTTTATAGTAAATCGGGATGGTTTTTTGCAACTCCACGTTAAAGCATGTATTTTGCGTGAGGCGAATAGCCAAAGATTCCGGAACCACCCCTGTGCACGCACAAAACCACAAACCAAACAACACACAATAACACTTGTAAAATAAACAAAATGTAATCAAGTGACAAACAAAAATAAACATTATTAATTTATACTTATTTTATTTATTATCTTTCATCCATCTTCTCACATATGTAAATACGATTGGATTTTTGTGCAAATAATCCAACTTGAAGAGGTTGTGAGGTTTGGTGGGAATATGAAGTCAGTTCTTAAGGGCTCTAAACTTCGAGGGGTTTTATTGTAATAATATTACTTACGTCAAGTTGTGGGTCGATGCTGTGTGTTCGTGGTAACGTGTTCTCGTTTATGGAGTCGGCGAGCGTTCTGTTGTCGCCAACCGGCGTGCGGGGCTGTGACGATGGTGACTCTGTTTTTAAACCGGCTTTGGCCTAGAAATAAAATGCACGATTCATCAAATATAGTCCTCCAGACCGTATTTTCGCCACGGCGGCCAATCTCAACCGAGACTAGCCTTCGGCGCGGGAGATGTTATCCATACTAATATTATAAATTCGGAAGTAACTCTGTCTGTTACCTTTTCACGCCTAAACCACTGAACGGATTTTGATAAAGTTTGGCAGAGAGATAGATTGCATCCCGGGGAAAGACATAGGATAGTTTTTATCCCGATATTCCCACGGGATCGACACTTATGCGGGTGAAACCGCGAGGCGCAGCTAGTTGTACATAAAAGTGTGACAGAGACAGGTGCACTCCCTCTTCCTTCACTCTCATAGTCCGACGAAAATCCGACACGACCGTAGAGATCAGACGCAGGATCAACGAAAGGATGATTATAAAAAATAAAATCAACAAACCTGCAAAGCTCGAAGTCTCTCCAGGAATATCACGTGCGATTTTTCGTCGTTTTCATTACTAATGTCTGTAACAAAACACAAAATATTAGAATACTGCTTTAAATCGTATTAATATAAGGGCTCTTCATGAGAGCTTCTCACACAAATAGTCACTTGCAGTCGAGTCAAGAAAAAGACCCACAAACTAGGGCGAAAAAATATGAGAAACGAACTTTAGTCACGATGCTCCAAAAAGTTGGAATTTTTCTAAAACTTTAAGAGTGTGCAGCCGCTATACAGAGTGGCAGGGTCATCGATGCGCAAACTGTTACCATGAATGCAGCTGATGATTAGTAGAACAAGCAACAAGACATCCATCCAACAAGAGAGAGAGAGAGAGATCCATGGCAACAAGTTACGTGTCGATGTCGCTGCCAAATTGTAATATTTTTTTTTGGGGATGCATGAAGAAGCCTCCTCGTGTAGCGCAGTTTGTTCCGCCAGTTACTCAACTGAATCGAGCGCTCGGCGCATCCTGGACAGTCACACTCAACACCTTATTTGCCTGGCCAATTCTTCCTTTGCGGAGGTAGGGCTAACGCCCGCCTGGTTTGCGACCACCCTGGCGGTCACCAGTCCGGCGTCAAGCGCCTGCTGTTTCGTCGACGCGTGGGAGTTCCAATGCCTTAGGCATCTTCTGGGCATGCTCGTTCCATCATAGACCTCATCCATCGCTTTGCATCAGGCGTGATCGAGGTCAAGAGAGGGCCCATTCAGCATTAAAAAAATTTGAATTATATTTATTACTACGCGTACTCACCAATATTTTCAGACTTGAAGTCGTGTTTGTAGATGGGCATAGAGGCGAGTTTCCTATTCTCGGCGACCTCGCGCAGCCCCCGCTCGACATAGTTGCGGAAGTAGAACGACGAGCCTTGCATGAACGTCCAGATGTCTACCTCTGGATGACGCTCCTGTAAGACAAACAATACATGTCACAAACAACCACGTCAATATAGCGCTACAAAATTGCTAAAATTTTGAAGCGCTATATTGACGTGTTTGGGACAATACGGAGATTACGGTTACATTAGAATGTTCATTAAATCTTATTACAAATAAATTTTAGCTACAGATTTATATAATTAAATAAATTCTCTGTCGTTTTCAGAGGTGCAATTTGAGATCAATTCTTGTGAATTGAACGCAAATTGCACCTTTGAAAGCAAGGCGCTTCAGATCATGCTTTATGTGAACCTGACATAACTTATTTTTATAAAGAACTGGCTGCGCCCCGCGGTTTCAATCGCATACATTTCGATCCCGCGGGAATATATGGCATAAAAGAAATCCTATGTGTTAATCCTGTTTATAAACGCCCGTAACGAAGGCCGAAACGACGGACTTCGTGTTTAGGGAGTAGACACCCTGGAACAATATTATTCAAATCGTATCTCTACTATATTCTACTTACTCTCAAGTCATACAGCTGCGACAAGGCGTCCTTGTTGTGCTCCTTAGTGCCGATCCTCTTCAGTATGAGCGCGAGTTCCTCGTGCACGGCGCGCGGTAGTCTGCCGCCCGCTAGCGCCGCGTTGTTCGGTGGAACCGAAGCTAGGACTGAGCTCCCGTTCAGAGCGTCTGATGTGTTCTCTTTTTTTTCGTCGAGTTTTAGTTGCTGTGAAGAGAATACTAATATTTACAGACACTATCTTGGAAAACACAATGCCAAGTAAATCATTTATACAGAATGAAATCCAATAGGTGCGCCAAATGAAAATATCTTATTCAACGAGTTATAAAGAAAAGTTAGACCATGTCATTCACATACGCGATTTGGCAACGTCGCCGCGCGCAAGTTTTCAATTTCATCCTTTAGTTTTGAATTTATTATTTTTACTTGCTGTATATCTAAATCAAGTATTATTTCATTATTAGTAATTATTAACGATGATAAAGCTTTCAAAAGTGATAAAAAGACTCCAAAACATATTCCACATTATAGGTAGATACTAAATGAATTTTATTTAAAGTTTCATAGCAGCAGTATGTGATAAAATGTTTACCTTGAGTACTTTGAGTAGGTATGGGTACAGATCGGATTCATTGACATCAGGTATTTGTGTGAGGTGGTTCGTGATGGAGCCGCCCTTCATCTTGACTAGAGTATGCACCAATGTTTTCACTGTCCTGTAACATAACATTATTGATTTTATTAACATTTTATGCCTACACAATTAGATCAAAAGAGGCATAATCCAAGTCATACATTTAATCTGCAGTATGACAAAGACACCATTTCGTGTTGTAACTATTCTGCTCGTGTCATTGTGATCATCAAATTACTATTAGGTGATTTCTGACTCTTAACACAGGATATTCTAGTTCAGGTAACAATGCATCGAATTAATGTTATACTGTATTCAATATGCTTAAGAATGTTTATGATTTCTTGTCTTCTGTAGTAGTAAATTAGGGGATCTCCCGGAAGCAACATTGCTGTCTGGGTTTGAAGAGTATTGCTACCGGTATAATTACAGGCAGAAGCAGTTGAAGTCCTTAGGAGGCAGTAATCATTTCACATTAGATACTCCTGCTGGTTTACTGCCTAATAATAAAAAGTTTTTAATAGCTGATAGGTAACATACCTGTATGGCGTATCACTAATATCCGGGTTTTTCTTCCAGTAGCTATTAGGGTATGCCTTATAGAACAGGTGTATCCTATACAGCACCGCGTCGTAGTCTATAGAGTTGACATCCCACGTGGATATCATCTTGAGGGTCTTCCAGAAGCATTTGAGGAGTAGGTCCTGGTAGCGAGGGTAGGCTGGGTCTGAGATACCGATGGACTCGTGGAGGAGGGATACTATTGCACTGTGGAAGAAAGTAAATAAACTTTGTTAGTCATTTGGATTGTTATTTGTTTCTTTTTTATTTTATCTGTCATAGAAAGTCCTGTCAAAATCGGTCCAGCCTTTTCGGAGATTAGTCGGAACAGATAGATTTTTTTTTTTTTGTATTATTGCTGTATATACTTTCATATGCATTTAGTAAAAGCTGTTATTTTGACAAGACACTTAATTTTTTTTTTATTTGTATAGAAACCTTAATACATCCTAAATAATTATTGGGATCTTCCAAAGTATTACTAGTCTTGACTCTGTTCTTACCGCAGTGCACTGTAAGTATGATACGTACCACAACAGAGGCGTCCTAGGCGAATGCTCCAGCACTTTGACGCACACATTGTTGAGTATGCGCACGAGTCGCTCGGCCTCGCCCCCCGCGCCCCCCGCGCCGCCGCCCCCCAGCACGCGCAGCAGCTCGCCCAGCAGCGCGCACAGCGCGGCCTCGCCCACGTGCGAGCCGCAGCCAGCTGTCTCGTAGAACTGGGGAAACAACATGATCGTGGAATTCATTTTCGGACAGATGTTTTATACCGGAGATAATATATATGACTGGTGGTATTGTCTAACAGCCTCTACCGTTCCCACTGCTGGGACAGGCCTCCCCTCGGAGAGATGAAGTGGGCCGTAACCCAGGCCCAGTGCGGGTTGGAGATGTCACATGTCTTCGAATTTTTTATTCTAGGACATGCCTCACGATATTTTTGTTCACCGTTTTGAGAGCACTGGTGATGAAATAATTTTAATTGCGTCCATCACCACTGGGCCACCACTGCTCCTAGTGGTGCAGAGTGTCGCCTTATTGTAAACTAGCTGCGCCTTGCGGTTTCACCCGCATAAATCTCGATCCCGTGATTTCTAATATAATTCAATCATGATTCGAAAGACACGTGACGCCATCTATTATCACAATAACGTTATTGTTGTTTTCCTCGGGAACAGCACTTTTTTTCGGGATGAAAGGTTATATCCGTTTCTATACACCTAACAATGTATATGCAAAATTTCAGGATAATCGGTGGTTTAGGTGTGAAAAGGTAACAAACAATCTTACTTTCGCATTTACAATATTAATTAGGATTAGGATGAACTAGAAGTGCTAGACGAAGTAATGATAGATCCACTGTTAGCTCATGGATATACAACAGTTCATAGATGACGATGATGCATTCCGTTAAAACTTATGCATCTTTTTCAGAAATAGTAGTTTATGACCATATTAAAAACTAAACAATCAACTAACGAAATTAATGTGTATAAGAAACACGCTAATATATATACTTATATGCTAATGCTATGTAAACTGATATTTCAAGTGACAACGAAAAACAGATTATAATCATTTTTTTTTTTCATGTTTAGATATTGATACACATCATGTTTACGGAATTTCGCTGAAGTTTAATGTTATCTTACCGTAGTGAGTGCACTGGCTAGATATTTGTAGGCAGGTAATGCGTCCGTGGGCGGTGCGGTGCGTAGTCTTCGCACTTGCGCTGCGATAGCGCTTATCAGACGAGCCTCATGCGGTGCCAACGCTCCACCACGACCCGATACCAACGCGCCTGATATCAGGGAGAGGGCGCGGATCGCCGCCTGTAAAGAATCAGAGATAGTATTACATTCAATTAAGTAATCAATTTGCAAATTCAACTCATTCTAAGAGTTCAATTTGCACATCGTAAATGAAGCGGGCAGCTGCGGGCCGGTCAAACGACGCCGAGTCGAATGGGCGAATATTTAATACAGAATTTGTAAAAACTCGTGTCATATCGCCCCTGCGTTTATCAATAACATAACAATGCAGATCCACCCAAAAACGGCACATGCGATGCTTTCTAGATTGTATGCAACCGAAATTTTGATAGATGTGGGTAAATAGTAATAATAATTTTATGTATTTACCAAAAAATATTGGACAAAAACAACTTAAAAACTAGTAAGCTATTATAAATAGATAGCTTAACCAAGCTTTCTTACGGCCGAACCCAGTGGTAGTAATATCAGACTGTCCCTTAAAACAGCCAAAAAGCATAACAAAATACTCACATTCAAATCGGGGCTGGCTATAGAATGAATAGTATCAGCTAGTTGCGAGTCGTCCACGTGTGAGCTGAGCGAGTGTGGCTGTGGCGTGACCATCGGATGTGGCGCAGTGTGGCGGGGCGGCGACATTGCTACCATACTGAGAATATAGAACATGGGTTATTATAGATAGTTTTACAGCACACCACAAGACTACCCGCAGTATTTAATCCCTTTAATCTATCCAAAAGCTGTCTTTAAAATATCCCTTTTAGCGATAAACCCGCGCATTATGTCACCCTAAGTAAATTACTAAATTTCAAAACTGGAGACAACATAAATATTCCGTAACATATCGCCATTTAACGAGCCACCCTGCTTTAAAAGATGTTCTTGAGGGTTGCTTTTGGTCTTATAGGGAATCATTTGATTTAAAAAGTTATTCAGTTGTTCACATAATAATAAAACCTGAAATTGTGGTCTATAAGCATCAATCACCAATCATAGGCTGTGTCTCACGCTACCATACCAAGTGTGCTATATACAGTAAGTCTATTACAGCTAACTACACAATTTATTCTCACCTGGACCTAATAGGCGGCTGTGTGTGCGACATCTGTGGTCTAACCCCACCAGTAGGTATGGGCTCGTCCAGGAACTTCAGGTCTATCTCAGCGACGTCTGGCTGTCTTAGCACGGGCACTGCCGCGTCCAGTTGCGCTATAAGTTCCGGGTCGAGACCGAACGGACCCGTTATGATACGAGGTTCTGGTGGTACGCTGCGGAAGATATTATTATTAGGGAACCAATATACATATATTTTGACGTGGAAAAGTGTACAAACCTACTTACAGAAAAAATAATTTATCATTTATTTACATATTGTAAATAAATGATAAATGATTTTTTAGGTTTTGTAAAGCATTGTCTAGCTCTGGAAAGCAGATTATTTTTTTAATTCAAAAGGCATATTTACGGCCGCGTAATAGATTATTTTTTGTAAACAAATGAGTGGATGGACTAATAAATACAGAAAACTGCTTAATCATTGACAAAGGTTCCTATAATCATACTTATAATTCGGTCTAACCAATTTGGCAGTAGTTTGGTACATGTGAATGACAACTTAAGATATATTTACCTGGAGAAACTTTGAAGGTGGGAACAATCAGTTCGCAACATGTCCAATCAATGTATATTAAAGCATTTGCAAGAATACTCACATGGGCATCGGCGCGACCGGTGGAGGTAGTTCCTCCTCCTCTTCCTCCTCGTAGTCAGCCGGGGTCGTGTCCACTGATATCACACGTCTGGGTGGTGGTTCGGGCTCCTATTGGCATGACATAATTATACGGTTTTAGAAATTATCATCAATATAAATAATTATGTATACAGACGAGTAAACTTATTAGATTAGTGGTAAAGCCACCTAAAAATGGAAAATTCTTAGTATGAATAATAAAATTAGCAAATTTTCACCTTCTTCTAACCCTTCGAACCCACGGATCCACGCGAAACACAATGGCTTTTTAATTTTTTCTGTAATTAATTACTGCTTTCAACTGGTTAATTGTTGAATCCCCTAACATGTTTTCGTCTCAAAATCCTTGATGTGCACTTTTTAACGAATCTACAATGGTTCTTTTTTTAAAACATGAACTGTCCACAAACGTAGGAAAAACGATCAGAACTTTGTTTACACTTTCTACTCGACCTTTTAATTCAATTTGGAACAATTTATTTGTTGTTTGAATTGAATAAATGAATATTAAACTGAATTCACCATATAGTGCAGTTCAAAAAACTATTTGTCTGTAAAAAATATGTGACGTGAACATGATAGAATATTTCTGTTCTTTTAGGTATATGGAAGGTAGGTTATCATATTTCTCTTAGGTTATAGAAAAGAAATGGAAATTTCTAAACTAGTTTCAGTGTTATCTAACTATTATTTGATAGAGTGGTAATAATTACACGAACCTCGTGTTGTATCTGCACAGGCCGGCCGGACGCTGAAAGTGGCACGAGCATAGACCGTCTCGACTCAGCACTGCGTGACTTGCTAGCACGCTTGATACGCTCTTCCAGCAAGGACAGATCCTTGTCCGAAATCTGTAATTGAAGCATTTATTTTAAGTTTTAAAAAGAATCTGAAGAGTTAAAACTTAAAATAAACCTTTTAATCTAACAATGCTCCTAAATTAATGTAACTAATTTTGAGCCAGCCCTAAAGAAAAAGAGGGAAGGGGAACCTTCTTATTTTCATTGTATAATGTCATATGCGCTACGGTTAAGCAATTGAGATCAAGTGACGTTGAAAATGTTAAGCTTAGGTTTAACTTTTTCTTTAGTTTTCATGTGAAAATCCTCATGGATAACCCAGATAAGGTTATACTATGTCTGATTTCAATGGATAAAACCACTCGGTGGCCATTCTCTTTACATAAGCGTCGGGAATGCATCGAGGCAATCTTAATTCTAGGTTAGAGAATTCATCTTCAGCCTACAGCAGTCCCTGCTAGACATAAGCCTCTCCAATTGTGGTTCTCGGCAACTCACATCCAGCTACTGCCCTGCGAAGATCGTCGCTGAACCTAACCTAAAGATGTCCTACCTTACGTTTGCCGATTCGCGATCTTCACTCAAGAACACTTTTACCCCAACGGTCATCGGTTCTAAGGTCAATATGGCCTGCCTATTTCCATTTGGCTTGCTTATGCTGTGAGTTATGGCATGGTGTGTGTACTTTGGTTCTCTGCCGGATCACCTCGTTCCGGATTGGATCTCTCAGAAACAGAATTACCCTTGTATTATTATAAATACCTGTCCAATCATCTTGTACACCTTCTCCCCCTCTAAGAAGTAGGCAGAGGCGACGCAGTTGAGCGCAGCAGAGCGCACGGCGTTGTCTCGGTCTCCGATGTGTCGCGCCAACTCTTTCAGGGCACTGCCGCAGCCGCTGCCCATTACCGTCGAGCCGTAGGTTTCTAGTAAGTGCCCTATACACTCTAGACATTCTGTGGGCAAGATTATATTTGAATTAAGCTCTAATGTGGATGTAGGTCTACATGTGCGACTAGTGTTTGCATAACGTGTTTTTCGACCATGGTCGAATACCTACTTGATACAAAGTACAGATAGTCTTCTGATTCCACGCCACTTTATTTGCCTACTTACACCACACATAATAAAATGCATTTAACACTAAACATATTTAAAACATCACTTTGTCTCTGTCTTTTCCAAACGATTGACAGAAATAAAAAGATGCTTTAAATCTATGTAGGCCTAAAACATAAAAATTGCTTTAAAACTTTGAAATTAATCAAATACAACATTATCTGTACTTCGGATCAAGTATTCAAGTATTACATAGATATAGACAACTACAAAAAAACTCGGAGACTTCTAAAGATACTTTTCATATAGAGAGATATTTATAGAATGTTATTACCAAAAAAAGAATTATCAAATCTTACCAGCCCTTTGTCTTGCATTCTTAGATTTCAGTCCTTCCATCAAGTATCCAAACAGCTTGGTTACAGAGTAAACAACACATATTTGCTTGAACAGAGCTTTCACACCATTTCGAACCGTATCCTTAGGATCACCAACCTGGGAGCAACACAAAAAATTGCTAAATTATACTATGTATGGAGATTTTACCTATAAAAGTATGAAAAAAATTAATTTCATTGGGTGTGACAGCACTTAGTATCTGCCGGTCGATTCTGTAAAAATCTCACTGTGAAAACTTAGGTGAAGTGAGCGTGGAGTGAGCTCCACGCTCACTTCACCTAAGTTTTCACAGTGAGATTTTTACAGAATAGCACCGCTGAAACTGAGCTCAACAAAGACTTGACTAACATAATCAGTTGATAATCATTATAATTTATGCAAAATGTTTATATTTTGCATAAATTGTAATGATTATCAACTGATTATATCAATGCCAATTCATATCAAAGATTATGAAACAGTATATAGCGCTATTATCAGATAAACTTATCTTTCTAGGTATCGTGAAATACATGTATTAATCATGTTAGAGTTATGAAGTAAGTGATAAGTCCTAACCCCTATCTAACAAGACCTGAGCCATAACCGACATTCTGCAGAAGAAACAACTGACAAAAACATTAGTCAAGCCAGGGCACGCCACGATAGCGGCGATAAGACCCCTCTTTGAGGAGTGGCTAAAGAGGCGTCACGGCGCCCTCACCTACCGCCTGACGCAGGTCCTCACCGGACACGGAAGTTTCGGGAGGTTCCTGCACATAATCAGGCGGGAGGAAACGCCCGGGTGTCACCATTGCCAGGATCGCCCAGAGGACACGGTGGAGCACACGGTGGAGGTCTGCCCCGCTTGGGCGGAGCAACGCCGTGTCCTCGTTGAGGCGATCGGCAGCGGCAGCGACCTCTCGCGTCCGGGCCTGGTTCAAGCCATGGTCCGGGGCGAGAGGGAGTGGGGAGCAGTCGCCTCCTTCTGCGAAGCAGTCATGCTAGCGAAGGAGGCGGCGGGACGGCTGAGGGAGAGAGCCTCCCGTCCCAGCCGCCGCGGGAGACGCTCCGGGCGTCGGGAGCCGCGCGACGACTCCCGGCCACCGTAGGCGCGGGCCTGCGGGCGGAGAGTAATGGGTAGCTCACCGTCCGATCAGGACCAGGCCCGTGCCGGACAAGCGTACGTGTTCCACGCGCGCCTCAAAGAGATGTCAGCATGAAATGAAGGGGCCCGTAAGGGCCGAAGCCTGCCGGGCCAGCGGGATTGTCCGAAAGGGTTACCGCTGGCCCGGAACATAAAGGGCTAAGGAAGGAACACGGGTGGGTTTTAGTCAGTAAGAGTCTGACACTCCCTTCCGCTCCACCCAGAGCGGGAGGAGTCATTTGATGATTTCCCATCCTCAAAAAAAAAAAAAGCCAGAATATCTATTCACAACCACTCAATACGCTTCCGGACCGTACCGAACATCAACCAAATGTTATCGTGTCCATTAAACGCTGTTCACAAGTCCAAAACGCGAAAATGTTGTCAGTTTAAATCAAATGGACGACCGTTATTCTTCCAACTGTTATTTGCCGTCGGGGCCAAGGCTAATCTTCGGAGTAACACACCATCAGTATTCATTGCGATATTTACGTTGGTGAGCAGACAAATTTTTCGAACATATGAAGCAATGGTTTAGCCAATATCCTTTAAAATGATTCAGATTGTGATTAATAGTGTGTTACTCAATTAGGGTGCCGGTTATCTAAATGTTTCATTTTCGATACGATATCCTGTCGGATGGTTGTGAATAGCTATGCAAAACTTTTTCGTGCCTCAAGATTCCTCGAGGACATGTCCACAACTGACTGTAAATCACTAAATAGTTTGTTTTTCTACCTTTACGCAGTACACAGACACAATGATAATTACAACAATTCAACTTACCTTGAGCACCAGATAAGGTATAAAACAGTTAGCTTCATATTCCGGCATAGTATAATCACTGTCCATAAGATGAGTAAACACTACGGACAAATACTCCAGACCCTTGAGGATGACTGAAGGGTTGGTGTCAAAGAACCTCAGAGTCAGCCATTTGAGGACCAGGTCTAAGTTCGCCATTAATGCTTGGCCGTTTTCGTGTAAGTCTTCTGATAGTGCTTCTATTGCTTTTAGGTGGTATCTGTGGGGAGAAAGTCACATAAGTTAAGCTTGGTCTAATATGGAATTTATAGGGGCCGTAATCCACCACGCGGGCCCAGTGCGGGTTAGTACATGTCTGTCTTCGAATTTTTGAATCTAAGATTTGCCGGTTTCCTCACGATGTTTTCCTTCAACGTACCGTTTAGGCCAGTGGTGATAAAATTAAATACACAAAGTAAAGTGTCAGCCCAGGTTCGAACTCACGACCTACAACTCGTTAATCGGGGCCGACACCACTGGGCCTCCACTGCTCTCAAGCCAGGACAGACGTACTGGCAAATAAGATACAAAATCCTAAACACATACCTGAAGTCACTGTGGAACATGTTCCCGATAAGTTGCTTGTTCATTCCGGCGGTAGTCATCTGCTCCTTTAGAAGCTCGAAGAATTCCTCGCGAGGAGTTGTGAAGTTCCATTTCAATACTGAGACACACATATTTAAATTTTACAACAAACGATTTTCTTTCTTTGCATCAGACTGTTTTAGCCCGTATTACAGAACCTCACTCAAGACTCAAGCATTACTAACTAGTTTAGAGCCATTTGATTGATTGAAAACTAGTTTTAACTAATGCTTGAATCTTGAGTGAGGTTCTATAATACGGGGCTTAGACTGCAATTCCAAGTGTATAAAACCTTTAGTTCATAGTAGGAACTCCTGGTACCCGTTTACTGACACAAATTGCACATGCAAGAACACCCAAAACCAACTTTTATGTATTAATTACTTTCGTCTTCAAAACTCATAAATTGTTTCCCTATGATTGTGTTTTGCCTGCAGTATTTATATTATAATAAAGTAAATGTTTCTCTATTTTTATAACTAACTCCGATCTAATCTACCACTTACACATCAACCACACCCTATACATACACGACAAACAGTCAAAATTATTAACAGAATACCTTTATATTAATCTTACAAGTAGTATGTAAGTAGATCATTCACCAATCACCAATCCTCGTGACACACGCAGCAAAAACGTATATTTCGATTTGAAGAAAATTAAACCATACATAAAGACAGGGAAATAAAAAAAGGGTAATTTTGTTCTAGAAAGAGCTAACCTTTGAGTTTCTGATCGTCAATGATTCGCTGGTTCTTAGCATTGTTGTTTGGCAGGAGTGGGGAGCAATCCTCGTCATCTTTCTTGCTTCGACTTGATGTTGAGGCGGATTTTACAGGTCCCTGTAAGAGAGGTGAGAATTATTTATCAATCTGCTTACCAGAACAGTAAGGGTCAGCACAGACAGAGAGAAATAATCCCCGCGCGGTCTCGGGCATTTTCTTTACGGATCGCATCTTTTTCCGCATATCTTCGAGGAAGCGCGAGCATTTTTTGTCAGGTTCAAGCATATATGCACTTTATTGTAATAATTTTAAAGTTTATTTTCAAATGCGTTAATAAAATCCTCTCCGCTGCGCTCCGTTCCGTCTGCGCTGAGCCTAAGGCTGAAGATTAAAAGGCTTCAGGGTGCTTACTCTTCAATTTAATTCCGATAGATCGACATTGGAATTGTGACGTTTCGTACTCTTGAGTTCGATGCTAGCGCCAAATGATTTTTAGATTGGGTGTCCATTTTGGAGAACTAAGTGGAATTGGGTTCGGGCTTGGCGTGGGGTAATTGTTGACAATATTGTTTTCAAGAGTACCGAATCACGTGACTGTAAAATTAACATTGGAATCGTATTGGCATCTCATTGGAATTAAAATTAGTTTGGAGAGTAAGCCCCTAGAAAATACACTACCAGACTCAAATCGGAGTTACTGCTATTTCTTTATTTATAAAAAAAATCATCCGAATTTGTATAACGCTAAAGTCGATATTCAATATTGTTATCACATGTCCTTTGAAGAGGGCGAAGCAATTTTAATTCTGATAGTCTGCGCTAAAACTAAGGCCGCAAATACTCGAAGCGAACGTCGCGCGAATACGCGATCGTTGTAATTTCATGTCCAGAAACCAGAAAGCGCCTACTGTCGGGGCGATCAGGTTCACCGAACAAAAAGTAATATTATTGACGAGACCTCTACAGAGTGCATCCCATTCTGACATAAAAACACACTGTTGGATCTTCAAGCCCGACGCTAAGCAGTACGTTGAAAATAATAGAGTGCGCGAAAAAAAAAATACGCCGCGGGAAAACACGCCCACGCGAATTTGGGGCGTCTGACAACTGCTTGGTTATTTTTATACCGTTCAGTTTCATCCGCATTTATTTTTCCAACCTACCTTGCCCTTAACAACAGCGCCTTTCTTCTCAGCCTCCTTCTTTAGAGCGCCGGCTGACTTGACGCCGCGCGGTTCTTCCTTCTTGCCCTTAGTTGGTGGTAGTGGTTGCACTGGTAAGTTTGGACGAGCCTTGTCTAAGGCTGCTTGTACGACGGTTTTGGAGCCAGGCTGTTGACAGGTTGAATCAGTAAAACAAAGGTATTCAGAGACAGAAACTACAAGTTTGATATGTGATTGTGTCTATTTATTTAATTTTTATGCACAAGTTGAAACAAATTGCGCGTACAGCACCGTACGCGTTCTTAAAAAATAAATAATAAGAGAGATTTAGTGTGAGAGACAGAAAGAGATTTATATCTTCCTTCTCTTTTACGTAACAAAATGTGCCTAAACGTGACACGTCCTGGAAATTTCACTCTCATTTCTCGTCCAATTATCGAATCGCCGCCTAAGAAGTTTTACTTAAAACCTCTACAGAGGTGGTAAATGCTTCTGGCATTTTTAGCCCTAGCATGGCAACATGTTAGACATGTTTAGTCAGAAATTATAATCCATGATCACGAATAAATATAAGAGCGAATGGGAACAAATTTTGCTGCTGTGTTAGGTTCACATCTTTCGTGTAGGGCAAGTGTATACTATACATGAACTCTTCTATGATCGACTAGCGCGACATTTCTTTCCCATTGCGACATGATTTTCATGATCTAATACATCCATATGTTGCTTCTAGTACTCAACACAACTTACCTTCAACTTATCAAGCTGTTTGTGCATAGTCTCGTATCCGAGGTGCAACATGAAAGGTAGCACGCAGTCGCCCGTCACTTTACGCACGTCGACCGCGCGGTCCTCTAGGCACGCGTATAGGATTGGCAGGCAAACTGTCAGCTCTTCACGGGGGAAGGTTTTTGGAGGCACTGTAAACAAAAGCAAGATTAAAGCCGCGTACACTAGGGAACACAATATCCCCCAACGTGCCGCGAAACCCTCAGAATCTTCATGATGCTGCAACGTTGCCCTGTTTCACGCAACTTGCCACGCAACATCTTGAGACGCAAAACATGTTGCTAGCTCCCGCACGTATTGTAATGCCACGCTATTTCTCGCCGAGTGTAATAAAGTAATATTAATTATTTATTCTCGTTGTAGTAATTCCGTATCTACCACCTCCTTTTTCGATTACGTTTCGTTTAACCGTTCGAAATAAGTATATAAACAGCACTAATTGCCACAACCTCCGATCCTTGGGCGACATTTTTATAAACACCGACTAATGGGGACTGCAAAATGCTCCGCGACATTCTTTCGGGACATTCACGTAACTTTCGAGCGCCATATTCCGCAACATGTCGAGTAATTTGTCCACTAGTGTATTCTAGGCTAAGTTTTGGGGATAATATTGTCAGGATGTTATTGACTGACCAAGTAAACACAGGGAAGAGAAGCCTTAAGAGATTTCTCTCGCGTGTTCTTGTAAAGCAAAAAAACCGCATTTCGCCATTTAATACTGACAGCGACTTTATGTCGTGGCAGTAAGGGCGGCTTTTGTATTTCAAGTGTTACTTTTGAAAATGTATGGGCTAAAGGGGTTAAATGGGGGATGACAGGTTTTATCAAAAATCGTCATTTGTATCATTATGAGCCTAATATGTATTATCAAGTGATAACTTACCATTAGGCAGGTGTTCAGCCAGCCACTGCAGTAGGGTGGCTCTTAACAGCGGGCTGCCGGACTTGAGCGCGTCGAATAACATCTCTCCTTCTAGCGGTCCGTGCGGACCCGCCTCGCGACACCATGTCTCTACGCAGGAAACGGCTGCTGCACGGATCCATTGCTTGCTGTCGCCGAAAGCTGGTGATAAACACATTATTATTATTACGCAGGGAGTTCGTGGGAAGGAGCTTTAGGACGGAATCTTAACTCGCAGAATTACCATTCTACTATTACTATTTGACTACCGTCAAAGGAGGCATGAGTTAGGTTGCCGGTAGCTTGCAGTCGATCGACGATATCGTTACCTATCTACATCGTCACATGCGAACTAAGCATCACACTGACGTCACGCAAAATTCTGCATCGCGTAAGCGATTTGCAGAGTTTACCGTGCAACTAGCATATCTACAACGTCCCGAAATTAAGCGTTGGCAGCAGTCTGGTCAGAGGATCCTCCCTTTTGCTATGGAGGATGAATGAACTTTACACTGCTCCTCATACATTTATTGGACCATGATAAATGAGGTAACAAATATCAAGGCGATCAATCTCGACTTCGATTGGCCAAATTTAAACCACTAATGTAAATGCACATTTACGTTTTTCGTTTTTCAAACCCAACAGCTTTGAAAAAAAAACCTGTATTATTTATTACATAAAGCTATATTTTATTCGAGGACCAAATTTTGCAAAGCAATACAGCAAATCAAAGGTACTGGTTATCCTTCAGTTACGTGTTTACTTTAAAAAAAGTTTTAAAGATTTACCTTGAAAGAAAGCCGGGAAGAACGTCCTGACATGCGATTTACTTTTCGTGTTCATTGCTGTGGCCAAAGCCTCACATATTTGTAGCGCACTCTGCGCCAGTTTTGAGTTGGAGTCAAGGAGGCGCGCTGATAACGCAGCCGGTAACTCTCCTAAGGACGATTTGATTGGTGCTGAGCTGATTATTATAGCTTTCACCTTATCTAAGGCTTCGTTGCGGACCTGTGTACAGAAAAACAATTATACAAAGGTTAACGTAAGTTCTACTTTTCTCGGTAACAACTCGGTATTTATATAGATTAGTATATTATATACTTTATGTATTTATTTGTTGTATTATATAAATGGTACACCACAGACTACCTACAGTATTTTTGTGTCCTTCCCCTTTTTAAATCCATCCTAAGGTTGTCTTTAAAATATCGCTCTTAGCGATAAGACCGCCCATTGTGTCACCCTTTGTATAGTTTCTATATTTATGTCTGTAATTTATATGGTGTACATAATAAAGAGTATTCTATTCTAACGACTGAAATTAATTGTCGTGTCAGAGGTGCAGCATGATTCGGCACGACCGGGCGGCAAAAACGATTATATATATTTTGCAGCCCATGTGCTGAATCATGTCGAACTCGAACAAGTGTGTAACACGCCTCATGTTCTATGTCTACATTTATATTACTAGTCAAATTCAAATATCCTATACTCAAATGGTAACAACATTGTAGCTAAAAGGTTGAAAAGTTGGGCTATAATTAGGGCCGAACCGATCTAGCCAGCCTGTTTCGCATTTTTCAGTAAATATCGTTTTATGGCGCTCTGAAAAATCCTCTAGTTAGAGCGAGGAAAAGGCAGCCACGCAATCCACCCTTCGACATCGAAGAGCGTAGGCGCTTGCAAATTATTTTTCTTGCTCTCCAGTTACGAGAAAATTCAATACGGGCAAATAGGTATTACTCAGTCCGTATACGATAGTATGGCAACACGAGGGCAAAATAGCTTGCTTGTATTAGTTGTAAACAGCCTTACCTTCCAGTTCTTGTCGTTAATCTCGGCAATGAGAGCGTCGGTGATGAGCGGCGCGAGGTCGGTGCGCGGTCTGTTATCTTCTACGACCACCGGTTCGTCATCTGCGGCGTCTTCGAATGGTTCCTCTATCTCGTCACCTACTGAAGCTTTACTGGCAGACTGGACAAAACAAAATGTTTAGCAAGTTAGTGATAAGCGTAGAATAAAATAAATGCATCTATTGTAAGTTATGTTAACTAACGTGGCGAAAAGAACTATAGAAAGAGCTTAAATAATATATAGTATAACAAAATTATTTTTAATTGAAACAAGTGTGTATGCTAACATGACTGACGCCGTAATAATTATATTCCTAGAAATTATCTTGAATCGCCTTTAACTTGACCGATTGATGCCACATGCGAATTGTCGTCCATATTATTATTCAACTGTCATAAAGACTTAGAACCATTTCAGAGATAATGATGGGTCACAATTTTATGTATTTTTATCTTACCTTACTAACTGTACCAAGCTGCCTCGTAGGCGTAGGAGGTGAACTATTAGCGTGCTTATCAAGTTCCAAGCTGATAAGTTGCCGTGTCGCCGGCTTCTCCGTATCAAAGTGGTTGATAAGCGAAGGTCCGACGTAGAGAGACAGAATGCCTAGGAAGTTTACTGCAGAGGTACGGACGTTCGGGTTTGTCGCTGTGAGGGCCTTCTTGCAGTGAGCGATTATTGATTTTATGTTCATGCTGAAACGAAATATAAGTTTAGGAATTGTATCACAAGCTCGCTTTTATTGAGCCAGAAAAGTAGACACTGGTTATTGGTATATTTTGTCAGAGCACTGATATTGAATAAACGTTTTATAGCAAGTAGCTGTAACATATATTGATTTTACTGTTTTTCATATGTTCAAATCTGTGACGTTCGAAAAATGCCGATTGTCAGCCTAATTTGAATAAATGACGTCATAAACAGTCTTTATGCAAGTTTAGATAAGGCGTTTTCCGAAAGATACGCGCTAACCACATACGGGCCGTTTTATGCGCGTTATACCAGATACTAAGGCATATTGCGTCCAGTATTACTCGCGTAAAATGCCTATTTGAACACAGACCTTACACTAAAGTAGCCAAAACATTCTAATAAATAAGAACCCAGGTTTTAAACCAGAAATAATATCAAACTACAAACTTACTTGAAACCAAACTCCTTAATCGCGTTGGCCATCCAGTTGAACATCTCAGACTGTACTTTAGGGTTCTTCTGCGAGTCCATGGCGAAGGTAAGTCCTTCATTGAGGACATGTTCGAGCCCACAGGCCTCTGCTAAGGAAGTCAGGCAGTCGGTACATATAGCCGCGCAAGATGCCTCGCCAAGTTTCGTTACTACGTCTTGGAGAACGAAGTCTGCGGCTATTCTGTAGAAGAAATGATTTTCATAAAAAGAGTGATGAAGGTTACTCGACTTGTTTTATTTACTTGTACAATACATGGCTTCACATTCGACCTAATAGTTTCATCAATCGCAAATGTCATAATAACCTGGTAACATAAAAAAAAACTTACGTCGAAACCGGGAAGTTCTCAGTAATATACTTGCAGGCTTCAAGTCTGGCCTTCAGAACTTGCACATTGGTATCTTTCAGGCCTGGTTTTCTGTTCAAAGTGCGGTATAACACTTGTGAGGTCGCGTCGCTTGTTGATAGACCTTGTATCGTCGAGTGGAGGCTCTGCACTGAGGTTAGGCGGTTCTTCCAGTTGCTGTCGCCGAGGGCTGAGGAATGAGAAATATTGTGAAAAAAAAAACAAGATAAAGACAAAATCTTTCCATTGACCGATGTCTCCGGGTCCTGTCCCCACGGATACGTGCAATGCCCTACCAGGCTAACATGCGCTGCGCTACAAAACCACTCCACATCATCTTATGCCAAAAAGAGGCAGAATATTTTTACGCAGTCATTTCTCGGTCCACCGCAAGACAATGCGAGGACAAAACACCTTCTCCTACTAATATTATAAATGCATGTTTTTGTTGGTTTGTACTTCTTTCACGCAAGAACGGATCAACGGATGGGCCGGATTATTATTTTAGTATAAAGACAGTTTGAGGGCCGGATAGTGACAAAGGCTACATTTTATCTCAGAAAGTATTACAGTTCATGTAGGATAGAGCAAAAAGCTGCGGGTAAAACCTAGTAATGTACCTGTAAGAATATCACCAGGGAACAGCATCTCAGCCTTAGCGTCGACTTCCTCTTGCGACAGCTCCAGTTCTCGCGGCGGACCGGGCTGTGCGCGAGACGCCGGCGCTTTTTTAGCGGCCTTTGCTGCAAATTAATGCATAAAGTTGACCTATAGTTTATTGTAATTTATGGATATCCATACGATCTGAAATAGGGATTGGTCAGAAACATTTGACTGCTATTTATGCTTGGTGCAGAACAAGGAGCAGCAGAACAGATGGCATTCCATTATAAACCTTCTTCTTAGTGAACGCGGAGGAGTTTCGAGGAGATATTTGGTTTAGTATCAGCAGAAAAGTCTCTGTGCATTCTCTTTGGTCTGGGCAGAGCTTTATATGTTTCTTTGACTTGAACATTGTTTTATTTAATGTTGGACGACATACTAAACACTTCTAGGTCTTCATATTTTGTTATTGAGTTAGTTTAAGTATAATCTTTAGCCGGGCAGCCTAACCTAGTGATAATGAGACAAATACGAAGAAGAAAAATATTATGCAAAGATAATTTTCCTTACCAGCATTATTAGGTCGTCTGACAGCTTTCGGGTTTGATGACCCGGCTGTAGGCTTAGCATCACCTTTACCAGATAGTGACGCCGCCGCCTTCGTTTTAGTCTCTTTCTTAGGAGCTGCGACCTTCACTTGTATTACAGCCTGAAATAGAAGCGTTTCAAATGTGAAAAGAACTTGTTATAAACACCCATCGTGTATATTCCACTTATGTGAAGAATTTTCTTTTATACACCTATACATTGGTCTTATAACTCGGAAAGATCTAATCCGTCTTATGACAAAAAAGAGTTTCGTTCCAAGTTTAAACCTTTCAGCCAGTTTTGTATGTCGAACCTTATTCAGACATAGATTCAGTTTTTGTATTTGAAACTTTAACTGTATGCAAATAAGGTTCGTAATTCAAAAATGGCGCTATGGTTTTATCCGGGATCTAAACGTGAATACTGTTTTGACATAAGACCAAATTAGACTTATCGACACACCCCCGGTTTTTCATCTGTTCAAATCCTATAGATTCATATTTCAGCCGATCCATCAGTTTGGGAAAGGCTTATGTACATCAGTGGACTGCCATAGGCTGAGTTGTTAATCTCACAGGCGCAGATTGATTGCACCTGCATTGGTTAGTCAGACCAGCGGGTCTGACTGGCTCGTATTTTTACCACAGCATGAGCTATTCTCAATATAGTTTATGCCAATACTAGAGCAGCACAACAGTCAACATGAGAAACAGCCAATTTATTGACTAACCGGGGGTAATGACCTTTTCCTTAACCGCAATGAGAGGGGTACTATACTACTTGTCTAGTACTACAACCTCATCATTGCACATTCACTAACCCGCGAGATCCATACCTTGTCCGCAAACTCTTTGATCTTCTGCTCTTTCAAGTTGTCTAGTTTGCCTATGTGTGGGGCTATGTTTTTCTCGCCTACTAGTTTAGTAGCGGTACCTAGGGCTTCGGCTGCGGCGTCTCGTACGGAAGGATCTGTAAGGAGAGGTAATTGATTCCTTAAACTTATGTTAAATATTGTTAAAAAAATCAGTTGTCCTAATAGTAATTTTAAGAAATCATGCCGGATCCTAGTACAGGCATCATACTTTGTAATACCTATAATTATCATTTCTAAGATGTATACTGTATTTTACCATATTTTTTTTATGAAGGACTAGCTTCCGCACGTGGCTTCGCCCGCGAGGTATGTCGATAAAAACTATCCTATGTCGTTCCCCGGGATGCAATCTATCTCTCTGCCAAATTTTATCGAAATCCGTCCAGTGGTTTAGGGGTGAAAAGGTAACTAACATACATACAGACAGACACGAGTTACTTTCGAATTTATAATATTAGTATGGATAATAAATCCCCACGCACAACAGACCGAATGGGAGTCTAAGTGCGGAAAAGGTCCTAATCATCATCATGGATAATAGATTCTTCTGGAAATATTTCATACTGCCGATGGTTTTTACAGCCCGATTCAATCTTTATAGCGACTCTTCATAGCGATTAGCGATTCTTTATAGCGACGGAGCATGAGGCGAGTCGCTGCGCAGTAACAAATTCACGCGTCAGCGGGCTGCGCAGAGAGTAGCGCACTTCAGAGCCGCCATAGTTTCAATCGGGATGTACTAGTTACGCCAATATCTCATTACACATTTTTTTTTTAATAAAAATACAAACTTACCAGCGCTCTCCAGTAGTTTCAACAACCCAGCCACATAAGCCTTAACAAGTTTCTTGCCAAAGGCAGTGGGTTGCGTGTGGCACAGAGCTCTGGCCAAGAACAGGGAGCTCTCCGCTTTTATTGAAGGGTTCTTATTGTCGAAGGCAGCTAGCATGTCTTCCATTATCGCTTCGAGGTTTGTCTGGTGGAATACAAAGATTTTTGTCATTGTGATTTGTAGGAACAAAAGCCTGCTTGCTTGCACCACAAATCACAACTGCATTTTAAACGCGTTTATAAAATCGTTCTGTTTCTATCAATAGTTTGAAAACGACAAAGACACAATGAGGTTTTTAGTATATTTAGCGTTAAACGCTTTTAGTTATAATACCTTGTGTGTTAAAAGTAACATTCGAAATTGATTACTTCTTTTTTAATCAACTTCTGAACTCATTAGGAATCACTCATTACTTATCTATGCGGCAAAATAGTAAACAACCTTAAAAAAAAATAACTTGCTAAAAGAGACATCCTGCTAATACAGACATCAGAAACAAACTTTTTATAGGAAATGACGCTGAATTTTAACTAAGCAACCAGTCTTTTAGTTTTTATTTTACCTATGATTTAGCGTCACTTTCAAAATGAGAATGATATTTATTTTCAGTAAAATAAGGTTGCAGTTGGATTGCTGCCACTGCCAAGTCTGTCAAAATCATAGTGATCCCTATTACCGTTAGTACGGTCAGCAACAAAAGTCGATTGACACTTCAGATTTTTAAATCTCAGTTATTGAGCAAAATATTTGTTCAAAATTGCAACAGAAGTACTATGCAATTTTGAACAAATATTTTGCTCAATAACTGAGATTTAAAAAATTTTAGTGTTAATATTTTGCTCAATAACTGAGATTAAAAAAACTGAAGTGTTAATCGACTTTTGTTGCTGACTGTACAAGGTTACTATTGGATTGCTGTTGTCAGAGAAAAAAATAAAGTGTGAGAAAGGAGTCTAGTTATAGCCACCATCAACATATATATACTCACACAAGGATAAATAGCATCTATGGCTTCTCTCAATGCCGTCACCACATTAGTCTTCTTCTCTTTAAACTTCTCTAGAATAGCTTGCACACACGCGCATGCGTACGGAGAGAACTTGTTACGTAGGCCGGTAGCGATCTGCCCGAGGAGGCGACCGCCTAAAGCGACTAGCATAACGTTTGTGTCTTTTGATATCACCTGGAACGAGGAATGTGGGTTTTATGTATGTGGGAAATTCAAAGTGTTAATGATTTATTCTTAGAGGCTGAGAATCAGGATTTTATTAAGGTTAAAAGTAACAAAAAAAAATAGCCGCAAAGTATTCACCCTACTACTCTTTTGGGTTTTTTTCCCTCTTCTCTTCTCTTTTTTGATACCCTAAAATGCCCTAGATCCAAGCGAAATGAATGCCAAAATTAAACAATACCTTTTTCAAAGCCCTGACCAAATCCGCATAGTCTCCCGGCTCAAGCCTAGGTGCAGTCTTGAGCAAGTTATCTAAGGCGTCGAGAGCCTCTTTCCTTTCCTGCCACTTCTTCGCTTCCAGTTTATCGTAGAAGTCTTTGGGGATTTTGGATATGATCTCCACTGGGTCCAGAAGGTCGTAAGGGTCCATTTCGCCTGAATCCCCACCGCCTGTTTCGGCGTCGTCGTCTTCTGTTGCGCCTGAAAATATTTATAAGAATTAACGACGTTTTTATAGGAGAAGGATGACGTAATGAGGTTTCGCACTCCTGGATTCTCTATAAAATTAATCTGTTACCAATAAATTACTGCCCAAGGCTTTATAAGACTGTCATGGCTGGGGGGGTATGGGATCGAAAAATTTGGCTCATGGCGAGTAAAGGTGAGAATTTTTTTTTTGTTTTTCTGACTTTAATTAACTGTTATTTATCATCATCTTAAATTTCCTTGATAAAAAGGGAGAATGAACTTTTTTTTTTACTTTTTGTTCATCTCAAACTGGTACTGACAAAGTTCAGCAGCAAATGTGGTACTTACCATCAGCACAGTCAGCAGCCGGTGTATCTCTGACTCTGTTCTGCTGTGACCTGAGGTAGCGTGTCGGTTGGGCGACACCTCCACCAGTACTGAACGCCTCTCTTAGTTCCTGTTGAATTACTGCTTGGAGGGACGCTATGTGAGGCTCTATGGCTGCGCCTATCCATCTGTGGAAGGATAGTTATAGGATTATTTATAACGGCCGCCATGTTCGTGTTATCTTTCTATAGATAGATGACACAACAAAACCGCAAGGTATTGTGGTTATTACAACTTGTATCTGACATATTATAAGAGGGTGAGAAAACCAATTTGTAAATTATAGAATCTCATCAGCTGCCTAGCTTTTTCCCAACTATGTTTGAGGTCAGATTCCAGTCTAACTGAATACCAGTATTTTACATGGAATTAACCTACATAGAGATACTACCTATCTGACCTCCACAACCCAGTTACTGGGTAATATGATACCCCTTGGTAAGACTGGTTTGTCTTTCAGAGGCACGGAGGGGATCTCGGTGTGAAGATGGTCACCCATCCACGGACCAACCGCTAAAAGCGTAGCTTAACCTGATCAATCGACCTGTGTGGCTATTATGACCTAACCACTTTGGACATAAACTCAATGTGATGGTCCATTTAGTATAAATAAATCATATTAATTTTGTCCTTATTCGCCATATTAAACAAGTTGCGTCATCGCAATACCGAATACAGTACTGTTATAAATATTTGCTCTTACATCTTTATAAGATGAACTGTGTCAGTCGTAAATGGAAATGTGGCACAAAGATCATAATGATTATTACTGATGCATGTTTTAGTAACGCGGCTTCGTAAAAGATGGCTTTGTATGCGAAGGAAATGAGCAGTAGTTTAATAAACTTGTTTCCAAATACATAACTGTAAACTGAGTTCATCAATCTTTGATGATTCTGGCAAGCTGGCAACATCTTACATTCTTTTTGACTATTGGAAATGTTCAGTCAGAAGTATGTATTTTTGATTGTCTATTGTTTTTATATTTATTATAAGATTTTATAAATCATTGAAAACCTATTTCACAATCACACTAATATTATAAAAGCGAAAGTTTGTGTGTGTCTTTATATGTTTGTTACTTCTTCAGGCTCAAACGGCTGGAACAATTTTGATAAAATTTTGTATGGAGGTAGCCGAGTCCCTGGATTAACATATAGGCTACTTTTTATCCCAATATTCCCACGGGATCGACACTTATGCGGGTTAAACCACGGGGCGCAGCTAGTAATACATAATATCACGCCTGTGATCCCGGAAGGGTTAACAGTGGTGTATCTATACTCTATAGTACACACATATTTCGCTAGTTATGTTTAGGTCTCATGTATTACGGGGCGAGCCTATTGTCATGTTCACGGATGAGTGCTAACGCGTGCCCGTGCTCCCGCCGTAAGCGGCAGAGGAGGACACCGTGGAGTTTTAGTGGGTTAGAGTACCACATAATTGCACTATCTCCCCGTGGTAATGCAGTATGCATGAGCATTTCTCCACGATAAAAAAAAGCCTATTGTCATAAAATGGGCACGAATCTAGACTACGGCTTGGTACTATAGGCTTGCCTATTTGGTGCTTATATGCAACCTCGGCGAGTCAGTTAAAAGGTATTGGCATAATATGCGAGACAAACAGGAAGATTTATAATTAGAAGAGATAAGGCTGACAAGCAAAGATATTATAGTCATAATAATACGTAATATTTTATAGGAATAATTATTGAATTTAATTTTATGCCTCCCGGTACCGTGAAGCTCGTAGAGAGTTTCACAGTATTAAGAAATTCATTATGTGAAAACCCAATAACAGTTTGCCTGACCCGGGAATCTAACCCAGGAACCTCATGCTCAGCAATACCTCTTGTGACCACTAGGTGTGACAAGGCAACACTTAACAATAATGTAAATTCTAATTACCTGTGCATCTCGACAACCAGCGCCTTCATCTCATCTCTGACCCCTTTATCTCTGTCAGACAGAAGTATAGGAATCTTCTTCACCATAGGCTTGATAGCTATCACTTTGTTGCCAAACTGTTTCAGTGATGTATGCAAGGCGGATACACAGGCTGCTACCACTCTGGGATTCTTCTGCTCCATGCCTTTGATTAGCTCCTCTTCTACTATTTCGTGTTTCTCTATTTCTATGTACATTAGGGTTATCTGTAAAGAGAATTGAAGGGTTGTTTAGCTTTTAGAAATAATTATTTTACTCCCTAATCATTAGGGAGTAAAATCATTAGGGAGAAAAGTATCAATGACATTAGGGCCTAATGTCATTGATACTTTTCTAGATCTTTAAATTCCTTGGTTATGCAAATTCAACTTAGAAGCTTATTAACAGGAGGTTCAGAATATAAGTCATATTAGTTTTGTAATGCAAAGGTGAATGGTAAAGGCTGTACAAGTTCTATAAACTCCTTTAGTAACACACGTGCTTACACACATGGACATTGTTATTTCTATTAGTTTTAGAACTATTTTTATAATACCACAGAATTAATATAATAATACTAAGTCAAAAGACGAAAGAATTTGAAATTATTAATTTTGTATTTAAGTCATAAGTCATTTATTCATTTGTTAACATAGGTAGGTACAAATTACAGATGTTATGAAAAACAAAATATACAAGTGCTCTATGTTATACCAAAAAGGTGTACAAATGTCCATAGATTCCATTAAGTACATACATTAAAGCAAAAAATAAACATTGCAGACAAAAATTAAAATAAAACAATAATAATAAACAATAATAATTAATATTTTGGTCAGATATTGTAGGTACTGTGATTTCCTTCAGTACTTACTCATCATTAACGTTCGAAAAAATAATGGTGATAGACTTTCACTGAAACCCACAGCTCATTGGGTATTTGCATTGTGATATTAACAATGTAAAATAACATCAGCCCTAAAATGTTAATAAAGGCAAAGTAAACTGAAGTAAACTGAGTAAACTCTCATTTTAAATGTAATATTCAAAGAGCGTATAATGTATGTGAGCAGTCAGAAAAAATAGATGAAAGCTTTTCCACCTTGCTGACAGACTGAAATACTAACCAAGGCATGAGCTATTCTCAAAAAGTTCGTGCGGAGACGAGAGCATAAACAATATCACATCTATGTCATGTCTGGTCTTCATGTTACATAACTTACCTGTAGCGCAATCTCCTTAGTTTTGGTCCTGGGCGCGGCGATGCACTTGGCGACGATGCCAGACATCACCTCGCCGGTCGTCTTGTTGGCATGGCCACAGTTCTCAACGAACACCAGCGCAGCTTCCAGACCTGTAACATGATTTAAAAGGTTCAGTATTGTATTTTATGAGAGTGCGCCAATCGTTTTATTTCAGGACATAATTGTCAATGTTCCTAATTGTAAGTCACACGAATGCTGCTTGTGAATTGCACCAACAAAGTGTATCACGAGATTCAATATGATAAAAGAATCATCATTAAGGCTCCTAGGCTAGGAACAGGCGCGACACGCGATATAATCGCGCATGACACAAAGGCACCGCTTGTTGAGCGACTTGCGGTGCCTTTGTGTCGCGTCGCGCCTGTTGGAAGAAGCCTTTATATAATTTAGAAATTATCTACTGCTGAATATGGACCAAAATCAAGGTATTATAACAACCTTCAATTGCAGTATGTTAGTTTTAGGACTCGGGAGGCTGTATCCATTCTTTTAACTAAATCTAGTCGCCTTTACCCAGAGTGTGTAAACAACCTAAAATTAGCTAAATGCAACGTACATACAGTAAACATAACGCTTGTAAGGTAAACAGGATAACAATAAATGCCAAGGTACTACCTTCCTGATGTCGTAATTTCCATAAGATATATATGATTATAATATATTGCAATTTAATAAAACTGCATGAATCAAAAGCCATTCTCTGAATACGTAGTCAGCATTTGTGTGCGTAGCCTGCTACTAATCGATTAATTAAAGTAACTTTCCTTTATAGGACTTGCCAAATCCTACGCAAAAGATTAAGCAGTTAATCCATGTCGGTTAATCTCAGATTGTCGTGGACGTCTAGTACAGACGCCAGCACATCAAGCTACTACAATCTGTCAAATTTCTTTGATAGATTTTCAACTTTATCGCTAAAGCATAAGGTTCAAAGTTGATTGGGAAAATTTGACAGTTTCGGGTAGGTTGATGTGCTGGCGTCTGTACATGGGACTTAAACATAACTGGCGAAATGTGGGTACACCTCTGCCTAACCCTTCGAGGAATACAGGCGTGATGTTGTTACCGTCGAAATTTCAAAATAATTAAATCCATACTAATAATTATAAATGCGAAAGTGTGTTAGTCTGTCTGTTACCTCTTCAGGCTTAAACCGCTGAACCGATTTAGATGAAATTCGGTATAGAGATAGTTTGGAGTCCCAGGAAAGGACATAGTTGTTATCCCGATATTCCCACGGGTTCGACACTTATGCGGGTGAAACCGCGGGGCGCTGCTAGTAACAAAATAAAGACTATTGATCGGCATCTCAGTAATAAGCATTAGTAAAACTTCAGCCCTTTGGAAAAACTTAGTAAGTTCGATAGCGTGACTGCGAAGGGTTTCCGTGAAAATATTTATCGGTCGATGCCCTTTAGTTATACTTGATGTGTCGACCGGCGACACAAACAATGAAAAAAATAAACATCGATCGGCATTTTTCGTTGTTATCAAATGAGAACAAATTTGATCAGCGTTTTATTCCTCATAATCCTTAATGTTCGGTTAAGTTAATTTTTCGCTTAAAGTTGTTTATAAAAAACTTGATTTTCTGCTATTTCAGCAGATTCTGTTAAGTCATTGTAATTGAAAGACGACCTCTGCAGACAATGAAATTGCGCTTCGGCTACTATCATCGTAACTGCACTTCGCACAGTTAATCGCCGTTCATTATAATATGCTAGTGCTAGCTATACAGTTACTTTTGAATTCTCCCTGCATTTTGCGAAAATATTTTAATATCTATCATTATCGTTCAGTCTGAAAACGTCCAATGCTGGACATAATTATGTCTCCCCCAGCCCCCAAGCATCGCAACAACAACCGGAACTACTTCCTGCATTCCGCGGATTCCCGCGGCCTTCATCAGATCGTCATTTCACCTTGCAAGGGGTCTACCCACGCCTCGCCTTCCTTCTAGAGTAGCGGTCGTGTCCCGGGAATATACAGCTATCAACAGCTATACTCTCAGACTACAGCAACAAAAATGATTGTTATTGTGAAAGAGTAGTACATTCCCGTGGGATAACTTCCGACCTCCACGCGAGCGAAGCCAAAAGTAGTACAGCATACAAAAATCTCAACAATTTTGACGGTCGAGGTCGAACACATGAAGGACATACACATAACTGGATCACGTATTTAAACTCCATTCACCTTATTTACTCGTTTGGACACGTCATGTGCGATGCCATACAATGAGAGCTGGTCGAAGGCATGTGATCTGACATGTGACTGAAGAAACCTTGCAACCATAATTACTAAAAACGTTCCGAACATTGAGACAGTTCAATTGGATTAAAAGTATAACTACTGCGTTTAAAATGAGTCATTCATTTCATTCGTACGTTCTAGACATCAAGAATTAAAGTTGTTGATGACGGTAGGATAATGACCTTTTTCGGTCAGTCAAGTAGAAAGTGGAAGCATACATTTTAGAAGACAATAATCTATACAAATAAATAAAACTGAAATGTCTGTTTGTCATGTCTAAATAATAGCTTTTTTAGTAAATGCATATGAAAGTATAAACGGTGCTTACAAAAAAAAAAAAAAATTTGTTTGTCTGTCTGTTTGTTCCGGCTAATCTCCGAAACGGCTGGACCGATTTTGACAGGGCTTTCATTGGCAGATAGCTGATATTATAAGGAGTAACTAAGGCTTTTTTTAGAAGAAGAATTGGTAAAGAGACACTTGTGTTTCCCGACATGTACGCGAAATCGCGAACGCAGTCGCGGGCACAGCTAGTGCCTTATATTTTACCAGTGACTTGCGTAAAGTGAAATATTAGAAGAGGTTTGATTAGAAAGTAGCAATAGGCATTAATTTGACTAGATGAGCGATTGGAAATGGCGGATATTTCTATTTCTAGACCCAATTATCGTGTAAGAACTCACGACTGCTTTATTGGTCTAGCGGTCGTAATAGTAAGTACGACTGCATCCATCGCTTTCCATCAGGCATGATCCAGGTCAAGAGCGGGAATTTACAAAAAAAAAAAATTTATGTAACTTACATCTCTTTAAGAAGTCCTTGTACCCGGTGGGTACAAAGACTTCTTAAAGAAAATGGTTGCCATTTACAACAAGAGTGAATGGCAACCATTTTGTTATGGTTACGTGTATCCAACCGCTAAGAATGCGAGCACGATTTTAAACGGTATCTATACGAAATGCTACATTGGACATCATGTACAGTGTGAATGAAATCAATACATCCCAAGTAGAGCTATGGTTTTTTGTCCACGTGGCCTTGAACTAAGTCGTCGGTCGTACACATTTCCCAAATGAAAATGAACTACATATATGCGGGGGTAATTACGTAACACACTATCAGTAGCAATGAATTTTTTTTTTTGACTGTTCGACAACTTTCATTGCGTTATTTACTACTTTGTTACAAATTTGTAGGTACCTATATAAATAGTTTGTCACCTGGATACCTCCACGCGTTCCCGAGATAACGGGTCGTGACAGACAGACATATACGCACAACAAAGTGAACCTATAAGGGTCCAGTTTTTTCCTTTTGAGGCACGGAACCCTAACAACGTGTTTTTTTCGTCATTTTATGCAAAATAAAATGCGTGGAATTTATCTATGAATTACCTCAGTCCAGGTAGTGTTCAAGGTAGACTTCTAAGTCCAAGATATATTAGTACTTCAGTTACCACTAGCAGCTTCAGGAAGCAATAATTCTTAACCCAGACATCGTCAATTGAGTGTAACTGAATAATTACTTATAAATTGTGCAGACTGGTACTATAACAATCATGATTCTTTTCAGATTTTTATGTTGGCTACAGAGAACTAATTCTAGTAGGTACAGTTGGACAAGCTATTTATTTTGTAGACAGGAAAAAATATTCGTATTTCCACTTCACTGCCAATATTCGTTTAAATAGTGTACCTACAGTATTTTTATCTCACGAAGCGACGCGCGCTTTACTTGTGGTAACCAAGTGTACACGCTGTATGCGTGTAGACGAGTAGCGTCAGCAAATAATGCACACTCACACACATTTAAAAGTAGTTGCAAGTGTAAACCAAATAGCTTTTTCGACTAAGCAGTCAATCTGCGTGCGCGCCATTTCCCAACTATGTTGGGTTGGGTCGGCTCAGTCTTACTATGTTCGACAATACAGTTACGACTTCACGAGCATTAAATACTTTACACTTACGAAAAATTCAAGAACGATTTTCTCATGAAACAATGACTGCAACTTTGAGAAAAGACCTATTTTCATAATAGGTAGTTTTCGAAAATAGTATGTTCATAACACCGTAAAAATTCTATCAATACTTTATGAGAAAATCGTTACTGTATGTCAAAAGTCACACATGTATTTCTCCTAAGTCTATGCTACTACACCCAATTCGTGAATAACCTGGCGCATGACCAAGAATAACACGCAAACTCGTCTGTGAAAGGAACAGTTACTTGTTAGTCGTAAAACTTGCCAAAGGATTCCCAGACTTTATGATTCAGAATTAATGCTCATATTAACCTACATTTTAAACGATTTTGTATTGTTGATGCAGTTACATACATACCGACAGCTCACTTGCACATACACAACTAGGAACAATTAATAACTGTCTGTAGATCTTAAAATAGTTCCTTGTGCAGAGAACTCAACCTACTTCATCAATACTTAGTCAGGCGTAAAGGATTTCAATGTACATTGTTGTTACTTATGTGATTCAATTCCATCATATGAATCATTTGTTATCTCTAAGTTACCTGGGCCCTGACAAATTTTAGAACTTAATGAAGATAAAATGTCTGTTTGTTAGCTAACAATTAAATAACAATGTCAAATTGGTTTTAAAAAAGTGTCCTAAGAATAGATTGCTACCTATTGTAACAAAATAAAAATCTTAGGCGGCGATTCGATAATTAATTAGACGAAATTTCAAGGACCCGTCACGTTTAGTCACATTTCGTTACATGAAAGAAATTAAATATATAACTCTCTCAGTCTCACACTTAATCTCTCTTCTTCTTTTGCGTTTACAATTATAATACAACGTGTAACAGAATAAACGCAATTCCTGAAAGTAGTTTGTTCAGAATCGGCTTCTGAATCCATTTCCGTCATCAAAAATAGGTGTTAAATTTTGACGGAAAAATCTTTTAAATTACTTAAATTAGAAACACAGTATCATGACAAATTAATACAATCCTTAACTCAAGGAAAATGAAACCTTAACTCAGAGCAATAAAGGTTACTTAAACGCACGACATTATTTGTATTTCGCTCACAGGTCGTAATACACACACGTAAATAATATCAATGCATTTTACAATAAAAGTAGTGTGCGTCAAATTAAATAGGTAATTTAAAGGAATTTCAACTTTATCTCCAATATGTAAGGCTTGTTTGAATGCACGACCAAACTTAGTGCGGTCATCAGAGTAGCCCTACACACACACAAACAAATTTTAGGCATTAATACAAAATAAAATTATTGAATTTGAAGAAATTTGAACCTTATTGCAAAGAAATAAAGCATTTGTCGGCAACCTCTTTGACGTTTCATGCGAAATGCCGACAAACACGCCGCCGCTACCGCCGAATAACATGAGTACTTAACATTAAAACTATTAAAGCTAGTCATCCGCCGGTAGCGACCTAGTGTAGTTGTTCTTCAGTTTACTTCCGTGACATTTTTGATTCCGTGCTTGATGGCTTTCCGGTACACCAACATACAATACATGGAGATGGTGAGAACCCTGGCTCGCTGTCTTGATAATGTCGCGTTAGCTTGTCGGGAGTTCAATGACCGTTTTGGCTGCAGTGCAATCGCCAGACTTACACCGCTAGACTTTTTTTTGTGGGGTCGCATAAAATCGCTCGTGTATGTCAGTCAATCTACAAGTGTCGAGGAGCTAAAAACAAAAATTCAACAAGCATTTGTGACGGTGGAAAGTGATACTGAAGTGCTTACAAAATTGATAATAAGTGCATAGTTCAAGACGGCGGTCATTTTGAAACTTTAATGAAAGTGGATCGCAGAAATAGTGCAAATTAATAACCTAAGTGTTAAGTGTAAATAGTCCAGTTCTGTAAGTACCTACTTCTTCCTATCAATACGATTGTATTCTAATCACTGTAAAAATTGTTATTATAATCTTTTAAACACGCCGTCTTTGCATATTTTTGTAGTACAAACAATAAACTGGACCTACCTAAACACAACGAACTTATCAGAGGGATCGCGGGATTCGCGGGGGTGCAATCTCGAAAGATAGGTAGGTAGATAAAAACTGCAAGCAGCGGCGCGCGGCGCGGTGCGTAGAGACTAAATTCAAAGCCTGTGAAAGTTCGATAGAAAAAAAAATAATTTTACACGGTGATATCGCTTATCAATATCACATCTAGCTAATGTTCAATAATTTAATGATCGTTCATACGGCCATAGGTAGGTATTTAATGCCTACATTAGAACTAGGCACTCACCGTTGTCGCGCGCGCCGCTAAAATTGAACAAACATACTTAAATGCAAAACCTAATTTTTAGGTCCATGATACACACGTGCACATGAATAATATCAAAGCATTTTACATTTGGATTCGAGCGCGTTTAATAAAACAGTTGATGTAAGAGAATTTAATCCTTCCGTGCAAATAATAAGGCTTATTGAAATGCGCGACCGATTTGTATTCCGCATGTCTCACTAATTAATTTGTTGAGAAATGTCGAAATAGGTAGTAGACAATTTTCTGGTTCCTATGAGCTATGTCCTTTGCAAATGTACCGTAAGAATAATGTGAAAGAGCGAGATGCACAAAACCGGCGACCCTTTGAGACCGCGCGCGCGCGCTTCCTCCGGGCTGCCGGCCGGCCATCTTCAAAGTAGGTATTTTTTACTGTTTGTATGTGTTTGTGATTAAAATCTTGTAAGCACTGATTTTTGTTTCACGTAGGTAATTAGCAGAAAACACGCTTATCAGAGGTAGCTAATAATATCGCGAAAGTTACGCATCTGAGATAAATATTTTTTACCCGCGTGTGCCGCACGGAGTCCGGGCGCTTCGCCCTTCATTAGTTTCGAATTTCGGGTAAAAAGTCGCAGTTTTAAATGCATCCCCGTTACTAAGCGTAAAGTCTTAGATTCATGTTGATAATTTCACTTGCTAGAAAATTATCAATCATTACACTGTAAACTCAATTAAGTAAGTACCTATCAAAAGTTATTAATTCATAATATCAGTCTGTGACATTTTAGGTTTTTTTTACTATTGATAGGCGCGCGTTTGACCACTATCTCACCTGATGTAAGTAAAATTCGTTCATTGAACTAACGCACATCTATGCCTATAACTATGGTCAGCTGGCGGGCGCTCGAATGTGCGTGTCGCGTCGGCTGCTAATATTGCATGAGTGTGTGTGTAGGCATGTTGCTGCACATACGTTTTGCGTTTAGTAAGGATAACTATTTTATAAAAAACGACCCGGTTTGGTTTAAATTTATTTAATTACGGGTGTTGTTTTAGACTTATAATTTTATATTCTAATTGGGGTGTCTGAGGTATTGCGCTTAATCCGTTAACTATACTATTTCAATGATAAAATTTCTTTTAAAATTTAGTCACAACAAATACCTAATGCTGGTGAGGAAAATATTAAATATTAGCATGCAAACCCTTTGTTTACAAATGCCAAATAACCACACGAAATTGTATATTAATACAGCTGTCCGCTAATAAAGATTAATTTACAAAAAAAAATCTTCTAAAAAAATAATAAATAATTTTGAAGACCTAATTGCATGACTCATAGTCATAACAGAATAATGTTGTTATCATTACATATTTATGTTGATTGATACAAATAATTTTCAGGAAAATTAGCTCAAAACAGTCAGTAGTAATAACATAACACGTAAGTATGTGTGCATTGAACAGCAAGATTGTAGGTATCATGTATTTACATGAAATTACAAGGTCAGTGACCAATGCAGTTCATATGTTACTTATTAAAGTAAAAATTACCACCAAGGGGCTGTAACTAAAAATAAACAGCAATACCTATCCATTCATCCAGCATCCCTTCACAGTCAGATTCTGTCAAGAGTTTAGCTCTCATCTAATGACCACAGTATCAAATAAGCATGTCTTACCTTGGCAAGACAGCTTTATTTATAACCAGAGCAACAAATATTGTTATGCATTTAATATTCTTTAATTCATTTCAAATTGAAATAATATTCATATACCTAATACCTACAAACATTGTGTCGATCAAATAAGCATGTCTTGCTAAAGCAAGACATGCTTATTTGATACTGTGGTGTGGTGTGTGGTGGTGGGATTACACAATAGCCCGTTAAGGACATAAAGACATTCACTCCATGTAAGTATTCAGCTGCATATGTTTACACTGGACGCCAACCTCAACAAAGTTGGAAAAAAATTGGCTGGCTAGGCAGGAGATGAGTGTCATGTAACCAGTGAAGGTCAAAGTTTGCATCATAAAACAGATGCTATCCAACATGTATTCAATAATTCACATTCAACATTTTTCATAGTATTAGGCATGTTCAGCAGTAGACATTACCAGGTTAAGTATGAGAAGTAGTTCAGGAGTTACGAGGGAACAGATGAACATTAAGACATAACCTGTCTTCAATGATAACCCTCCATTGGCTTTGCTGTAGTTGGGTAAAAAGTTACATACCTACACATGAAACAAAACAAGTAAACAAACAAATTTTGAACCACATACCTTTCTCCTGAGCCACAGCATTGCTGTCAGTGACAAACTTCTTGATCAGTCCCAAGTATTTACTCCACTCCGGTGACTTCTCATCGTCAATCTGGTTGAATAGCTTCATAGCCTCCTCATAACCCGCCACCCTAGCCTTCCATAGTTTGTGAACACATTTCTCTTCTGTCGGCAATTTCTTATATTCATTCTCATCCTCCATTTTGGGTTTGTGTGCCTAGTCAAGTTTTGATTCTAAACTGGAGAAAAAAAAAAGGATTTAGTTACTAGAAATATTAAATTGTTTGCAGTTTAAGGTCAGGGTTATCAACTTGGAAAGAAAAAGAGAAGAAAGAAAGGACAAATGTTTATTGTTTGTTTGTCATTATTTCTTGTTTTAACTTGAATCTATGTTTTCTTTACACATAGTCCTGTCAAGTAATAACATAATATGGCCTAAATGAAATACATCACCTAATTTGATTATCTTGATCTATTGGATCTTCATTTCATAGTAAAATACTTTCCTTTAAAAACATTACTTGAATGTGATTTTCTTTCAGTATTAGGTATCATGAATGGTAGTAGAGTACCAAGATCGTTTGAACAATGGGGCCTTAGCTACAGTTATGATAATATTTTTTATTAAATCTGAACGATGCTAACACATTCCATATGCAAATTCTGAACTGTTTAAACCTTTCAGGATGTATTTTACTTTTTTTGGAATACAGGATCATGATTTATTTTTGATTTGACAATCGTTTACTCAAATCTGACTGAATGACGGAAAGTCAATAGCTTCAATATGCCTATTTGTGTCATCAAGAGGGTACAAATAACAAAGACCATATGTGGGTAAGAGCCCATTTTAAACATGTTACCCTAAAAGGATTCAAGTTAGCCATGAATACATATACATAACTTACAATTTGCATTTGACCTTTTAGTGCAAGATTGCAGTTTCCCTAACAAGGTCATAAGTGCATGTTTCCTATTGAATAAGGGTAGAAAGAAGATTGTATGTAAAACTTTAGATAAAACGCTGACTTATCGATGTTCGTAGAACACTATTATGGTAAACAATGCACATATAACACGTACTGTTGAATTACAATATCCATGAATATTAACTGACTCACACAACATGCAATGTGCAACTAATTAGTAAATAACGCTGAACTATTGTGTATGAACTTTCTTAACGCGTAGGCGTACAACTTGCAACAACTACGATCAATTTAACGAATCACAAATACGTTAATAGGTACGTAAGAAATGGTGATTCAACCGATCAAACGACACTTGCTTTCGAATTTATTAATGGCTACCTGGTCAATATTGCGGAACAAATAGTTAATTACGAGCCGGTTCATTTATAGCCGTGCCCGTTTTACACCGAGATGTGAAATTAGATCGCATCTCAGCCGACTGAGAACGCCCGACAAACGGTCACTTTCTCACTTTACAAACAAATCCAATCAAATGTTAGGAAACTTACCGTTATCAAGCTGTTTCTACTGTGTCCTCTTGATAAAACTAAATTTATTATAACTAAACAACATAAACGATAGTTAGCTCACATTATCCAGCAACAAGCAATATTTTAACCGACAAAAAGAAATGCCTTTTTCTTTTTCGTCGTCGTTTTTTTAAGTTTGCGAAATGAAAATGGACGGAAGATTAATGTTGCCAGAAATAAATTTTACGTAAAACGATAACTGTCAAAATTAAAACAAAGGTTTGGTTAGAAAAAGTTCGTGATTTAAATTTATTTATTTACAATGCACGACGTTGTTAAATGAAATAAACATTTATGTTATTATCACCAGTGTATATTATAAAATAGATAAAAGAAACGCAGAGGCTGTTCATAAGCTTTAAAACGATGAATTCACAATAAAATGATCGTAACAAAACCTATAAAAAACAAGGATTTAAATTAGCATAAAAATCTGATTTCATTCAGTGACCATAGACACATTATTTGTAAAAAAAAAAATATTTTTTAATTTTAGCTTGGCAACCTGTTACAAAATGGTTCACACCGTTCATTCAACCAATCTATTTTGCCATAATCATTCGTTCCTTTGTTGATTTTCTTCACTCTTGAACACGGAGAATTTTCAACAAAATAAAATAGTTTAGTTCGTTCTGAGAACATCAGCGAGCGAGACGTGCGTCGCGTCGTTATCGTGACAACTGTGCGTTCGCAGTTCTTACAGTCGACAAAAATAAATAGTACCTCTGAATGCAATTGTTTTGATTTAATTACAGCTATTTGTGCGTTAAAATGTTGAATAAGATAATGAAGTAATTAAATGGAGCGTTAGAGCTTGTTTAAAATAGACAAAATAAACAAGAGTGTTGTGTTTTCGTTCGGCGTTGGGGCGATATCGGAGAGAGAAGGGAATTCAACAGCTGTCTGTGCATAGTATGCTTCATATTGTGAGTATGTTATGCTTTTCTGAACATTTAAATGTAAATCATTTACTCGTTAATTGAAGCGGTACGATCGCTTTAAACGCTATTCTAGCAGTTTCATATTAATTACGTTGGCGTTCTTTGTTTTTGAAACGTTGAAGTCAAAATTAGTAAACATTAGGGAATGTTAACAATGCCTAGTATTATAATTGAATTCTAACTGTATGTGTATCGGAGGTTTTTCATTTTGTAACTTGCTTCAAGCTACGTAGGTAGGTATACCTAGTTACCTGAGTAATCTACCTAGGTTTACAACAAAACGAAAACTAGGATCTCCTTTCTACATGAACGAACGAAAATTATAATTTACAAGTTTAATAGGTAACTTAAAGACCAATAACAAGTACCTATGCGGGATCATTAAATAAATCGATCTTTAAAAAAACTTGCTGCGTAATGCAGGAATGAATGTAGGTACCTACTTACTTAATTATCGCTTAGTAAGGTCATCCTGTTCAGATAACGTCTCAGTCTACTGGATAATGTAAGTACCTACTTGCCTTCTCATAACATAACTGATAACGATAGGTACATTCACCCCATTTCATAAAAAATTACTTGCTTCAATAAGACAAACAAAATGAATATCATTTTAGTTGATGCCTACATTCTGCAATAGCAAAAATACTACGCACACCTTCCTACCTACATTATCCATGAAAAATTAAGGTAACTGTCCTTTATTTCCCTTTTAATTTCATAATCGTCTTGTAATTATAAAATAAATAACTTTAATAACATTATAGTCACCGCTATTATTCTTAGGTACTAACCTACAGTACGTATCTCTTAATCCATTATTAATATTGCAACAAGATACACTATCCCTTATCACCTACATCATATTGATAGAAGACGATGATAGGCGCCTACTTATCGTAATAAGATCTAACAAGACAATCAAAATGTACCTTTTTACCGTTTTGTAATTCAGTTAAGGACGAAAGATCGGATTTCGACTTTGTGTAGGAATTGGTGTCAACTTTAATACGATTGAGATACCAACTCATGATTCATTAGAAAACTAGCGAGCCACCCCTCCTTCCCACGTTTTTATCGACTTGACAAAACATTGAGATTAATGTTCTATACACAAACGTTGCGGAATAAATTCTCTAAATGATGGTGACAACTGCATCAAAATCTGTTGCGAAGTTTAGAAGAACAACGCGGTCACAAAAAGATGCGAAAAGAGACTTTAATTTATAACAAGTATAGAAATAAATAGGAATAGTATATAACTGCAACCAGAAGGTCAACTTTCGTAATTAAAAACGTTCAAAATCTAGTCGCAATTTCATCTTAGTGTCAATTAACGTCAAAAACTTGTCAAAGATGTAGAGAAATTATAGGTATTTTTGACAGATTGAGACTGAAATCAGACTGTCAACGTTCTTAAAATTACGAGAATTGCCCCTCTGGTGTCTAAGGGCATTCGAAATCATCAGAAACACTGGGATTGTTATTTCAGCGTCTAAGATAAAATTAATAAAAGCATTGGTAAGACAAAATAAAAAACCGAATAATTATTCATAGGTTTCTATGTCACTTTGCATTCATCAGTGTCATTCCAATCACCAATAGAAACTGAAAAAGATCATCAATCATCTCTGAAAACTAAAAATTACGATGTCATTTGGCAGTTTCAACGCCGCCGCCTATGAGTTTACGCCCCTCTCTATTACCTGCAAAAAAAAACGACTCGACAAGGCAAACGAATTCAAATAATCAAAATTGAATACCGGCTACTTATTTTTCGAAAAAAAAATTGAAGGTAAATTATAAAAAAGTTAGTAACACTGGTAAAACTCAGTTTCACAGAAGGCCAGTCTATTTTTAAACTTTTAATTGAATAGCGTCACATAACAATAATACCTAGCTACCTACCTAGTATAAAAAAACAAGTCTTGCCTCAAATATCTAGTGATCTAGAAAACGTTGTCCATAAAATAAAAAAGGGCCATATTTTTACACGGTAATCGGACTTCCCGTGTGGTTCACAAACAAATCGGTAACATTATTGGTGCGTCTATTTACAATTCTGTTTGGTCAACACATGTTAGAGATTAACGTGGATTATCCAGATGTTTTTATGGAGCCCAAATTTTTAACGCAAACATTTATTGCTGACGGGACGCGAGGCGACAAAATAAGACCTTCAAATCCTTGTACTGTTTTGCTGTCAAATATGATTTAATCCACTCGTAATTGGATGACTATAAACGGCTACAAAGTCAAATACTAATATCTAGGCTAATAACTGGCTAGATAACCCAATTAGTCTACTTTGGAATGTGTCCAATTAGTACTAATAACACACGTAGTCAAAATCAAAGGATAACTAACAAGAGTAAGAGTGTTGTAGATACCAAATAGGCAGAGATCTTGTGGAGTATATTTGAAGGTCCTCAAACACTGACATGTGAAATGTGAGCTCGGCCGTCATGCAGTGTGCCGATTGTTGTATCGGCCAATGGCCTGATGGCCAAAAGCCTCGATCAACATGTCTCCAAGCTCTCGTTAAGGCTCTTACAAACAGGCGTGACACGCGATTTTATCGCGTGTCGCGCTTGTTTGAAGGAGCCTTTAGGCGGTTGGATCATGTGCCTGATTCACGCAAAACGGACCGAATGGAAGTCTAAGTGCGGAAAAGGGAGTCCCATCATCATCATTGCCTGATTCAGAAAGCAGTATTTCTTGATACGACTCGTATTGTGAGGAGGTTCCTGTCTCTGGAGCCCTAACCACCGGTGGCTTGGACCCTGCTCCCGATACCGGCGGACTACTATTTTTATATTTTTTAATGTTTTTCTTATGTTTTTTTATAAAAAAACATTTAAAAATGTATTTAATAAGTAAGTAAATAAATAAACGAAATGATTGTCTAATTGATCAGAAACAAAAATTCGAAGGTGTGGTGACATTCACCAACCCGCATGGCGGATTACGGGCCGCTTCTTCTCACAGAGAGGAGACTTGAATTCCAGGCTGATTTCACTTTATATTCAGATCTCCAAACGGCTGGTTATTACTTTCCGTGACCCAATGGCTGGCTTTTACCTTGGCTAGAGGATAAGCATTGTCGCCATATTTTTAGTTTGTTAATAGTTTTAGTTAGATTAGGATATTATATATTTATTTTAATAGTTTGTTAGTCTATTTAACATTAGAAGTTTATCCAGTCAGTATACAATACATGTATATATTTATCCTCCTAAATAAATAGTTCGAGTCTACATTCACCGTAACGTTATTATGTGTTTCAATAACGAAATTAATATCAAACAGTTTATTAATTAATCAATATTTACTCGCTATCTAAACGACAAAGTAATTACGACCCACAAAGTCATTACGAACTATGCTTATTAAATACGAGAAGAAAAATAGGTTATCAGCACAGCAGCGTAATTGACACTGTTCTTAGGATATGGTAATACAAAAACAATAGATCAATGCATGTCAGGAACTCATGATATGATAACTAGATTATCCATGACTCCATGATACATTCAATTGTCGACGATAAAATTAATGAAGTGGTCACGCAGGATATTGTACCAAAGTACAATATCCTGCGTGACCATCAAATTGAATTAAATATCTGTTAGCTTCATTACTCGATACGGGCTCATAATTGTTTCTATTAGTCGATTCATCATAATCGATTCATTATTTTGTTTTCTTTGAATCTAGTTAACAGTTTGTTACACCTGTTCTATCATCAAACGGTAGTTTCCACGGTTCTTCCGCGAACTTTTTCTCAGTCTATTCAATCAAGTTTTTGTCAGCAGCAACTACGATAATTGAAGTTCGGTTGGTGTAAGGTCGTTAATTAGTGGTATCGATGGGAACTCCCGGATGGTGAGGTTCATCAAATTGTATTAGTTCCGTTGCCCGGTTGTCATTTAGAGCCCTAGAGATTATGAGCTCGTAAAGCGACTTTTTTGATAGATGGCTTTCTTACGCTGAACTAAAGAAGATTATTTATATCCACAAAAAAAATTGTGTTATTTATTCTTCATGAGAAATTCACGTTTACTTCAATAGCATCACCAAAATCTCACGTTCTTTGTATCATCTATTTCTCGTTACATGATTGAATTTTCAAGTCGAGCCATGCTTTGCGTTTAGCCAGCTAGATAATTTAGTTAGTTTTTGTAAGGGTTTAGTTACTATAAGGTCATTAATTTAGTGGTATCGATGGGAACTCCCGGATGGTGAGGTGCATCAAATTGAGTTAGTTCCGATACCTGATTGTGTTAACAGAGTTATGGCGAGTAATGGAGCGCAAGGCGACGGACGTGTGATCAAGTTTCCTCGTCTGCTGTATATGTCGGCGTTGTTTGAAAGAACGAGTAAGATGGAAATTTTACTCTATTGTGTGGAGAATTGTACCAATATTCTTTGTTTTGGAAATCTTTTGTATTGATCTTGGCAAATTTTTGTTCAGAAAAGAGTCATTATGATCGGAAAACTTTCAACCTTTAACCGGCTGATAGCCGTAATTACAGAAACAATTAAAATTGTGTCTCGTGTGGATCCACGTTTCGGCGAAGAGTTAATATGGGTTAACCATATTATTATAATTTTACTGATTCGATAAATAAATACAGTGTTTTACCATGTCGCGGAAGGTAGAAAATCGATAGAAATGATGTACATTACTACGGTGCAGTAGCCACTAGTAAGCAATTACGGCTCCATTACCGTCTTTTCAAGTGAAACTACAAAAGGTGGCCTCTACTGCTGCCAATGTCGGTTAAAACTGTAATATATCTTTCAAGATGTAGAGTGACTCATTCTTACTGTATTTTTTTAAACCTTTTTAGCACGAAGCGTATATAATATAATAATAGTAGTAATATTGGGAAAATACATCGTCTTTATTTTAATTTCAATGATATCTGTGACCTCGCTGAGTCTGGAACTGAAGTCTACAAAATAAACGTAAAATTTCAGAATGAATGAATTTATTAGGAGAAGGAATATCAAGATGATAGAAGATTCGCTTACAATGAAATTGAATAGTATTATTTTATCCAATGAGTGCGTTGCCCGACCTAAAAGCATAACGAAAATATATTTTTATTGGATTAAAAATAGCCAACCACACGCAGATGTTTATTCAAGGATAATTTATTAGAAAAGTTCTGTCTTATAGCTAAGTGAGCCAATATTAATCGATCGTTAAAGTCCATTGAGCTCGTAAAGCCGCTCTTTTGATGCATGGCTTTCTTGCGTTGAACTTTCACCTGTAGACTATTTATATTCACAAATGAACTTGGCTCTAAAGTCTAAAATATCGTTTGTATTATCTCAACATGTTCATAAATGTTCAATCCACGTTTGGATGCATAGCATCACCAGCATCTAAAAGTTCTTTGTATCATCTTCATCTTTTTCTCATTCCATTATCAAGTCAAGCCATATTTACTTTGCGTTGAGCTCAAGCGTGACCAGTCGCAGTTGTCAGGTAGATTATCACATTGTAGCACATGTTCTGTTAAATTGGATTACGCGGTGGCTGTCTAGCTGATTTAAGCCCGGCTTAGTGTCAAATAGACGAGCATACGCACACAAATATTGTTTTATTCATTGTGTGTATATTAAATTTTATGTCAATGTCAGTCTCCGACCTTCCAAGACACAGTTCTAAGTGATCATTCATATGTTTGCGTGTGTTAGACTTTCCTAAGATCTAGAGACATTAGCAATCAAGGTATCGTGATTAAAAACATGTTGCCGGTCACGTAAACGGCACACCTTCTATCGAATATGGATAATGCAATCCCAACGCAATCCCCGCTACCGACGGCCATGTTGCAGCCGCCATATTTGTGAATCATGCGCACGCGCTGATCGCTGGACTCTTTATCTAAGGATGCAGTCTTGAAGACAATGCGTTTCGTCGTTAAATATTAATAGAGTAATTAATGCATCCGTTGTTGTAACTACATTGTTAGGTGCGTGTGCATTATGTAATATGTTTTTTCTTTTAGTTAGCTGCGTCTTCGCCTTCAGTTAACAGCTTTAAGTTATTTATTGGACTACTTAAAATTCAAATGCGCACTGGAAATTACAAAACCACGTCAAGGTCCGGTTAGAATTCTATTACAATAATTTTCAAAATAATTCAAACTGTCAGTAAGAAGGTTTCATTGAGAACCAGTGTGGACTCTTATGCCAAAGAAAATCAAAACACATTCTGCAACAGTCGTGAGAAAAGCTTAATATTGTAATGAGATTTATTGTATCGTGTGACATGTGAGCATTGCTCGGGATTCCTCGTGCTCTGATTTGATTAATGTCATGTACGTGATGCATGTTTTGCAAACCATTGGCCCGTTGATGGAATAACTAAGTAAGGATTTCTTTTGGCATTTGAAAAGGCAATTTGTGAAGATGACAGATGCAGACTGCTCAAATATTTTCTTCCCTAATTTTGATTTGAAAGATTGTCGTCTTTTGACTACCTTCTCACCTGATGGAAAACAATGATGATGTCTACAATGATGCACGCTTTCCTAGAAGCAACTTATACACTACTTGGAGGACTCCCTGATTATATCTATCAGGAAACAAGACTCTGGCAAATTGTCCTACTTTGTCGTCAGTAAGTTAGAATTATCTGTAGTGCCAACCGCATCGTGCTTATTACTTGAAGCGACTTCTTTTACGTCTTGATCTAAGAATAGAAATAGTGCATTAGCTTTGACACGTCAACCCTTTACAATTATGTACTTGGATTGAAATACGACATTCGGTGCTTCAGATTTTTTTTTTTCGTGCACTCTACCCACATTTGTAGTATATAACATCTACTTTGCAGTCAACTGGCTGTTTTATTTGTTTATTAATATTTCTATTGCCTTATAAAGTGTTCAAGCCACAGTATCTGATTATCTGAGATATTGATATTGTGATTGAATGTTATTTTGAGAATACGAATTGCAGTGCTTTCCTTACTCTAACAATAGAAGAAAATGACTTCAAAATTTGCAAATGGCGGCAGTAGTTAACTGTTATTATACCCCTTTATTTATAAACGTTGCTAGCTTTAATCATCGTTTATAAATAAACACCACGGTCTTTTACGGATCAGGAATACCTGCGTACAATTTTCTATTGTTTCAAGATATTTGGACGTCTGCGTCGCTTGTATTTTAAATTAAAATTCAACTTATCTAAGGCTCCTTCAAACAGGCGCGACACGACATGCGACACAAAGGTACCGCAAAAAAAAAAAGTCGCGCAAAGAGCGGTGCCTTTTGTGTCGCCCGCGATTACATCGCGAATCGCGTCTGTTTGTAGGAGCCTTAAATAAGTTAAATTTGCCTTTATTCTACGTATTCGTCTGATTTCAATAAACGGACCGATGCCAGTAACTTAAAAATATCCTTTAAGGTTACTTGAGGTCGTTTCGATACGCAATAAATTTATATTCTGTCAAATATTTCCTTGTTCCCATTCCTGTACAAGGACCCAATTAGAGGTTATTCTGAAAGGACCAGAGGGCCAATTCTCGTCCAACGTTCGTAATCTAGTCGCAGTTTCATCTCGGCGACAAACAAATGTCAAAAACTTGTAAAAATTTAGGGAAATTAAAGGTATTTTTGACAGACTAAGACTGCGATCGGACTGAACGTTCTTAAAATTACGAGAATTGCCCCTCTGTTCACCGAATTTCCAATTAATTCTATTAAGATTGGGAACGCTTCTTGAGTACCCGGTATGATGAGCAATTTCGCCTTCCACTCCCAAAGTCTTTTGTTTTAACTGGCGAGAATTTGTTATTTTCTAATTATAAGTTTATTACTTTTAAGTAATTTAACTTCAGGTATAATTGGGGTAGGTAGGTACGTACCTACTCTACTTCTGAATAAATTTAATTTTTCTTTCTGAAGTTGAGATGTGAATTTTACTGGTTTCCTGCAATTTTATTACTGACACCGACACGCCAAAACTCCATATGTTTTAAATGTTCAATACCCTGTACTCAGTATCTTCCATAAATGCAACATTTTTAATTGTGTTTACCGACTTTACCGTACACAGTTCGGACGTTACCTACTTTAATGGCCGTTCAATTTCCTGGTGTTTTATTGTCGATAACCGCATGGAAGCTGCGGCAGTTGGTCGATATCCGATAATGTCGCAATAAAACTGGCTCGAGCCCAGTTTTAAGCTTTATCTTATACAGGTCAATGGTTTCAGTGTATCCGATCGGGTTGAACGACATCGCAATGATCTAAATCGGTTGACCGAAATATTTTTGGTATTCGATACTACCGCAAACATCAACAAATTGCGCGGGAGCTACGTTTTATTCACGAAATGTATGTAAGTAAACATAATGTATACAATTTATAACTGTCTGACCTATTTGCAATTCTAGAAATCTATAATTCATATTACACATCCGGCCTTACACATCAATGAAAATGATTCATGCTGTGATTCAACAAGTGTGCACTCTTCAGTGAATTTTAAGTGAATGTCTCATTAAAATTTCAACCTTTAATTTCAGTAGCAAACTGTTGAGAGAGCTTTTCGAGGCTTGAGAGTGTTCAAACAGAATAAAAACAGTGCGGCTAAAAGTAACCAAGAGCGCACTCTACTCGCTGAAGCCAATATTATTGAATTTGAATATTCTATGTTTATTCCATTTTATTTTGTTTTCAATAAAATTGCTAATGCAATAGTCTAGAAAAAATTTTTCTTCAATTCAGCATTGAAAACTCCTTTGACCAATTAGATATTATTACATTTATCACTCGACTCAGTCGGTCAGTCATTTGTCATTCGAGTTTTTGTTCGACACCTACCAAAGCAAAAAACAATCGCCTCGAATCCCTCGAATTCAATAATCTACTATCATTCCACTATTGATGCCGAAAAAAAACAAACGATTGTTTGAAAATCGAATGAGCCATTTAAAATCAGAGTTTAACAATAGGAAGCATTGGCAAGTTCCGTTTGGTCGCGCATGGCATAAGATTAAGAAACCGTTTTTGAGTTGACTTCCTGCGATGGAGGACTATTTATAAACTAATATGGCGGCACGGAAGCACCATGACCTCGGTGACGATACTTAAATGGAATATTGAGTAGTTGCCCGCTATCTGAAATAAATATTGGACAAGTGGCATTAAAATCATGCTTGGAGACTCGTAAGTCAATTACACCTTGAACTTCTTATGAGGACAGTCGCCTAGTCTGATACTTCGGGATTAAGGTAAAGGAAACTATCCCAATGGAGTAATGCTGATACTGGTAACACAATATAGCTTTGAAAACTCAGAACAAAATTAGAAAACCCAAATGACTTATGCATACCTACAACAAAATGAAGATAAAATAGGTAATTGCTATGAACTATATTCCCACGAAGTGGCGGTAGATACTAGATCAGAACACGGGTCAACCTTTTTAATAAAATAAAGTAAAACTGGCACGTTATTATTGTATGTGCTTAAAAAAGGTAAAAATGCACTAGAAAAAAAATGTTTTTTTTTCCCCTTCTTTCATCACAAGGTAAATATTGTAACAAGTTATGAAATGCATATAAAAGGATTATTACAACTTCATCTTTCTGCTGAAAATGAACAACATATAATCACGCCTGTGATCCCCGAGGGGTTAGGCAGTGATGAAGCTATAATAATTATACCCACATTTCGCCAGTTATAAAGTAAGTCAAGTCCAAAGTCCACAAGTCCCATGTAATAAGGGGCGAACCTCTTGCCATCAAAAAATCCTGATGAAAAAACCAAATAAAAACCGCACTGTCCACAGGCAGTCATGTTTCTCATTCAAGACACCGCTCCCAAATTCCACTAATGATAGTAGAAGGTGAGCGAATTGTTCCGAAATGACATAACCTTGAAAGAAGGTAGTTCCAAAAGAGACAGACTTACGTATTCGTGGCACATTTCCAAACCAAAGTTAAGACAGAATGGCAGAATGACCGAAGACATCTTCGAAATGTTACGAAATTACATATAACCAATGTAATAAAGGTGCAGTGGTTCTATTCTGTAAAAATCTCACCGTGAAAACTAAGGTGAAGTGAGCGTGGAGTGAGCTGTCAATAGTGTCAATTACTAGCAAAAACAAACTTAATTCACCTAAGTTTTCACGGTGAGATTTTTACAGAATCGATCGGCAGTACCATCAGCCGGACACAAATACAGACTTTGTGCTGCTACTGGGAATAGGTAATACGGGCTGGTGTCCGAAACTCCACGTCAATGCGCGTATTTTGCGTAAAATACTAATGCTACTGGGAATTAAGGTAAAAACCCAACAACACTTGTCCGAACAAGGGACCGAAGTCCGAATCCTCAGGCACTGCAATCACAATGCCAACGAGGCAGAGAAACATGATATATTATGTCCTATAACTAAAGCACACTGTTGCACTTTCAACGCTTGACTCAGCCCCGAATGTTGAAGATCCAGCAGCGCGCTTTTATTTACGTGTAATAAAACTGGCAATAGATAGATATACACAAGCAAGTACAAATATATCGAAATTAGGACATTTCAGATATAGGTCAGTACAATACCACGTAGACACCGCATGGCTGCCTTCTGCAAGGTTCAAATTAAAAGTCCAAATGAACCATTTGGCGTGACACACGGCAGTCTTCTGCCAACAGATACGGTACAGAGCTTTCAATCTAAATTTTAATTTACATCTATCGTTGCATTCGTGATGCTTCGTCAATCTTCGTTGAAGCTGATTGCATTTACAAAACATTTTTGACATGTTCTTTCTTTATTTCTGCAAACGGTTCGTGATGATGGAGTTATATTTGGTTAGTTAGTTTCCATTTTTGTTTATGTTGTACTTAAGTGGGATATCAATTTAACCGTTTCCAAGTCTCGTACAGAATATAAATAGAAAGGACAGAATTTGCAACATCTAAGCCAAAAATCGAATTTGCATTCAAAATTCTACCATACGTGAAGCCCTTAAGGCTGCTCTCTCGAAAAAAGCTTGAAAAAAGCATGCAGATGAAGCCATTTTTTGTCGGCATTTACAGAGAAATTACACTTGAAAAAAATCCTTAGTAATCTTCATGATATAATACGTAATTTGGTTTAGCCATAATTTTTCTACCGATATCACATAATTTAAAAAAAAATCACCAAATCACCTCCAAATCATTGAGATGAAACCGTTTTACTCCTTCATTTTTTATCAAAAGAGTGTAAAAATATATATCTACATCTTTGCAATACAAAGGAGAATAATTTGGTTTTGTTACTTTTTTTAAATATGTATTATTTTTATGATAATAAATTAAAAAGGCCTCTGATAAAAGACTGCGTCTACATCACCCCCGCACTCGTCCATAAATTTAGTGCGGGGCGCATCGTGTTGCTAGGTGGACGTATGTCGCGTTGCGAGAACTCCGCAATCGTAAAATATTACTGCAAAAACAAAAAGTGTACCTACCCAAGCGGGGTTTTATGAAACTTATGCGCTGTCCATTACTCTGTGTACATAGGTACTGTTTATAAAATACCTACCTCATTCAAACGAAAGTTGTAAGTACTAGTAGTGAATGATCACAGAAGGTCCACGTCCACGAAATGATTCAGCCAATATTATAAATTTTACTTTTCGGTGCCTAAGTAAAGTCTATTATTCTGATGCGTTGCGATTATTTGTGACATATTGTGACACAAAACTGAAAATGCTCCTAAAGTAGGTATTAATTATGATTATAGGTTACGTACTTGCTAATAATTTGTCAATTTATTGATTACCGGCGTAATTATTTTCAAATAAAAAAATCAAATCAAATCATTTATTTGCATAAAACAGGTTCAGTGGATGTTAAAAAAGGTCAAATGGTACACTGTTAATAACCATATAAGGTGTGCAAATATAAAACAAGAATGTTAACTGTTAATTTCACTATTCAATAAAGTACGGACGCCAAGCACATCAACCTACCCGAAACTGTCAAATTTTCGCAATCAACTTTGAACCTTATGCTTTAGTGATAAAGTTGAAAATCTATTAAAGAAATCTGACAGACTGTAGTAACTTGATGTGCTGGCGTCTGTACAATGTCATTGAAAATAAAATTATCGTAAATACAGATCAGTCAACAAAATAAGGAATTAAAAATAATAATGTCATACAATAGTAAAAAGTAGTAGTTCAATAATATACAGTGTGTTAGGTTAAACGAGGGACATACTTTAAGGGAGTGTAGTACTCATAAAAATGAAGAACTTTTACTAAGAAACCAACATTGAAATCGAGAAAATAAAACCAGCCGCTCTATACATTTCTGTTCGCATAACTGGACAAAATGTGGGGAACAGCTGTTTTTTTTTTCATATTTTTGAGTCAGGCCCATATTAAAAGTTGTTCATTTTCATGAGTACTACACTCCCTTAAAATATGTCCCTCGTTTAACCTAACACACTGTATATGTATATACAGGCTGGATTTTTTTAACCTCACCTAGAGGGCAAGTACTCTAAACACTGGAGATAGCAAATTTTACTCAAAGGAAAATCCCTTCATTAAAAAAAAAACAAATCTGCATTCAAAGATTTTCGAAAATTCGCTTGCCGCTCTCGGGAATCGAACCGGCTAAAATCCGAAAAAATAATACCCTGTACTTTTATGGCATCAATCGATAGGGTCAATCATAAGGATCAAATCTCTCTATGGCAGATCGAAAGTCGAATACTTTTTACTCGACTTCTATCGTCGCGGGTGACATCAATCAATCAATTAAATCAGCCTATCGCAGACCGCGGGTGGCACAGACTACATAAAATTAGAAAAACAAATTGGTAGTCATGTTTTTTATTATAATTATCACTTATCATTACTAGATCCATGTGGGCTAAAGTGGGTCAATAATATTATTCAACTAATTAAATCAAATAAAAAAATCATTACCTATACGTAGTGAATCAATTAGTTCTACCAGAGAAGTTGAAGGTGATTCTGTTGATTTGGATGTGAATGTATTTTTTTTTTACAAATTATGAACCTATATTTTTGTTTTACTTGTAAATATATGTATAACTGCATTCATTTTAGGAACAAGATGATTTGGGCATTCAAAAACTACGGTCTCTATTGGATGACATGGTGACTCACAAGCATCTTGTAAGGTCTGTCGAAGAACTTGAAGATTATTCAGCTGAATTTTAGTTATAATTTATTTGTTTATAAAAAATATAACAAATAATATGACATACACTAGTGATAATTATACTACCTATACCTACCTACCTACCTACCTACCCTACCTGCCTACCTATCTACCCTACCTTCCTATCTGCCTTACCCTAACTACCTACCTACCCTACTTACCTACCTACCCTACTTACCTACCTACCCTACATACCTACCTACCTATCTACGTACATCCCCTTCTTCTCTTCATAGAAACCTTCCTAAGACTTCAACGAATATTTAAAAAAAAACCGAATTGGTCCAGCCATTCTTGAGTTTTGCGCTTAGCAGCACATTTAGCCATTAATTTTAGTTAAAAAGATACATTAAGTTGTTTACCACATGGCAAGCCAGGCTGATTTATATCAGGAAAATTTTAGAATTCTGATTAAATGCGCCAACTTTTAATGCCACTTACCAAGGCACTCTAGTACATTTTTTTTATAGGAGGGCCAATCAAAGTCGACGAATCTTGAAAATTTTAAATTCGTAGTTTAACGAATAGTCTCAATTCTCGGAAACTTGAGGCAATCGTGTCATTATTTTTTATTGGGATTCTAGAAATGTTATTTAGGATTACGTTTCCAAAGTTCAATTGAACAAAAATAAAAAAGAATAACCACAATAACCGAAAAATGGTACAGTTTGATCAAATTTCTAGGTTTTTCTTAAAATGCCCATAATTTTCAAACTGCATGGGATAGATTTTTTTTTATATTTTTCTCGTGATGGTTATGATTAATCCTGTCACCCCGTTTCGGCTTGACGTTGAGTTCTGGGACACCCTGTATATGTGGTACACATAATTATTTAACTTTCACGATGACTTGACCTTCTGTGATTTCGATACTCTGTGACGAGACTAGGCGAGGCAAACCGTGGTGGCGGCGCACACAACCGCACATTTTCTGTTGCATGCGGGTAGCGGAGTGGCGCGGAGAAGGGGTCGTTAGCTCCGCCCAAATGCTCAAGGTTATCGGCATTAATACAGGCCCTTATTTCACGCTCACACACAAAGTTGGGTCTTGTTTAAAGCGAAATATGAGCACAGCATAACGGTCTGCGCTAATGCAATTTTAGGAATGCTAATTACTTCGTCTACTTCTAAACTTCCACAATGCAATTGTTTGATTAAAATTACTGTTTCATTAACTTAAAAGGATATTTGGCCACACGAGACGCAATTGCTCGGTTCAATGCTTTCATGTGTATATTTGCAAATGTATCAATGTTGAACCTTGTAGGCCTGGCCTTGTGTTGTCCCCTTTATAAGGGGTATTGTATTGAGAATCAAAACGAGGGTTGTTTAATACTCTTCTTCCTCTTCGTCATTATCTTTTCGTAAACATCTTTCTTATAGAAAGATACCATCATGTTTTATTTTCATTACATCGATCAATGAGAGAGGAGTAGCTGCTTCAATCTCTTTATGATAAAGATCACTTGTTGCTATAGCAACTTTTTTATCCCTGTTCGTTCGTTATTCGATCATAAGACCAGGTACTTACAAACGAATGTTTACTAAAATAATTCAATATTTGGTTCATGCTCAAACATAGGGAACATCTTGCTTGATTGCCTTTAATCATTCCAAGTTCTGCAGATCTATTCAGTAAAATTCTCACCGTGTAAACTTAGATGAAGTGAGCTGTCGACAGTTTCAATCTCTAGCTTCAAATAGTGACAGCGAACTTCAAACTTGCTTCACGTTTTCACGGTGAGATTTTTACAGAAGACCAGAGGAGCAATTCTATTGTAATTTTAAGAACGGTCACATTCTAATCTCAGTCTCAATTCGTCAAAAACACCTCTAATTTCCCTACATTTTTGACATTGATTATTGATACGACAAGATTGCCACTAGATTTTGAACGTTTTTACATACGGGAATTGACCTTCAGCTGATAGCGCAAATTACCTTTCACCCACGCATAAAAAAGAAAAGTAAGCGTCATAATTTTACGACAAGCAGATGACACATCATTGCAAGCCCAGCATGTGGTATTTTTTCAGCTTGTCTCCGGGAGACGCAATAAACGGGGTGTGGTGGTACTAATCCACTTATACGTACCATTCATATGTTACACAGTCCCTTGATGGTACTAGTTGGCACAAAATGTGTCTGGCTAAATTGGTTCAAGAACAGCCCTAATTTTTTAATTAGATGCGTAATGCGTGAGTTCATGCTTCACGGCAGTTATAATATTGATGACAAGTAGTGAGTAATTTTGAGAGGGGCTTTTGGCTAAGTAATACCTGCCGCACGGGTCGATCAGGTTAAGCTACGCTTGCCACGTTTAGTTTGTCGATGGATGACCATCTTTACATACCAAGGGTGTTGGCACGTTAAGCCGTTGGTACCGGCTGTCATTCGTGGATCTTTGACAGTCGTTACGAGTCGTCAGAAGCCCGAAAGTCGTACAACCTGTTTTACCAAGGGGTATCGTGTTACCCAGTAACCGGGTTGAGAAGGTCAGATAGCCAGTCACTCAATGTTAGGGCGGTCCTACATTGGAAGCGGAATTTCTCCCGACCAGACGGTCTGAGCTGGTCCGGTTTGAAGAAAACAAACACATGACGCACCGTCCCCCTCCTACACTAGAGCCAGTGCTCGTTCCGGGAAAGGGAGTCGGGTAGGTATGCAGAATATAAAATGGGTAATGAGTATATTAAACAAATGCATTTATTTTATCGCTATCGGTAAGCTTCGTGGCTTCACTTATTTAAATTAATTCACATGTTTCTCTTCTTTGTTATGGAGTTTGTATCTAAATATATATGTAAGTAATAGAATTCTGAACACATACAATACCAACTGTTTGCACTGTTTCCATAATAATCGCTATTCAATACAATGAAACTGTGTAACAATATAATTTTCCAGTGCCGTTGTCTCTTCTCATTTTGTCCGTAATTGCACAAAGCGATGGCGACCACTGCTACACTGGCTAGTTGCAATCAATTTACCTCTAACTGTATGCCATTCATTTAAACGAGTAAAGTCTGAAACGATCTCATCTTCTATGGTATTCCTTTCAATTATCGGTTACTAGATCTTTTGTTTCGGAGCAGCAATATGCAAAAGCCATTGGGGAACCACTGTGTGGTACAGTGGTTCCCCAATGGCAGGAAACGACTGCGCGGCAGTCCAAGAAAGAGATGGCGGAATGAGCTGGACTCCTTAAAGGATTGGCCCAATATCGCAGTAGACCGGGAAAAGTGGAAAGAGGGAAGGGAGACCTTTGCTCTGCCGTGGAACAACACAGGCTTATGAAGATGAGATCTTTTGTTTAGTTAGCTAACATAATGGACACAGATTTTTTTAGACCTGGCTTTACGTGTTTTTTATGAAAACACATACTCGTACATATATAAATTCTCGCCTTCTTCCCATAGGGTTGGACAGAAACTACAGAACGCCACTTTCTACGATCCTTACATACTGCTTTTGCCCCCTTTATGTTAGACCCCTTAGAGTCCGTAATTTCGACCGAAGTTACGGGCATTACATACTCCTTTTGGTACGTTTACGTTCACTGGTCATCTCGCACGCCGCCGCGCCGGTTGGGAGTACTACACACCGCGCGCGATGAAAACCTCAGCTGAAAAAGTTAGAAATTAGAATGCTGATACTCAACTCGAAAAATAAGAGAGACAGATATTCAGGAATCCTCCTACCTCGACCGCCGCGCCGGTCCAATAAAAGCATCTCTAATTAATACAGTCAGTTACAAGTAATTACATTGAGTAGGTCATTACCTCTCGTCTGCAGTTGAAGCTAATACATTGTGTTGTCTAGTTATTTGACCGCGAGACCGCGACGCTAGAGGCGCCAGCGCTTGTTGGCAACACTGACTCGAATTCAAGTGCCAAACAATGCCGCAACTTGATATTCTCAGATTACTGTACAAGAAATATTAACACTGTAATGACTAGAACAATATGAGACTACCTGTGAATTGTCAACGTTTTCTAGTCAGATAGTTGCTTCATGTAAAATATGTTATTCAGTTGTATCCGGTTAGACTGGAAGCCGACCCCAAAATGAAAGGCTACGCAGATGATAAATAGCTAGGTACTAGACTACCTGTGAATTGGCTAGGTACTAGACTACCTGTGAATTGGCTAGGTACTAGACTACCTGTGAATTGTCAACATCTTCTTAGCTTTCTTTTAACTTTGGACTGAGTCCATATTGGTACTGCATTCAAATCTTTTGGTTGACGGAATTTATTTGGAAGGTTCATCATATTATCAACTTCTAAATATCCCATAATTTGTTTGCTGTCACCATTATCAGACAAAAACACCTGCATTATGGAACTCCACGACCTCATTCCACCGGCCCCCTTCTACCTTCGGACATCCAGGCGCACTGCAAGTTACCATCCTTGCCTAGTTGCTATTCCACCAATTTGCACTAAGCGTTTTCAAATGTCCTTTATAATGCGCACAGCAAAAGAGTGGAACTCTCTACCTGCGTTTGTGTTTCCGAGTGCATACAACCCGAATCTCTTCAAAGTAAGAGTGAACAGGCTTCTTCTGGGTAAGCTCACTCCATCGTAGACTTTGTCTGTGTCATCGCTGAAATAGATTAGAGTCAAGAGCAAACCCATTTAAAATAAAAAAGACCTTTGCGAGACCAATGATAACGCTGTCGATGTGGCCGAATTCTGGTCGAAGCTTATAAATTAATAAAACGGAATCATCGATACGACGAAGAAGAAGAAGCGGACAAGAGAATTTGGCTTCCCACATTCTTGTCATAATCTCTAAGTTTCTTTACAACATCCCCCCATTTTTCTGGCTTTCAATGCGACTATTAGACATAACATCGTTGTCCTTTATACTCTCAATCTAACATTCCAGTCTCCGATGATTCAGCCTTAACTACTAGGTACCATAGATAATCAAATGTTACCCTTACTAAAGCACAATCCAACACATCCTCCGTATATCATAGATCAAATAACTTCCAACAATCCTCTAGTTAACTAAGACAACTTACAATGCATCTCTCGCGTCTATACATACTAGTATAATAAAATAGTAACGAAGATTTCATGTATAGATGTATGTTCCGGATTGGCGCAAAAATGGTTGACCGGATTTGTATGAAATTTGGCACACAGATAGTTCATAACCTGGATTAACTCATACGTTACCGTGGTATATTTTCCGACACCAACACGGGCGAAGCTGTGGGCAAAAGATATTCCTCCGTATATCATAGATCAAATAGCTTCCAACAATCCTCCAGGGTCCCGATTGCGGTAATTTAAAAATGTTTAATACGTGCGCGTTGCGTGCGCGTTTCATCTCTGCTTGCGTTCCAGCAGCAGTCCAGTCGGTGCGGAGTTTGGTATCGCGGTAAAGTTCACGTGCTAACAAAGATGAAACAAAGCTGGAACGCAATTGGACTGTGAGCAAATATAAAATGTTTAGAGATGTGACTTTAGTATTGATGAATAGTATGCTTTTTAAGTGTATTCCACCGTCGATTTGAAGATTTATGGGTTAGCTCTACTGCATTTTGACAGTTTGAGTTATGACAGATGCTTCTCGATCGATATTTTTTTGTTTGTTTTGGTTTTTTGTATGCAACTCAAAAGTATGCGAGTGTTTAAATTTATATCCTACTTGTAGAGTTGATTTCAAGTGGAAGTAATTCAAGTGGTTTTAACGATGAGGAATCTAGTGAAAGAATTTTGTGCCAGACGCCAGTTGTATAGTGGATTTCAACAACTTTGGTAAGTGAACCTATGTTCAATCTTTAACCCGAATTCTTTCTTTAAAAAGTTAAACGGAAACATTCGTAGGTTAGATCGTGTAACTATGATTTTTCTTCAGGAAATGGAAGAGCGACGCAGGTGCACCACAGTCCGGCAGCTAGAGGTAATGCTCGAGTTCTTGGAAGGACATCGAGACCTCGCCCTCGGTCGGGTGAGATCCAAGGAGGCAAGAGCTGTTGCCCAGCGGCTCTGGCGAGAGTGCGCTGAATTACTTAATGGCTTAGGGCCTGCAAGAACAGCAAAAGAATGGTCAAGGGTATGTAACTACTCTTTTACATCAAATTAGAATTGAATTGAATTATAATGCTTGAACCTCGCTCTTTCATAATTAATCAAAACTGTGTATTATTTTTATTATTCTGTATTGATGATGTGGTGGAAAATAGATAGGTACCTAATGTAAACAAATGAGTTATGTTATTATATATTTTCTAATCTTTCAGGCATGGAATGACCAAAAAACGAAAGTCAGGGCGAAGTTGTTGAAAATTAATGCCAGCCAACGTGCTACAGGAGGTGGACCCAGCAATGCTCCCACATTGACCCCGCTGGAGGATAAAGTGGCCAATATTATAGGCAGAGATGTTGGTCCCCTACCGAATGTAGCGCAGGACCATTTTGCCATGAATGAAGTTAGTAAACCTATATTTTATAATATGATCTGGGTCCCGTTCACCATTTGTATTTTAATATTTTTTATTCTACTCCAGGGTGATACTCTGAATGAATCACAGGACATTGATATTGAGCAAATGCTGGTAGAAGGTGGAAATATTTCACCATTAGTGTAAGTGTTTTTTCTCAATTTCTTAAAAAGACAGTTACTTTAATTTTGAATATTTACCAATTTGTAAATGTTTATTATATTTATTTTTATTGTTACAGACTGAATATGGAAGCTGCAGAGCATGAGAATGAAGTAGAAGTGCCTTTGCTTCAGGAGGAAATAGAGCCCCTTCAATCTCAATTGGAACCCCTGGCCACACCAGCAGCAGGTACAAAATAATTATATAAAACTACCAAAGAAAGAATTGTTAGTTAGTTAGAATTAATTGTTTTTATCGTTGTTGATGTTTTTACAGACGGAGTGAGAAGAACACGGGAGCGTAGACGAACAGTGCGTGCTTCTCGGGCTCCTACAGCACAGCCATCGCTCTCCCATCAGATTCCACCAGCACCTCAAGTACAATGTAAGCTGAATCTTTAATTCTATAACCGTAAAAAAATATGAGTATAAGGACTTTCATATTGTTTACTTCAGTAATCAAAATACTAAAATTAAATCTAAATATTCACTTAACACCTAGTCAACTACCCAATCTAATAAGACCTAAGTATAAGAATATTATTATTAAGAGATTATTAAATAATTAACAATGTTTTAATTTTGGCAGCCAGAAGTGCTCTAGATGAATCAAGGCAGATGGTAATAAAGATAGAAGAGCTAAAAGCACAAACTGCTTTAGAAAATGCACAGGCTGCCAACAGAAATGCTCAAGCTGCACAAGAAACTGCAGTGGCAATGAATACTATGGCACAAAGTTTTAAATTAATTGCTGAGAGTATAGACAGAATGAGTCGACAGGTAATTTTAGTTAATTTATTTAGGGGGCTTAAGCAGTAGTCTACCCCTTTAACTTAAAGCTGTTGTCCCTTGAAGTAAGTAATAAATACAACAGAATTGTTTCTTTTTTTTCAGTACTGTGCATCACAACAAATTCAGCTGCAGCCAGAATAGGATATAATTACTTATGTTATTTTGTTTTTTATTTAAAATTGTCATTGTCATTATATTATTATATACAGTACTTTTTTGTGTGTAAGTATTTTCTTTGTGTAGGTGTAAGTTAAGTATAATTTCTTAATGGTTTGCTATACCAATAAATTAATCATTTTAATTGGACTTAATTATGTTCTTTTGTTTTTACATAGTCATACAGTAGCTTTAATTTTTTTTTGTTTAAGTACATACTTTTTTATGTAGGTGAAAGTTTAGTATAATTTCGTAATGGTTTGTTATACCAATAAATAAGTAATTTTAGTTGTTGATATTTTATTTGAAACTATTCATCATTACCAAATAAAGGAAGAAAAATCATCAATGAAATATTTTTTTCCACAGTATAAAACATTGGGCATCTTGATTGGGATACTTGATTAGCAAACAAACAAGATAAATATACATTTAATGGGAAAAATAAACACTACTTTGTTACTTTTATTTTTAATTTTAATTGGGTGCACTTGGTTATTATTAATTAATACATTTGATAATTTGAAATTAATTTTATAATGTCAATAAATCTTAGTTGTCTAGAACATTAATTTGCTTTTTTATAAAACAGTAAAAAAAATTATAAATAAATGACCTAAGAAATACTAATTGAAATGTAAATAAAATGTAAAGCTATATATGTCTATCTGCCCACAAACGTTGTACAAGGGCATGGCGGCGCGCGCGGCCTAGCTCCAACTCCGATAGGAGGCTGGCGCCGCCGCCGCCGCGCCTACGTTGTCCCTGTTGCGGCGGCGCCAGGTAGCTCGCGCCCTCTGTCAACTCGCGCTCTCGTGCCGCCTCGGCCGGTGTTAGGCGAATGTAGGGGAGTCTAGCCCTGTGTGCTATATTATGTAGCACACAGCAGGCATTTGTTATTTTTGCTGCTATGCCCGGGGAATAATGCAGCTTTCGGTCCACCAATAGGCATCTGCAAAAGATAATATTAGAATTATAAGATATACCTACTATTAAGAATTATTCATAGTATTAAAAATTATATGTATGTTAGCCTAGGTTGTACATACCTAAATCTAGCCTTTAATACTCCTATACAACGCTCCACTACATTTCTGGCAGATAAATGCAAATCCTGATAATACTCCTCAGGTGTATCCGGAGCTGGGTCTGTCACAGGTATCATAGTATTAGGCCTCAAGGCATACCCTGAGTCTCCTGTAATTGAAAAGTTTCTAGTTTTTAAAAATTAATTAAACACAGTATGAAGTTACAAGCAACATAAAAATAAAATGGATAATTAATTTGGGTAAGTAATACATACCTAAAACATAAACATCTTCCCCAGTAATCCTGTGAAGCCTATCAAGATATGCATTTAAGGAGTGTTGAGCCCATATAACACTATCATGAGTAGAACCAGGGAAACTGGAATCTACACATAATATATTTAAATTTGAGTCACACATCTGAAAAAAAAACAACAATTTACTACAAAAGAATTATGAGAGATACTAAGCTGAGCTTAATATTTAAAAATACTTATAGAAATGTTGATAATCTTTCATTTAATAGTTTATCATAATTATTTACATTACTCACTATTAAAACATTTAGAGAGTGGTACCCTTTTCTATTCATGAATCTCTCTTCATTATTGTGAGGGCACACTATGGCCACATGGGTCCCATCAACACAGGCCAGCAGTCCCGGCATTTTATAACGCCTGTAAAACCTGAAAAAAAAATTAATCAATATTTTCCTTCAAAAGGTATCAACAATTCAGTAAATAAATTCAATGTAGGTATTATTTATACTTACTCTCTCATAACTTGTTCCCTTTCTTGTTGTTGAAAGGGAAAACAAACATATTTGTTCAGAATAGAGGGCTTGTTTAAAGCCATTACCACCTGCCGGATTGCTTTGGAAACACTGGCTTGAGAAACACAGTGATTCCGGTTATCTCCTACAAGAGTCTGATAAGACCCAGAAGCAAAGAATGCTAGTGCAACCAAAACCTAAAACAAAAATATTTATGTAGGTAATTGAGTTTTAGTATTATAGCTAAGTGGATTAAAAAAACCTAACCAACTCTTTTCGTCTCTATGAGGAGCATTCCTTACATCAAATACATGGTTTCTTACCTTAGTTTCCACGTCCAAAGCATCTGAACGTACTGTAGGTAAAAGGTGAGGAGTTAACTCGGAAATCAGCTCCCGAGTAAGGTCCTTGGACAACCGGTATCTTTTTACAAATTTTCGATCACTTAGATCGAAAGCCGGATCACTCTTCCTCGCCAATACGTTCAGCCGCCTTGCCTCAGCACGAGCTACGGCTACGTCGTCCGCGTAAGCACATTCTAGTAGGTCTAAATATAACATTCTTACAGCAAACAAAATAAAACAAACAAATATCACACAAAAACACCGTGAAACGTTCGAGCAACGTTTGAGAAAAAGTAGCTTTATTTCAACTGTTCTACAAACGAGCACTTGCGTTCCGTCTGCGTTCCAACTTCGTTTGAACTAAATGTCAAAACGACACCGCGATACGAAATCGTGTAACGTTTGATCTTCGTTCGTGTTTCATTTGCGTTTCATTTGATAAAAATTACCGCAATTCGGGCCCTGTTAACTAGGACAACTTCAAATGTATCTCGCAAGCATTCTGGCTAGTATTAGCAAAGATTAAAGGATAGACATGACAGGTAGAATGCGCGGCTTACACCATCCTACGTTGGAGAGACTAATATCTATTCGCTTTGTATTTCAAGGGGGTAAGCAGGACACTTAGTGAGGTCTTGTTGTTATGCGTAGCGTTTCTAAGCCTAGGCCTGTTTCGCTTAAATGAACTTGCTTAGTGGCCGTGCGCTCATTAGAGGCATCCGTAAGGTGTCGCGTTTTCATATTTTCACACCTAGTTACCATGCATGCTTTGGTGCATTAACACAGGTAAATTGCTTGGACGTTTCTAACACACCTTTCTATCCGTGGAGTATGTCTATAATATGTGACTTTAGCCATGTTCTTTTTGGCAACGGTCATGCCACAAGCTATTACTGCTACAGAACGTCGTCGATAAGAAATAGCATGGTACTTGAGACTTTGAGATTGAGAGTATGTCATGCTCACTAAAATGTCTCACTGATGGTGACGCGTGTGTTGGATCTTGAATTAATTGAAGGATTTTGAATTGATCCTTAATTTTTTTTTACATTTTTCTCTCAATATTGAAGCAACAAGAATAATGTACCCAGGATTTTGTAATATCTTGATTTAAAAGAGTGTCCTTGTAGTTCCTTGCCCGTTCTTTCCCATAGCGATCTACGTTTTGAAATGGGCAACTAGCTTCAACTTTCTGACTAACTAACCGACTTTTTGACAGTTCAAAAATGTCTGCAAATGGTTTAATTGAAATATGTAAATGCTTTGAGTTTGAGATAATAATGACGTTCGACGTCGTCTTTGTCTCATATAACCCTTCCATCGTCATTTACGACATCTATTTTAAGATGGGCTAACCTGCATAATTCGGTAAAACAAACGTATAATATTTTGCTATTTATAAATAAACATGAGTGACATAGCATTCTTGATGTTTGCTAACGTAGCCTAGCCTTGTATCTAATAAGATTCCAGCAGCATTTAAAGTAGGCATGTCATATGATAATTTTCGATTGGTATGTTCAGGAGATCGTTTCCTGATTAGTCTCTTAATTCTTCATCCATATTTTGTGATGCATTTGTCTGGCTAGTGATCATTTCTTTGGTTGTGAAACGGAGTCTCTATTAGTATGTCGTTTATTGATTGCATCAATACTTTGTCACCTGACTATGGTTCGCTGGCCATGAAAACTTGTGACTTCTTGAGTAATGTTCACATACGAAATGTCAATATTATAAAATACCATGTCGATTCCACCATATAAAAAGGTATACATAAACATCTGCAAAATTGCAGAGAAAAGTTATCGTTGTTTCCTCGTATCGCCATCTAGAAGATTTTGATTTCTGCCTTCCCATGCAACTTTGTCTCGTAATCACGTTTGCTAGACGTCATTCTCTCGTCAATATTACAATAGACAGCTAGGCTGCGCTGCCAGCGATGTCGTCCGATCAGATGGACGCTGCCTGACTACCTAGTGCGTTTTCTGTTTAATTCATCAAATTGGCAACTCCAGCACGTTCGGTGCGTTTGCATGTTAGCCATCTACTTTATGTTTCTTTGTAGGTATTCTGAATTTAGACATTAACCTCTTTATTCATAAACGTTGTTTAAAGTTAAGTAGTGATTAGCGACTGTGATTACTGATTAACCATAAATTTTTAACTTTAATCATTCTTTATAAATAAACCCCTCGGCAATATAAAACTTCGACATTTTAAACTGCAACCATAACCGTTCGATATTTCAAATTTCTGTATTTTAAACATACTCTCGAGCTTCGATATTTAAAATTTTCTGTATTAATTTTTTACCTGTTTTATTTCCTGACAATTGTGATTAAATATTTATCTAGATTGTAGCAGCTAAATAGATCCAGTAATTTTCCAAATAACAAATCATGTATGTTAAGTATTTTGCAATAACAATATTTTAATTGGTTGGGTTGCAAATAGACGGAAGACTCATACGAGTTTGATAATATATTAGCAACAAGATCTATGTTGATGCCGTAAGAAAACTCTTTGAAACAGATCCCTAGAAAACTGACGCTGGTATGATTTCTTGAAAAATGAGTTTCCGACAAAAATGACTAAGGCAATAATTAATCCATGACAGTTAACAGTTATTTTCGAACACACTATATTTTAAATTTATTATCCACATGCTGGCAGCGTATGACCACCTACTGCGTTTAAAAATAAAAGCCCTACTCAACTCCAATATTATCTATGCTTCAATAAAGTACATGTACACACAAGAGCTACTGCTAGTTCATAGTCATAACCTAATGGGTACCACTCGAACCGAAATCCTTGAATTAACAACGCTGTTAAGTACTATGTACATATACCAGTTACATAGTAACATGACGTGTGATGCAATACAAATGCGTTCGTTTATTTTAGGTCGATCTTATCTCCTATATGATGCCCTATTTTAGACCCAAAGCTGTTTGGACTGGGTTTATAATCGAGTGTACACGAATGTGCTACATTAAATATTGTGAGTGCATTACGGATTATATACCGAATTACCGAACTAGGTGGGATTAGACATGGCTTTTTGTAACTGTTTGGAAATCATTAAACTGCTCTAGATACAGTATTTGCTGCGTATTTTACAGAATGCAGATCGAGAGATAAAGTTTAAAAAACATTTTTATTTTATCAACATTGGCTCGATGTCGAAATGAAATTATGTATTACCTATGTTGGACTTGGAATGTATTAATTAATATGACACAAGTTAGTCGCAAATATATTTGATAAGGTAAACGTTATCGGCACAAAACGGATACATAACAGTATCTATTGGTGCATTGCGTAGATATACTTTGAGTACGCGCTTAAGTTAATTATATTTTGGGTAATACAGATACCTAATACCCGTACGCAAAATACGCGCGTGTTAGATTGTTCACATTTAAGTATAGGAAAGTAACTGTTGTTAAAACAATAATCACCTGTAAAACATAAACTGGTAAACAGAATGCATAAATAACAATGACAATGTCAGCTGTCGCAAGACAGGTGACGTTGACATAAGGGAACTGTCCATCTCTTATTAAAATTTATTCATTCTACCCTCACCGTAAATTAATATTTTGTGAAACAAGTTTCGATTTAAAGTAAATGTAATTATCACTTCCTGGATTTATATTTCAAAGACAGAATAATTATCTTAATAGTTAAAAGAAGTAGTCTTATAAGGCAGAATAAGAAACATTATGAATTAAAAGACTAGAGTCCAAACCAATGTTTTGATTTGCAGTTTGTGTAATCAAAACTAATGTTTATTTTTGTTAATGTTTTAAATTGATAACGTAATGACTAATGGTATGATACTTTAATATTTCTTAGATTTTACATTGCAATTTCGATGTACCAAATTGTTACTAAACGATTTTAAACCAAAAAACTGTAATGGCGAGCTGCAATTGGTAGTACTAAAAACTTGTTAGATATTACTTAGAGATTATAAATATTCAATGACTATATTGCTAAACTATCCCATTAAGTTTTAAAATAGTTATATTACATAAGTTTTGTTTATTAATAGCTATTATAATAGATATATTAGCCAAAACTTGAGACGCTCCGTGATTGGTTAAAAAAGGTGGGAACCTTTGGGATTTCAAAGACTATAAAAAGGCATGTAACCAACAGATCGGGGGATTCTTTGTGCTAGCTGTTGAACGGAAAGACCCTCTGGTGTCTGCCGTAATTATTAAGCTGCCAAAGAGATCCTCGCCACAAGGAGACAGTACACTGACGTGGAAACTGACTGGCAAAACCAAAAGTGAGCTAGTACGCCGTACCGCGGAAGCTCCGGCCCAAATTATCCTGGACTGGCTGTGCTAACTGTCCGACGCGCAACGGTTCAGATCCTAACCCCAGGGTCTTATGTTCGTCATATTAAGTTGCCTGAAGTTTCCCACGGATATCACACCTAAAAACGCTACGTGACTTGTGAAGCAGAGGTTCTGCACAAAATCTATAAAGATGAGTATTTACTTTTTCTAAAAATATGTTTTTCTTAGCCATTCTATGTACCTTCTGTGTAAAATATAACTAAAGGGTATTACTCTTGTTATTAGGTATTGATCTAAAATCTAAGTATAAGATGTGTATTCTGTCCCGTCTAAATGTGTACCAAACTATGTAACTCATGTGATTTTGTTGTTTATACAAATATAATAATATAGTTAAAATGCTATCAGGTTTTATTTGCTTTCTTACAAAATGTACCCTGTTACTAGTTTCCGTTAGATTAGCTAGAAATGGGTTCAATTCCCATTTCTAGTGTTGATTTACTATGAATTTGTGAGATTCAATTTATTATAAAGTTCCTTTTTCTTTTACGCGCATTGACGTAGCGTTGCAGATACCTACCGACTATCTTTGACGTACGAGTAATTCATCGGCTTGTTTTTATCAATATTGCACGCAGTATTGCACTCTAAAATGCATGTTTTCTATAGTAATCAGTTAATCACTTACTATTTATTACTTACATTCTTACTTTTAAGTTTTTTTTTATGAATTTTTGCTAAGTATTAAGTATTTAATTTCCAAGATAATATTTTCATAATTTAAAAGCTAACAGTCTTAAAATAATATGTACAAGTACATATGAAAAAGAAAGGGCAAAGAATCATAGGGCATCAAAAAATTCTTCCGCATCGCTGTATGGGAATACTGATTCTTTGGCTAAAATTTTCAGTTTATAACTGAGCTAAGAAAAATGCCTCATTCGTACCTACTGGCATCAACTGTTTTTAACTGTAATAGTTGTTAACCAGTTGGTAGCCATTATATTTGTAGAGCAAGTTTTGCATATAATATACCTACGTTATACGAAAGCAAATGATTCAGGACATAGGAAACTGTCGACCGTGTTCTCCCATTTAACTATTGAGGAAATCTTTTCCCACCAATATTTACCCTAAAAAAACCATTGTCTTGGCACTGCGTTCGATTTACCTCCTTACGATGCAAGTCATCTTAAAGCCAATCTTCTTCCGCATTGGCGTTAAAGATTTTGTTGACATTGTTGCTAAAATCGATATCGAAAGATTGTCTTCACATCTTTAAGTACTTTTATATAGCATTTGTTTAAGATTTTCTTGTTTAAGGTCTGTCAAATCACAATGCACCGTAGGTCAGCCTCGACTACGCAGATCACAGGCCAATAAACTATGGATCGTTGATCGGACGCTTGGGCAAACGCATTTGAAACTGTCTATACACATCACAGCCATTGTTTATCATAGTTTGGTCGCAAAAAATATTTGTAAAGCGTCTAGAAACATGGAGTTTGTGCGTTCAAGAATAGACTTGTGGTACAAATAATTTAATTCGTTGGCTATCTCGAGTGTTTACTCAGTGGTATATGTAGAAGTGTTTAAATTAATTGTGTTTCGGTTTTCTGTTTGTGTTTAAAAATTGATGGTTTTTACTTAGACAATTGGAAGTCCGCCTTGGCTGAAAGTTTTCCATGTCAAAATCAAAAGTCATTTATCCAAATGAGGCTGTGAATCGGCACTTATTGAAAATCAAAATTACATAAGACAGTCCTTCAAAACGCCCGCTCTTCACCACTTCCTAGCGCTCTAGCTGCGAAGAAGTGTCGCAACATACTCCCCAGTACATAGAGTATTATTTGTTTTAAACAACGGAACGGAATACACACAGATCGAAGTACAAAGATGTAGTTGCATCTAATGGTGCTGACATAAAGAAGTGGGTTTTCGGTCCCGGCTCCCGGTACAGGTCTCTGCAGGTTGATCTTCGGAAGGAAACGGTTGTATGGTTTACCTGTTTCTTTATAAAGGCTCCTACAAACAGGCGCGACGCGCGACACAAAGGCAACGCTTCTTGCGCGACTTGCGGTGCCTTTGTGTCGCGCGCGATTTAATCGCGTGTCGCGCCCGTTTGAATAAGCGCATAAGATAACACGGGAATATTATACTCGCACCGATCGGTACCGACTCTCACAGACTCGCCTGCACCGGAAACCTGTTTCTTTATGTAAATACCCTAAAACAAGAAGGCGCTAAACCTTCTACGACCAACGTCATTCAAATTGTCATCCATCTTAATTAAGGATGCAGTGCATGATTATTTGGCATTAAGGAACTCAAATAGATTAAATAGATTTATTAGCATTCAATAAAACGAAGGCAACAACACTAATAGATTTATTTATAAGTAGACTGACGAATTATACACGCCTAGACATCAAATCAGGGGGCCTAAAAAGGCCATTTTGGCAGAACCATAAAAGGATAACATTATGAATCATAATGGACAGTAAACTTAAGCTAATTGTATCAAATCCCATTGGTGAAGGATTTTTCGTTTTTTTTTTAGTCTGTGCTGAAATACCAATCAATCCAAGTCCAATCCCAATCTCTTTGATTAAACCTACGTAGTGCAGCGAAAAAAAGAAAAACCCGGACTGTCTTCGCCATATTTTGATTCATAATGTTATCCGTTTATGATTCTGCCAAAGTGGCCTTTTTAGGCCCTCAGCTTCACGTTTTCCGTACTTGGTAAAACAAATAGCATCTAGTTTCTGCCCACGACTTTGTCCGAATTATTAGTACCTATAGATACAGTTATACTTAGATAGATTTCTATTGCTAGTAGTAAAAAGAAATAACTAATACGTGAAGAACCCAATACAGTTGAGGAAGTAATAAAGACAAATGATTAGGATGTCCATTGGAAAGTTCTTTGAATCTTTGTATGCAATCTCTACATAGAAAACTCACGTTTACAAAGGAATAGTGAATATTTATCAGCTTTAAAAATAGGCGCTGCCTGACATGGAACTCTTAAAAACTGCTGATAGGAAAGGTGAAAGGGGAAATTGCCATTTTTATTATCATGGTTGTAGATTAATTGGTGATCGTGATCGTTATTTGTTTTCGATACAAGATGGATTCTTGCTGCGATTCGAGGTCTCTCGGTGAGAGCAGGAATTGGGCGATTCTTTGGCAAGAATCACAGGACCTAATATTAACTATCCTAGGTGTATCATGATCATCATCTGCCTAGCCTTTTTCCAACCTTGTTGGGGTCGGCTTCCGGTCTAACCCGATATAGCTGACCAGTACTTTACAGGGAGTAATTGCTTATCTGACCTCCACAAAAACAAAGCGAAACCCCTTAGTAAGACTGTTTGTCAGACTTTCGGGCTTCTGACGATCCGCAACGACTGTCGTGGATCCACGAATGACATCCGGACATTTCAATTTTATTTAGGTATTTGTATAAATTAGTATCTCACCTACGTTTCATCTTCAAGGAACAACATTTCTTAAAGACTCAGAGCACACTTTTACTGAGTTATTCCGGTCAGATCCTCTGAACCCTCCCTTCAACCCCCTCCTCCTCGATCTCCTGCTTGTTCGTGTAAGGTCAGATGATAATTATGCCAAGTTAATGATAACGTTTTTTTTTAACAGATATTCATGACAAATACTCGTAATTCCTGGTAGCGTCTACTGAATAAAATATTTGGTTTAGTAATAAGATAACCATTCTGACTAAGTAATGTACCTTTTTAGAATGCAAGTAGCAAGCATACAGTTTCTTTTTTTTTAATGGAGATTTTGTCAATTAGTCATACTACGGAAACTACGTAAGTGTGTGACCGACAATAGTGAAAGATTCATCTTGGAAGTTTATGCTCATTATGACGTCACAACTCAAATATTTATTGTTTTTCAAGGCTTACTGTCACGTTGGTCTAGTCGTCGCAAGAGCTACTGCTGAGCATGAGGTCCTGGGTTGGATTCCCAGGTTGAGCGAAGCCAAGAGTCCGGATTTGTGTCCGGTTGATGGGAATAACATAATTGGCGAAATGTGGGTATACTATATTTACACCTCTGACTAACCCTTCAGGAATTACAGGCGTGATGTTATGTGTCTTGTTGAGTCATATACTAAATCCTTTCTGAAGTAACATCATCAACTGTCGTAATTTTTGCATGATTGGACACCTTTTCTGCAAAGGATCTAATAAAATCTCGTTTATTTGCGACACTGCGTATGTCAGAAATAACCACACGAAGGGCGATGAATTCATAATACGCCTTTTATCACGAGGGTTTTGACCCGAGAGGTTATACAAGGTGTATTTATATTTATAGGCGTCTGCGTCATACAGTATGCTAAACATATTCGTGACTTTGATGTCATTTTCTGCCTAAGCTTTTTTCCCAAATATGTTGGGGTCGGCTTCCAGTCTAGCCGGATGCAGCTGAATACCAGTATTTCATATAGAGCGACTGCCTATTTGACCTCCACAGCCCAGTTACTGGGTAATACGCTACCACTTGGCAAGACTGGTTGTCAGACTATCGGGCTTCTGACTACCCGTACGAATGATAGCCGGGACCAAAATCTTAACGTGCTTTCCGAGCCACGGACGTGTGTCGGTATATGTATACAGATGGTCACCCATCCACGGGCTGACCGCGGTAAGTGTAGCTTTCCCTGATCTTTCGATCCGTGCGGCTGTTATTAAATAACAAGTCCTGCAGACCGAACTTAAGTCGTGGCGACCAATCTCAGCGGAAAGCAGCCTTCAGAGCGGAAGATAAGTGCACAAGCGTGTGCGCAGACACAGGTGCTTTCTCTCTTCCCTTACTGTTATTTTCCGATGGGACGGCAATCCGACACGACCGGGTAGAGATCAGGCTGTTATCACTTAGCCACGAGCCCCCTCGTGACATTGCTGTATTATGTATACCTATTATCAAACGCTACGTGATTGTTACATTACTTCCTAGTGTTTCACTAGAACGTTACATTACGTAACAATGAACATAATTTACACAGTAGGGTTGTACGGACAATTACTTAACCAGGTTTAATTGACCGTTTAAATGTCCGACTCGAAATTTATGCGATTCTATTCAGAACAGACGTTGAAATTGCGCGCTAGATTATTTGTTTTAATGATTTTCTGTAATTGAATTGGGTATTCGTGGGTAATTGTTTGTCCGAGACACTTGAATAACCTCGATATGGGCGTATATACCTTACATACGTAGGTAAATGAACTCCAAACCTCACAAATTTTAGGAACACCTTGAAACGACACGAGATATTATCTTCTCATTGTGTAATTTAAATAATTTTATCTATCTATACAACTATATCTATACAATTAAATAAAATTGAAGTGTCTTTTAGTAATGTCAAAATAACAGCATTTTACTAAATGCATATGAAAGTACATATATAAGTTACATTTATTAAAAAAAATATATATAAAAAAATTTGTCTGTTTGTTTCGGCTAATCTCCGGAAACGGCTGGATCGATTGTGATAAATTTGGTATAGGGATACTTTGAACCCTGGGAAAGGACTAGTACTTTACTTAACAACATACTACGCGGGCGAAACCGCGGGCGGAAGCTAGTTTAAATAATAATATTATTAAATAAATATTCATGAAAGCATAAAAATTACGATTGGACTTTGAACAGCCCTAAACATTACTTTGCAGGTATCAGAGTATGTACCTAATAGGTACGTGATTCCGTCCACCTTTGTAATACCGACCTCCTGCGACCTCGCGTACTGTATTAATTTCTGAACTTGACAGGGAGTGACTTCGAATGCTATGAAGTTATGAAGGCATGGTTTCAACCTCCATGAAGGTTGAGCTAACAATGAGTTTGTAACCTTTATTTACATATCCGGGCTGAAAAAGTGACGTTGTTAGATGTAAATTATACATTTTTCTTTACTTGTATGGCTTGATGATTAACTAGTAAATAGTGCTGCTACTGGTTCCATATCTAGAAACACTTCCTTTCTGAACAATCCAATAATGAGAGGAATTTCGAAAAAAATATGACGGGTCTTTGGTTTCACTCCTCTTCATCACATGCCCATTCCTATACCAAGAATATTTTGATCAATGTAAACACTTTTCAATTCGGTCCAGCATCCAATAGCCAGCGCTGGATTGGAATAGAGAAAGAAAGAAAATATTAGACCTGGTAAATGCAAAAAGGGCAAAATATTCACACAAAAAAACAGAAAAAACTTCAGTCACTAATTATTTTATTGTAAACAAGTTTCGAAAGGGATGTGTTATGTATGTATTCGAGTAACATTTCCTTCTACTGTTGAATAATCTCCTTCCTTTTGCTACGGTGTGATTTCAAGCGATTTTAATTGGTGCTACAGTTCCGATGTAACTTTAGCTTTCTAGTTATTGAACTAGAAAGCTAAAGTTACATCAGAACTGTCAAATCAAAGGCTAGGCACATTGGTGCCTAGCCTTTTCCCCAACTTTGTTGGGATCGGCTTCCAGTCTAACCGGAGGCAGCTGAGTATTTGACACGTAATACGATACCCCTGAGCAGTACGTAAGCCTGGTTGTCAGACTTTCGGGCTTCTGTCTACCCGTGACGACTGTCAAAGATCTAAGATTGACAGCCAGGACCAACAGCTTAACGTGCTTTTCGGAGGTCGTTGGGTCTCGATATGTTTAGAATGTTCGCCCATCCACGGACCGACCTAGCTTAGCTAGCTTAACCTACGGTCGGCTCGAACAGTTGTTATAATTTAGCCATCACGATCAATAGCTTTTTATTTATTACACAGATTTCAAGTATCAGCATTAACCGCTTTTCTAAGTTGTCTCTCTCTCTATTTGTATAAGAAAATGTTCTAGGAAATTACTCCACTTGACATTTCCAATTACAAAACTTCCAACGTCTTCACTAATTATTTCGTGGAACGTTACATTTCAATTCTAAATAAGTTCGTATATTATTAAGTTCACAGGCAAGGCTTCATTACTCCAGAGTACATTTTCTTAATTATCACCAAGTAAAGTCGGCTTTGACACGCATAAAATTTAATTTCGAGAAATTCTCACTTCCCTTTAAACTTAAGCACGCACGCTTCGACCTTAAATTTAATTTTAATTAATGTCGCTTCCAGTGGTGAAAGTTCCTTTAATTCGGTCAAGGTGGCTTTATGGGGTTTTTTGTGGTCGCGTTATGGTTATGCATTCTTCTTCATTGGTCAACGTTAATGGTATTCTAGCCAAGGGCATAATGCAGATGATGTATCACACCTTGCGGCCCACGTGTTTGAGCTGTTAGCACGCACATTAATAGTAGATTATGCACCGAGGGGCTAAAGTTGTGTCTTATGTCACGGGCGTCATATTGAATCTCGAACGCAATGAAGGATTCGGGATTTAACTCCCGAGCGCAGCGAGGGAATTAAGAGTTTAACTCACGAGCGAAGCGAGGGAGTTAATACAAGAATCCTGAATGCAGCGAGGGATTCAAGCTAGCCCAAGGCAAAGACACCTTTAGCCCAGAGGAGGATACTCTACTTTTTACACCTACTGTGAGAAAATAATAGCCATAGTACGAAAAACTAAAGTATTTATTAAATAAACAAACAGTAAGAATAACATTTAGAACTAGTTAGTTATATGCACTTCCATTCCTTTTAAAAAATGTTTCGTAGTTATCTAATTATTCTTACAATATTATGTCTTCGAAAACATGGCAACGATATGAAGAAGCAGCTGTTATGATTTTGTAGGAAATCGAGAATATCATCCACGCGTAGTAAGGGTATCGAGAATAGCTTTCCTCTTTCTGGCACCAAAGGGTGTTTGTTAGTACTATACTGCCAATTTAGCTGAGCATGTGAGATTCCAAATTCAAATCACATTATTGACCAGCGGGTCATAATGAAATCCAGTACAACATTATTGACCGGCTGTGCCCCCGGCCACTAATGACTCACTTTAGGTTAAGGTTGCTTGACATATAATTTGACATTTTCGAGCAGGTGGTGTGAAAAAGCTATTTATTCACCAAGGGGAGTAAGGCACAGATTACTAATCGAGTGTGCATTTGAGGCCCGACGCGAAGCGGAGGGCCGTAAACCACACGAGTTTAGTAATCTGTACTTACCCTCGAGTGATATATACTGCTTTATACTACACTTGTTGTACTACATTAATAAATTGCTATCATTGTCACTGGAATCACTCATTTTAACTTGTGATTTACACCGCCAAACTTTAAACTTTACCAAGAAAATTGTTTCTACAAAATACGTCAACACTCAAAAACACTCAAAAACACTCAAAAACACTCAAAACACTCAAAAACACTCAAATACACTCAATAACACTCAAAAACACTCAAAACACTCAATAACACTCAAAAACACTCAAAAACACTCAAAAACACTCAAAACACTCAATAACACGCAAAAACACTCAATAACACTCAAAAACTCTCAAAGCACTCAAAAACACTCAATAAAACACAAAAACACTCAAGAACACTCAAAACACTCAAAAACACTCAAAAACACTCAAGAACACTCAAAAACACGTAAAAACACTCAATAACACGCAAAAACACTCAATGACACTCAATAACACTCAACAACACTCAAAAACACTCAAAACACTAAAAAAAAACTCAATAAAACACAAAAACACTCAAGAACACTCAAAACACTCAAAAACACTCAATAACACTCAAAAACACTCAATAATACGCAAAAACACTCAATAACACTCAACAACACTCAAACACACTCAAAACACTCAATAAAACACAAAAACACTCAAGAACACTCAAAACACTCAAAAACACTTAAAAACACTCAAAAACACGCAAAAACACTCAATAACACTCAACAACACTCAAAAACACGCAAAACACTCAATAACACTCAACAACACTCAAAAACACTCAAAACACTCAATAAAACACCAAAACACTCAAGAACACTTAAAACACGCAAAAACACTCAACAACACGCAAAAACACGCAATAACACTCAATAACACTCAAAGACACTCAATAACACTCAAAAACACTGTATAATGCTTTCTGTCTCATTTTCTCCCACGTTAAATCTTATAAATGTCTATTACTGTCGCTTTTTCGTTTCATAAAATTTCAAGCCGCAACAATGCCAAAGAAGTTTTCACTTCAAAAACAAAACGCGTTAGTAATGAACGCATTATTAGCCTGATTTTCAGGGCAGTAATGAAATTCCATACAATATAACTGCCTAGATTTTTGAGAAGGTTTAATGAACAGCTTTCAAGCCTTTTAGTGGGGTAATATTGGTACACTTACTAAGCAAGTGTAGTATAAAAGCATTTTTATTACATTTTCATGAGCCAACAATTTAATATGTGTAACATTTCGAGTGAATGTTCTTTACATGAGTGTATAATTAAACGTTACACCTTAGTACAAATTTTATGGCTATTGGTTTCCTACAATTTTTCTCGGGGTTTGTGACTATTATGTAATAAAAGCTGCACCGGTTGATCAAAGGTCAAACTGCGCTTGCCGAGGTCAGTTCATGGATGGGTGACCATCCATTACATATCGAGACCCCTTCGTGTCTCGGTTGGTCGGTTATCATTCGTAGAGGTTTGACAGTCGTTAAGGGTATTCAGAATCCCAGTCTTACCAAAGGGTATCGTATAACCCAATAACTGGGTTATGGAGGTCAGAAAGGCAGTCCTTCCATGTAATATACTGGTAATCAGCTGCTTCCGTTTAGACTGGAAGCCGACCTCCAACATAGTTGGGCTAGGCATTTCCCACAATATTTACTAAACACTTGAATAAAATAACATTATCGCCTAAACAAATTAAATACCTACTTAAATGATTTTAACGATATTCGAAATCCGTTGACGCATTTTGCAGACAAAACCTTTAATTTTGTCTTCTACATTATTTACCTCTGTTACAAAATGGGAATATTTTTAAAAACAGTTTTTTATTTCGGCTGTCTGTGAACTCAGTATGATTTATTTAATGCTTTAAGGCTTTTAATGAAAAGGTCTTTGACGTAGAGCGATGACGGTCTTTACTTTTCATAATTTATAATATTTTTCTTTGACCAAAGTAACAGGTTTTGTGGTTATTAAGACTGGCTTTACTTCTTTGAGACTAAATCCATGTATCCACGGCCGCGTTTCCTCCGCGGCGATTTTTTCGTGCACTGGGTTTACAACGCACTGCTTAGCGCCGAGAGCTGAATTCAACAGTGTTTTTTGACGCGCTGAAGTGCGCTCTGTTGGAATCCCAATGCTTGGCTCTACACCGAGAGTTCAAAATCCAGTGCTCGATAAAATCCCGCCGCCATATTTGAGCTGAAACGACGCTACGCAGACGCTGCAATCTTTATCAAGACTTATTGCACAAATTCTATCCTACTAATATTATAAATGTGAAAGTTACTCAATCACGTAAAAACGGCTGAACGGATTTGGATGAAATTTGGCTCACAGATAGTTTATACACATAGGACTCTCTGGACCCAATTCTGAAGTCCACGCAAACGAAGTCACGGACAGAAGCTAGTATTGAAATAAAATATTGTAAAAGATGTCTACATCTCTCATCAAAATGAACAGTTTAAACACAGTTGGTTTCGACTGTTGTTTCGACATAACTGGAAATGTCAAGTTAATTCGTTCCGATTGCTTATAAATAAATTTTCCGTTGAATGTTTTGAAAATTAGTTAAGAGTAGGGATCCCACGATACGCCTTTTTGCCGATACGATACCGATACCGATACTCTTACAAAAATATCGGCGATACCGATACCGATACGCTTACTGAATTAAAAAAGGAAGGTAGATTAAATAAAACACAATTAATTAGGTAATAGTTTTAGTAATCAAAATTAACATTAATAAGATTTTATGGAATTATCAATTGTCGAAAATTCAAAGTGATTCCATATAGCACTTTTGTGTTTTGAAGTTGATATGACTACTATTTATTTTATTTGACTCAAACGACTAGTTATAAATGACATACAATACACGAACAATTACGATATGTAATTCTTAATCTTATTTGCATGGAAAAATACTACGCGCAACAACATTCAACCTAACGAAATGGGATAGATGTGCGAGTGCGAGGCCAAAGCGGGCGGGCGAAACAAAACACTGAATAAAGCGCAGGGTTTCCCCGAGCATAGTTGGTTCGTGCCTCGTTTGCAACAAAATAGACTGGACAACACGCGCGTTTACAGTACATTTTTAAAGCGCGAAATTTGAAAAGTATCGTTGAATCGGCCATAAAAATATCGCCGATACCGATATATCGGCAAACCTGAAGTATCGCCGATATCGGTATCGGATGCATCCCTAGTTAAGAGTAATAAACCGAGCGCAAACAGACTCTGGGCTACAAACTATTAGTGTCTAAACAGACTCTGAGCTACAAACTATTAGTGTCTAAACACACTATGCCGAAGGTACGCGACCGAAGTTCCGCGGCTGATTTTACATTCCGACGTATTCGGCTAGTATGACACAGCATAAGTGCCGAACTTACGCGACAGAAATTCAGTTGTGCACACACGGGGCGCGGGCGTGCGAATACGTTGCCGCCGAATTGCCGCTGAACTTACGCCCGACCGAAGTTCGGTTGTTATAACGCAACGTAATTTCGGCATAATGTGTCGTCAGTAATTCAAATAGCATTGCAGGCGTAATCATGCCGAACTTCGGTCGCGTACCTTCGGCATAGTGTGTTTAGACACTAATAGTTTGTAGCCCAGAGTCTATTTGCGCTCGTTTAACTGCAATAGACTCGCCCCTTTTTATAAATAATACCTGCCTATTATAGTCCCACTGTTGGGCAAAGGCCCCTACTCATACAGTGAAGGCAAGCACGAGCATTGATCACCACGCTTCCTCAAGATGAGTTGGCGATTTCACACTTATATTTGATTTAACTCCAGCCGGTCGATTCTGTTAGAATCTCACCGTGAGAAGTTAGGTGAAGTGAGCTGTCATTCCAACATTTCCAACTGAAGCTAGGGATTGACACCAATGGCAGCTCACTTCACCCAAGTTATCACGGGGAGATTTTTACAGAATAGCACTAGTGCACCCTAATTGCATAACACACTATCAATCGGAATCTGAATAATTTTGAAGCAAATTACTAATCCATTGCTTCATAAGTTCAAAAAATTTGTCTGCTCAACACGTAAATAACGCAATGAATGTTGTTGAACTGTCAAAATGAAACCGATTCCGATTGATAATGTTTTACGCAATCGCCCCGCAGGTCTCCTCACTATGTTTTTCCTTCTGCTAGATCAAAGTAAATGTTACTCAATACTTACCTGGAGTTTTCTTAAAAGTTTAACATAGAGTTTCTCCTGACAACCATTATAAAGTTTTGAATCTTTTTAACCGACTAAAAGGAGGAGGTTCTCAATTCGGATGTTTATATTTTTTTTTTATTCTCCCATTCGCCTCGGTCAATAGACTACCAAACCGGTCTTGCTTCAGCTTGACTGTTACTTTCGATTAAGGGGGAAGCGCTAAGGTAGCCCGCGAAATTCAAATTTTCTTACGTTTTTTGCAATTTGTTGGTCAGTATTAAGTTGTACGTTGATTAATATATGAATCGCGGTCGTAACTAACATGTATTTACAGAATTATAATCATTAAAGTCATCAACACAACTCTCTAAGACCACGTAAGTCCGAAGAATGATAATTTCATGAAACAGTTGTTCTTCGGACTTACGTGGTCTTAGAGAGTTGTGTTGATAACTTTAATGATTATAATTCTGTAAATACATGTTAGTTACGGCCGCGATTCATATATTAATCAACGTACAACTTAATACTGACCAGCAAATTCCAAAAAACCTAAAAAAAAATGAATTTCGCGGGCTACCCTGGCGCTTTCGCCTTAACTGGCTTTGTACCTTCGATGGTTATCAAAACGTTTAGGTACCAGTACCTACGTGTTTTTCTGAATAGGTGATTATTGTATGTAAATAACTTTAATTGACAAGTTCTTGGTTGCGATTTGATATGCAGCTTAAAATAACTTGTTTTAATTTGTATTAAGTTGGTTCACATGGTTTATCTCCAAATTACATTTTTTTTTTTTTTGTATTTACCTCCATTGCGTTAAGATGTTTCAAGTTTATTATTTTCTAAAAATTACAAGTCCCCCGCTGTATGTTTAACTCTATGTAGAAACTAGATGTGTCTAAGTAAAATTAAATATAACTTTTCTACTCTCTACTTCTAGTAAACCATTTTTTTGCCTCCTTACTCGTCTGGGCTGAAGTTTTAATTATCCAAAAATGTCTGCCAACAAAATTCTCAAGCTAACCACGTGCATTAAATGGCGCAATAAAACGTTTTATGAGTTTACTAAGAAAAAGGCCGAGTCAAAGAGGTTTGGACTAGGCACAAGCTTACGAAAAGCTCTTTACACACGCTTGACCTAATACGAGCGCGTTTTATGGACATACAAAATGTTCTGGTACTTGCAACTGAATGGTCTGTAGAGGGCTTAATGCACGCTTGAACGACCAGTGTTGCACCATCTAAGATGAAATTCCATGTGAGTTATCGAGAAATTAATAAAAACTTATGTATAAAGATATGAAATCAGAATATTTATAGACACTTTTCCGTATACATAATTTGCATATAAACGATCAGTTCTCACATTTGTATCAAGCACCCACATCGGAGTTTTATGTTCATACGCACTGTAGGTACATAAATAAAACTTACGACAAAACATGGGAAATTCGCCTCTATACCCTAGTGTGTCGACCTGTATTAGCTTGGAAGAAAAATATATTATGAACTTGTGTGCATGAATTAGATGCAGAATGTGTCTTTATGTCGAAACCACTTATACTGACTTCCTACTGACCTCAAGGATCTTCCTAGTCGCCTGCTATTATGGACTACACCATAGATATTCATGGGTTTTAATTGCGTCTATTTTCCAAGTTAACGTTGTTTGTTCCGTAAACTGAAGGAAACTACCGAAGTGAAGTCATAGACAGTAATACCTGTACATATAAAAATGTATTTTAAGACTGCATATTTTCAGTCAATAAATTTTATAGGTACACGATGAATGAATATCTAATACCAATGCAATATAATCAGATCTATTTTTGTTTTTTTTTTTACGACAGCTACTAAAACTATAAATACCTAATTTAAATTATTATGAACCGTGCAGCTCGTTGGAAAAACATCGATAAACATCACGTGAATACTCCCCATCCCTAAGGGTTGAAAAGTTCAAGGGGAGAAGTTTCGCTTTGTGTAAAACCACCTAACATATTAACACGAATGAAAGACTGGTTATGCTTTAGCTGATAAAATTAATTATACGCCATGTCTTTGTCATAATGAAACTGAAATTATAATACATGTTAGCATTGTAGAGGATTTAAATAAGCTTGCTTATGTTATGCAGAGGGTTGAAATCCGGCTAAGTGCGAAGGGTTCCGTATCACAAGGCAAAAAACGCCGAAAAAAAACACGTTTCTTGTATGGAGACCCCTTTAATTGTTATTTTATTTTTATTATTTGTTGTTAGAGCGTCAATAGAAATACACACTGAACATTTTAACTGTTAACCTATTACATAATTGTATACAGTCCGCTGGCAGTCAGACGGACGGGCGGACTGACAGACAGCGGAGGCTTAGTAATAGGGTTCCTTTGGCACCCTTTGGGTACGGAGCCCTAAATATTATGTGGGTGACGAAGATACTTCTTAAAGCAGTCAAACCATTTATTTCAAACTAGCTTCTGCCCGCGTCTTCGTCCGCGTGAAATTTCACTCTCCCCCGTTCACCCTCTTAGGGGTGGAACTTCGAAAAACCCTTTCTTAGTGGAAACCTACTCTTCGCAAAGAACTCACCCTCCGAATTTCATGTCTCTAGGAGCAGCGGTTTAGGCTGTGCGTTGATATATATCAGTCAGTCAGGACTTTGAATTTTATATGTACTTTTAGATAAACCATTTACAGGTACTTTTTGAATTATCAAAGACTCAGTTGAAAGTTGAAGCTGGTTCCTCGTTACAAACTGTAGTTTCATATGGAGAGGAACGAGCAACATACTCCATGATTAAACTGCTTCGTACGTCGTATATTTGAAATTTCTGGATTTATGATCGTAGATTTAATTCCACAGAGTAAAATTGCGTCGTTTATTTTTTCCCCTGCGCGAAGGACTTTGAAGGTTTTTCCTACACGAATCGAACAAAACGATAACAATACGATCATGACTTCATGAGCATTCCATAGCAACCTTGGAATAATTTAAAATCGGTTATTCGACTGGTTCGTATAAAAAGTACAATAAAATCTGTTTGTTTGTTTTTGCCACGTTATATTGTTTGATTTATTTTGTTTTGAAGTGCGACATTGTTTTGTTTCCGTAAAGTTATGAGATTTGGAAAACAAAAGAATATCAGGTTATCATGACGTAGCATGATGGATGGATGACTGTTTCTTTATGACTAAAAATCAAATCTCGTTTCGTAAGATGATTTAAATAAGTTTTTTCTCCCACTTTTGGTTGATGGTGCTACAGATACAGTTACATGGGTCAATATTTGATAATTGGCCAAAACAAGTCCCCATAACTATTTTGTAATTTTAATGTAATATTTAAACTTAATAGTATTTTTATAATGTAGTGCAATACTTTGTTTACATATCCAAACACTTTGGTGAGTATATGTTTGGTTTTCATATAGTAAAAATAAACAAAAAGTGCTAGATGTCATATTTCCTGTCGGTGGAATTTTCCTTTTTGGTGACATTTTTTAATAATAACATGGAGAATTAAAAATAAATTATAAAAGCTAGATTATATTTACATTGTATGCACATTAATCTAAAACTGTTCAATATTTTATTTAAGATAATATGATATTAAACTAAAAAAAAATCATAAAAAATTTAAGCGAATGGTCACGGCGTCATTAGTCTGCCGAAATTTAAATTTGAATTTACTGTGTTTTATAATGTCGCGGACAACGAATGAATGCATTCTAAATGGACGCGGTGTCCATGTTTGTGATTGGTGAGAAGAGAGACGCGGTGTCGGCCGTTGCTTCGGCGTTGCAAACTGATTATGGCATGTGCGTGCGTATAGTTGATACACTTTGTCATTTACCTGTGAGGCAATTAGGAAGTGAATCGTAAGTAAATTATTCTGCTTTTTGTAATAAACTTTCACGAATTAAGATATAATTCGTATCACCTGATGATTTTGCTGTTATATTAGTTATTAGAATGTATGAAAAATATAATGTGCATTTTTGTCATTTTCCTGTGGTCATTTTCCTGCTATTTTCTTGACAGGAAAATGACTCCGTGGCAGGAAAATGACAACGAAGGTAAGTTATGTTATTAATTTATTGTAATTTTGTTTCAGTGTGCAATAATTATGGCTCCAAAGAAAAAAACCCGAGAAGAAGTGTTAGAAAGAAAGCGAGAATTGGAGAAAATGCGATACCAACGAATTAAGAATGATAATGAACAAAGAAACACTTGTGGTGTTGTATACTGGAAAACAAACAATCAATTAGAGTGTCAAAGTTTCTGTACTATTTCCGAGTTCTTAGATCATGTTGCTTATGCCATATGGGCTCACCTTCACCCTATATTTGATTGGATTTCCACAAATTTAAAATCTGTCACAAATTTGCATTTCCTTAGCGATGGGCCCGTTACCCAGTATAGGAATCGGTTCATGTTCTTTATTCTTGCAAACAGACTTAAATATTTTTATGAAAATTACACTTTCTTCTCTTGGAACTATAGTGAGGCTGGGCACGGAAAGGGTGCCCCTGATGGTATTGGAGCCGTTTGTAAACGCACTGCCGATCGAATGGTTGCTTTAGGTGAAGACTTAATCGATATAAAAAAAATTACAAACGGTTCTAGAAGAAAACTGTCCCAACATTAAAATTATAACAGTCACGCAACAAGATTATGAACATTCTCAAATTAAATTGATTGGAAAGTCATCTAAGCCTTATTCGGGAACTTTAAAAGTCCATTAAGTAATCGGTAATAAAGATAGCTTCAAATTAACAATGAAATTCTTGAGTTGCTTTTGTGAGAATATGTTTAGCTGCGAACATTATTTGATGGGCACTTTGAATTATGTGGATTACGTCAATGCTAAAAAGTCTAAACACATTTACACAAGTTCAGAGTCAGAGAATGAACGCGAAATTCAAACATCATATATCATCAACACAAGAAGTAGATGAAGAATATGGAGAAATTAGAGTTACATTTTTAAAAACCACTGTTTTTAAAAATGTAACTCTAATTTCGCCATCTTCTTCATCTACTAGTCCTATACACACAGCAACATATCTATATTCTGTATTTTTAGAGCTACATTTAACAAGAATATAGTCGCCATTGTGATAAGTTACATTTTCTTTTCTTAGAATGTTAGATGAGCTAGTTGTCGCAACGTGATCTTCAACAGCAGCAAAATTTATACTTGAAGTATTTGAATCGATGTTTTCTTTGGATGTTTGAATTTCGCGTTCATTCTCTGACTCTGAACTTGTGTAAATGTGTTTAGCCTTTTTAGCATTGACGTAATCCACATAATTCAAAGTGCCCATCAAATAATGTTCGCAGCTAAACATATTCTCACAAAAGCAACTCAAGAATTTCATTAAACTAATGGTAATGATGGTAAACTATTTAAAATTGATGATAATTGCTATGATCTGCCAGTTGAAGATATACTTTTGAAGTTACCTCAACCTTCTTTATTACTCAAAGGAGAACGCATTTTTTATAAGTTCCCAAATGCTTTAGATGTATTCGAAAAATAGCTTTGTTGTCGGGTCTTGCTCTTTTTCTATAAACTATTTTTAATGTTATTTTTGTTACCTACTTCTTAAAATGAAAAACTTTTTTTTACTATTATTAAAGTTGAAATGTTTAAACTAATTATATCATTATAGAATGATACATTCTTCAAGTAACTGATTAAAAATTCTGTGTGTGATTTAGCCTTATATTACTCTATAATTACTCTTAAATGAAAGAATATTACTTATTTGTTGATTATTGAATACAGGTAGAATATAAAATAAAGGTACAAGGAAAGAGGCGTGATGTTTTATATACCTATGTTGATTAATACAGTAAGTCAAAGTTCTTAATAAATCTGGTCAAATATGTTACTTACTAAATATAATTGTATTTTCTATAAAATTTTAAGAAGAGTGATATAATTTGGTTTTCTGTTATACTGATTATTATTCTTGAATTAATAATGAATATAATAATTACTAATAATGGATTATTTTCATTTTCTTGATGTTTCAATCATTTTCCTGCTGTCCTGTCATTAGTCTGTCGGTCCATTTCATTATCCTGCCACTAGTGTCATTTTCCTGTTCTGTATATTTGCAAATATTGCTAAAAAATCCCTAAAATCGAATAAAGTGTATCGATTTAATAGTTATTATATAGATTTAACTTAGCTCTATTACTTAGACATCAGTTATGTATAAAATACGATAAAAAATATTTTTTTTTTTTAGTAGTCGTTTTCGACCGATTATCAAATATTGACCCACATACTGATAGCTGTCAGTAAACATTAGAATAATATCTAATGTCTAGTGACAGCTATCAGTATGTCATTTGAGTTGTTTTCAATACGTTACCGTCATTATTATCAGCGTTTTCTACTGTTTGAAAGTAGGTCTCCTCCTTGTTATCTTTTTCGACTTAGACTTCGTAGCCATTTTATTTTTTTTTTTCATTCCGATTGTCTCTGGCGAACAATACCTTGTACTTTTATCACATTTGACACTACATTATTTTATTATTTGAATTTTATGTTTCACGAACTGTGCCTTAACTAACGTTATTCTGTATTTCTTTCTTTCATACATACAATATTGTGTTTAAATCGAGGTTCACTGTAGAGTGCTGTATATATGCAAGTATCCATACATATAGTCTCCTATTCACAAACCACGATATATGCAACAGTATGAACAAAAGGGAAAATAAAGCGTAGCCACATGATTTTACTACATAATTATGAGTATATGAGTCACGTCAGTTATGTTGAACAAAGGCTAAACATATGCTAATATAATGTTCATCGATGCTAATCATTAGAACAACTGTTACTAGCTGATCGTTTTGTAATTACAGCAGCTGTTGTTATATAATTATGATTGTTTTGAGTTGTTTGTTCGAATTTTTGTCATTTGTACTTGATTCCTAAATCTTCTGTTCTGTTGACTTCTCCTTGCTAGTAAACTAGTATGTATATGGATATGAATTAGTTTATTTCACAAAGCTTCTGCTCGCGACTTCGTCCGCGTGAAAGAATAATATATATTATATCCTATGACACTCGGCAATACTGTTGTAGCTCCCATTAGTGAAATCATTTTCGGAATCGGATCAGTAGTTCCGAAGATTACCCCTTACATACAGACTCACGAATTTTTTCCTCTTTCTAATATTAGTATGGAAGATTCTGGCGGAGGCAATGACGCCATTGTTCAGCCCGCATAAAATGTTTTTCCAGGATGAAAAATTTCTTTTATCCTTTCCTTTTGCGATTTTCATCTTTCATTAAAATCGGGACTGTAAATACCTTCTTTATTTGTGAAAATGTCAAACAGAACACGTAAATTGGACTTTAGCATGAGGTTTTATCTATACCTACTTATGATGATAGAAATAAAAACTCGTTGACTTGATAAAAGTGTAAAGTTTCCTGCAGATGGTTAGGTATGTATTTGCAAGAAAATCCAGAATGGTCATCCTCGCAGACCTCACGGTCAATCGTTTTGCATTTTCTATAAAACAGGCACAATTTAGATTCCAAACTGACATTGTGAAACATCGTGTGTGTGGCTTACAAATGTATGTATGAGATTCATGTGATTTGTTTGTGTGAATTCTTGTTTGGATGAGCGAAATGTACTGCGTTTGCGAATGTGTATCTTTGTGTTGTTTGACTTTAATTAAAGGCTCCTACAAACTGGCGCGACTTGCGGTGCCTTTGTGTCGCGCGCGATCTTATCGCGTGTCGCGCCAGTTTGAAGGAGCCTTAAAGGTCAGGCTGGTGATGGATTTAGCAAATGCGAATATTGTTTGAAAAAAAAATAGATTGTAAAGAAATTGCCAAAAGACCAACTGAAGTATTTGCAATGATGTTTTTAACTGTTCTACTGCGTAAATAGTATCTATAATTTGCAAATTACTAAAGCTTTAGTTTCTAAACTCATCGGAATATTTATACAAATTAATGTTTTATTTATTTAGGAACAGTGTATAGTGTATACAATGATACTTTTATATTACGTCATTGAGTGTATATATTAAAATTATGGATACGCAAGTGCAGGGTGACCAGAATATCTTGATATTCCGCGGTGGCGCTGCTTCTTGCTAATAGAAACTGTCGACTGTATGTCAACTTTAGTACATTTTTACATTTGGTTCCGATTTTCGCCATAGTTCATGATATATTGGACCTTGGGTAGTCCGTTAACTATATGACGTTAATGACTATGTGCATCTATTAATAGTAGTTCATATATGTTGATTACTCGAGAAACTGTTTAATTACTTTTTGAATCATTACTGCGTTATAATAAGCATTGTAAATACGTTGATATTTCTTTATTAAGGCGAAAGCGCCAGGATAGCCCGCGAAATTTGATTTTTTTTTAGGTTTTTTGCAATTTGCTAGTCAGTATTAAGTTGTACGTTGATTAATATATGAATCGCGGCCGTAACTAACATGTATTTACAGAATTATAATCATTAAAGTCATCAACACAACTCTCTAAAACCACGTAAGTCCAAAGAATAACTGTTTCATGAAATTATCATTCTTCGGACTTACGTGGTCTTAGAGAGTTGTGTTGATGACTTTAATGATTATAATTCTGTAAATACATGTTAGTTACGGCCGCGATTCATATATTAATCAACGTACAACTTAATACTGACCAGCAAATTGCAAAAAACGTAAGAAAATTTGAATTTCGCGGGCTACCTTAGCGCTTCCCCCTTAAGGCGAAAGCGCCAGGGTAGCCCGCGAAATTCAATTTTTTTTAGGTTTTTTGGAATTTGCTGGTCAGTATTAAGTTGTACGTTGATTAATATGTGAATCGCGGCCGTAAGAAATATGTGTTTACAGAATTATAATCATTAAAGTCATCAACACAACTCTCTAAGACCACGTAAGTCCAAAGAATAACTGTTTCATGAAATCATCATTCTTTGGACTTACGTGGTCTTAGAGAGTTGTGTTGATGACTTTAATGATTATAATTCTGTAAACACATATTTCTTACGGCCGCGATTCATATATTAATCAACGTACAACTTAATACTGACCAGTAAATTGCAAAAAACGTAAGAAAATTTGAATTTCGCGGGCTACCTTAGCGCTTCCCCCTTAAGTAAAATCGTAAGCCTTACGATAAATGTTTTATTATTGCTATAATTTTTATCTTTAATTTTTATTGTTGAAAGTAATAAATGTCATTTCGATAGCTAAGTAGGTATATTTTATTGCCTTAATAATTTATTAAAAAAAAAACAATAACAACGTCAATGCGTCTGGAATCTGATAAAACTACGTCAAAAACCACGAATCCCTTTAAATAAATCAGAACACTGCAGGCCATCACACTAGGGCATGTAATATCGGAAGGTTTTCAATTCCGATACTGATTTCCGATATTAGATCTCAATATCGGAATTCCGATATTAATATCGGAATTTAGTTTTTTCTTTAACAGTATCGTTTTTTATTTAACATAACGTTTTTTTTTGCACAAATTCGGTATGAGGTTGGATTGAGTGCAATAAAAACATTTTTAAATCGTATTCTTTAATTTGGTTGAACCAAATTAAAGAATACTATATAAAAATGTTTTTCTTTTTAAGTATTAAATCACATGTTTCTCATTATTTTCCTATACTTATTACTAATTAAACTACCTGACTCAAAATCAACAAAACTTCTTATAATTTAAAATGTGCAAGCTAAATCAACAATTAGGAACAATAATTAGGTATCAGAAATATTTGTTTACATATTTCTCATTATTATATCCTATACTTGTTACTAATTAAACTACCGAACTCGGATCAACAAAACTGTTATAATTTAAAGTGTGCAAGCAAAATCAACAATTAGGAACAACAATTATTGGAAATATTTGTTAATCATATTTCTCATTATTACCGTAGGTACTCAGAATCAGAATGAACAAAACTTTAAGAAGTTTTGCTGATTCTGAGTTCGGTAGTTTAAATTACAATAAAAGTAACTTGTACTAATTTAAATCAACAGAAATAAACTAAGTACTAGGTATGTTTATATTTTAAAATCTCGTTTTTCGTGGTAATACGTTCTCAAGAGCAACAAAGCATCAAGCATTTTGTCGGATAGTGAGCTTCGTATTTTATTGCAAAAATCCCCGGCTGACGAAAAAACACGCTCACTTTCAACACTGGTAGGCAAAATTGATGTGAGAAAGTGTACGTATGCCCGTGTCAAATAAACTCCTCTTTCACCTCTATTGTCGTATATTGCTTTTTGCAGTCATTACAAATCCCAAAAGATCAAATTCGTCGGACGGAAGCCACTGCCTTCTCCTTTTCTTTGCATTTTTCCATTTCCTTCTCAAATTCTTGTTGCAGGGTCAGCTCACTCGTTGTAGCGAGACTAGCTGTACCTAGTGGTTCATCATCTTCATCGAAAGATAATAAAACAGCTGTCGTTGCTTGAGTCTCTCTGTGAGACTGCTTACTAGCAGTCTCAGCGTCCTCAAAACGCCACACACTCCACACGCCACACGCTCCAAACGCCTCAAATATAAACAAAACCCTACTGAGTTTTGTTTATATTTGAGGCGTTTTAACACAATTTATCCGAACCAATTTGGATTCCAAGTGGGTAAAGGTACATCAGACCTATTGTCCAAGTTTGCTAATGAAGTCAACGAGCACCTTAATCAAAAAAAGATTACATACGCACTTTTCATTGACTTTTCCCGTGCTTTTGACACGCTTGATCACAAGGCACTAATTTGTAAACTGGACCATAGTGGAATTCGTGGCCCTCTGCTCAACTGGTGCGGGAATAACCTCCAAAACCGAAAATTAGCTGTCAAAATTTGTAATTCACTAAGTGAAGCCGTTCATGTTACACAGGGCATGGCTCAAGGGTCAGTTTTGGGGCCCCTCCATTTTCTATCTTATTTAAATGACATGATAAGCTGCATCAACCACTATACATGCTATCAGTTTGCAGACTTGCATACATGTCTTGTAATATCTAATAAGAACCCTCAAAAAGCTTGTGATCTTTTGCAATCTTTCTTTTTTTTTTTTCTTTGTTTAAATGGTGCCATGTGTTGGGTTGGTGCTCAGTTCTAATAATTCCAAATTTATTGTTCTTGTATCGCATGCTTAGCGAGCTGGCAACAGGAATATGGTAGCGCGCTACACAAGGATCTAAAATATAGGTTTAGTTTAAAACTCCAAATTTAGAAAAAATTGTCCGATTTCGATATTGGATCACTCAGTATCGGAATTGTAATATCGGAACTTGCGCTCCGAGATTCCGATATTGCGATATTCCGAGATTCCGAGATTCATGCCCTACATCACACCGAGAAGAAAGAGAAAAGTTTTTGGTAAAATTAAAAAACATTAAAGGCTCCTACAAACAGGCGCGACACGCGATATAATCGCGCGCGAAACAAAGGCACCGCTCGTTGCGCGACTTGCGGTGCTTTTGTGTCGCGTGTCGTGTCGCGCCTGTTTGCAGGAGCCTTTATCGTATAATTGCAAGGATTATAGTAACAAGAAAACACGCTTAACTATTAGGTTTCAAATTTCACAATTAACGACACAAAATAAAATCTACGCGAGTGAGTGTGAACCCTAGGACAGGCCTAGGGTTATTACAAAGAGAAATTCTTTGTAACCGATACATAAAGTACATTCTCGTGAATGCTTTATCGATACAGATAAAATATGCAAGGAGAGATTAAAGTGTCTACTCAACATTGAAAGGCCTTTGACCCCGTGAGAACACGTATACTATGCAGGTGCAGTTACGTACATAAATGCGAGCACTTAGCAAAATTTATAAAGCGATTTTTTTATAAGCGATTAAAATAATTAAGTTTTCCGCACTTAAGTATCTTTGAACCCTTAAAGCTCCTACAGACAGGCGCGACACGCGATATAATCGCGCGCGACACAAAGGCACCGCTCGATGCGCGACTTGCGGTGCCTTTGTGTCGCGTGTCGTGTCGCGCCTGTTTGTAGGAGCCTTTACTCCTAACCCAGGTCGGGCAGTGTTAATGGGTTTGTCCATCAGGAATTTCTTAGTAACAGGTAGGAGTTTGGATGTTGGCGGTGTGGTAACCCCGTCCCATCAGACTATGAAAATGAGGGAAGAGAGATTGCACAATGTCTGCACACACACTAGTGCAGTTCAATATCTCCCGCGCCGAAGGCTTAGTCTCCGTTGAGATTGGTGCCGTACCCGAAAGGTCTGGACTCTGGAGGACTATACCTACACATCTTACTGTTACGAAATAGATTAGTTTGTTCATAGTTTTAACCACATTTACTCAGAAAATCGCTTGGATATCAGATTTAAAAAAAAAACTATTCCTTTTTTGATAAAATACACGGTTATTTTTCATTTTTGCAAAAGCGTAACACGTTAATGCTCGTGACTGTACCCATATAATATCGTATTAAGTTACTGTAATGTTTTGCTTAGAAAGCACAGGATTCAGTTTCTCCCATTATGCATATTGTTAAGGAAGAAGGGAAAGTGTGACGGCAGACAATGGAGGTGTCGGATTACTGACCTTTCTTTACTGTTCATAATTCTCATTTTACTGAAGCAATAGGCTGGTGTCTGGAGTTAAAGGTTAAAAGGATTATGTTTTATGAGATCTAACATCTCATATTTCGTGTTAATATAAACTTAACCCTGCTTATGGGGCTCCCATAAGCAGGGTTAAGTTTTTATTTGAAATTCGTGTTAACAATAAGTACCAACATTTTCTTTATTAAAAATCGTAAGCCCAGATGTGATAATGAACATGAAATCCGTTTCTTAAGAGGAAATGCGGTCGTAGAGACTTGAAAAAAATCCCTAAGTAAAAAGTCGTAATTCGAGGTTTGGCTCTCGCCTATTTCCTCCTCCAATATTGGACAAATTTAAAAGTTATTTCATAGAATAAGAAGGATATATGTATACTGTGTCCCTATGTTTTTCTTTTTTCATAAAGGCTCGACACGCGACAAACAGGCGTGACACGCGATATAATCGCACGCGACACAAATGCCTTTGTGCCGCTCGTTGCGCGACTTGCGGTGCCTTTGTGTCGCGTGTCGTGTCGCGCCTGTTTGAAGGAGCCTTTAATAGTTGTCAAATTTGTACACAAGGCCTCTGTTGACAGCGGTTTAAATCGGCATTCTGTGAGGATTCTAGTGCTTATAAAAATAATGTATCATCAAAAAGGAGAACATGCGGACATTAACCAGAAAGAAAACAGGCGAGAGCGTTTTGGAGGTTTAGGCGCATTAGGGCTAATTCTCATTTTGGCAACCGACTCCCTAATGGACTACTTCTCATTATGGCCACTTCTGATTAGGGCTACTTCTCATTTGGGCTACTTCTCATTTGGGCTACTTCTCACTTGGGCTAATTCTCACTTGGGCTACTTCTCACTTGGGCTACTTCTCATTAGGGCTATTACTCATTAGGGCTACTTCTCAAAATTTGGGAATGTTTATTGAAATAAGTACTGTCTTTATGTATATAATCATGTTAATTCATTCATAAGAGATCAATTACATTATTTTAAGAATAAATCAACATTAATTGAACCAATGTAATAGGTAAGTATCATCGAGATATAAGTACTGTACGTTAGTACTTATATCTCGATGGTAAGTATAAAATATTACAAGTATTAGGTACTTCTTGTAATTACTTTTGTGTGGTTTGAAATTAACATTTATTTATATATAACATACACAAATCAATAGTTCAAGGATAGGTAAATATTACTAGGTGTCACTTCTTTTAATTACTTTAATTTCAATAAAATCAACATAAATCCACACAATAATCAACAAACAATATTAATTAGGTATATCTTTATATAAGCATAAATGAACACAATAATTAACAATCAGTATTAATTAGATTCCTTTATATAAGAAGCTGGTAATAAGTCATTTTCTTTAAAAAATGTAATTACTGTTATTTGACCATTTTTTAGTTTCGTAAGTACTTTTTTATACTTTTTGTCGAAATGAATGTACTTTTGTACTTGTTATGCCGTTTTTTTTTTGTTTGAATATGGCTGTTCTTGAGTTTGGAGTCAAAATGCTTGGCTTCTTTTCGGAGCTTCTGTAAGAATAAAAACAAACTTGGATGCTTGGGAATTTTCACATTTATCCGATTGTGCCACCCCTCAAGAGCGTTGTTAGTGCGGTGGCATTGTCCAGCGCAACTAAGAAGCGCAGGGTTCATTCTTGGATACCACTGTTTTGCAAAGTATTTTAAAAATGTTTCAAACAATGGTAACAACGATTTATTTTCAATAATCTCTGTTAGTCTTACTGATTGTTAATATTATTGTGTTCATTTATGGTTACATAAAGATATACCTAATTAATATTGTTTGTTGATTATTGTGTGGATTTGTGTTGATTTTATTGAAATTAAAGTAATTAAAAGAAGTGACACCTAGTAATATTTACCTATCCTTGAACTATTGATTTGTGTATGTTATAAATAAATAAATGTTAATTTCAAACCACACAAAAGTAATTACAAGAAGTACCTAATACTTGTAATATTTTATACTTACCTATTACATTGGTTCAATTAATGTTGATTTATTCTTAAAATAATGTAATTGATCTCTTATGAATGAATTAACATGATTATATACATAAAGACAGTACTTATTTCAATAAACATTCCCAAATTTTGAGAAGTAGCCCTAATGAGTAATTAATAGCCCTAATGAGAAGTAGCCCAAGTAGGAAGTAGCCCAAGTGAGAAGTAGCCCAAGTGAGAAGTAGCCCAAATGAGAAGTAGCCCTAATCAGAAGTGGCCATAATGAGAAGTAGTCCATTAGGGAGTCGGTTGCCAAAATGAGAATTAGCCCTAATGCGCCTAAACCGTTTTGGAGAACGACCACCCGCATTTCGTAAGCCCAGTGACTGACAATGAACTAGTCTACATGAAATCCAGGGTACATTAATTATAACGTAATAGTTTTCAGCCTAGGCTATCGAGCACATGAGCAAGGATGCCGGTTACATAGGTATATTTATTATTATTTAATGTCTCCAAAACGTTAAGGCCACATTAATCAGTGCCATTCTTGTTTTCGGCATTTTCACACCACGGTGCTAATATCAAAACAAATAAAAGATACAATATTATTTAATATTTGTTTAGCATTAAGTCGGCTTAGACACAGTCGTTATGCGCACAAAATTCAGATAACTTGTACTGGGGACTTCAAAACAATCTGATATTTGCAATAAAATTCTACATTTTATTGCAAATATCAGATTGTTTTGAAGTTTGTTTAGAAGAATGTTTGTCGCCCTTTAAAAAAAAAGTTGTTGTTTTAGGTGTTTTACAATTTATCGTACGAGATCATTACATCTACATTAGATCTATCTATCAATAGACAATGGATCAATTTTATCTGCCGTCGAAAAAATATCAAGGGACTGACAGTTTTTGTTTATCCTGTATAAAATGTATAGACGATGCTTAGCTCGTCTCAACACGGGTTATGTTATAACAGCTAAATAAATACAAAAACAGTTATGATTATGACACACGATGTATCATCAGTGATAAGATTAGTGATATTATCTGCATCCGTATCTTAGTGGGGCGCCACGCCAACCATAGTGTTTAACTGGGGCGGTAGAACGGGTACCTACGTGTCTTGTTTAGAGGAAACTGGGGTGCGAATTTGTGATTGAAATAGTCGATAAGACATAGGTATATCACGTTTGTAAATGTTCAATTAAAAACGGTAACATTGGCATCCGTTCAATCTGATCAAGACCAATCACAGTTATGAATATTCAGCGTCAATCGGACATAAAGGCTCCTTCAAACAGGCGCGACACGACACGCGACACAAAGGCACCGCAAGTCGCGCAACGAGCGGTGCCTTTGTGTCGCGCGCGATTATATCGCGTGTTGCGGCTGTTTGTAAGAGCCTTAAATCATACATAACAGCACCCTAATTGCGTAACACACTATCATATTTTACATAGAGCAACTGCCTATCTGACTTTCACCACCCAGTTAAGTACCTACTGGGTATTACGATTGGCAGACGTTCGGGCTTTTGACTACCCGTAACGAATGTCAAAGATCTCTAAATGACAACCGGGACAAAGGTTTTATTTATCATGCTTTCCGAGGTACGAATGGGTCTCGATATGTAATGGATAGTCACCCATCCACGGACAGACCTCGGCAACCCATGCGGCTGTTATTATTTACCCAAGACTCCCAACATTTGATAATTCGCCTAATAAGTGTTGAAATAATTAGTTTCTTCCTAATATATTGACTTATCAACAAGACATAAGTAGAAATATTAGGTGCAGCCCTCTCTAGCTCACTGTAAGAATCAAAATGGCCGGTGCAACCTTGCACTTAAAGATATTATTCTTCACCTTGTGAAAAACATTACGCAGTGCTGAATATAAATCGGAATACCCTTTGAGTCCCGTATTTTTCACTGCTGGCCTCATAAATTTATGAATAACTGAAATATGTATTGAATAACAACTTTATTTAATCTGATTTGTTGCAGCTTGTTATTTTGAATTTATTTCTTGATATCTTGGCTTGACAACACTCTACACAGTGCTGCTGGCCATGTCTTTGTGAATTTATTTTTATTATCTATGTAGGTATAGCTTCAGGAGATTTTTTGCCGAAACACTTTGGAATGGAACCCCTCGTACCTAAAATGACTAGTTTTCAATTTTCAAACTTGCAAGTAATAATAATAATATTTTTTTATTTTTTGTGCACCAAACGTAATTTTAGTAGGTACTGTAGACACACAGGCCTCCTCTCTGTGAGAGGGAAAGGGCCGTAATCCACCACGCGGGTCCAGTGCGGGTTGGTAGATGTCACATGTCTTTGAATTTTTGCTTCTAAGACATGCCGGTTTCCTCATGAGGTTTTCCTTCACCGTTTTGAGAATAGTGGTGAGAATATAAAACCAATAATGACCAAGGTAATTTATGTAAAATACGCCTTTCATTTGACAACACCTTTCATTTGACAAGAAATTTCACGCGGACGAAGTTGCGGGCAGAAGCTAGTGCTAATATAAAGGCGCGGAGCCCTTATTGTACCTAATACGATAACACATCAGTGATATTTCAGTTTATAGGTACTTTTACCTTCTCCAATATAAGACCTAATATCTTATTAGATCCAATCCCACTTCATAACGTGGGAGCTACTACCCATCCAAGTGTCGATATAAGCCTTGTACAGACGCAATAATACTAGGAATCATTGCAATACGTGCACAATGGGGCAATTATTTCATGAGTTGATAGCTTGAACCTTGGTTGGTTTACTTTATAGACTAAGTATAAGTAAGCCGTATATGATACCTGAGAGATTACTCAATTGACACCTAATGAGGTTCTACAACTATAGGCCGTTGCCTGAGGTAGCTGCGCGGTGCGGGAGGGGTGATAGTTGTCACAAGTTGACGAGTCACTGAGCTCTCGCATCACGTCACCACACCCCTCCCGCATCGCGCTGCTACCTCATACACGGTCGCCTATACAATTGTATCTAACGAGGTAGAATATTCAATTAGGTTTACATGCATAATCAACCTATGATGTTCTTACTGCTGGGATACAGGTTGAGGTCGGCTTCCTGTCTAAGTGCAGCTGAGTATTTTACATACAGTGACTGCCTATCTGACCTCCACAACCCAGTGACTGGGTAACACGGTACCCCTTAGCAAGACTGGTCCAAAAGACATAAACGAGTCATAATATCAGCGTATCCTTCGCAGCGACCACAATATGACCTCTGCAACCCAAATATTAAAATTTAATATTTGGGTTGCAGAGGTCATATTGTGGATAATATTCGAGATTTACATACATAGTATGGCGTCTAATAGAAATCTTCTTCGTTAATATTTCGACTGTTAACAAATATTGCATAACCGTCTAATTAAATCTTCAATCTCCTATAGATATCATAAATTGTGACTAATAAAAATAATATACGCAATCGGGTTACAGATTTTATAGACCACAGGTCAGTTACGTAATATTGTGTTATGTTTATTTATGTCAATTTTTAAATTGTGGTTTACTTTAACTGGTTTTGTGGTAAGAAATATAATTTTTGCTGTGCTTTTTCACATATAGTAAATCGTAGTAATAAAAATGGAAAAGTAAATTTGTTGTTAGTAATCAGACCAATATTAAAGCAATAAAGTATAAACGTATCAAAAACAGTTTTAAATAAATTGAAAAGTTTTCAGCTTCACATATTTTTCACACTAAATCGTGAATTGCAATTTATATAACCTCGTAACTCGTGTAGGCGTACCGCGTAACGTAGCACACATGGTGCATGGCTACAAACAATATTGTTTGAAGATGCTGGTGCTCTGGTATCCTCTCGAAAAGTGCCTTAACCGGTAAAGCTCCGCGCTTGACCTGTGGGTCACGAAACAATAGAAAATCAATTGTGTCTCATTAGTGGAGCTTAATGAGTTAATATCTTCGAAGACCGGGTGTCATTGTAGAGTAGAATGGGAGGAGCCTTTGAAGGAATCAGTGAAAATTAATTGTCAAGCAAATTGAATCCCTACATTTGTCGTGAGACAACTCAAAGTATGACAGTGGTGATTTGAATATACGGACAAATTAAGTTAGTAGTCATGGTTGGATTTGCTTAATTATTAATTTCTCTGACTTTACCAAAGACGTATAGTTTTCAGTTAACACAATTTTTCCACAATACGTCAATAATTACTTTTACCTTCAAGGCATTTTGTTATTAAATATGTATTTGTCAGAACGTCGACAGGCTGCAAGCAGTCGTTTAAACGATTATTTACTTGAATTATGTATTCAAGCAATTATTGGTTTACAATCGATTTTTGTTGATAGGCAGAAAAGCTGATAAACATGTTGGTTTAATAAAAAATAAATATGAATACATACTTATTTTTTTATTACGGTGCAGAAAATAAAACCTTTTTGGGATGTGAAATGTTATTGGAGGCTTCCAAGTGTTAAATAATGTTAACTAATTAATAATTAATTATACACTGCTCGTTGATCTAGTGGTTTGATTCCCGGCTCGAGCATTAAGGCTCGTACACACAGGCGCGACGCGACACGCGACACAAAGGCACCGCAAGTCGCGCTACGAGCGGTGCCTTTGTGTCGCCCGCGATTCGCGTCGCGTGTCGCGCCTGTTTGCAGGAGCCTTTATGGGTTTTCATTCCCGTCGGTGTGACCGCGTTGTCTTTCTAGAATACGCAACGGACTTTGATGCCGTTTTTGCCACTATTTAGAAAATTTATTCCGCGAGGTTTATGTGTATTAACTTAATAAGTTAAAAGGCAAATACATAAAAGTACTTTTTTTTTGTGTAGGGGGTTCTTTTTTTCAAATCTTGAAAACCGGCGAAGAAGGCTCCTGCAAACAGGCGCGACACGCGATATACCTAATCGCGCACGACACAAAGGCATCGCTCGTTGCGTGACTTGCAGTGCCTTTGTGTCGCGTGTCGTGTCGCGCCTGTTTGAAGGAGCCTTAACTCGAACCGATACGATAGAATACATTTTCTTTGGCCATCGCAACGTTGCGTTACCACAGACCACGCAACTCGTGCGCCAAAGGCGTAACTGCCATTGTTCAAAGTATTAATTGGATCTGATCCACCGATAGATTCCCACTCTACCAACGTACTACCAATAATTATATTATTTATCTCGATTTTTGTAACAAAGACAATTCTGTGCCTCCGGTGAAAACTGATACAACTTCAAAATGACTACTTTTCAGTAAAGCGATTTAAAGTTTTATTTATTTTCTATTTTATTTAAAAAGATTATTATCAATAATTTTACAGAACACTTAATGTTAAATACAATTTGCATAGTTTTTCTTTAAAATTACAGGATTTTGTAACATTTCATTAGAAAATTAGGAAAATATTGAGGAAAAACTGTGAACTATATCAATGTGCACCGACATTACGTCTGTGTAAACTAATGTATGTTAAGTAATATCAACTTACACCACACATGCAGTTCTCGTGAAGAATGATATCATAAAATATGTTTTAGTATATACACTGATAATATTGATGCAAGAAAAATGTTGTTGAACAAATCTAATATAACTTTATGTTAAAAATCAGTCTAGAACTTTAAAGTTTACCTAATTTAATATTTATTGAGATATATCACTTATCACGATGTTATTTTTTGTGTATAATGCTACAAGTAAACTTATATATTCAACATCTTTGTGTAAAGTGATATTTGTAATCAATTTTATTTAAAGTTCTTGGTATTAAATATAAAACACACATATTTAAGATACAAAATATAATTATCTGAATAAATTGAGTCAAACAAAAAGGAAAAAAAAATAAATTTCTAAAAAAAAAACAACTAAAATGCTTCTTTTCTTAATTAGCACAACAGTATTTAATCAATGACCTTAAATTGTTATACATTTTTAAAGTATAACTTTTGAATATTACCTACTGAAATAGAATTTAACTGAAACTCAGTATCAATCAACGTGTTTAATAAAGTAACTCCACTTTTATGAATTAATATTTTTAACAATCTTACAAATTAAATCGGATCACGTTTCAATATCAGTCTAAATAAAAATTAACATGCATTAGACAATCTTTTGTAAAACTTAACGTTTTATCAAAATTGTACCTACCCATCCGTTATTAAAACTAATAAATGTTGAGCAAGATGAGGTAGTCATTCATAATTTAAATATAATGTTACATAATTAGGTTCTAATGAAACTGACATGTTTCATGATATGCCAATAAGAAGTAAGTATAATAATTATAATAAAAGTTTATAAAAAAAGTAGGATACAGATAATTTTCAGTCGACCTCACTGGAATATAAATCGGGATCAATATTTCTGACATCAGCCTTAGTCTTCAAGTTCTGATAAAACTCATGACATCTACTATCAATATATTATTATGGTAATATTGACAACAGACATTCTTCTTTTCAATTGAAATAAAAGATGGGCCACTGCATTGAATTAAATGATCTACTAATACTTCCGATGTTTACATTTTACCCCTCTTAGCAAATGATATGACTTTGAAATTATCTGCTCCATGTCAGTCTTGTATTTCGGAGACGAGAATTGGTCTTTCTCATATTTAAAAACTTTCACATCGGCCCAAACAAATTTCTCGTTTTCTTCATTAATTTTTTTGATAGTGAAATATCGTTTTGCAAATTCGTTATAATAGTAAAAATTATATTCTGTCATAGCAACTACGGTAAATTTTCCAGGTTTTCTTAGTGTTCGAATTAATTGCGCCCAATCTCTTGGATGATGGATGTTCATAGTCGTTCGTTTTTTAGCTCTTTCAATTGCAGAATGGTCACTATCTACTTCCATTCTTGTATGGCCCGGCATCAAGAATTTGTGCTCTATGGATGAATAATGATATATGTATGTATAAGGCAGGTCATGAACAACAAGTAGCATCATTGTAGCCACCATGGAGTTTTTATTCTGCCCAGACAAGTGTCAGAGTAAAGGATAATTTTTATAATACCGGGACATTTAGTGGGAAATTGATTTAAAAAAAAAAAACGAATATACATGAGGCGATTTGATTGGCTCCTCGTCCGGACACACTTTCGTCCCACATATAGCAAAAAGCATTATTACTTGCACAGTCATGGATGGTAATATTGTATGTCCATAACTGTCTTTTATAAAAGACCAGACCCGTCTTCAGGTATGGTGTTGGTAGACATTGTTGCAAGTCAAATGTAAGCGTTAAGGTGTCGGGCGATTCTTTAGAATATATTTTGTCACTTTCTTTCTGGTCATACGCATAAGCGGCTGCAGCTTGATGTTCCTCCAATAGACATTTAATGTGAAGTTTGTCATCGGTTGATGCCGTTTCTATTGCTTTATTTGACTTATCACATTTCTGACATGTATCCACTGATGGTTGCTTAAACGATAGATTCAATTGTTTGAAAATCTGACTGTAAACAGTTTTACTTATAGGTTTCGTTGTTGTTAGCTGTTGTTTATATAGGTCGTACATTTTGGTTAAGGTCAAATCGGAACTCAGTAAATTTTTAATAGTTTTGCTGCGACCATAGTCGCTTTCATTCTCCGTCTAAAAACTTTATCGCCACTGACCCCGCACGGCTCGCATATCCCCCGTAATGCGCCTGCGCAATCCCCCGCGATAGAAGAAGTATCACTATACACATGTTTTATGCCCTATTTTGAGTACTATTTACGTGTATAATAATTAATATAACTTCACATGTATCATTTGACACAAACAATTTTTTACTTTTGTCTTTGTGTTAACTGATATGTCTGAAGTTGTACCAGTAAATTACGCACAATGTCTTCGTGTAAAAAAATATAACTGAGTTTATATCATTAATCACATTTATTAAAGATAAAGTTTACAAATGTATTGGAATATAACTTAAGACATATTTTTTTACACGGAGCACTATCTAATTTTTCAATATATTTAACGATTTATGTGGAGTTAAATTATTTTACACGTCATTAACTATTAATACATAAATTTTTAGGCCTACTTGTATCACACTATCTCTGGAAATATGACTTGTATCAAAATGTCGATTAGACAGAAATGTACAGAATTTTTTTCTGATACAAGTGCATTTTAAAACGCCAATTTGATACAACTTGAGTTATATCAGTTTTCACCGGAGGCACAGAATTGTTACCGACAAGAGACTGTTAAAAAGAAAAACGCACGTTAATTTAATGATCGTTTGTTTATAGTGTCTGGTTATTACAACATGGGTAGGAACGGTTACGTGATAGAAACACGTTTTTCTTGACACTTGAATTATACACAGATAAGTATTTGTAATGACGGGCCAAAGTGCGACTGTGGCGCCACATCGCAAACGATGTCTCACCTCTTGTCGAGCTGTCTGCAATCACACCTGCATCATGCAAGACGTTTGCAAGGCCAAAGATAACGCTGTCAAACTGGCCGAATTTTGGTCAAAGCTTGTTTAAAACAGATAAATCGATATGACGAAGAAGAAGTATTGGTAAGTACTTAACCTTTCGTAAGCAGGAACGCGGATCCACGCGAGACACAATGTTTAATTGTTTCTGTAATTACGGCATTCAATCGGTTAAACAGGACAGTCGATATTTTTGAGAATAAACACAATGTTTGTACTTAATTAATAATTAAAACACGAGATTTTTTTAAGCAGATTTTTTTATATTTTAGAAACCCGGTAAGTACATATTTTGAATTGCTCTCATTCATTGCATTTTACGTGAGAAACTGAGAAAGAACACGACAGCAACACTAATTCAATTTACTCGTCGTTATATTTCAACTGACTGACTCATCACCACTATGTTTTAATTTAATTCAAAAACAACTCCATTTAAATACAATAAGGCCGTTCAACCAACAGAACTTCTTGTCCAAATAAATGCGTCAGAACGCTCTTCTATACCTAAACAACTGTACCTCCACCTATTTAAAAGACGGTACCTACATTTTCAAACAATAGAATTGTGGAGACCGATGGTCGTACCCGTGACCCAGGGAACCCTGACCTATCGGAGACAGCAACTAGGTGGCTCACGAGGTCGTTTCCAACTCCTTCTAATTCTAATAAAATTACTATTAGGTATTTAGCACTTTGATAACGCAAGAGGCGCTTGTGGTTGCGTATTCGTTGATAAGGAGAGTAGATGCACTGTTGTGTAAATGTGTGTTGTAATATTGTAATGTCTCGCGCACGGCCGGCATTCGTAGGACGAGCGGGATTTTTTTTTTATTTATAATGTAGATTTTATCAAGAAATTAGCATGTGTACGGTCACGAGCATAAGTATGTATGCACTAGGCTTTATTCAAAGACGAGTTTCTCCTTTGGTTTTGAATTAGTCCAGTCAAATTAGTCCTTAAAATAGAGGTAAGGTTACAATAATTCCCATAGAGCTAAAAATTGGTATGAATGTTCAGAATACTATTATAAATGAATTGTGAAAAGTCCCCATCAATCCCCCTTGTGCAAATTTTTTTATTGATGGTGAAAGTTTGCAAAAATAGGTTTTTCGCGTTTTTCAGCTAAACGGTGAGTTTTACAGCAAAAATAGTTCAGGCAAAAATTGTAGATCATCCGATTCTCTACAAAAAATGTATCCACACTTTTTTTCATAATTATTGCCATTTCCGTGATATAGCGGTTGAAAGAATTGAAAAAAAAAATATTTTATTCGTAATATGCACGTTAATGTACTTTTATATACATTTTTGAACCGTTATACGAGTAAACACATGAGTCCCTGTCTTATACATACAAAATACCAGACATATGTAAAAAATCATGTGCAGTGTCGAAAAAATTATAGGTACTCTAAAAAGTAGCATTGATACCGTGAAAAGACGGCGCCAAGAAGAAGAAGCTGGTTCATCAAAAATAAGTCAAAAATAAGTGAAACTACATTTTGCTTCAATCAGTGTTGATTATTTTGCGGCAATGTTGTTTAACCTTTTGAACGCCACAGTCACGTATAGATGATAAACCAAAATGTGCCCAGCACGCCACGGTTCGACTACATGTCAGACTTTGACGCCGAGGGCACGTTTTTGATTTTTTGACGTGTGGTGGTCAAAAGGTTAAGGCGGAGTTGGAGAAGAAAAAAGCACTGCAGTACCGACGTAAGATTTATGTAGTTTCCCTTACTCGTGCTCTAGTACGAGGAGGACTTATTTTTGATGAACCAGATTCTTCTTGGCGCCGTCTTTTCACGGTATCAATGCTACTTTTTCGAGTATAATTTTTTCGACACTGCACATGATTTTTTACAGATGTCTGGTATTTTGTACGTATAAGACAGGGACTCATATGTTTACTCGTATAACGGTTCAAAAATGTATATAAAAGTACATTAACGTGCATATTACGAATAAAATATTTTTTTTTTCAATTCTTTCAACCGTTATATCACGGAAATGGCAATAATTATGAAAAAAAGTGTGGATACATTTTTTGTAGAGAATCGGATGATCTACAATTTTTGTCTGAACTATTTTTGCTGTAAAACTCACCGTTTAGCTGAAAAACGCGAAAAACCTATTTTTGCAAACTTTCACCATCAATAAAAAAAATTGCACAAGGGGGATTGATGGGGACTTTTCACAATTCATTTATAATAGTATTCTGAACATTCATACAAATTTTTAGCTCTATGGGAATTAATGTAACCTTCAAAGTCTAATTTGACTGGACTATATTACGAACAAAGTATTTTCAAACCCATAGGTTTGTGTAGTGTCGTATTTCAACATTGCATACGTTATTTCACGAAAAAATCGCAATTTATAGTTGCCAAGTGTTGACATATTATTAGTGCTCGTGACTGAACATGCTTATCTATACATTTACACAAGTAAATAAAGTTTAATGTCAAAATAACAGCTTTTTACTAAAGGCTTATGAAAGTATATACTTATTATTTTATAATAAAAAAAACATTTTATAAATTTTTTGCCTGCCTGTCTGTTTGTTCCGGCTAATCTCCGAAACAGCTGGATCGATTTCGACGGGACTATCACTGGCCGATTGCTGATCCTTAAGTAACCTAGGTTACTACTGTTGCTAAGGCTACTTTTATTATTTTATAAAAAGAGTTCTGGTTCCGCCAACCCATGAAATCGAATTTGATTAAATACGTAGGGTAAAATAAGCGTAATTCTCTTGAAATTTAAGCTAGCTACCCTATTTAAAAGTGAATACTTATTAATACAGCCAGGATTTCGGAGTGCGCATGAATAATTTCCTAAAAATTAGTATATTATATTTACATTCGCAATCCAAAGGTAACTTCAATTCAATTACTTTTGGTACACCTAATTTACATGTACTTAATAAGTAGCAGTTGACTCATAAATAAAACGAAAACAAACTACCACCTACCTACTGAAATAGAAGCTGTGCCCTTGGCAAGTATTAATTTAACATATCGAACACAGTACATACTAATTCCATGATCGAACATTAAAATAATTAATTTAGTCTATTCCTATCACTATGGTAACGGAGTCATAATATTTTTCGTTTTTCAAATACGGAACTCATTCATGCGTTGCTACTGGCCGGTACAGAAAAAGTGGTCAATTATGAGTTTTCGCTCCATTTCTCGATGTGATTGACTGGCGCTGGGGCAAAAAGATGCTATGAGGAAGTGAACTCCGGTTGTCGACTGATGGCACAAATTGATGGGAAATTCGATGACCGGTAGCAACCTACAAAGAAACTTGTAGTTGTTTTTTAATTAAGAGAAATCTTGCAACTGGTGTGGGACCAAGTCCAATAGATATAAATTTAACAGAACATAGCATGAAAACTACAGTAATACCACAGAATAACTAATAGTAACTGTAATACTAATAACTTATGCCCTTTTTACGTTTGTACATATAAATGAACATTATAGATACCGGGAAAAATAAACATAATTATGTATCGTATTTTTATCTAAAATTGGGAAGTACGAAATGAAAAAACTTGTTATTTGAAATCCAGCTTTATCTCTGGGCCTTTCTTGAATTTTGACCTCTTACTCTGGAGAATTCCTCATACGCATATTTTTTTATGTTTTGAAAACCGTTTACACAAGTATAAGATAAATACAAATAAATCAGACAAAACGATGAACAAACAGATAAATAGATTCCTAACTAATTTTTAACGATCCCATATCAATAGGGATGACGAATGATTTTGAAATCCTCTTCCGTAATGTACATACACATTTACTATTTACGAAAAAACCTATATTTCGGTTATAAACTGAAGTTGAAATAAGTTTAAAGACATTTTTCTAATATTTTTTCAATAGCGCGCGAAAACAGCTCGCAGTGTCATGGCGTCGGGTCTGATGTCACGCCTAGGTAAACACTAAACGTCAAATGTGTCAAGCTGACACATTTGACACATTTTACGTTTAATGTTTACCTTTCCTCTGACTGCGCGTGTTGACAAAACAAACATTGCATATTTCATCTGATAAAAATGAATTCCAAAGTGTATAAGTGGTGTGCAGTGCCTCAGTGTAAAAACACATCAATAACCACTCCCAACAAGGTGTTTATATATGTCCCAAACAAGCAAATAATAAGAGTTCAATGGTTAAAGCTCGCAAGGCGAAACCATGTTGTTATAGATTCGTGTTGTAGAGTCAAGTGGAGTGGATAAATTACACTTAAATTAATAAAAAGTCGATCCAAATGCGTAATCGGTAGTAGTCAACAAAACGCAAGTGATGTTTACATAGGCGTGACGTCATGCGCTGTGATTGGCGTTTCAGTCAAAATGGCCGAATGCCGTATTTTCATCTTTTATTTTAGTGAAAATCCGATTAATCTCAAGTTTTTAAATAAAACTAAATCAGTGTTTTAAATCCTTTTAATGTGTACTTTCCCCTAAAATCATTAAATCTTTGATTATTTGATACTGTCGCCACGCCTATTGTATACGTAGACCAAAGACAAAAGAATGTTTACGCGTGATAACAGCATTACTTTCCACATTACCCGCGCTATTTACCGGTAAATAAAGTTTTAGTATCAATTTGGTGGTAGCGAAGCCGTCATCTTTTTAATGAGGAGAACATTACACACGAAAATTCTTCGGCTTTCTTTGAATGCTGAATTTTAATGACACATAATTATGACTAAAATTTTAAATGTTCTCGGGATTTGAAATATTAAAATACCTACCTACTTCATTGTTTGTAATTACTCAAGATTTTAAATGTTTTCGCGTTAATTTTATCTTACTTCTAATTTTTCCAATCATGGATCATACGCGTGATTTTTCGTAGGTTCTTTTTTAATATAATAAAAACAAAGAAGTCGTTCGATGTTATTTATAAAAGACGACCTGAATGACGATTGAGTCTTTAATTACTTTAATGTAGGTACTTAAGTACAGACGCCAGCACATCAAGCTACCCGAAACTGTCAAATTTTCCCAATCAACTTTGAACCTTATGCTTTAGCGATAAAGTAGAAAATTTATTAAAGAAATTTGACATATTGTAGTAACTTGATGTGCTGGCGTCTGTACCTCCTGGGTGCGGACTGTATTTTAAGTACTTTTCCGCCACCATAAACCATGACAGTGTCACCATTAGTTATTGGCAGACATAACAGGCAGTAATAATTCTAACTTTCAAGTTCCACCTGCAAAATCTAAAATAGTCGCATGCACCGAACTCATAAAACGTGCAGTAGTAAAAACCGCGACACCTAAACACCCCCTTAATAGCAGGGGCATAAAACTCCCATAGACCATGGCCGTAGGGTGGCCCAATGTCAGTCAGCCCATTAGCCACACAAGTTCAGGGGAACCTTGGTATGAAGTTCATGATCGAATGGAGTCACGCGATGCCACGACGCCCACGACCCTTGCTAGAGAGGGGCTCGAATCTATCGACCGGTTTGTTTATAATTACTCATTTTTTGATGGCTTCATGGAATGTGAAGCGGAGGATTAAAGGACGTGTTGTGAGGAAAGATTTGAGTTTGAATGTGGTCGTAAGAGTAGGGGAAAATAGTGTGAAAAATTAAAAAACAAGGGAATAGGTACTGTAAGGACGGTTAATAGAGATGCTTAATAGTACATTATGGTACAAGTGTGTAGAGCCGAGGACGGTAATCATCAATACACACGTGTATCATACGACGTTTTTCAACACACTTGCGAGGAAAAAACAAATATGTATTGCATAAATCGTTTAATTATTAAAACAATTGGTGAATGTACAATTTTCAAAACGATATTGGATTGTTTTTGATGGCAATTTCACAGTTTGTGTTACATTGGTACTTGCCACTTCTTTAGTACCTTCATTTACTTCTTGTGTAAATGTCGGCGACAAAGGTAAATCATACAAATTACTGGAAGGAGAGGGCACCAAATAACTCACGCTAGTAGATGTACATGGTTGTGGTTCGGGGCAAAACTTTTTTGCCTTTGGCTCCAAATTAATGGCTTGCGTTATTTTGTCATTGATTTTTGCTTTGTTATGAATTGAGTCTTCTATGTACAATTCAGCGACTGCGTCAGAACGCCATCCACCATGTCGCTTCAAAGTTAGTATATCAGCCCCCGAATCAGCCAACATTGTAGCCGACGTTCTTCTAAAACTGTGTCCAGTGTAAAAATCGGCCTCAGGCAAACCTAAATACTTCGCTATTTCTCTTGGCATATTACCAAATTTGTTAATACCGATTGTTTGTGCAGTACATTTTCCTTTCTGAAAGTTTTGGAAAAAGCGGTCATTCTTTGTTTTTGTTGAACGGAGATCTTGGTATTTTTTCACTATTTCACGAGACGTTCCTTGGATTGTAAAAGATCGTGGAATCTTGGTTTTAGTCTGGGTAATTTTGACAAGAAGCATATCTCCGTGGATTTCTACATCTTTTGTTGTAATATTGTACAGCTCTTGTCGTCTACAAGCACCAGTAACACCGAATATTAAGGCAACCTGCAAAGAAATCAATTAATTAGTTCTAAGAAATTATGCTAAAGTTACACACTTGTATATTGTAGATTCGTTTCGATTAAAAATATGAAACGTACCTTTGTTGCTAGATACTGACTATCCGGAGCCTCATTCAAAAACTTTTCAACGTCGGCTGGTGACAAAACTTTAGATTTCCGACCAATATATCCATCCGAGCGTCTCTTCAAAAATGCCATCAGGTTACAGTACGTTTTGATATCAACACCATGTTTGAGCTTAACCATGCTTCTTAACATGGAATAGATGCACCACAGGGAGCTAGGTTTGTATGTATTGGCGAGTTCAGAGAAATACGCCAAAAACACATTTTCAGAAAATGACTGGGTTTTTTTGTTGCTCTTCCATTGCAGGAAACTATCGTAAGCAGCTAAATACTTTTCTCTAGATTTTGCAGGTATTAGGCTTTCGTTTGCATTTTGTGCTGCATTTAGTATATTTATGGCGGGGTTAAATCAATCAATTGTTCATCTTCTGTACTAAAACCTGACATTTTTATAATTATTTACCACACAGCAACAAATGCGATACAAACAAAATATGAAAATTAGGGGAAAATTGGGAAATGGCGCGCAATTATTTTTTTTTGCACGCTCCAAATGTAAGTTGATTGATTACAGCCATACAGCCTACTTCAAAATGATAATTTTTGTGATAAAATGCAAATATTTTATAAGAAATTATTGTGAATTATAAATAATTTGATAATAATAAATGTTTTTTCGTCTTAATTAGGGACACATTTATTTATTTCAAAAATGTAAATAGATTTTCGGTGGCATAAAACCTCTTTGTTGTTACAAAAAAAAAAAAAAAAACTGTATTACCCGGTTAAATTGAAAATGCTCTGTTTACTCGCATATAATTTGCAGTTAGGTACTAACTTAACTTTGTAGGGATCATTCTATTATGCACTAGTGTGTAATATTATTATGCACGTGTATGTTATAGTTCGGTTTATGGCCCTAAGAACGATATAATAAGGCTCACTTTACGAGCAAGTGTGTTGAAAAAGAACTTTATAACACTTATCAACTTCGACACACATGCTGCGTGCACAATTGGGAAAAAGAGAATAGCGGATGATGCGTTAGATTCGATTTTGGCCATGATTATTTTTGAATAGATAACGCGAGATATCTCAAGAAGAACGGAAAACGCCTGGAAGAGCTACTGGTCCTTGAAAGAACTATTTAAGGGTGAGTTGCCTATGGCACTGAAACGCAAGCTCATGGACATGTGTATTCTTCCCGTCTTAACCTATGGTGCACAAACTTGGTCTTTGACTAACATCCAGAAGTCCAAACTCAAGGTCTGCCAACGAGCAATGGAGCGCAGTATACTAGGCGTTAAATTAACGGATCGTGTTCGAAACACAATACTGCGCTCCAAAACAAAGATAGCTGACGTGGCTCAAAAGGCTGCTCAACTTAAATGGGACTGGGCAGGACATGTCTGCCGCATGCCGGACAAACTGTGGGCCCAAATAGCGCAGAATTGGTGCCCTGAGACAGTGAGGCGGGGTCGCGGCAGACCACGTAGGAGATGGCGGGACGAGCTCGATAGGTTCCATCAAAATTAGAAGGAGGACGCGCGGGCTCGCGAAAGATGGAAGGAGTGGAGGGAGGCCTTTGCCCAGGAGTGGGACAGTGCAGGCTAAACAAAAAAAAAAAAAAAACGCGAGATATTGTGTTTATTTTGGGCACAACCAAGGCCAACTGACATTGATCGAATCTTTATAAACGACTAGCAGTGCTCCACGGTTTCACCCGCATAAGTGTCGATTCCGTGGAAATATCGGGATAAAAACTATCCTATGTCCTTCCCCGGGATGCAATCTTTCTCTCTGCCAAATTTTATCGAAATCCGTTCAGTGGTTTAGGCGTGAAAAGGTAACACACAGACAGAGTTACTTTCGAATTTATTATTAGATAGTATGGATGTGGGTGCCTATAAGTTACTGCTTATTATGTCCAAGCAGAAATACAAATCTAATTTGAAAGGTGGATTGATGACTGAATTGGTTGTTTGTTTATTTCTTTCTTTACGCGAATAGATCATGCCATGGATATTGAAACTTGCAAAACATTACAAAGTTAACTTGATAATTTTCAAGGGTGGATCCGTATCCAAAAGTCAACAAACAAAAGATATCTCCCCATCATAGCACCATAGACCAAATACCCGTCTATCAAGGACAGGGCCGAAGTCACGGCCACCATACAACCTTGATAAATCATGGCGTTATGAGCTGTGGCGTTCTCTTTCACTCCCTTTTCGGACAACGACAATGTTGGGGTAGTTTTGCCGTTTTGATAGTGCCGTTTATGAAGCTGTTTGTTGCCCGCGATTTCGTCAGCGTGTATCTTGTATTTCATAATTCTTTTTGTGCATATATAGGATGAAAAGTCGCCTATGATCTTCTACAGGGCCCAGACTTCCTATCTGTCAATTCAAATTTCATAACGATTTGTTCACTGGATTTACGCGTGAAAAAGTCACAAACAGACAGACTTACGTTCGCATTTATAACATTAGTATAAGCGTTTTATGGGGCTAATATTTTCATTTTGATTAATTGCTCTTGTCAAGGATTAAATCTTTTCGTTTCGGCTTATTCTCGAAGGCGCATAATTATGTAAGTCAAACTGACGTAGAAGTAAACAATAGTTTCACGTCTCGCCTATTACTAGACACTATTTATTAGATACTATAGGAGAAAGTTTATTTTCACTTCAGTAGCTCAAACAAGTAGGTTTTGCTGCGTGAAATCAGTGAGCAAAATGCGATTTTGCTCACTGAGTGAGACAAAGTAACTTTTTAATTTTTTTTTCAGAAAGCCGCGAATATATTATTCAGCCTTGGGTTAATCATACAATTCGAAACATTCACACTCTATCTCTTTCCCGCCATTAGAAAGAGAGAGAGACAAAGACCAGCCCTTTCGAAGTTCGGATTTTGAATTCGACCTCAAAGACAAACACGTTCGGAATTTCGTGCTAACTAAAGAAATTTTGCAAAAAAAAAAAATGTCTTTTAATGTAATTTATTGAATTTTTAACTTATTGTTGTATTTAAACGAAAATAAGTATTTACTGCAAATAAAACTGATAGTTAACTTGTAAATATTTATTTCTAGTTTCAATGAATGTTAGGTACATACGTAATATATTTTGAATAATAAAATATCATGGGTGCTATTTCCGAACACGCCTTAATTTAAATATGAGCGGGAATAAAATTTCGTGACTGGCGTACCTACAGAGTTGAATAAGTTAAAAAATATTAAAATTATCGTAAAATATGAGTGAAACTAGCGACGAGAACAGTATTTTAACACCGGAAGAGTTAAAACAACAAGTTATTAATGCAGAATTAAGTTTCCTACCTGAGAAGTCTCGCGAGAAATATCTGAAAGCATACCATGTCTTCAATGAATGGAGACTTACAAAGGGCGCAAGCAGTTTTTCGGAGACGGTGATGCTATCTTATTTTTTAGATTTTATAGAATTGGTATCTACCTACAATGTTAATTATTTTGATTCACAATAAATAGTTATTTCAATCTATTCCTGTTTATTATTTTATCTCCTAAAGTGTTCTCGCTGCTGAAGTGAAAAGTTATGTGTGTTACACGAGAGCAAAGTTTTTTTGCATCTCGTGCCGTTGAATCCCTCGCCACACTCAGGATTCAACTTTAGAATCACTCGCTACGCTCGTGATTCAATCGTTGAATCCTTCGCTTGCTCGGGATTCAAAATCAGCACTCGCAGCAAAAAACTACTTTGCTCTCTTGTTGCACAAATAACTATTGTCTGTTTGCCAAGTTTTTTCTGCTAATCCACCGAATCGCTTTAGATGATTAGTTACTGGCGACAGTCGAACTTGTATACAGCATGTCACCATCAAACACCCTAATTAGAATATTATGTTTACAATCATAATACTACTGAATTTTTACTATTATGGAAAATTATGGTCCTTCGCCCATTTTGGTTTATTTTGACTATATTATAGTCAAAATAAAATATGTGGGATAAAATATACCTATATAAATAAGGACAGAAATCGGTTCAGTAAACGGTTCTGAACAAACTACTTTCATAATGTAGACGCCAGCACATCAAGCTACCCGAAACTGTCAAATTTTCCCAATCAACTTTGAACCTTGTGGTTTAGCGACAAAGTTGAAAATCTATTAAAGAAATTTGACAGATTGTAGTAGGTTAATGTGCTGGCGTCTGTACATTAATTCAATTACACGTTGTATACGGTCATCAAGCGCATGTGAACATCCTGGTAAATTTAAAACCATACAAGGGCCCAGTTAGTAAACAATCCTTGAAGCTAGTGTCTATCTTTAGACCCGATAAAGACACCAATACCCCTGAGGTTGCTTTCTGAAGGACAGCCGCTGTCATGGCCACCACACAACCTTGCCGAAACACCACGCCACTAAGAACTTCCGTCGTTATAAACGTCCAGGGTGAAAATAAAAGTTGTGTTTTGATTTTAACGTTGGCCATTATGGAATGCTCTTCTATTGTCGTAGTTTATTTAAAGATTTAAATTGAGAAACTTTTATAATTGGTTTTTGGTTCCAACAGACGTTATGGACATGCCAAATTCAAAAAATTATTTTGGTCCTATGGGTAAAATATACCTAAGGACGGCTTCGAAGATTTATATTAATTCAACAAAATTGTTGCCTCCTTATTCATTATTAGACAAAAATTAATAAATGCTTGCTTTACATTCGTAATCATTTAATTCAAACGTTCTTTTTAATTTTTTGCGTCTCTTTTGCGAATTTTCCTTTTCATCCAAGTGTAATTTCAGCTTTGAAATGAAAAAGGAAAATGGCGGACGCTTTTCCGAGAGCTGTTTACCTTCTCGTGCGATGATATCGAACTTTAATATATTCCTACAACTACATATATTTCTATTTGAGAAATGGTTCGTTCAACTTGCTGTCTGGACGAAGTAATTGATTTATAGACTCATATTTCTTTTTTTAGACGTACCCAACGTACCTAATCAAGTACGACGCCGCGACGTATCTAGGAGAAGCGCTGAGAACGACTGGTCAGAATGTCAGGATATCGACGAAGTGTGAATGCAGACACTTAGTTGATATCCCGACCAGTCGTACTTACTCAGCGCTTCTCCTCCACATTTATTATGCGCACAACCAAAGTGTAGAATACTCTGCCAGCGTCTGTGTTCCCTTCAACATTTAACCCGTCTGCCTTCAAAGCAAGAGTGAACAGGCATCTTCTGGGCACGATCGTTCATTGACCTTATCCAACGTTCTCCATCAGGCGTTATCGGAGTCAAGAGAATCAGCAATAAAAATATTTAAAAACTGTAGTAGGTAATCTAGCTGCCGGCTAGGCAAACAAAAATAATTCGCAGCCGGGATATAGGAACTTTTTTATTCTAGTTTAAACAATCACGTTTATTCCCTACCTCGTAATTGTAGCTAGAAACTCGTTAAAATCCGTTGTTTCGTTTGTTCAGCTTCCGACAGTAAAATTCGACGTAGATGTACCTAGCCAAACCATGTGTTAATGTAAACATTAGGAGTTCAATACATATAGTTTAGTAAATATTGTATTAATAACAGACGGCGTTTTGATAACAGCCTCCCAATAACGGAATAATGACAGGTTTTTTTTTTAGTATAAAAAAAACAGTTTCGAAGAACTCTGTAGATGGCGTTGAACTGACTACGTTACTAGGTATGTTAACTAATTACTTCGTATTTAATTACTTTTTTTATGTACATTTCGTTTTATGATCTCAAAATTACATCTCAGTGAAATAATCAAAAAATAAAAATGCATGCGCAAAAAAATGCCGCGGGAAAAACGCGCCCGTGCGTACCTTGGCTAAGCGTTAAAAAGTAACAAACAGTCTTATTTTCGTCAAGTTTCAAGTTTGCGGTTAGCTCATTGTTACCAGACACTGTACCCACCACCACTGTGCGTATCCGTGTCTCTGTGTATCCTTATCAGACACTGTACCAAGTAATCCTTCTGTTCTAATTGTTTCGTGGTAATCGACGTAGAGGCAGAGGTCATTCGCACTGGCCCGGAGTCGTTCACCTAATAAGAAGATAATAATTAAAACATGAGTGACACACTTTCGGTTTCACTTACTTATATGTTTTATAGCCAGATTAGATAACATTGTCATTAATTAATCATGTTGAACTGAAATTATTAAAAATAACCCCGTTATTAGTTATCTAATGGTTAAGCTTATCAGCGGGTCTACTCTGTGAAATAATAAGGGGAGGTATAGCAATGTCCATTATCTCAGATAATTTACATTTACTTTGGCGAAATGTATTTTTTAATTCTAAGTGGATTGAGTGAGAGTGTGAATGGGAGAGCCCATTCACACTCTCATTGATCGTGGAATTTCGAAAAACCCTTTCTTAGTGGATACCTAACCTTCACAAAGAACACACCCTCCAAATTTCATGTCTCTAGGACCAGCGGTTTAGGCTGTGCGTTGATATATCAGTCAGTCAGGATTTTGAATATTATAGATACGTATAATATGCTGATCATATCGGTACCTAGGGTATATGAAGCGAATAAGTAAACATAATTATAGCAAACTTCGGTAAGTTTTCTCTTCTTTGGCTCTTATGTTTGTTTTTCGCCCCGAGATACGCAATGTATACAAAAGGCTTGAAATTATTATCTCAACTTCAGCGGCTTCTTAATTAAATTCATTTAATATTAATTGAACATTTTCAACGAGAGAAGGGATGTGAACGTCTATTGTTTTATAATTTTCTGCGAAACATCAACAGAATTTTTAAAGAAGTTATAATTTCAACAAAAATGGTAAATTATTCATGGTTACGATAAAACAGTTAGCGTCATCACTTCATCAGCCCATTTAATAATGTTACCACTGCTGGAACACAGGCCTCCTCTCGGTAAGAGAAAGTGGGCCGTAATCCACCACGTGGGCTCAGTGCGGGTTGGTAGATGTCACATTATATCTTAGAATGTTTGGTCCTAGGACATGCCGGTTTCCTAAAAACAGTTGATAAAAGAGAATACCTACCAACATTAAGCCTCCTTCAAACAGGCGCGACACGACACGCGACACAAAGGCACCGCAAGTCGCGCAACGAGCGGTGCTTTTGTATCGCGCGCGATTGATTATATTGCGTGTCGCGCCTGTTTGTAGGAGCCTTTAGACTTAGAGTCATTTCATGTATTTAATTTACCAAAACAAAGTGACCAATTAAAATAAATTGTTTTTGTATTATGTAGTATAAACCTCATCTGCCAAGCCTTTTCCCAACTATGTTGTGGTCGGCTTCAATTCTAACCGCATGCAGCTGAATGCCAATATTTTACATGGAGCGACTGCCAATCTGACCTCCACAACCCAGTTATTAGGTAACACGATACCTCTGGTAAGATTGGTTGCAATACTTTTGGGCTTCTGACTACCCGTAACTATTGTCAAAGATATCGAATGACAGCCGGGACCAGCGGCTTAAAGGCTCCTTCAAACAGGCGCGACACGCGATATAATCGCGCGCGACTCAAAGACACCGCACGTTGCGCGACTTGCGGTGCCATGTCGCGCCTGTTTGAAGAAGCCTTAACGTGTTTACCGAGGCACGGTATGTAGTATCATTAGGCTAAGTGCAAATAAATATTAGAGTTAGTACGATGATCGTACACTTATTTTTTGTATTGATTATGATTTATGACTAACGTTAAGATGATTGGATGTCGTTAAAAGTACATTAAAACTGTAAACCTGTGTAAATGATGATCTCATTTGCGAAAACCGTTAACCGATGAAACGGTTTTCTTCATAAAAAAAAACTAATTACTTACCGTTTTATTTATCTTGAGCGAAAAATACTACCGATTACTCAACCTGAGATGACTGCTGAGACAAATAAAACAATGCGGTAGTCTGAGATAAGTAATATATATGTAAATTAATAATAAAACAATCAACAACTAGTCTTGTTTTTGTACAAATAAAATAAAATGCGAGTCGCACACGCAGGCATCACCGTACAATATTTTAACAATACACATAATATTAAAAAGAAACACTGTTTCGTTTATGGGGATGGGGACACCCTTTAATTTTTAACTATTTTATGTTAATTTTATTTTTGTTGTTATAGCGGCCATAGTACACACGGCGACACAAAGCTTTAGCTGACATTTCCAGTGTTAGTTGACCACGCATTGTATAGATTTCAAGTGTCTACTATTACTGTTCAAAAGATTCACAGCCCTGTGACAGACGGACGGACAGCGGAGCCTTAATAATAGGTCCCGTTGGGTACGGAACCCTGAAAAGATAAAGTTTCATACTGTCACTTCCACCTAAGCCTCATTTACCATTGCACGCGTAACATGACATTATTATAATCTTTTACAAATAAAGAAACAGAGATAATTAATGTAACACCCTACGTAATCATTCACCAGGAAGTTTTACTTTGGCATTGCAAATGTAGTAAGTAATTTAATATTTTAATTACCAGAAATGTAATGTTTCGGCTTAAAAGGGGGTAAATTGTATTTGATCAAGATGAACAGTCATTTATTTATACGGGAAAGATTTAGTTGAGAAAAAATAAGTTTATTTTTTGATAAATTGTAGCTGCTTATAACTTTGCATCCTAGTTCTTTAATCCTTCATGTAGTAAATTATACAAGGACTTTTGTCTTTTATTAAAATAATAAATATTATGCCACAGATTATGCTTCAACTCCAACCGGTCCGTATCAGAACTATAAGGCTGTGATATCTGAGGTAGCACCGCGGTGCGGGAGGGGTGTGGTAATGCGAGAGCTCAGTGATTCGTCAACTTGTCACAACTATCACCCCTCCCGCACCGAGCAGCTACCACAGGTAATAAATAAGATAGCAACTAGAATTTGGAATATACAGGATGGCAGGAACATCGACGCTCAACCTGTTACCATGCATTCAGTACATGATTTGGAACTAGAGGGTCAACGCCCCCTGCGTTGACCCCCTGGCTAGAGTCATGTGCTGAAATCATGGATTCAGTTTGCGCGTCGACGTCCGCCCCGTATTTATGTGAATGATCTACATTCGAACTTATTTGAGCATAAGGGAATTACAGGACCTAAACGCAATAAAACGCAAGTTAGTGAGTTAATGTGTGTGTTAGTGTAGTCGATCATATACTTTCAAAGTATATGATCGACTACACTAACATATATATTAAACATCATCATTATATTTTCTCTGGTCCTGTTTCATGTTTACTATTATATGGATATATTTATATGTATGTGTATATATTTATTTAGTTTAGTATAATATGCTATATGTATGTGTTTATTGTATTATGTAAATGCTACACCGCGGACTACCTACAGTATTTGTCTGTCCTTCCGCTTTTTAAATCCATCCTAAGGTTGTCTTTAAAAGATCGCTTTTAGCGATAAGACCGCCCATTGTGTCACCCTTTGTACAGTTTCTATATTTATGTCTGTAATTTATATGGTGTACATAATAAAGAGTATTCTATTCTATTCTATGATCGACTACAGTAAACAAAATCAGAAAAATATATGATACTCTTCAGGATATTATGCTAGGTAGATAGTGTGTTGAAACATAATACAACTAATATGATACGATAGAAATTAATCATGAAGATACCTCTAAAAACTTTCTTTTTACAATAAAAACCATACATACATACAATCATTCTGATTTTTTTTGTCAGATTATTCTATAAGCAACATACTAAAGAACTAGTTACTTATTTAATTTTTTAGTCCAAGTAATAGATTTTTTTTGTAAATAGATAATTGCTTCATATTTTGCAATAAATTACCAGCGATGTGTCATCGCGCTCTCTTTCTTTTCTATGCAGTCAGACAGTGACCGCGCTTTAGGTCATGTAAGCCCCTAGGGATTTTCTGCACAAGACACATCCTTTGGGGATAAAACTACAATGAACAATGATTACATAACAAAATTAATTAAAGCTACTTTATTTTAAGAACGGACACAACAGGAAACAGCAAAACGACGCCATTATTAAAGGCAGGTATACAATGTCAGTTTTATTTTACGACGCGCATATCCCCAATTTCCTTCTGCCGCTGACGCGGTGTGTTCGGCCATTTACAGCATTTTCACGAGCGAAGGTTCCTACAAACAGGCGCGACACGTGATATAATCGCGCGCGACACTCGCACCGCTCGTTGCGCGACTTGCGGTGCCTTTGTCGCGTGTCGTGCCGCGCCTGTTTGAGGAGCCTTAAATCTTTTTTTTTTTTTTGAGAGGCCAGTTTACATGCAAAGTGATGATAAGGTTTTATGAAATTTTCTTCTAAGGTCAAAATATATAAGAAAATAAATATTAGCGTAGTGTACAGACGCCAGCACATCAAGCTACTACAATCTGTCAAATTTCTTTAATAGATTTTCAACTTTATGGCTAAATCATAAGGTACACAGTTGATTAGAAAAATTTTACAGCTTTGGGTAGCTTGATGTGCTGGCGTCTGTACAATCAGCAGTACACTCAGTGGCTCGTGGCACGGGTCGTTCGAAGGTTAAGCTACGCTGCCGCGGTCAGTTTGTGGATGGGGGACCATCCATTACAAATCGAGACGCCTTAACGTGCTTTCCGAGGCACGGAGGGGGGCCTCCGTGCCTCGGAAAGCACGTTAAGGCGTTGGTTCCGGATGTAATACGAAGACCGTCGTTACGGGTAGTCAGAACCAGAAGCCCAAAAGCCTGACAACCAGTTGAGTTGTGGAGGTCAGATAGGCAGTCGCTCCTTGTAAAATACTGTCATTCAGGTTAGAATGGAAGCTGACCCTAACATAGTTGGGAAAAGGCTAGGCAGATTGATTTGAGTTAGCAATGAAATTTTTGTTTTTGTGACTTGTACTAATTTATGTCTTTTACAGCAACGGTGACATTTCCTAATTCCAATGACGTTTCGATTAGATATTATGTTATCGTACAAATACGTTTCTCTTTAGAACTAAAAATCATTCGTATCGGGGTTATCGTTATGAATAATGTGAATGCGCGCATTATTTCAGCTTTATTATGAGTAGGTACACTTGTATATTATGAGAGTGACATCGTATCCATGTTTATCCAATTATCAACACGTTTTTTTTATCTTTTTTTGTGTTTGTGTTCTTTCTCTGCGTCAAGTTTTTTCTTTAACGCGTGAAAAATCGAAATGAATTTTTGACATTTCCATTCATAACAAGGCATTTGGCACTACGACTATTCACATTTTTTTGTTGACCGTATTTTGTGCCAAACGTTTCGTAAATAGAATTACATTCTCTGTCACTACATAGGTATCGAGTTTACTTCTGTAACTGCGGTAAAAATAGAATTCAGCAGACATTAGCATTGACATTGACTTACAAGTTACAAAGGTGAGTTCCTTCGCGAGTTTTTACAGAATAGGGCTGTAAATAGATAAATAGATGGAATCACATTGACTTACAAAAGTGAGTTCGTTCGCGAGTTTTTACAGAATACTCTTTATTACGTACAGTGAGTGTACACCATAAAAAATTCAGATATACATAAATGTAGTAATTTTACATAGACTGACACGAGGGAGGTCTTATCGCTAAAAGCTATCTTTTACAGACAACCTTGATATATGTATTAAAGGGAGAAAAAGTACATTATTTGTACCTACAGGGTAGCGATTAAGTCACCTGCATCCGTCAAAAGGGTGATTTTTATCGTAATCAATTTGCCTCAAGAAAATCACAATTAATTTCCGATACGACATACCACCGTTAGACGAAGTGGAATGAACCTGCCCCACCTTCCCAAAGGAACAATGTCCTGGCGATAAGCCAATGGCAGTTACCGACTTTTTTTTATTAGGATTCCGTTTCTAAAGCGTGCCAACGGGGGGTCCTATTACTAAGACTCCGTCCGTCCGTTTTTCACAGGGCTGTATTTTTTTTACCTTATATTAAGTAGACACTTGACATTTCAAATTATCACAACAGAGTTCATATTTTTTATTTTTTTTTATTTGTTGTGAAAGCGGCCATAGTTGTACACATTATGACCGCTTTAACAACAAATAATATAATTTTTAAAATAAAATTAAAAATTAAAAGGAGTCCCAAACTCCCATTGATGCAAGAATCGTGTTTCTTCGGCCAAAAAAGTTAAAAAAAAAAAAAATGTACTGTTAAATAAATAGTACGGTGGTACGAACCCTTCATGTGCGACTCCGAATCGCATCTGGCCGCGTTTTTCCGCTAATTACACCCTATGCTCTCAGCCGTGAAATCTGATTACCCTTATAGACGATGGCAATGAACTTCCATAGTTCCATGTTCCCACTTTCGCAAGTTCAAGAACGATTCGACGATTCCTTATTACGGGAGTCAATGCCCCGAATCTAAGAATAAATAGCTTTTCGTAAAATTGAACAAAATCTCGAGTGACTGAACTTTGTTGACAAATAAATTACCTACTCAGGAGAAAAATTCTGAGTAACATGAAATTAAATGGAATGATTATTCACTACACGACATATTAAAAAAAATTAAATACACTAGAATATAGTTGACATTTCCTATCTGACTACCCCCTGAAGCCCTGTGAGTGAGAAGAAATGGCAAAACAAACTCAAGAGTCAAAGCCTCTTTAAAAGTCCAGACATAATCAAGATTATGTCATAATCTGATCAAGGTCAGATCATGTAAGGACGCAGATTAGTGTCTGAAATAATGGTCTTTTCAGGAAAGAATCCCACAGATTTGAGTGGAACTGTCCAGTCAGTGTCACTAATCGTGTAGCTCAACTCAGACATAGGTCACGTGTGCGCCGCCCGCGCGGCCTTCCCACCAGAGTCCGGCGTCAAGCAGCCTGCTGTGTTTCGTCGATGCGTGGGAGTTCCAGTGCCATAAGCATCTTCTGGGCACGCTCGTTTGATCATAGACCTCATCCATCGCTTTCCATCAGGCGTGATCGAGGTCAGGAGCGGGCCTATTTAGCAAAGTTCCTGAGATTAGCGCATACAAACAAACTCTTCCGCTTTATTGTTAGTATACATTACCTAATGAGTAAGCTAAAATATCGTTCATTTAAAAGAAGGTCAGACTCTTGAGATCACGGCCGATCATCTCCGGTCGATGATATTTACCTTCAACCATCAGGATATTTTATTTATTGTTTATTTATTTGAATACTTTACTCGCTTGTAAACCTGCCTGCATCCATATTTATAATAACAATGAAAAACAATACAATCTTCAATGATTCATTTATTGTCTATACTTTTAACTTTGTGGTCACTCCGTGTCATCGACCTTATAAAACACAAATATATAGACAGTCGATATCTAGCTAGACTACGCCTTTATCAGCTATATTTATCTCTCGATACGGGATTTTATATTAGACTGGCTTTTGCCCGCATGGATGTCGGAAAATATCACACGGGAGCTACTACCGAGATTAAAAGTACTCTATGTGTTCTATTCTATTTTTAATTATGGCAAGTAAAGCCGATGTCGACTATTCTGCCTATGTCAAAAGTGAATTGGAAAAGCAAGTGTGCATTAAGTATTTAAAAAAATAAAATAATGATACAATTGAACTTTATAGATCTTGTGGGGTTAGTACTGGACTGAAACAAACAAAAAGATAAAATTACATTTATTATAATATTAGAATTTTCAGTACATTACAATATACATAATATATGTATACCACATCCAAAAATATCTAAGGAAACAAGTGTTAATTCAGGTTATAAACTATCTGAGTGCCAAATTTCATCCAAATCCGTTTAGCCGTTTTGCGCCAATACGGAACAATATACATCCAAACACACGGACAAAAAATTTAAAAACTATATTTTCGGCATCAAACTCGTTTTCACTACATATTATATTTAACAATTGTATTAAGTATACCTATGTTTAAATATAGAAGTCGTTACACTGGTTTTACGAATAAATAAAATGTCCTTATAACCCACTTATCTATAACGGTTTAGTGGTAAATTGAGTTTTATTGTTAGTCTGTGAGGTCTTGAACAAAAAGTTTTTGAATGCTAAGAAGTTCTTAAATATTGTTCTTAGTAAGAACAATATTTTGAATGAGGAACGTGAAAGATTTGAAGGATTGTCTGTGGTGCTTGTGGAAAGCGACATAAAGGCACGTAGAAATTTACTGGAAATTATGATGATGGATAACTAATAAAGACAGTTATGAGGAATTTACAAGGCTCTTCTATTTAATTTCGCACCATAATAAACCCAGGTTCACCAAAAGGTGAATAGGTACCTAATTCTTCTGGTTGTTAAGTCACAATGTGAATAATATAAAACCTGTCACCATTTGTTTTGATAGTAATAAATCCTATTAATTCTTATAATAAAGTTACCTTCTTAGGGTACACACAGCAGCATTCTACGCGCTATAGCCGGGACACATGACAGCCCGTTGGTGAGGTCACTTGTCACCTGAACATTGTCGCTGTTATAAACTTATAAGTTGAGTACTAACATAGGTTAAGAACTTAAGACTATTACTAACCCATTGGACCTCTGTTATCTGAATAAATAATAATAATTAGGGTGTAAACCAACAAGTGAAGGCTTGTTGACTTAAACAAGGAAGATAGTTAATCAATATGAAAAACATACATACATTTACATTATAGTACATTTCGGAAGTTTATGACTTGTTTTTATCATTGTTTAGTCTTAACTCTAATTAAAAAAAGTGTTTTATTAATAAACATGGTTATAATATCTTCCTGAACATTCTAGAACCAATGATGATATAAGACGGTTATAATCTTTTTGCATTTCAAGTTCAACATAATATTAATAATATAAAAATCTTAAATCTGCAAAATTAAATTCATAAACCAGGCAAGCTAGGCATTAGCCCCATCTTGAAAACGATGATTAGAAACCTTAGTAGGATGATAGAGCACATTTTTATAATCTAGTTGTTTATATTTTATTGATAAGGGCAAACAATACACACTAAATAACAAAAACAATAGGTAGTCGACATCGGCTTTGCTTGCCAGTTATTAAAAATAGAATAGAATAAAAACAATAATAACAAACATCGAAACGTTTTCAAATCACCGTTTGATTTATAAATAAAAAATAAATTCTCCACCAGACTTTCCACATTTACACCGGGATGACTGAATTCACTTCGCAAACTGCAAACGTTAATTGTACACAGTTACACACACAATAATTTAAACATAGTACCGGTTCTTATCATATTGTGTGCGTAGCCTATAAAGGCAAAGTAATTGAAATCACTGCCTGTTCTGCCTACGTGACCATATACCGAATTACTATTTTACTATAATTCTGACGTTCCGTTTCTATTGTTTCAGCTGCCTGCTGCTGTGAAGTTCCTGGCCGGTTATGGGGCAGCAATCGACTTCAACAACAACAATACTGACAAGAGCTAACGAAAGATAATGCGGCAGTACTGGCCGAAACTATCATGACCTTTGCCTGTTAAAAGAAAAAACAAGAGTCGACGTTTGAAAGTGGAACGCAACAGAACAGAACTTTAGTTAGTCGCACCAAAGAGTTCCCGTAGGAAGCTAGTGTTGTACCTACTAAAAATTGAGTTCGCGAAGATAACGTTATCGTGTTCTCAACTAGACCGATTGCGTCTGTTTTCGTTAACCGATAGCGGCGCTGATAAAGTATTGTCGAGTTTTCATTTAGCGTCACACCGCAGACGGTCGCGGATCTATCGAGACGTGTTAAAATAGTGCTGGTGTACGCCTGATATCGTTTTGCTCGCCAATGTTTAAAAACATATCGACCGTTAGCCAAGTGTGTTCGTTTACGGTTCGAGTGAGGGCTACGTTGTGTAGTGGAACATTATTTTAGTGTATGTTGTAAAAATGCGTGGGTTGTGGTCTCGTTTTGCGGCGTTTGGGTGGGTGGTGTCCCTGGTGGGATGCCACACTCCTGGGAGTGAGCTGGAGTCTGTCCGGTACGGGCCCACGGAGGACCGGTTCATCAGTGACACGTACACAGTCTCCAACATCAATATCACGTATAGAGATGAACATGGAGAGGAGTACACAGAGACGTCTGAGGTGAGTGACCTTATTTTTTTTTTTAATATAGTCAAACATTTATTCTCGTGAAAAATCTTTTTTTAATTCGATTTTTTTTTGTTGTGGCCTGGTGTCTGGCCTGCTGTCGAAAAAGCAAAACCTCTTTTTACGGCTGATATAAAATATTATTTTTACCCAAGTCATTACTTCATTAGACATTTGTATACATTAGGTTTTTATTTAAATCAGTTCATTTGTTCATTCGTAATTGAATCGTTTCGGTGAAAAATACAGGGAATAAAAAATAAAAGTTCTGTCTATACATGATTCATGACAATCATGTCTTCTATCACGTAGTCTTTTGTACAGACGCCAGCACATCAAGCTACTACAATCTGTCAAATTTCTTTAATAGATTTTCAACTTTACCGCTAAAGCATAAGGTTCAAAGTTGATTGGGAAAATTTGTCAGTTTCGGGTAGCTTGATGTGCTGGCGGTCTGTACCTACTACGAATTCTAGAAAGGGAAAACACGCCCCTTTACTATAATTGATTTCCTAGAACTAGATAATCTTGCTTGTGTGTAAAAATGATGTACTACCTATTAAACCTTTCGTGATTATTTTACTACGTAAACTGGTTTTCTTTAAGAATTTTTTCCTCAATACACCATTCATTATAAAAATTAACAGTTATTTGATATTAAGTATCATACATAACACGGTTTTGGTCGTTTTGTTTTCCTAAAAATACGGTTTACTTACTAATTTTTTTACTACGGTAAATTCGTGTTTTGATAATTAAAACAATTACTATATCCACACTAATATTATAAATTCGAAACTAACTCGTGTCTGTTCTGTCTGTATGTTACCTTTTCACGCCTAAACCACTGAATGGATTTCGTTTTTGGCAGAGGATAGATTGCATCCACAGGAAGGACATAGGATATATTTTATCCCGATATTCCCACGGGATCGACACTTATGCGGTCGAAACCGTAGGCCGCTGCTAGTACATATATAAAGTAGTATATAATAAATGTCATCATCATCTGCTTAGCGTTCTCCCAATTATGTTGGGGTCTTCCAGTCTAACCGGATGCAGCTGAATACCAGTATTTTACATGGAGCGAGTGCCTATCTGACCTCCACAACACAGTTACTGGGTAATACGATACCCCTTGGTAAGACTGGTTGCCAGACTTTCGGGCTTCTGACTACCCGTAATGACTGTCAAAGATCCACGAATGACAGCCGGGTCCACGTGTTTTCCGAGGCACGAAGAGTTCTCTGTATGTAAAGATGATCAACCATCTACAGACCAAACGCGGCAAGCGTAGCTATATAATAGGTCCATGGGTCGTCTTAGGGACGTATAATGTGACTGTTCCTAAATTACCCTAGGCTGATAAAATTTTCGTTTTTCCTAAAGGCTCGTACACACAGGCGCGACGCGACACGCGACACAAAGGCACCGCAAGTCGCGCAACGAGCGGTGCCTTTGTGTCGCGCGCGATTCGCGTCGCGCGTCGCGCCTGTTTGCAGGAGCCTTAATTCTGTTAGATACTTATTAGTGTTTAGGTCGGTTCCCCCTAATGGGGAAGAGCCGCAACCCGCCCCGTACGACTCTGTAGAGCTCGTCTCCAGACTGGACACTCTATAATACGTACATACTCTATAATACGTATATACTGTATAATATGTATACATACTTAAAGGCTCCTTCAAACAGGCGCGACACGCGATAAAATCGCGCGCGACACAAAGGCACTGCAAGTCGCGCAACGAACGGTGCCTTTGTGTCGCGCGCGATTCGCGTCGCGCGTCGCGCGTATTTGCAGGAGCCTTAATTCATCATTCTCCTGTCCTTATTCCAATTTATTTAGGTTCGGCGCAACATGTCTCTTTCTTCCATACCTCTATTAGTCGTCATCTCGGCAGCCACGCCCTCTTATCATCTTATTTCTAAATGAATTACTTAATTATATTTTTTGAATTCCTAAAGAGTATTTAATATTTGATAAGATACGGTGGTATCTCTCTCAGGAAACAAGTAATTTCTAGATAAAAATAATGAGATAAGAACTTATTATGACATTTTCTTAACGAACAACTTTCATCATGTTTTTTTGCGAAATATTTTATCAAATATACCTACTAAGTTGCAGGTATTTATGTTGTGATACGTTTTCCAGTAAATATGAATTAAAATAGTGTTATTACCTACGTCTAAACACCCGCATGGCAGCATTCCAGTAAATAAATAGTAGGTAAAGAAATACATGCAATTATTTACTAGTAGCCCAGTATAGCCAAAATTATCGTGGAAAAATAACTCTACTTGCAAAGAAAACTATCACCGATAATTTTCATACTTACACACAACTTATACTTTTTTGGGCTAGATTTTAATGACGTTTTAATAAAAAAATGCTGCTCTACACGTGTACTTAAAAATGTTATAGGAACCTCATTCGAATCCCATTCCTCATACATCTATGACCAGTGCCTTTTAGTTTCCCACTTCTCCAAGATATTTTGGGCTGTGTTTTCACAATAGGTATGCTTCTCATTTATCATACGGTTCGATTAGGTTCGTAATCGTTCGATTTTTATCTGACACGTCCATTGATTTACAAGATAGGGATAAGTATTGCGCACTTGTCTCATTGGAAAAATGTATACAATTCGCAATGACGTAAATTGATTTACGAAAGCCTATAGGTCTATTGTTTTAATCTATAATTAATTCATAATAAGCCAGTTACGCATTTGTGTTTGCCTTTCTTTTCCTGCTAACGCAGATGGCTTTAATTATTATCGCAATTATTGTAATTAATTAATTACTTATACAATGGCAGGCTTGTGACGTAAGTACTTTGTATTAATTCTGTGGTTTATCTCGACCATGTGTTTTTAGTGGCTTATCAGTGTTGAGGGAATGTGCGTCGTATTTACATTTGCTGATTTGGTATAATATTAAATCGTAATCATGTGGTACCTATTGCTGAAATAACATTTGTAACATTCAGTTGTTATTTTCAAAATTGTTTATAAATTTCATTAAAAGGCATTTATTCAAACTATGCTGAGAATCAGCAGTTTGCGAACGTAAAAATGACATAAGACAGTCCCCCGATCCCCGCCTCCACCATTTCCTAGTGTTAAAGCTTATGGAAGAACAACAAACACCTGAGCAACTTCAAGTTTGAAGAGACAATGACCCAAAAAACCTTTCGTGTCAAAAAACGTGCATAAAAAGTATAGATATAATAAATAGATTATAATATAGAAGTTTTAAAGTACTCTAGATTTCTAAATCCACGGTATTTAAAATAGAAAATAAATAGTTCAAAACCGATAACCAAACCAGCTAACTGCTAAAGATTAAAAAGCGGATAAGTAACAGTTATTCGCGTTAACACCGGTGCGAGACTGTTGATAAAGCGCAGTTCTGACCCACATAACGTTGAACGTAAAATAACAGCAACAGCACAAGAAAGCAGAAAAAAGTGCGGTGCCCCGGCTGAAGTATGCGTTGAGGCATAGAAAATATAATAGTCCTCCAGACCGAATTTCGGCCATGGCAGCCAATCTCAGCAGAGAGTAGCCATCTGCGTGGGAGATATTATAGTGCACAAGCGTATGCGCAGACAAGTGCACTCACTCATCCCTCACTCTCATAGTCAGATGGGACGGCAATCCGACACGACCGGAGAAGACGGTGACGATGACGCAGGACTAACGGACTTACGTGCTTTCCGATGCGGGGTTTTCACACCGCCAACTGCCAAACTCCGCGTGATGTACAGTGCGTGCCACGTAAGAAGAGACTTGACACACCACGTGGTCTGACATGCGCAGAACACGATTTTAGGTATCTTTAGCGGTATGAGTTCTGAGTGCGGGACGGGACCGGACGTCATAGGGGCGGCGGAAAGAGCGGGGGAGGCGGGGTCAAGTCTCATCTTTCGTGGCACGCATTGTACCTGGGTTTGATTCCCAGGTCGGACATAGAAAATGTACGAAAGTGATGAAAGAGGATTTTCCTTAGCACGTCAATTGTTAAGAAACTCAGTAGTTTGTGCGCACGACAGTCGACGTGTCCTGAGGAATGCAATCAGTTTTATTTATTGTAAGTGCGAGATGACATGCGATCAGCCGGTAGATGATGCTGCAGGCCAATTAAAAATTATAATTGGAAAGCAAAATCTACGTAGGATCGGTTAGGAAGGAAAAGGAAGCAAGGTAAATACGAGAGAAGGTTTCATCTCAAACAAGGTAGAAATGAAATAAAATAAATGAAAAAAACCTTGAAGTGGTCGACGAACTACCATGTGTCCAAAAAAATTAATTAATATGAACCAAACAGGTTTTTAATGTCATTAATGACCTGTATTACATATACCTAATATTTCCATTTTCAAAACACAAAAGAAATAAGTATTTTCCTGTCATTTGTAGATCTTTGACAGTCGTTACCTGTAGTCAGAAGCCCGAAAGTCTGACAATTCATCTTACCAAGAGGTATCGTGTTACCCTGTAACTGGCTTGTGGAGGTCCGATAGGCGCTCCATGTAAAATACCTACTGGTATTCAGCTGCTTCGGTTAGACTGGAAGCCGACTCCAACATAGTCGGAAAAAGGCTCAAGAATTTCACGCAGCCGTGGCAGGCTAAACCCCTATAGACCCCCAAGGAATAAAATGATTGACTGTGAAACAGAGATACTACATGCTTATTTCTTACGTTATCAAGTTTAATGTCCTCTCATACCCATTTAATAAGGTGACATCTGCTCATACGCAGATATACACGTATATTTACTCATCAAATATTAATAGTACCGTATTACTAATCGAAGGTGTGAAAATGGTAGTATTGTACAGACGCCAGCACATCAACCTACCCGAAACTGTCAGATTTTCCCAATCAATTTTGAACCTTATGCTTTAGTGATAAAGTTGTAAATCTATTAAAGAAATTTGACATATTGTAGTAACTTGATGTGCTGGCTTTGATCGTGTGTCTAACAACGGCTAGAGGATGTTTGTATTCTGAATCAATGATGATCAATAATATTTTGGTTAGGTAATTTTATTTAGACGTAAATAATGCGTCTCCGTGAAACGGTCGATGTGCCGACGCTTGGGAGCTGCAGCTTGTCCAGCAGTGGACGTATTTCGGCTGAAAATAATAAATAATAATAAGTTTATTTTATTTTCTCTCACAATGTTTTTGTAGCACTTTATAGTTTTGAACTATATTAATTCACATTGTGAGAGCTGGTGCCTGAAGTAGGTTTTAGAAAAAACCTGTATTCCATGTCACCAGAAAAAAAAATTAAATCGATGATGATGATGCATTCGTCTCGTATTTAGGTTTCGTGACACTTAATTACCAGTGTCTGCATCCATCAACAAGATTTTTAACACTTAATAACTTCAAATTACAGCGAGTAACATCATCATCATCATCTGCCTAGCCTTTTCCCAACTATGTTGGGGGCGGCTTCAAGTCAGACTGGATACAGAGAGTTACGTTCCAATTTAAATTGTACCTAATCGTGGTTTTTCCTTATCTACCCTCTACTCACCAAAGATATCAACGCTGATTAATTTGACAGGACTAAACTAAAATTAATCTTCTATCCTTTTCTTAATGAAATAGAAAGAAAAAGATGTCATTCGCGGGGTACCTTACCGCATCCCCCTTATCATTCTGTTTTAAGAAAGCGGTGAACAGTCACACAATAACGACAGCCCCAAAAATACAAAGCGTTTTTTGGCACCTTAATGTAGGTAATACTGGTGAAAATGATATTTTCATTACTGCCGTTATAATATGACGGAACCGCTCTTCTAGGGAACTGTAGCTTTAGCAACTTTTCAATGCTTTTAACGGTCGAAATTGTGATACCTACAAGTCGACCTCGGCCTTTTTGAATGGAAAGGTTTTCTCTAAGGTTTCAAATAACATCCCTATATTTATAGACCGCAAATTAATTTTAATTATGCTTCAAAGGTAAGTTACAAGTATTATTCACAAAGCGAAGTTTGGTCGTCAGTTTGTGCTAAAGGGCACATTTGAGCTGCTTCGGAACTCATTAGTAGGTCACCGCATATTATAAAATCATTAGAAGGAGGAGGGGAGTTTCATAAAATATACTTACATTAAAACCGAGTACATCCCGTGGACAGCGGAACACATCAGAAGCGGGGATTTTTTAAACGTCTTATAAACAAAACACACGCGGTGCCGCTTACGGTAACAGTGGCGCGAGTTCAATGGTTTTCTCCCATCTCAAAAAATACCCAACGCGCCTAAAGAATTTTCACTTCAAAAACCTTCGGCACCTATTTTTTGTAAACTCGACATTCTGCCCCCCTTTCGAGGATGACTACGACCAATGTGTATGTTAGTAATATACTGTATACAAAATAAAAATACAGATTATAAAACTGTTTAATTTAAAGTTTTAGACTATATCCGCGCCCGCTTACTATGAACCAGCGATATCTGGATGACGAACCTTTTTACCCGAGTATGGCGAAGCCAAATAGAAGGGAAGCCGGAGGCCGGAGTCACACGTAATCTGTACGATTTATGCCTTAATTACATGACTTAGCAATGACGTATGACTATAATGACTGCCTATACGTAAACCGAATAAATCGATATAGATGTCTTGTTTGTACCTATTATATGTATATTATACCAAAAATTCGAAGACATGTGACATCTACCAACCCGCACTGGGCCCGCGTGGTGGATTACGGCCCACTCCCTCTCACTGAGAGGAGGCCTGTGTCACAGCAGTGGGAACATTATAGGCTGATGATGATGATGATGATGATATGTATATTATATATATAACATATAATAATATATACCTTTTTGTAGTTGGGTTAAGTTTTTTTGCATAATTATACATAAATAATATATGTGCCCTTCATAAAGAAATATTTTGTTTGATATTATACGTTTATTATAAAGACTAAAGACTAAAACGATGAAGACTATTTACGTGTCACCGGTATTTGCGAAAAATAAAACAAATATTGCATTCATATACTTGCATGGCGATTTGTAACCACAATTAATATAGCGTTAAAAAAATACTGTAAATATTTTTTGCTGTCAAATTAATAAAAATTGTGGTGAATTTAGATTTCGTACTCCAATCAAAGCGGTGCCCAGAAATAATCTGTCGCCATAGGTTTGACATGCCTATCCGTATCCGATATCAGACGCTTCACTAGAGTTAATTCGGTATGTGAGTGAAAGAACCAGAGTGCCGAAATCCAACATCGTTGGATCGGTTCTCTAACGAATTAATTTTCACTTTTGTTTCAGTTTGTGTTCAGACGTTTCACTTCGAGTGAAAGATGCCGAAAGAAAGGCTGTATAATGTACAAAAATTGAGGCATCTGATACCGGCTTTACATAAATAGAAAAGTTTGCTTTGTTTCACGCATCGTCCATCAAAAAAAGCTTTTTCGCCGTCCTCTTCAAACCTTTTAAGTAGATATTTGGTCCGTTTACTTCTGGTCCTCTCAAGTGTTCTATTATTATTTATGAACGGTTTGTCTTTTTTTATGCTTGTCTACTTGCGTGTCTTTGGTCTTGTGTTATTTCTTGTAATTCGGTTGGCAGTGAAGATTTGATATCGTCAATTGATGGTGAAGATATGAAACAAAACGTAGAGTGAAATTCTACGCAGAATTGGATCAAAAACATCATGATTGGTGTCTGGCGTTTATGCTGAATAGCGGAGTACAATGCGTGCCACGAAAGATGAGACTATTTTGATATATGTATGCAGGTACATAATGATTATGTTTTATCATGAAATTGATTAATTATTATTCATTAGCATAAGTATGTATTTGCTTGTTTACCGTACCTATTGCAATATATGCGTAGGTAATGTGAAAAATCACTCTTTAGTCTACGTATGAATCAAATCCGTAAAATCGTAAATACCTACTTAACTGAGTACATACTAAGATTCAAATTCAAACCATTTATTTAAAATAAACCAATTACAGACACTTTTGAATTTTCAAGGGGTTGGTCAGTCAGCAAGATGAAGTTAGTTGCCCATTCTAAAGCGTAGTAAGTACCTATGGAGAAGAACGGGCAAGAAACTCCACGAAGACTCCACTCAAGATCAATTTTTTTTACAAAATATTGGTGGCGTGATGTGAGAACTATGTAGAATGTGCACGATAAAAGCGTTCTTTATAAAATAGAAAAAAGTAATTTTACTAACTACTTACTGTGGTTTAGGTTTAATTGCGTGTTCCATTTAATAAGAATGCTGTCTTCTGGGATAGTTTGAACTTTTTTGGTGTTTTTATTTTATTTATCTAATAATAATGAGACCAACTTATTATTGTCTTCTCATACAGAGAAGGCATGAGCATTGATCACCACGTTTGCTCAAGATGGATTGGCGATTTCAGACGTTAGCCTACACAAACGCACTCGTACATAATATGGTATAATTATTACAATATCGTTTACGGGCGCACTACAAGAAACTTTGCGAGTGCTGAGAACTAAGCGTTTGTCCTGCACACCGTAAGCAGAGAGCCACGTTTCCAAACTGCTGGCATTGTAGAAAGTAGCTAATTTCGTGGTAAAATTAACTACGAAATCTTGGGTACTTTCTATTGACCACAATGACAACTAAAATCTGCAGCCAAATTGACCACACTAGCCAAATGGATTGGTGACATTAGTCTATCTTTCCGTTTCTCCTGACAGAAACCTTACCATCTATTCAAAACCCCGGAAGGTTTCCCCATCAGAAACCAAACTGCTCCGTACTCAATTTAAATAAACTTATCTACAAACACCACACATAACTCCATCTTTCCAGCCTATAATTAAAACATAAAAACGTTGCATACATAACAGCAATAACAGTTCTTTTGATTTCTTTGGTTAACCAGAAAAAAATATTTTAAAAAATATAGCTCTGGTTCTAAGCTGAATTGGTTTCTGGGAGCTCTACTCTAGTATTCAAAACAGTGTATACTATCGATTAGAATAATAAAAAAGCTAAGTTTTTTTTTGAGGCATTTATCATACTGTGCAGGGGGGTAGGCAAAACTGTCCGTATAGGAAACTACAGAACGCCACATGTTACGATCCTTACACATACTCCTTTCGCTTCGTTTACGTTCCTAACCATTTCTAACCAGTAAATAACCGTTTCAGTTATCACACATACGAGTAGCAGTAATTACAAACATGCACGCGTTTTAACAGTAGCGGTTATGCCGCAACTTATTGTATAAACTGTATATCGTTATGTCCACTAGTTGAATGTAAGCCCCTCGCCCCCTCGAGCCAGTTTACACCTAGCCTTGCCATGTTACATCATACTGAATTGTTTCAGTTTGTTACTGGTTGATAACGTAATGGGATATTGACTAAATGTACTTCGTTCACGTGAAGTGGCTCGTTTTAACATAAAACATATCCTATGGCACTCAGGGATAACGTAGCTTCCAATTAAAGAAATAATTTTCGGAATCGGATCAGTAGTTCCTGGTAGTTCCGAAGATTCCCCCTACATAATTCACAAACTTGTTTGTATAATAGATTTATGATATTGTAGGTGTGGTAGCTAGTTCAAGGTATCATTTCATGGGACACAAACCATCTGTGGACGTGTGACAACTATTGTCTTGAGCAGCCTAATTGATACACAAACAAACACACATAACAAATGTAGTACGCCGTGAAACTTTAGTAATATTCGCCATATACAACATAATACCGTAAAATATGTTCACACGGAACAAAGGACCAGTGCAGTAAGTGTGTCATAAGAATGTAAGAGTTTTACTTGCGTCATAAACATTATGTATAAGGAAAACTGCGTACATGTGTGGAAAGTGCGTACTACCCAAGTACCTACATAGTTATGATTATGACACAGTTGAAAATTTCACACTGAAAATATAGTATTATTAATTTAGATAATATTCCTAGGTTAGGTTTTAAACTTAGAAGAAAACAATACATTCAGAAATTACGTGTATAATCTAATATTTGACCATAAAATATAATGTTCCTGAATTTGTTTTTTAAAACAGAATTCGTCACTTATCACGTCTATTTTCGTCATAAATTAATTTCCCAAATTATATTGTCGAAACTTATAAAATATCACTTCAAACGCTTGCTTTCAGTTAAAGAAAGCCTTATTACGAGTACTAACATTGCTTTGTATCATTACATTATACCACTGCTTTCCTTCTCAGAGAAATGTATTTTATTTTGCTTGTTCTATCGACAAGGCTTGAGATTGTATAAATAGTATCTAGTAGAATTACACGTGTAAAAGGCAATGGAGCATTGTATTTCCCCATAGCGATAATGTTATTATATAACAGAGAAAAGACTATCTATATATACAGAAGTCAAAGTCAAAGCATTCATTTCAAATAGGCACATAAAAGGCACTTTTGAACGTCAGACATTACAACACATAGAATTGATTCTAGTCGCCCATTCCAAAAGGTAGTTTTCGTATGGAGAAGAATGGGCAAGAAACTCCACCGTTACTCTTTTAAAATGTTTTACAATATTTTGCATACATTAATTTATATAATAATGATATGTGAAGACGATGCAACTAAAATAAAATTACTATACCACAATAGGTAAAAGAATTAAAAATGAAATCATGACATATAAATTAATTATCTGATAGATACATGGTGCTCACATATTTAAAAACATGGTAAAAGTAAACGATTTTCATTTAAATAAAAACAATACAAGTACCTAATAAGTCAGGGTGTGAGTTGAAGTAGTTACAGAATGTAAATCAATGTAAATAAAAAAAAGAATAAAACAATTAAATTAGCAACCAGTTTGATTTTGTCAGATAAATAGGTACACCTGTTAAAACAGTCTTACCAAGGGGTATCTTGTTACCCAGTAACTGGGTTGTGGAGATCAGATAAGCAGTCGCTTCATGTAAACATATGTACAGGTATTCAACTGCATCCGGTAAGACTGGAGGCCGACCCTAACTAAGTTGAGAAAAGACTAGGCAGATTGATACACCTATTGAAGGCTCGTACACACAGGCGCGACGCGACACGCGACACAAAGGCACCGCAAGTCGCGCAACGAGCGGTGCCTTTGTGTCGCGCGCGATTCGCGTCGGGCGTCGCGTCTGTTTGCAGGAGCCGTGAAACAAATTGCACGTTTTTAGGAAAAAACTGTTGTCATGTTTTAAAAATATCTTATATGTCGACTCACTTCCTAAATGATTTTTTGTTACGTGATAGTCAAAAGTATAAGTATAAATAAGGGGTTTGTGCTAAGGTAGTTCGCGAAATTCAAATTTTCTTAAGGCTGTTCTAATTTGCAGGTTGTTGTCAGGTTTTATGTTGATCAAAATATGATTCGCAACCTTAACAAATATATATGTATTTACAGAATGATAATCATTAAAATCATCAATACAACTCTCTAAGATAGTATTGGCTTCAAATGTCATGATTTCATGAAATAGTCATTCAACGGGGTAATTCGAATTTAGAAATTGGTTAAAATTATCACGTAATTAATGAACAGCCCCTTAAGGCTGCGTTTCCACCAGAGATGAGCGAGGATGCGTAGCGAGGAATGTGTGTAAAACTAACCAATAACATCGCTTCATTTTCATAGCTTGAACTAAGTTAACGTTGTTATTGGTTAGTTTTACACACATTCCTCGCTACGCATCCTCGCTCATCTCTGGTGGAAACGCAGCCTAAGAATCGGAACATTGATTTGGCGCCGTACACGTGTCCCAACGATTCGTTCCGGTCGGGTCCGGTCCGGTGCCGCTCACCGCTCTATGTGGGTTAGCTAGCTAATCATTATTCACGGTTGTTAATTTTCTAAAATAACTTAGTTGTATTAAGTTGCGTAACATTGACTTTACGCTGTGTCCTCGCTTTTATTCTGTTCTAATTTGGGGGTTACCTCGCTGAGTTTGCATTTTTTTTGTGCGATATCGAGAACAATGATCGGGAGATCAACTGATAAAAGTGCGTTATCTCGGAACTGGCCAAAATAGTCCGAATTTTATATATGTATAACAATGCTGATAAAAATTTAAATTACAAACATCTTAAATAAAAATTGGGCTAAGACTTTAGAGCGGTTCCGGTGTTTAAACATAGCATCAATAAAAAACCGGGCTAGAGCGAGTCGGATTCGCGCACCGAGGGTTCCGTAACATCATATGTTTTTAAATTTTCATCGGCGAGGCCTATATTCGTCAGAAAATTTTAACACTGCACTGCGGTGTAGAATATTGCAGTTTTATGTCAGCGCCATCCCTTGACCGATAGTGGAACTAATGTTGATGTTTTCTGAAAAAGTGTGCTCTTTCGTATGACATGGCCTAGTAGCCCCACTTCGTATTTTTGAGCAATGTGTCAATTGATGGTGAAGATATGAAACAAAACGTAGAGTGAAGTTCTACGCAGAATTGGATCAAAAACATCATGATTGGTGTCTGGCGTTTATGCTGGCGGTACAATGCGTGCCACGAAAGATGAGATTTGACCCCGCCTCCCCCGCTCTTTCCGCCGCCCCTATGACGTCGGGTCCCGTCCCGCACTCAGACCTCATACCGCTAAAGATACCTAAAATCGTGTACTGCGCATGTCAAACCACGTGGTGTGTCAAGTCTCATCTTTCGTGGCACGCATTGTAATTGCGTAACACACTATCAGTAGCAATGGCTTGTAATTTGACAGTTCAACAACATTCATTGCATTATTCACGTTGTTGAGCTGACAAAGTTTCGAACATAATAAGCAATGGATTAGCAATATCCTTCAAGATGATTAAGTTTGAGATTGATAGTGTGTTATGCTAGGGTGTTGGACCTAGCCGTGAGTAACAGACGCTAGCACATCAAGCTACCTTTGGGTAGCTTTGGACAGTTTTGACTGTCAAGTTTTCCCAATCAACTTTGAACCATATACTTTAGCGATAAAGTTGAAAATCTATTAAAGAAATTTGACAGATTGTAGTAGCTTGATGTGCTGGCGTCTGTACACAATACTGTTGTTATATAACCAACTATTTTCTGTTTGTTTTATTTTTGTATTTTTTGTGTGTTATTTTCTTTCTTTCTTTTCTTGGACAAATATCAAACGAGTTGATACAGTTATTAATTTTATTTTTCGGCCATACTCACCAGGTCTTAAACAATAAATAAAATTACATATTTAAATACCAGTACTTACCGCCATTTCATTATCTTGTTTACCTACAAAAATTACGTAGTTACTTTTTATTTTTATATGTGTATAATTATTATGTTTTATCATGAAATTGATTAATTATTATTCATTAACATAGTATTTACCTATGTGCTTGTTTACCGTACCTATTGCAATATATGCGTAGGTAATGTGAAAAATCACTCTTTAGTAGTTATCTACGTATGAATGAAATCCGTAAAATCGTAAATACCTACTTAACTGAGTACATACTAAGATTCAAATTCAAACCATTTATTTAAAATAAACCAATTACAGACACTTTTGAATTTTCAAGGGGTTGGTCAGTCAGCAAGATGAAGTTAGTTGCCCATTCTAAAGCGTAGTAAGTACCTATGGAGAAGAACGGGCAAGAAACTCCACGAAGACTCCACTCAAGATCAATTTTTTTTACAAAATATTGGTGGCGTGATGTGAGAACTATGTAGAATGTGCACGATAAAAGCGTTCTTTATAAAATAGAAAGTAATTTTACTACCTACTTACTAGATATCTGTGGTTTAGGTTTAATTGCATGTTCCATTTAATAAGAATGCTGTCTTCTGGGAAAGTTTGAATTTTTGTGGTGTACATTATAAAGAGTTTATACTATTTATCTAATAATTATGAGACCAACTTATTATTGTCTTCTCATACAGAGAAGGCATGAGCATTGATCACCACGTTTGCTCAAGATGGATTGGCGATTTCAGACGTTAACCTACACATACGCACTCATACATAATAATTATGGTATAATTACATATTACAATATCGTTTACGGGTGCACTACAAGAAACTTTGCGAGTGCTGAGAACTAAGCATTTGTTCGGCACACCCTAAGCAGACAGACACGTTTCCAAACTGCTGGCATTGTAGAAAGTACGAGTAGCTAATTTCGTGGTAAAATTAACTACGAAATCTTGGGTACTTTCTATTGACCACAATGACAACTAAAATCTGCAGCCAAATTGACCACACTAGGCAAATGGATTGGTGACATTAGTCTATCTTTCCGTTTTCCGTTTCTCCTGACAGAAACCTTACCATCTATTCAAAACCCCGGAAGGTTTCCCATCAGAAACCAAACTGCTCCATACTCAATTTAAATAAACTTATCTACAAACACCTCACATAGCTCTTTTCAGCCTATAATTAAAACATAAAAACGTTGCACACATAACAGCAATAACAGTTCTTTTGATTTCTTTGGTTAACCAGAAAAAAATATTTTAAAAAATATAGCTCTGGTTCTAAGCTGAATTGGTTTCTGGGAGCTCTACTCTAGTATTCAAAACAGTGTATACTATCGATTAGAATAATAAAAAAGCTAAGTTTTTTTTTGAGGCATTTATCATACTGTGCAGGGGGGTAGGCAGAACTGTCTGTAAAGGAAACTACAGAACGCCACATGTTACGATCCTTACACATACTCCTTTCGCTTCGTTTACGTTCCTAACCTTTTCTAACCAGTAAATAACCGTTTCAGTTATCACACATACGAGTAGCAGTAATTACAATCATGCACGCGTGTTAAGGGCCTTACTCTCGTTTAGTACCGTAACTCGGTCACTTTATGAAGCTTATAACTCATTAACGGTTTGGTTAGAAGGTCTGTAAAAAATATATGTTTGCTATAGATTCATGTACAGCATTTTTGAAACAGGGTTTTTTCATAAGGCTAATACTTTTGCCTTAAAAAAATATTTACCAAAACGCTATTTTGGCTAATATTTCCTTATAACTTCTAAACGGCTTTGATGTTTGGAAATATTTTTACACTGAAAAATTGATGGTTAGAAGTACTACATATTTGAAATAGCGTTTTTAAATCAATCAACAGTTGCAAAGACAATGCCCCATTTTGAGATATAGGTTCAGAGGTGCTCTGCGCGGGCGCGGGCGGCAGTCGTGCGTTAGCACTGAGACGGGGTGGCTGTGTCGCTCGCTGCTCCGCCCGGCTATCGATCGACTACGCGCGTTTGGCTGTGTTAGTGCAAATATTTATGAACAAATTGTATCAGTATGCGTTTATAGATAAGCTCGCTGCAGAGGGCCCATTTCTATTGTCCGCGTGGACGCTTTATTAGTGGTGCCATTTCTAAATACAGTTTTTGTTTATATTGTTTATTTTGTAAATATAAGATAATTTCAAATTTGTAAACAAATAAAAATGGCAAAGCAAAGCAAGTCAAGAAAAATACGTTTTCTCTACGACGACGCACCGTTTTATAGATATTAGCGAAAAACTCAAAAGTGGGAATTTTTATACCCCCCACTCCGGCTCACCTCCTAGACGCGGGGACTTTTAGTATGTTTACTCCCTAAGCACTCTGAGCAACTTTCTGAAGAAATCGCTCAGGGCCCAGCTCACGCACAGTCTACACCTCTTTTTGGGTTATTCGTTGAGTGGACTAATAAGTATCTATCTAAGTATCTATACAAATAAATAAAATTGGAGTGTCTGTTTGTAATATTAAAACAACCGCTTCAGGCCATTTTATTTTGACTGTTTAGAAAATAACTACTTACCCACAATTAAAAAAAAATGTTTTCAAACACCTTAATTTATAAAAAATTAGCGTTCTTAGTTGTCAATCTATGAGTATTTGCATTACTGAGTTTATTGATCACTACCTTCTCATATTCTTGTGCGGATTTATTTCTGTGACTGGGACTTTCACTAGCAGATAGGTGAATAAGGAGTAACTTAGGCTAGGTACTTTTATTTTAGAAAAAAAAAGAAACTAGGTTCCCACGAAAAAAAATTAAAACCTATGAAATGAAATATTGAATAATATCCGATTCAAATAGGAAGGTTGTATACTACGTTTATTTAGGTACTTAACCAAATGTAAATAAATCATAATAAAGAAACGGAGTATAGTTTTTTTTTTTTTTTAAGTGGATCCTATACGTGAAGATTCCTTAATCTCCAATGAAATTGATTGAATAAATAATAAAATAATATAGTGTTTTTGTTTTGGCCCAAGGAAATCGTTCACCAAATATTGTATATAAAAAGGCTAATACGAAAAACTAAAAATAAATAATAAACTAAAAATGCAAAAACGATCAAAAAGAACTAAATGGAGAAATATTAGAAGAATTTCATTAAAATTAGCATAGGTATTTCTTTACGTGGCGGTGAATAGACGACTTTTATGTATTTGAGGGGGTGAAGCAGATGAAGTGGGATACGAATAGTCCCCACCTACGGCGGGGTGCACCGCGCGAGAATCGTCGATGAGCGACTTCCATTATATTTAGAAGCGTAATTTCGCGACTCGAATAAGATACACGATTGCCTCCGCGCTCTACTGTCCGGATTCTCACTGCGTAATCACCAGGTTCGAATCTCAGTGGACGCATATCTTTTGTTTTGTTATTTTTTAATTATTATAATGTGCTTATCTTTTGTTTTGTTATTTTTTAATTATAATGTGCATATTTTTATTTTCTTATTTTTAAAATAATTCAATAAGTAATTGTTATTTTAATAAAAACAATCATTTTTATTCCTATAGTTATTTTTCTTCAGAATCTAGAGTAATATAATAAAAACGTCCACCAAGCTTGATTCGGAAGAAAAATAATATACCTACAGTGTGTTACAAAAGAGTGTAAGCAATAATAATGTAGTCTGAAAATTTTCAAACAAGAAAATCGGCAAAAAGTAAAATAATAAAAAAACATTTATATCAAAAAAGAAAATCAACAAAAAGTTTATTATGGAAAAGGTTGGATTTGAACCCGAGCGTTAGTGCAGAAAACTAAAGTGGCGCACGAGACCACTAGACCAATCGAGCTGTTATAATACACGTCGAAATTACGCGTCTATAGATAATCTATACAAACAAAATATGGTGTGTACAAAAAAGTAGGTAGGTACTTACTTTACAATTTGTTTCGTCGAATAAGATCTCTTTATTGCCTGCCGTTTATTTTCTTGTTGACCATTTTTTATACACTGATTGCTTATTTATACAACTTATGAGTAGAACCGAAACAGTACAAACATTTACACCAACAACATAACTTAGAAAAAACTAATCATAAAATAAAATATAATAAACAGCTTTCATCAACAAACAGATACCAAAGTACGTAACTAGGTACCGACCCGAACTAATTGCAAGACTTCAAAGTACATATTTTATACGTCTACTCGCTCAACTACATAGGTACCCAACCGCGTCTGTTTTCGCAAATGCGATCATGCTCCTTATCAATTAGAGTCTACGGAACAATTTCGTATGAAAGTATTTTTACTTTAATGGTTTGTGAAAATATTAATTGTAAACGCGATTATGCTCCTTATTCATAGAAGGTAACGGGTCAATTTCCTATGCAAGTTTTTTTACTTCCAACAGGGCTATGAATACGCGATTGTATTTCTTATTTGTATGAAGTCATGGATCAATTTTCGATGCAGATAGAAAATACTTGAAAGTATCTCGAGCTATGGTTTTTTAAGGTGGACGTACTTTGTAGCTCTGGTACTCGATTTTGCAAGTACGACCCATGCCTAAACGCGATTGTGCTCCATAAGTAAGAATTCAGAGTTCAATTTCCTATGCAAGTTTTTTTTCTTCCAACAGGGCTCTTGGTTGGAATAGTAGTAGAAACTTTAATCGTCTATACTCCATAAGTACGTATTTATTTGTAAAAGCGATTTTGCTCCTTATTTGTATACAGTTAAGGTTCAATTTCCTATGCAGGTAGAAAATACTTGAAAGTGTCCCGAGATCTAGTTTTAGGACGTGATTTCTTAAAGAAGTCGTACTTGTAAGCCGTGGTACGCGATTTTGCAAGTACGATCCATGTGTAGTCACTGCTGTTTAGTTACTTATACTCTATGGGTCACTGAGTCACTGTCGCTCCGCGTAGAAATGAAAGAGAAGCTAAAAAGACGCCGCGATGGCGCGACGTTTCGTTCGACTTGTTAGAGTTATTTATCATTAAATACAATTAATCCTTACAAATATCTTATTTCAATCGATAAATAAAAACAACAGTTCCCTTTATTATTATACATTACATCACTGTTATTAATTTTATCAAGATTTGTTTATAAATAACACAGTTACAATTGCAACGATTTCAATTTTAATGATTATTTTATGATTTTTTTCTATCGAGAAAATTTACCGAAAACGTGTTTTGAACACAATGGTCCACTCATAAATATGATCAAGATTAACATATTTTTTTTGCTGTTCTAAAATTATACATTTGGCTAAAATATTGTTTTGCGAAGCCTATTTTGACTAAGTACAGCGCCTTAATAAGTTATCGTAAACTCTGCGAACTCAACAATAACTTTTTTGTTAAATTCCACACGGACGAAGTCGCGGGTACAAAATATATCAGCCTTGCATCCGCCATTCCCTTCTGGAATCGTAGGCAAAAATGGCGGCCTACGTGCGGCATGTCTGCGCCTCTTCATATTCTTTGATCATAGTTTTAGTGTAGCGCGCCACCGTACACATTTTTACGTATTCGGGAGTAGGGCGTTTAGCTCCGCCCACATGCACAAGGTCAGTGAGCCATCTATACACCTTAAAAGTAGCGGTTATGCCGCAACTTATTGTATAAACTGTATATCGTTATGTCCACTAGTTGAATGTAAGCCCCTCGCCCCCTCGAGCCAGTTTACACCTAGCCTTGCCATGTTACATCATACTGAATTGTTCCAATTTGTTACTGGTTGATAACGTAATGGGATATTGACTAAATGTACTTCGTTCACGTGAAGTGGCTCGTTTTAACATAAAACATATCCTATGGCACTCGGGGATAACGTAGCTTCCAATTAAAGAAATAATTTTCGGAATCGGATCAGTAGTTCCTGGTAGTTCCGAAGATTCCCCCTACATAATTCACAAACTTGTTTGTATAATAGATTTATGATATTGTAGGTGTGGTAGCTAGTTCAAGGTATCATTTCATGGGACACAAACCATCTGTGGACGTGTGACAACTATTGTCTTGAGCAGCCTAATTGATACACAAACAAACACACATAACAAATGTAGTACGCCGTGAAACTTTAGTAATATTCGCCATATACAACATAATACCGTAAAATATGTTCACACGGAACAAAGGACCAGTGCAGTAAGTGTGTCATAAGAATGTAAGAGTTTTACTTGCATCATAAACATTATGTATAAGGAAAACTGCGTACATGTGTGGAAAGTGCGTACTACCCAAGTACCTACATAGTTATGATTATGACACAGTTGAAAATTTCACACTGAAAATATAGTATTATTAATTTAGATAATATTCCTAGGTTAGGTTTTAAACTTAGAAGAAAACAATACATTCAGAAATTACGTGTATAATCTAATATTTGACCATAAAATATAATGTTCCTGAATTTGTTTTTTAAAACAGAATTCGTCACTTATCACGTCTATTTTCGTCATAAATTAATTTCCCAAATTATATTGTCGAAACTTATAAAATATCACTTCAAACGCTTGCTTTCAGTTAAAGAAAGCCTTATTACGAGTACTAACATTGCTTTGTATCATTACATTATACCACTGCTTTCCTTCTCAGAGAAATGTATTTTATTTTGCTTGTTCTATCGACAAGGCTTGAGATTGTATAAATAGTATCTAGTAGAATTACACGTGTAAAAGGCAATGGAGCATTGTATTTCCCCATAGCGATAATGTTATTATATAACAGAGAAAAGACTATCTATATATACAGAAGTCAAAGTCAAAGCATTCATTTCAAATAGGCACATAAAAGGCACTTTTGAACGTCAGACATTACAACACATAGAATTGATTCTAGTCGCCCATTCCAAAAGGTAGTTTTCGTATGGAGAAGAATGGGCAAGAAACTCCACCGTTACTCTTTTAAAATGTTTTACAATATTTTGCATACATTAATTTATATAATAATGATATGTGAAGACGATGCAACTAAAATAAAATTACTATACCACAATAGGTAAAAGAATTAAAAATGAAATCATGACATATAAATTAATTATCTGATAGATACATGGTGCTCACATATTTAAAAACATGGTAAAAGTAAACGATTTTCATTTAAATAAAAACAATACAAGTACCTAATAAGTCAGGGTGTGAGTTGAAGTAGTTACAGAATGTAAATCAATGTAAATAAAAAAAAGAATAAAGGGCATTGTCTAAACCTGGCCATTTTTAAACACGATGCTATGCAAAAAAGTAATTTACCATTATTTTAAATTATATTTTAGTAATTATCTGATGAAATAACTTTGTATCAATTAGCACTGTAAAAAATCTTTTTTTTTTAGTATCTGATTTGATCTAAAATTCGTTTCACGAAAGAATTACCTTCGCCGTAATGTTGGAACCATTGCTTTTCATTGAAGAATTGTTTTACCTTCAATGAAAAGCAATGGTGCCAACATTACGGCGAAGGGAATTTTTTCGTGAAACGCACGGTTCCGACTTTGGATTTGGTTTCGGTGTTGCCAAACCAAAATTCATTAAAACAACAAATTAAAATCGATTTAAAATACAATGCAATCTCTCCACTGTATTTAACATATGTAGTTTTCGTTAAATTACATAAGTAAAAATGCTAATAAACGATTTAGGACATAAAAAATTATAAACTGACGTTTTATACATTATTTCTGGAGAACTTATAACATTTTGATCGATTTCGAATGGATCGATATAGAATTGCTTTTTTTTATGGCAACACGGTGCTTAAAAATATTGTGTCAATTTGTCAAAATGACAGTTAACATTGGCATGACATTGGCTTTGTTTCTTTGCATCGTGAGTGTTGTTTTTGTGAGTTTTTTAACGACTACTTTGGTTTTTTGTTAAAATGGATTCCAATTCTTCCCTTCTTGGCGACCCTCGCACTTCTATGGACCCCGAACCTTGTATTTACGTTGAAGCTGGCACCACACCTACGGAATCGGATACGGATCAATTAAATGTTAAAAAAGTATCTAAATCTACATCTTGATACAAAACTAGGTTTATAGACTCATTCTTACTGATATGAGCTATTAAATCAATCACATACTATTAGCTGAACTGTTTGTTTACGAGTGGCCAAAGTCCTATAGAAAATGGACAATCCCCTTTACAATTAAATTAGCAACCAGTTTGATTTTGTCAGATAAATAGGTACACCTGTTAAAACAGTCTTACCAAGGGGTATCTTGTTACCCAGTAACTGGGTTGTGGAGATCAGATAAGCAGTCGCTTCATGTAAACATATGTACAGGTATTCAACTGCATCCGGTAAGACTGGAGGCCGACCCTAACTAAGTTGAGAAAAGACTAGGCAGATTGATACACCTATTGAAGGCTCGTACACACAGGCGCGACGCGACACGCGACACAAAGGCACCGCAAGTCGCGCAACGAGCGGTGCCTTTGTGTCGCGCGCGATTCGCGTCGGGCGTCGCGTCTGTTTGCAGGAGCCGTGAAACAAATTGCACGTTTTTAGGAAAAAACTGTTGTCATGTTTTAAAAATATCTTATATGTCGACTCACTTCCTAAATGATTTTTTGTTACGTGATAGTCAAAAGTATAAGTATAAATAAGGGGTTTGTGCTAAGGTAGTTCGCGAAATTCAAATTTTCTTAAGGCTGTTCTAATTTGCAGGTTGTTGTCAGGTTTTATGTTGATCAAAATATGATTCGCAACCTTAACAAATATATATGTATTTACAGAATGATAATCATTAAAATCATCAATACAACTCTCTAAGATAGTATTGGCTTCAAATGTCATGATTTCATGAAATAGTCATTCAACGGGGTAATTCGAATTTAGAAATTGGTTAAAATTATCACGTAATTAATGAACAGCCCCTTAAGGCTGCGTTTCCACCAGAGATGAGCGAGGATGCGTAGCGAGGAATGTGTGTAAAACTAACCAATAACATCGCTTCATTTTCATAGCTTGAACTAAGTTAACGTTGTTATTGGTTAGTTTTACACACATTCCTCGCTACGCATCCTCGCTCATCTCTGGTGGAAACGCAGCCTAAGAATCGGAACATTGATTTGGCGCCGTACACGTGTCCCAACGATTCGTTCCGGTCGGGTCCGGTCCGGTGCCGCTCACCGCTCTATGTGGGTTAGCTAGCTAATCATTATTCACGGTTGTTAATTTTCTAAAATAACTTAGTTGTATTAAGTTGCGTAACATTGACTTTACGCTGTGTCCTCTCTTTTATTCTGTTCTAATTTGGGGGTTACCTCGCTGAGTTTGCATTTTTTTTGTGCGATATCGAGAACAATGATCGGGAGATCAACTGATAAAAGTGCGTTATCTCGGAACTGGCCAAAATAGTCCGAATTTTATATATGTATAACAATGCTGATAAAAATTTAAATTACAAACATCTTAAATAAAAATTGGGCTAAGACTTTAGAGCGGTTCCGGTGTTTAAACATAGCATCAATAAAAAACCGGGCTAGAGCGAGTCGGATTCGCGCACCGAGGGTTCCGTAACATCATATGTTTTTAAATTTTCATCGGCGAGGCCTATATTCGTCAGAAAATTTTAACACTGCACTGCGGTGTAGAATATTGCAGTTTTATGTCAGCGCCATCCCTTGACCGATAGTGGAACTAATGTTGATGTTTTCTGAAAAAGTGTGCTCTTTCGTATGACATGGCCTAGTAGCCCCACTTCGTATTTTTCAGAACCCCTTTCAGTCCCTGTTGCAAAAAAATACACATATATTTTTATTTCTTTCTTATTTGCAATGTACCTACATAGTTGGGCAAATCGTCATCTAAAACTATTCTAAATCTCTAGTTGATGTTGATAGCATCAATTTATAGTTCTTGAGATATCCAGCTGTGACATACAGACAGACTGAGTCTCACCATAAGGGTTTCGTTTTACCATTTTGGTACGGAACCCTAAATAGATGGTCGTTTTGTCAAAAGAAAAGAACTATTTACTAAACTTATTTCTGAAAATATTTTTTCCGTTTCCCCACATAGCACAAAAGTCCCAAGGGTAACTTAGACTAAATCTGTAAATAAAGTGACATCTGTAAGTAAAGTTAAACACGTGGGTAGGATCAACCTGATTGAATGACCTGAATAAGTTTCGCAACTCATCGCGTGGGTGTCGTGTCGACTATTCTTAGGATCAATCGAAAGTATAATTTTATAGAATTGCCTTGGGAAATGTGTTATGTTGTAAACTCATTTTCTTTGACATCGCCCTTTTTTAACTGACTTCAAAAAAGGAGGTTCTGTATTCGACCCCTATGTTTGTATATCCGCAATTTTTCAAAAACTAATGATAATTCTTTAATTAATTTGATCTACATACTTTTAGGAAGGTTTTAGTATTACTTATATAATTTTAGGAAGGTTTTAGTATTACTTATATAATAAATTTAGTAATTATTCTTATGTACGAACTTATATGCATAAATGTACTGCATCTCCGGCATTTCTATGCGATTGATGATTCTTCTAGTCGGTGTCTTCAATTCTTCAATGCACTAGTGTTAATTGAATTTGTGTGGGGTGGGTACAACTAAAATTGAAAAATAAAAACTTTTTTACAAATAAACAACCGACTACAAAAAATAAAACTCTACAAAGTGATAAATAAGGAAGTCGGTGTTAAAAAACGAAAATGCGGAACCAACGACACCGACTTCCGAAATTAAAGTTATTAACTTACCTATTACTTCAAAAAAAAAACACTAGTGTCGGTTGTTTTTTTTTTTTGTGAAATTGTTTTTTCCCTGATAGTTTTATTTGGGTTATAAATTGAGAATTTGGGATCCAAAACAGTCTTGACTTAATAATAATCTTAAATTCATTCACTGAAAAACAACTTGTCTAGATATAGAAGCATGAAATGTTGCAAAAGAGTTTCGAATAATAAAGAAAGGGAAGGAAGGATTTTTAAAAATTCATCTCCAAATGTTTGTGGGGAAGTTCGTAATTTTTGCCGATGGGAAATCCCATCAGGCACATGGCTTTTAATACATATGTAAAGCATTGTTTATAATCTCAGATAAAATTTACTATCCATCGTCAGTCAAATGTATTCCAAGTTGATTTTTGAGTGACCATTTGTAACAAAAAAAACCTAATAAGTTTTTGGTTGTAATGGAATTTGAAATTTGTTGAGTATGACATTATGTTTGTTGTTCCATAACCTGAAAATTATATTATAAACAATTGACGATCGATTAAATAAAACACATTATTATGATAACATTTTGCTTAGTGCATTAAAGTCGTGCCCAGTCTAGCATGAAATTATCCATCGCTGAAAAAACAGTCTTAAGGTACAATCTGTCTAGTCATACAAATTAAACTGTTCTGAAAAACTGAAACGATTCTTCGCTAACTAAAAACACAATGAAAGTCTTCAGTAGATTACACTTAAACGCACTAATTAAAATTTTTTCGAAGCCCCGTTTAATCCAATTACATTTATCTTCATTTAGTAAAGGACTTTACACCAATTAAATTGAATTATAAAGGTCTTGTTCTATTTTGTATTCATAAGAAACAGTCACGTGAGGGTAATTGAGGGGGAAGATTCGAAGGACCAAGATTTTTGACACGAATGAAGAGAGAGCTGTTCGAATCCAGCCAGGCTCGAATTTGAAAAGTGTAATTCGAAGACATGTGACATCCACCTACACGCACCGGGCCCGCGTGGTATACGGTCCATTGCATGCGGCCTGTGTCCCAGCAGTGGGAACATTATAGGCTGATTATGTTGTTGCTGCTAAATGTTTAAAAGTGGACTCTGAGTTGATGGATCGTTTCTTTGCTTACCTGCTTTTTACCCATTGTTTTGCATAATAATGGCGATTTTAGCGCCTGACCATAAATAACACCCATTGAACAAAGGCTTTCTGAAAACACCGCTATAACCAACGGGTAAGTTATATCATAGTTGGTTATGGCTTTTCCATAAACAGCACGCTTGGCAAAGGATTGTTTGCCAAACTATGCTGTTAATAACACGGAAGTCTTTAGAATTGAGATGTTCCTTATCGAGTTCGAAGGGAAGTTACAGAAGAAACAGATTAGGTTATTTGATGTCTCAGGAATGATATCAAAATAACACTATTGAATTACAAACTACGTCGGAGATCTATCAGTGATGTAATAAATTATTGTACACTCAACTCTTTAATTTGTATTGTTTATTTGTTTTCGTTCACAATAATAAACGTATGCGACCGTTCCTTACGAAGCGTCCCTGCTGCGTCACACACGCACTTCATAACAAAAATCCATGTGATAGGACACTATACCTTATAGCGCGGAATTTAGGACTAAATTTGGTGTTCCCGGTCTTGTTTTAGTGTGTATGCTTTGAAGTGGTCGTTCTGACAGACATAATATTATGTTGGGTGTTATTCATGAGTCATGCTGTGAATAACCTGCAGTACTAATCGTAAGGAATCCTCTTTGTATTATTTATAAGAATTAACTATTAAAACGATAAATCGAAGTTCACGCTTTTTATAAGAAACACTATTTACCGTTCATCCGTTTCTTTAATAGGAACCAGTTTTTAAATGCCATGGTTGATATCTATTGGGAATGTATAAATAAAAATGAAATGCTGTTCGTTGGCAAGCGCATCATTTGAGAACGCCTGGACCGATTTGGCTATTTTTTCTGTTTAAATATTTTCGTAATAGTCCAAATTTTGTTTTTAGGAAAAAAAACAATTAGAATAATTGACCCGATAATTGGAAAATTCGAGAAAAACTGAAAGTGCTGCTCTTTGTGATTTTTGTATGAACTCAAGACAAGACCATTTTGAAATTTTTACAGGAGAAAAATATAGCTAGTACTCAGTAAATAAAAAACCATTTTATTTTCCACTAACTTGATAATTACTAGGACTTGTATGTCATGGTTTTCGAAAAGAACTATTCCAAGGAAAGATCGTAGGTGAGCAACTGGGGAAATCAATGTGGAAAACTTCATTGCAAAACAATCAGCAAAAAATACAGTTTTCCAATAAACGTTTTCATAGAAAACAACTTTCGTTATTGCGGTATCGGTCTCAACATTTTTTATCGAATACCTTTATCAATCGAGGACATTTTTTCTTGAAATTATTCGCATTTATCACAGTTACCTACGAGCCCTGTTTTTTTCCAAGGATTTGTTGTGTACATTTTATCCACAAATATTGCAATACTTAAGTGGCAGTGGGCACATTGCTCGCAGAACAGATGGCCGAAAGGTTCTAGAGTAGCGACCGCGAACCAGAAGGCGTAGCGTTAGAAGGCCTCTCAGAAGGTGGACTGACGATCTGGTGACGGCCGCAGGAATCCGCTGGAGGCAAGTGGCCGGTCGAAGTGGCGATGCTTGGGGGAGGCGTATGTCCAGCAAAGGACGTTTTTCGGCTGAAATGGTCGTGATGATGATGATGATTGCAATACTGCTTAACCAATAATACTAGGAGAAAAGACAGCAGCATTCCTTTCCATTTAAACACGAGCTGGTGAACCCTCAAATGTGTTTTTTCTTCTTCTTCGTGTCGATGGCACGACACTTTATTCAATTTTGCCTTAGCCAAACTGCCGTGGCATAACTAAAATGCCGTTATCCGACATCTGGTCGATTTTTAACTTTTAATGCTATTATAAAGAGAAAAAAAATCTATGGATCTGTTTCCGAATTTTAAATACCTTGCTATTCAAGCTATTGAAAATTCTGAAACAGATCCATAGATTTTTTTTTTATCTTTATAATATCATTAAAAGTTAAAAATCGACCAGATGACGGATAACGGCATTTTAGTTATGCCACGGCAGCAAAGCCAAAGTGACATCTGCGCTGCCTGCGACCGATGACGCGGGTCAACAAAATGCGAAGTACCAGTTTCTTTAACAATTCGTATCCTAGGAACGAGCAGGAAAAACTTAGACTAAACTTAAAAGAAACCTTTCCTAACTTAGCTAGCCTAGTTTCTAGTCACGGTGTAACCCATGCAACCTTATAAGTAAACGTTTACAACTTTAAACCGTTGTTTAAACTGGAAGGCTTTAGTTTTTTTATACTGCTTGCACCCAGTAAGGAAGCGGAAATACTTGCGTACTGTTTGTCATAGCGATCACGGTGAACGAACGACTCTACAATACGTAATGCAATACGTCAGTGGTGGTCAACATTTTCACTTCATGTGACAAGACAATAATAGTATCCTACGTTTATTTTAATAATTGTGTACATATCTTATAGGCTATATTTTCTTGTTACAAATTAATTAGACATCTGTAGCCGCACTAGGCGAAAGCCTGTATTTCGGCTATAGAAGCTAAAAATATTATATTATTAGATTATTTTTGCTTTAAAAGCCTATACAAATCGAGGTCAGCTAAAACTGGAAATGTATAGCTTGATGTGTCGTCGTGTGTACTATCGGAATTCCACCTTCCGAATAAAGGCTCCTACAAACAGGCGCGACACGCGATATAATCGCGCGCGCCACAAAGGCACCGCTCGTTGCGCGACTTGCGGTGCCTTTGTGTCGCGTGGTGTCGTGTCGCGCCTGTTTGAAGGAGCCTTAAGGCAACCCAAGGTTGAAAAGAATATTAGGTTGACTATTATGATGACATAAAAGCCTGAAAACATTTAAATAAGCAACAGCTGATATATACCTTTTATATTTTGTTTTTGGACTTCAGTCATGAATGTAGCAAAAAAGTTCGCTGCAATCTTGCTAGCCGCTTGTCTAAGCTCTGCTTTCTTAGCCTTTTCCCAACTGTTGGGATCGGCTTCCAGTCTCACCGGATGCAGCTGAATACCAGTATTTTACATAGAGCGACTTTCTATCTGACTTCCCACAACCCAGTTACTGGGTAACATGACACGATACCCCTTGGTAAAACACTTTTCTAAAATCCGGGGCAAAAAAATTTGTTGTGTCATATACCTACATAGGTCCCCCACTTGCATTTAGGCTCCATCAAACAGGCGCGACACGCGATAAAATCGCGCGCGACAAGAAGGCACCGCAAGTCGCGCAACGAGCGGTGCCTGTCGCGCGCAATTCGCGTCGCGCGTCGCGCCTGTTTGCAGGAGCCTTAATACGTTGATACCCTTGTCTGTTTAAACAAGAGCATAATACATAATGACGGATAAGGTCATTTCCACATTGATTCACTTTCAGGTCGAATCAACTTATCTTGTTAGTTACATTATAAATCTAATCGCAACAAAGTCACTGCACTTTAAGGTTACGATAAGGATAATTTGTGACCATTTGCTTGTATTTTACATTAAAAAGTTGTTTGTTGTTTGTAAGCAGTATAGTTGAAACTGTCGTTACAAGTCAATTAAAATGACTGGCTTCCTTTTACGTGGGTTTAAAAAAAACTGTTGAAATGTGTATACTATGCACCTAAGTATAGAGGATGTCTCTGACCACCCTTCGATGTATAGTCGCCAGCACATCAAGCTACCCGAATCTGTCAAATTTTCACAATCAACCTTGAACCTTTATGGTTTAGCGATAAATAAAACCTAGCACCTTGTACAGCAAGGTGCTAGGTTTTTTTGAAGACTTCACCTTAAAACCAGTTACTACTTTCAGTTGGGTTACTAAGCTGCCTAAAACTGCCATGATCCTGAATTATGCAATGTGCATCTTCTTTGTGTCCAAGAGTCATCATCATCATCAGCCTATAATGTTCCCACTGCTGGGACACAGGCCTCCTCTCAGTGAGAGGGAGTCCAAGAGTAGCGAGGGTCAAAAAGAATTAAGAAAGAAAGAAAAATTGGTTTATTTGTCATAGAAACACGTGCTTACTAAAATATCAGTTGATTCGATTAATAAATAAAAACAAAACAGTAGCTTTCATTTGACAGTTCAACAACATTCATTGCGGTATTTATATTGTTGAGCAGACAAATTTTTCGAACATATGAAGCAATGGATTAGCAATAAATATCCTTTAAAATGATTCAGATTGTGATTGATAGTGCTTTATGCAATTAGGGTGCACTTTAACAGCAGACAAAAATTAAACAGCAGAGCTAAAAGATTAACAGTAAAGGCTCCTACAAACAGGCGCGACACGACACGCGACACAAAGTCGCGCAACAAGCGGTGCCTTTGTGTCGCGCGCGATTTTATCGCGTGTCGCGCCTGTTTGTAGGAGCCTTAATAGGACAGTCCTTTTTAGTTCTTTTGTTATTTATTTTAAATCATCCGTAAAGAATTGCTCTTTACCGTTATGGATCAACAACACTTGACCTATGAATCATTGACATTATTCGATTACTCGTTTGCCGGCTCCATGTTTAGATAAATGCCTATTAACCGAGCGATCGATGCAACAACCCAGGCGTTGTATAGATGCAAAAAAAGTCCTTCCATTATGAACACACATTTGGCAAGAAAACCAAGATGCACTGTAATAAAGTAACATATTATGTATTGGGCATCTATTCAGGCTGAACTTACATGTTAATAAATTTTTAACAAATATGTCGCACTAGGTCCAGTGGTAGTCCAGTGGTAACGGCTCAAACTTACGAGTTGTAAGTCGTGGGTTCGAACCCAGGTAGGCGCTTTTTTTTTAGGATGGGAAATCATCAAATGACCCCTCCCGCTCTGGGTGGAGCGGAAGGGAGTGTCAGACTCTTACTGACTAAAACCCACCCGTGTTCCTTCCTTAGCCCTTTATGTTCCAGGCCAGCGGTAACCCTTTCGGACAATTAGGCGCTTTACTTAGTGTAAATAATTTCATCACCACTGCTCTCAAAACGGTGAAGGAAAACATCGTGAGAAAACCGACATGTCCTAGAACAAATAAAATCTAAGACATGTAACATCTACCAACCCGCACTGGGCCCGTGTTTGATTACAGCCCACTCCCTCTTAAAGAGAGGAGGCCTGTGTCCCAGCAGTGGGAACATTACTATTAATTATACAATTGCATACATACGTAAAGCTGAGAAAATGTCGCCGGACATACTACACGACGTAGTATTTACATTTTAATTCGCATGTAAATTTTGTTTACGACTCTTTGGTGCAGGCCGGTACCTAGCACGAGAACTTAATGCCTTTTGGGCCCTCGTAAAAATCTTTGGGCTTTGGGGACTTTGTTTCAATTCCATCCGCAGTATTAATAGCGAATTAGGTTAATCCCACCAAAAACATTTCATGTAAAATGTTGCCAAGACGACCACATAAGGTTTGCCCTGTGAAAAAGATGTCAGATCTCATGTAGAGCCAAGCTTCTGAATCTACACGGTCTAACTCTACCGACCCTAACTTCACAAATTCTACATATCAGTAAAAATGTATGGCTTGGCTGTTTCTTTACTTACTTCAGAAACTAAATATTCGCATCACCCGTCTTTAGTCACCGGTCGTTTCGCCTACAAGATTTTAAAGCATGATAGATACCTATTTTCGTAAGGTATTCTTGCTTCGTCTTAACTTGTAATTTTAAATTTGGTTATGGCAGCGCGGACGTGGTGGTGTCAGGCGCGCCTATTGAATAAACATAGGGGTCCAAGGCCTTATTTGCCATCTGTGTCAGAAACTGAAGTAAACGAAGACTTCTTGTTGTCTTTGTTAAAGGCTCCTACAAACACAGAACAGTTCTTTGGTCATAAAGGCTCCTTCGAACAGGCGCGACACGCGATATAATCGTGCGCGACACAAAGGCACCGCTCGAGTCACAAGGAGTCTTAAAGATGGTCAAACCGACAGGAGCTTGGATCTCTGTGTAAGCTATACCCGGCACCCTAATTGGTAACACACTAGCAATCTCAATCGGAAAAAAAAAAAAATAATAATAATAATTTTGAAGGATATTGCTAATCCATTGCTTCATATGTTCGAAAAATGTTTGTGCTCAACAACGTAATTAACGCAATGAATGTTGTTGATCTGTCAAAATGAAATCCATTGCTACTGTTAGTGTGTTACGCAGTTTCCCCGCGGATCGATAAAGTGGAAGGAGGACCGGGAGCTAACCCTTCATCTTTCACTAGAAAATATCGTCATGGGGATTTGTCCAATTGTTAAAAGAGAAGTTTCTATGTACAGTACCCGGCGATAAATATTGCACATCGACCTTTGGAAAGAGACAATCGGCTAATTTCGGCTTGTGAGCTGGCAATGCGATGGAGTGGGTCGGGGGACCATAAATTTCACGTAGATGAAGTTGCGTGCAGAAGCTAGTACTAGGTATAAAAGGAAAAGCTTTTTTCCAGGCATGGAGGGGTCTTCTTTCCAAAGGTCGATGTGCAATATTTATCGCCGGGTACTGTACTAGGTTATATGTAAAAGGCAGACTGGCAAAGATAGCCCTTATCATGACAAATTATTCAAATGAAATGCGCGAAATTGGATAACACATAAATGTCGTATCAAACGGACGAGGTAGTATCCTTAGTTGTTATTTTAATCATATATTAATGGGTATTGAACTGATTTCAACTCTGTTGGCCTTATGATAAGTAGTCTAGTTGTTTATGTGATTTGCTGCATTGTTTTACCTAGTTTTTTAAATATTTATTCGCACAGTTTTTACTAGTTGACGAAACATTGAGATTTATTTATTGTTTAAGTTTAATAATAATTTATTAAACATATAAACCTTCCGAAATAAATTAATGATATTGAAAACCCCACCGAAATCCATTGCGGGGTTTAAAAGAATAACGCGGCCACACAGGCAAACACGAAAAATGGCTTTATTCATACCTAATATCTATAGATATACAAAGTGTGTGTATATATTATTATATAGGTAGTGTGTATTTATATAAAGTTAATAATAAGTTGTTTCATGATAATTGACCATAAACAAAATATACAGGGTCCCATTAAAATAGATGGACAAATTTTAACACGGCGCTCAGTATGTCTAACTAAATGTATCCAAGCAAAAAAAAAAAAAAACAAAACACTGATTAAAGTGATTTTATTTTGACCTAAAATAATAAATTAGTGTATTTTCGTTAGCTGATTATTTTTCTTGTAAGTATCTGTGCGTTTTTCTTATATATTTTTTACCATCGTCCTTATTTTGGTGGACTGAATGATTTCTAAAAGTTTCTCTATCTATTTTAATGGGATCTTCTATAACGTTCCGACTATTTGAACTCAGTCACTCACGCAGTAAGCGTCTACGCAAGCCCAGTTGGGGGATATTTTTTTTTAGTCCAAAACGATTTCTGACGATATTTTTTTCCAGCATCTTTCTACTTAATCTTTGATAAAGTTTCTTCTTACCTCATTCATTTATTACTTTCCTAGCGAGGGACATAAATAAAGCTACGTCCTTTGTTTATTTTCTTTGTAAGTAAAAAAACTATGTTTTTTTAGCTCGAAGGAGGAAGTTTCGGAGGCTCCAGGGAACTGGATACCTTTTTACCTTATCTGTGGTCCCTAAGGACTTGTGAGGTCACGCGATTAACTAGGTACCTAAGTGCTTTGCTAATAGGTATAGTTTTGTTAGAAGTTCATTCATTAATCATGTTTCAGCTCATTGCTTGTGTTGGAAGTTAGAATTGGCAAATCCATTATCTTGATTGAAGGAAATAAGTAATATATTCTTTTTAGCCCGACAGGTACACTTCTGGGGAAGGGTTTTGCTCCAATCTTCTGCACCTTTTTGCTGTTGTGAAACAATGCATTATTTTAACTTGTCTATGTCGCATTGTCGCCCTCGTCACTATACCTGTTGGTGCGAAATCCTCATGGATCCCCCTCTGTGTAGAAAGGAGGGTCTTGTGGGACTTCTACCTTCTAAAACCCTACAATATTCCTCTTCATCAGGAGACCTGCAGTAGTCATTAGACAGACAGACTAGGTTCTGCCCGCGACTCCGTCCGCGTGGAAGCCACCTATGCTGCATTGCAGCATTCCGCAATACTGTAGCTTTCTATTAGTGAAAGAATGTTTGAAATCGGATGAGCAGTTTCGGAGATTACCTCCTAAATCCAAAGTTACAAACTTTACCGTTTTATAATATAAGTGTAGAAAGTGTTAAATAATTGTTAATCACACAAGCCACAATTCAATAGTGATTCATAGATTTCTAATTTCACACTTCCTCTTTGCCGCTCGAGTTACGGTTACGCGCATAATCAGTAGATTACTACACTACATGTATGATTGTATGCGTACTATTTTCTATTCGGTATTGCAATAACTTTATCGACATAATCGCGAGTATTGGTTACGTCACTAGCGCATCCGGTGTTTGGCATTAAGAGTTGTACCGGAGTCGATTAACTTAGTGTTATTTATAAACAACTAGCTTTGCCCTAGCGAACTTCGTACCGCTATCGAAATCGGTCAATTCGTTCTCGAGATATGTATCATAAAAAAAGCCGTTCCGTACAAAATATATGAGTAAATGTTTTTTTTTTGTGTAATAGTTATTCTGCTATTCGGCACGGAGATATATCAAACAAATAAAACATCATATAAATTGGTCCAGCCGTTCTTGAGTTACATATTATGGTGTAACTAACCCGACTTTGTATTATCTATATAAATTTATTTTTGTTTTGAACGTTACATGAATTCACCTTAGTAAAATTAATTTAAACTACAACGTTACAATTTGTCCTTCCCTTCTGAATAACTACAACTAATTAACAAACAAAACCGCCAATCAAGCTAGGGTTTCTCGTCCACCTTACGCATAATAAATGTGGTCCAATCACAGACCTACTCCCACACAACTGCTTGGTCAGTTTTGAAATGTTATCCTGCAACTTGTCCTAACAACTACCCACGCAGATCACTCAGGGGTGATCGGTCGCTATAACAAAAGTTATATATAAAATATACCTTTGTACTACCTTTTATGTCAATCACATCACATTGAGTGGTAAGGTTTGACCAATATGGTGCCGATGGTACATACGAGCAAATGCCAGAGTGTATATTTATATCAGTTTATTTTAATCCATATATTTTTCGTCTTTAATAAACAGCTGCTACCAGCGATTAAAGTTTTTATTTTCGTGTAAAAACGGCTTTACATAGTTACTTCTCTGTCAAATTTTCTCAAACTATGTCTCTTACCTAGTATGTCTGTCGAGAATGAGAGAAGAGAGAGTGCACCTGTGCGCACACACTTGTGCACTACAATATCTCCCGCGCCGAAGGCTGGTCTGGTCTCCGCTGAGATTGTTCGCCATTGCCGAAATTCGACCTAGAGGACCTTTATTTTATATGACATGTGTCGAAGATATTGATAAAACGGATTAATTTGCTAAAGCCTGTACTAACCCGTTTTATCAAATTATCCACACTTGAATGTCTGGTGTGGATAGTTTTTAATTGCTTCAAGGTGTACTAATACCTCTGCCTAAAGGCTCCTTCAAACAGGCGCGACACGCAATAAAATCACCGCAAAAAAAGGCACCGCAAGTCTCGCAATGAGCGCACATAGGAGTATTGCCATGTAAAATACGCAGACCAACATTCACACCTTGTGTGCGTGAACACGGTCAAAATTATTTAGTGGCTTATCACTACATAGTATAAAACAAAGTCGCTTTATCTGTCCCTATGTCCCTTTGTCCCTTTGTATGCTTAAATCTTTGAAACTACGCAACGGATTTTGATGCGGTTTTTTTTAATAGATAGAGTGATTCAAGAGGAAGGTTTATATGTATAATAATAATAATGTTTCCGTGCGAAGCCGGGGCGGGTCGCTAGAATAAAACATTATAATACGATTTAATATAATCTTTAATGATATTAAAAAGTACAATCATAGCAAAAAAACACTTTTTTTTAACTTAAGTTCTTAAAATTATCTTAATTGTCCTCTTCCTCTTTTTTATCGTCTTCATCTATATTATCGCAGCTGACGTTGTCTTCTGTTGACGTTGATGGTAAAAAAGTTTTTCGAAAGAGGCGCTTGATCTGATGATCAAACGCCTCTTTCGAAAAAATTTATCTCTTCAATTGCGGTTTTGGCAGAATTGAGTTAAATGAGGATCGGAACTTAGTAACAATCTATTATTAATGTCCCTGTTGCAGTCTTTTGTAGACAATTTATCATAACAAGCATACAGTTCAAACTCCAATTCAGTGAAAATAAATAAACGCCGAGAACAAAGACATGCATGCGGCTTATTAGACAACGACTGGGTTCCGAGACTACCCTTCTGAGTCACAAATGTGTCCCTTTTTCAATGGACCGGTTATAATTATTAAGCTGCAAAAATGGGTTTTTACTTAACTTCGTAAATTCGACTTTTGACAGGATTTTAGATGAAAATACTCCCTATGTGGAGCGGTGCCTTTGTGTCGCGCGCGATTATATCGCGTGTCGCGCCTGTTAGTAGGAGTCTAAATTTTCCTTGGGAATTACAGGCGTGATGTTATGTTATGCTTAACAATAACTTCATTACATTACTTATTTACAGAAATTCCTCTGTTATCTTGTAAATATTATATTATTCAAATGTAAAACAATATTGGTAGTGACAGCCAAAATGTATCGATGTTTCTGATAGCTATTTTTATTTCGTCCGTATTTTCTAGAAGATGACATATGTATGGTAAAATTGTGACGATGCCGCCCCGTGACGTCACGAATTATTGAACAGCTATCTACGCAGGTAGGATGCTCAGGTTGAGGGAAAGACATCGAATGAAATGTTTATTTGATAAGATGATCAACAGGTACCGGGAGAATCTAATATGGTATGTATGAGGGTTCGTATACATGACACGTTTTCGCCGTGTTTGCGGAGTCCCTTTTCGAGATTTTGTGACGAGAATATCAGTTAGTTACAGATTGGCTAGTTCTTATTCATTTGGTTGTAATTCCCGTTGCTGACATTTTTATTAATTTCCCAGGCTCTGGATTTCTTCCTATAAGTACCCAATTTACGCTTCCAACCATTTCTGCCTAAGTCCATCGTAGATAAAATTCTACGAATTACAACTTTCCTCTACGTTTACATTGTAAAATGCAATACCATCCTACATTAAAAGACAACCTAACTTGTATATACATATGAGAATTTCGCCGCAGACACCTTATGTCGACAAAGTAGTTTCAGCTAGAAATATCACACTAACCTATTTAGTTACCTAAGGAGTCTAATTGTTGATAAGGTATGATGGGGTTGGCGTATCCGTACCCAATGCAAGTGAAAACTTACGACTAGACCCGACTTATACGTGATTCAGCGCCGAGTATACGCGACTCAGCGCCGTCACCGACGCGAGCGTGACGGTTCAGTTTCGCTCACTATTCAGAAAGAGCACCTAAAGAAGTTTTCACTACTAAACTCCTTTACTAATTTAGTCATTCTGCCCTTTCAAGGCTTTCGTTGTGAAAAGATTCCAATGAATGGAAACTATCTCATTACTGTTAGATAGTTTCCATGCCAGCCACTTAATTAGTGAATATCTATGCGTGCTGCAGAAGATTTGCATTCAGTAATAGGCGTGGCGACAGTATCAAATAATCAAAGATTTAATGATTTTAGGGGAAAGTACATATTAAAAGGATTTAAAACACTGATTTAGATTAATCGGATTTTCACTAAAATAAAAGATGAAAATACGGCATTCGGCCATTTTGACTGAAACGCCAATCACAGCGCATGACGTCACGCCTATGTAAACATCACTTGCGTTTTGTTGACTACTACCGATTACGTATTTGGATCGATTTTTTATTAATTTAAGTGTAATTTATCCACTCTACTTGACTCTACAACACGAATCTATAACAACATGGTTTCGCCTTGCGAGCTTTAACCATTGAACTCTTATTATTTGCTTGTTTGGGACATATATAAACACCTTGTTGGGAGTGGTTATTGATGTGTTTTTACACTGAGGCACTGCACACCACTTATACACTTTGGAATTCATTTTTATCAGATGAAATATGCAATGTTTGTTTTTTCAACACGCGCAGTCAGAGGAAAGGTATACACTAAACGTAAAATGTGTCAGCTTGACACATTTGACGTTTAGTGTTTACCTAGGCGTGACATCAGACCCGACGCCATGACACTGCGAGCTGTTTTCGCGCGCTATTGAAAAAATATTAGAAAAATGTCTTTAAACTTCGTTCAACTTTAGTTTATAACCGAAATATAGGTTTTTTCGTAAATAGTAAATGTGTATGTACATTACGGAAGAGGATTTCAAAATCATTCGTCATCCCTATTGACTTCTGATGTTGACTCCATTTTGCTGTCCTCGTTGATCGACTCTCATTGAAATAGGTTAATAATTATGTGAGGATTTCTGGAAAAATAAGATGGAGCAGATCCATTTTTATCTTTATATATTTTGATATGTTTTTGATATGTAAGTTTATGGTAAAGGTAATAGACTCAAAATAAAGATAGTAATATGTACATTTATATAAAAAAGAGGAGGGGACGGAATACATTGTGACGCTCCGGGCAAAGATAGCCAATGATGAATCCATATTTTATTTGCTTAATACATATTTTGACACATCGATGGATAATATTTATATTTTAAAATCTAGACAATAGCCTACCCAATTTCCGATACCGAAAACGTCATATCAATCGGATAAGCTGTTTACCAAGAATCAGTAGGTAAACAAACAAGCCAATTCTTTTTTGTAAAATATTATGAAAAGCAATTACCGGACCGACGCGGACGACGCGACGGCTGGCGACGCGACGTGAAAAACAAATATTTTGATGACGTCGAATTGATGATGTTTTGTAAACGAACTAGGGATTGATTAAACGAAAGTTAATGAAATGTATTATAACTAATTTATCTATCGTTATCTTAATGTACATACCTACATATCGCAAACTAGGTACATCTGCACTAGGAAGATATAAACTAATGTATCAGCGAGAATACAAAAGTGTTGGAAAATTAAGTTAGATATTTTTAGGGATAAGGGAGACCAGAGAGGGGTGATTCTCGTAATTTTAAGAACGTTCACAGTCTGGTCTCAGTCTCAATCTGTGAAAAATACCTTTATTTATTCTACAACTTTTTGCCAAGTTTTTGACGTTGATTGTTGCCGAGAACGATGAGATTGAGACTAGATTTAGAAATTACGGGAAAAATTACGGGAATCGGCCTTCTGGATGAGACTCGCACATACCAGGAAAGCATGCCACAACAGGGAGGAGGCCTGTATTCAGCAGTGGGTGGAACAAAACTGCCAATAATGATGATGTTGATGATGATTTTTAGGGATTGGTATTTTCCATATTAATAATACCTACTGTACTACATTTGTACGTAACTCAATATTTTAGAGATCACTTTTCAGAATGACAGAATTATAATTTGAGCCTTTGAATGTAAGTAGGTGATACATCTCACTCACACCTACACATAAGATTGATTTGTACTCGATTCTCTATTCTGTTTATAATGTACGTAAGTGTTTGTATTGACCTCGTAGAAACACAAAAATTATGTTTTTTTTTTATGCTATGACAAAGTTACATCTTTTCTCCATTTGCCCCAGCGACATTATTTTTTTTATGAATTCTGCATATTATACTGACTTTTAATTCTTCGAAAATTAAATAAAATAATTTTTTTTTATTTAATTCGAATATTTCCTTAAATACCAACCTATTTAATGTAGAACCCAACCTCATTAAACAGATTGAGAAAACGCAAAGCAGTAATTATCCTACGCAGAATCCCTGTATAGGCCAGCACCCAAATAACACAGTAGCAATAGCAATCACAATCTGAATCAATTTGAAGGATATTACTAATCCATTGCTTCATAAATGTTCGAAACATTCTGCTATACAATGGAAAAAACGCAATGAATGATGTTTTGTTGTACTGTGAAAATGAAAACCATTGCTACAGCTAGTGTGTTATGCAATTACCATTCAGATTCATTCAGATTCATTACTGTATCCGTACCTACCCACCGGATAGCACAAACAGTGCAATGTGAATAATGTGATGCAAAAACAAACTCCACGTTACATTCTACATACAAACAAACACAATCTCACAAAACACAAGACCTTGTTAGATCTCATAAGCTAGGTTTATAGGCAGACTGGCTTGGCATGAAGCCAGCCAGATGGCAGGCTCGAGGCAGCCTAATGTGCTGAGGTTATGTATTAGTTAATGGAGGTGAATAACAATTAGGTGTAACGCCATCTTGTGATAGTGACCGTGGTATACTTATAGGTAATCGATTACCTATTGAAATGGAATTCTTTTTCAGCTAAGTGAAGAAAATGAAAATGCTCGTAGTCTATTACTTTAAACTGTTGTGAAGAAGTTACTTACAAATACGATTTTAAGGGTTTCGTACCCAAAGGGTGCCAACGGGACTCTATTACTAAGCCTCCGCCATCCGTCCGTAAGTCCATCTATCTGTCAGCGGGTTTTGTTTTACAGTGTGTATTTCTATTGCCGTTATAGCAACAAATAATAAAAAAAAAACAATGGGGTGTGGCTGTGTCATGGACACGGCCATGTGTTATACGTAAAAACGTTCACGTAACGGGGTTGATCCGCTCGGCCGCATTCATTCTTTTACGTTCCCGGCACTGCTTGACTCGGTCATGATGGTGTTTTATTGGTACCCTTCGATTGCTCTTGAGCAGCCCTTTCCTTACCGCGTTACGAGAGCTGACGATTGAAACTTAAACGAACGTCATAACTTTTCCGACTCAAAAGTTATACTAAATTAAAAACGCAGCAAAATGATCTCGAAATGGCGGCGCTTCCCCAACACCGCGCGCGATGCGTCACAGAACTCACAGACCTCACTTGGCGTAATAAATTCTTTCATCCTTTAGCTATCCAATGGCGTAATTGAATTTAGGATGGAGATATGAAGCTGCAACACCAAACTGTATCCTCCGATTTTGTTATTGTTGGTTTTTTTTATTCCCCCCCCCCCGCTATGGAAGCAATTTTAAAAACTGATTCACGTCAATAAAATAATTGTACGGTGGTACCTTCATATGCGAGTCCGATTGGAACTTACTTGATTTGTAGGTAGATTTCTTCTTCAGTACAGCTATAGAGACGAAATTCGTGTTGTACCTATACAGTATGAACAGTATCTAACAGGCTGTTCAAAAAGTTTCTTTGAAATACTTTAGGGAGATTCATCAATCATTGGGAACTAAGTTTGGGGACAAATACAACTTAAGAGAAAATGAAGATGTCTCGAGTGGAAAACTCTTTGTTTCAGTTAAGACATTTATCTCTAATCTGTTTTCGAATTTGATAAATGCTAATTCTACAGGTATGCTTATTTCTAATCTGTTTTCGAATTTGATAAATCTTAATTCTACCTAAGCTTATCTCTAATCTGTTTTCGAATTTGATAAATCCTAATTCTACTTAAACTCGATATTTTAATTATATGTTACATTATTATACGACATCTCGGCAGGCCTTGACCGATATGGCTGGATGAGCAGGACTCCTTTAATAAAGATTGGTCCTTGGCAGCTCTGGACAGAGAGAGGTGGAAAGAGAGTAGAGGCCCTTTGCCCAGCAGTGGGACATTAATGTCTAAAAGAAAAATGCACAGTTCTCGTGCCTTTCACGACCCTTCGGATACATTGAAAATGAATTTAATAAAGGACACTGGCAAACGCCCATACTTCGTCAGGCCCACTTTTTCAACTCAACAGACAATAATAATACAAATGCTGAAATTACTGGTCATAAACATTATTTACTATAAAAACATCAATATCAATATTGATCATGGGAATACTGAGATATTAGTGAGATAACAAAAAACATTTTTCAGGTTATAAAAGTAAAAATATTTAAGGTAATTGAGAAAAATAAACCACTTTTCATTAGAATAAAGCTCTTTTTTATTCATTTTCATAAATAATCAATAACTCATCTAAAAATTGAGCTGGTGGGCATATTTTTGGCTCATGTCGAGCCCATGACAAGTACCATATAATAGACATGACATGAGCACAACACCCTACAGTGCGTCTGCCCACCAAACAGTTGCAACAATATTGCTCTATAGCGTTACGCCCGCTAAGATTATTATTTATTACAATGTAAACAAAGTACACTCTTCTGCTAACGTGCCGACTTTGGATTCTTCCTCTGAGCAACCATTTATTGTCATTTTGTGAAATAAGTCTCGTAAATTGCTGTTGCTTTCTCTGTATATTTCAATTTCATATTGTCCTCCACTTCGTATATGTTCACCATAATATGATCTAACATCATACATTTTATTTATAACAAGGTAAATCACAAAAGAAAACAGTCGAGTAAATCACAAGTACGCAAGAGTCTGTGGGAGTGAATGACATCGATTATTTGATTGTTTATTCATCTCATTTGACGTTTCTTGAGTTGACACTTATATTTAATTTGGCTTCTAGCATTTTGATCCATCATCGAAATCAACACAAACCCACTATTATTATGAACCAAAAACGTTGAAGTTAACAAAAATATTTGTGTAATGCATCAAATATATTTTTACTTTCAAAATGGATCTATTATTGATAATAATAATTAAATAATGAGAAATCATGACCTCTGGTATCTCTGCATAATATATTATATATTTTACCCCTGGCAACCCAGTCAATGACTTCTACAATTCCCATGCATTTTCTAAGTTCATTCAAAATGACTTCCGCTATCATCTTCTTTTTATTGTGTTTTTCAGAACCCCATGGTTAAAAGGCGTTTAAAAATGACTGTAAATAACTATTTAATTAAAGATGTTTTTTAATATATATTTCATTCGTGTCCGCTCCTGGGCCTAATTTTGCCAGTGTCCTTTAAAATAATTTTTATAAACAAATTCTCAAAGATTACCGAAATGACAACACCTACAAGACCACGACCATCATCTGCAATCTACCCCAATATAACCGCTGAGAGATGATTGTGTTCAAGATTTAAAAATTCTCTCACTCACCACCGCAGCTTTGGCTTGCTGGCCGGCTTGGCTGGCGAAACTCAGCTGTGGTGACTCGCTCGCAGCCTTCTGCTCCTCAGCCTGCGGGCCGCCTCGCCCCTACGCGCGTAGCGCCTTCCGCGCGTTGCCCAAAATAGGCTACACAATGGGCACCTTATCACCTAGTCCGTAAGAGATAAAGAGGTCTTATTTTTTTCAAAATGAAGCCTAACTCAATACCCTGAGGCCTTTTTTTTTGATATCGCATTTAGTTTTTGAGATATTAGACCATTTTATCACAAAAGACTTGAACAAATTGCGAATTTTCTATACATTTTTGCATTTTACAAAAAAATAAGGTTTTTACTTTTGCAAAATTTTATTTCACTGTCTTGTAGCTCTTGTCAATACGCATTTTTTGAGACCTCGACCATTCACGTAGCCCTAAAACTCACGAAGCCCTAGCCAAATCTCACTATTTCATAAAATGAGGGTCTTTATCCGGAGCCAATGAAAAAGCAAATTCAATGCTAAAAGTTAGACTATTCTGTCTTAAAACTTTTTCCACAAAGCATTCCACGATAAACTAGATATTTATCAAAATTAAATCCTTATTTTCTTTCTTTCCAGTCCGGTAAATACGGCGAGGGCTACATCGGGTCATCGCGGGGAGTGGCGGTGCACGTGCGAGCGAAAGGCGCGGGCGGAGACAGGGACCACACTGGCTGCACTTGGCCACTGCTGTCAGCAGCCGCGCCCAACGAACCTCTGCCCACGGAGCCCTGGGTCGCGGTCATTAGGAGGGGCAACTGCAATTTTGAAATCAAGGTGAGCCAAATATTCATACTAATATTATTAATGCGAAAGTAACTCTGTCCGTCTGTTACCTTTTCATGTCTCAATGGCTTAATACACAGCACAGGTAAACCATTACCTGAGTTAGGGCATAGAATACTTTTTATCTCGGAAGTACCGAATTCGGGTGGGATTTCCCGTGGTATTATTTCCGACCTTCACGCGAGGGAATCCGCTGGCAAAAGCAAGCATTTTTTGCGACATCGGTGATCAAAGAAAAAGAAGTTGCTGTTGATGTCTATCTTTGGTTTTAGCATCAAGTCAGGTAGTGTCCAAGATAGTAGTAGCAGCAGTTCTTAATTTTTTGAAGGAACTGATCGGGAAGTACTTGGTATTGTTGATCGACACACGAGAATCATTTTGGCTCTCTCTGGGCAGGCAACTTGGGTAACGGATCTGCCTCTCGTATTGCAGATGTCTTGCTTGACACCCAATAACACCCAACAAAACCTGAGATTTAATAAAGTGATGATTTTCGCTAGAATTGAAATGATGACACGTAGAGACAAGGGTAGAATAAGAACTTCACGATCAAACCTTTTTTTACTGCCATGGTAAATTGCCTGCCTTTCAATACCCATATTTCGAATGTAAATATGACAGGTTCATTAAAGTGTAAGAACATTGCAATAATCAGTTTTTAGTTCTAAGCTGCTAACAAAGCCGGTGGCTTCAGTCATGCTAATGCAATTAGATGCGATGCTCGTTAGCAAAGTTCTTGTACCCAAGGCACATGCATAGGCATTTATATGCAGTATTTTATACGCATATTTGTTGCAAATATCACGAATGTTCTTAATGCAGTTAGAGGGTTAGATGTGTAAAAATCGACATCTCTCACCATGTTCCAAAGTTGGTAAGGAGGGGTACGCCTAAGGTTCGAGGAGTCTTCGGAAGTGTCGATAATTATAAATACCAAAGGCTGATGTAACTGAAAAATAAGTGAAGATCAAAACTACGTCCACGACCGGCGACGCTACTCAATAGTAATGTGTTACAAACTCAAATCACCAATTAGTAGAATATCACAGCACTAGTACACGACGCAATCAATTACAAACTATACTACATACGGACTTATGTTAATATTTAAATAACGCGTTTCGCGTCGTGTACCGACTTAGCTGGTCGTGCAAATGTGTGCGACAAGTACGCTCCTACTTAGACACACACATGAACACTCTCTCGTCACTGACTACAGTAAAGTCAATAATAGACCAAGTGTATGTAATATTATACACCAGTCTAGACTAAAGGCAAAAGGCCCTTACAAGACACAGAAGTTATAATGAACTTGTCACCAGCATGTACCGACCCAACTCAACTAAAATAAATACTCTAGTGAAATGGGGGCATAATAATATACTTTGATCTTACATAGGGATATATGTCGTTATACAGTCTTATTCTTACATAGAACGGTAATAAGAAAAGATCTTATCCTCGCTATTCGAAAATTGGTAATTGTTGTAATCTTGAAAATATTTAAAATACTTCGTCGGTCATAGAATCCCCATTTATTTCAAACCACCAGGGGTTGTATTTATCAGGAACATTATATTTCAAATTTAAAGTTTCTGCTCTCAAGCCGATTCATACTATGTGATAAGTGTATGTGTTATGTAAGTTATACTTATTGTATATACAGCGTGGCGGTACAATGGTGACATTAATTTAACACACATATACGTTTTCACATTTTCGTTTCATGAAGAAATTATGTTTCCATTAAACGTTATTATTTGCGGATTTATTTAAAGTTTTCTAAAATAGCATTTTGGAGCAACCTGTACTTAAAGAACTGTCGCGCAGCGGTCATTTGCCGGGTCACGGATCATAACATCGCATCAATGAAATTAAAATAAATAAACAATACTTTAAAGTAACGTGATATCCCTTTGTCGGCGAGCGGGCGGCGCGCGGCGCAGGCGACGCGTGCCCCCCCCCCCCCCCGCCCCGTCGCGTCGCAGCGAAATCCAATTCTTTTTTTTGCATTTCTAGTGCTAGCCTAACTCGTGCCCTTGACACACTTCTTCACAGTAGTGCACATAATTACGTCGACTAATTTTGTGAATGTTTCCGCGAAAAAGACGCTTACCTATTGTTTTATTTATTTATTTTTGTGTAATGAACTAATGAGTAATTAGATTATGGTACTGCGATAAAGACGCTTTGTTTTGTTTTCGTTTTCTAATTTAGTAGGTACGTTGACATCTCTTGCGATACGGGCGCTTTTATTTGTGTTATTAGTGCTTGTGTAAACTTGTGATCGTGATGGCAAATACACATCCGAACTACACATCAGCTGAATATGCAGACATGATCCTAATTTACGGAGAATGTCGTGAAAATGCCGCTCTTGCCATAAGGACATATCGCGAGAGATATGGCGGTTCAAGACAATGCCCTACTAATCCTCGCACTATTGTAGGAGCTCTTCAGCGCATCCGCGAAAACCAGCCAGTGGATCCTAGGTCTCAACGCCCTGATCGACCACCTACACGACAAAACCCAATCCAGTTAACTGAAAATGTGCTACAATATTTCCAAAACCAACCCAAAACTAGCCTCCGCCAGAGCGCTAGGCATTTTCAAGTTCATCACAGTACCGTCCATACGATATTAAAGCGCGAAAAGTGGCAGCGCGTGAAGCGACGCGTTGCCGCTCCGAGATAACGTAAGCCAGCGTAACGTAGTAAGTAATTTCATGAATGATTTTTTGCAAGGGTGATCCCAATTTTAGTTACATTTTTATCATTTAGTTTGTTTGAAAAAATTTTTTTTTCAATTTACGAGTTATTTTAACCTACTAAAATTAATATGATTAAAGGGCACTAGCCCTACACGTGTGTTAAATTAATGTCACCATTGTAGCGCCACGCTGTATGTAAATGGTACACCACAGACTACCTGCAGCATTGTCTCTCCTTTCTCCCTTAAGGTGTATAGATGGCTCACTGACCTTGTGCATGTGGGCGGAGCTAAACGCCCTACTCCCGAATACGTAAAAATGTGTACGGTGGCGCGCTACACTAAAACTATGGTCAAAGAATATGAAGAGGCGCAGACATGCCGCACGTAGGCCGCCATTTTTGCCTACGATTCCAGAAGGGAATGGCGGATGCAAGGCTGATATATTTTGTACCCGCGACTTCGTCCGTGTGGAATTTAACAAAAAAGTTATTGTTGAGTTCGCAGAGTTTACGATAACTTATTAAGGCGCTGTACTTAGTCAAAATAGGCTTCGCAAAACAATATTTTAGCCAAATGTATAATTTTAGAACAGCAAAAAAAATATGTTAATCTTGATCATATTTATGAGTGGACCATTGTGTTCAAAACACGTTTTCGGTAAATTTTCTCGATAGAAAAAAATCATAAAATAATCATTAAAATTGAAATCGTTGCAATTGTAACTGTGTTATTTATAAACAAATCTTGATAAAATTAATAACAGTGATGTAATGTATAATAATAAAGGGAACTGTTGTTTTTATTTATCGATTGAAATAAGATATTTGTAAGGATTAATTGTATTTAATGATAAATAACTCTAACAAGTCGGACGAAACGTCGCGCCATCGCGGCGTCTTTTTAGCTTCTCTTTCATTTCTACGCGGAGCGACAGTGACTCAGTGACCCATAGAGTATAAGTAACTAAACAGCAGTGACTACACATGGATCGTACTTGCAAAATCGCGTACCACGGCTTACAAGTACGACTTCTTTAAGAAATCACGTCCTAAAACTAGATCTCGGGATACTTTCAAGTATTTTCTACCTGCATAGGAAATTGAACCTTAACTGTATACAAATAAGGAGCAAAATCGCTTTTACAAATAAATACGTACTTATGGAGTATAGACGATTAAAGTTTCTACTACTATTCCAACCAAGAGCCCTGTTGGAAGAAAAAAAACTTGCATAGGAAATTGAACTCTGAATTCTTACTTATGGAGCACAATCGCGTTTAGGCATGGGTCGTACTTGCAAAATCGAGTACCAGAGCTACAAAGTACGTCCACCTTAAAAAACCATAGCTCGAGATACTTTCAAGTATTTTCTATCTGCATCGAAAATTGATCCATGACTTCATACAAATAAGAAATACAATCGCGTATTCATAGCCCTGTTGGAAGTAAAAAAACTTGCATAGGAAATTGACCCGTTACCTTCTATGAATAAGGAGCATAATCGCGTTTACAATTAATATTTTCACAAACCATTAAAGTAAAAATACTTTCATACGAAATTGTTCCGTAGACTCTAATTGATAAGGAGCATGATCGCATTTGCGAAAACAGACGCGGTTGGGTACCTATGTAGTTGAGCGAGTAGACGTATAAAATATGTACTTTGAAGTCTTGCAATTAGTTCGGGTCGGTACCTAGTTACGTACTTTGGTATCTGTTTGTTGATGAAAGCTGTTATTTTATTTTATGATTAGTTTTTTCTAAGTTATGTTGTTGGTGTAAATGTTTGTACTGTTTCGGTTCTACTCATAAGTTGTATAAATAAGCAATCAGTGTATAAAAAATGGTCAACAAGAAAATAAACGGCAGGCAATAAAGAGATCTTATTCGACGAAACAAATTGTAAAGTAAGTACCTACCTACTTTTTTGTACACACCATATTTTGTTTGTATAGATTATCTATAGACGCGTAATTTCGACGTGTATTATAACAGCTCGATTGGTCTAGTGGTCTCGTGCGCCACTTTAGTTTTCTGCACTAACGCTCGGGTTCAAATCCAACCTTTTCCATAATAAACTTTTTGTTGATTTTCTTTTTTGATATAAATGTTTTTTTATTATTTTACTTTTTGCCGATTTTCTTGTTTGAAAATTTTCAGACTACATTATTATTGCTTACACTCTTTTGTAACACACTGTAGGTATATTATTTTTCTTCCGAATCAAGCTTGGTGGACGTTTTTATTATATTACTCTAGATTCTGAAGAAAAATAACTATAGGAATAAAAATGATTGTTTTTATTAAAATAACAATTACTTATTGAATTATTTTAAAAATAAGAAAATGCACATTATAATTAAAAAATAACAAAACAAAAGATAAGCACATTATAATTAAAAAATAACAAAACAAAAGATAAGCACATTATAATAATTAAAAAATAACAAAACAAAAGATATGCGTCCACTGAGATTCGAACCTGGTGATTACGCAGTGAGAATCCGGACAGTAGAGCGCGGAGGCAATCGTACGTCTTATTCGAGTCGCGAAATTACGCTTCTAAATATAATGGAAGTCGCTCATCGACGATTCTCGCGCGGTGCACCCCGCCGTAGGTGGGGACTATTCGTATCCCACTTCATCTGCTTCACCCCCTCAAATACATAAAAGTCGTCTATTCACCGCCACGTAAAGAAATACCTATGCTAATTTTAATGAAATTCTTCTAATATTTCTCCATTTAGTTCTTTTTGATCGTTTTTGCATTTTTAGTTTATTATTTATTTTTAGTTTTTCGTATTAGCCTTTTTATATACAATATTTGGTGAACGATTTCCTTGGGCCAAAACAAAAACACTATATTATTTTATTATTTATTCAATCAATTAGGCCAGGATCTTCGAGCGTAGTAGGCATTTAGCGTTACCTCCGTCCTCGCGTGGCAAATGCCGCGAAAGCGCAGTTCGAATGAACTCGCTGACCCCTGTCACGGTTATTTTTATAAGTAATAGTATTGTGAATCGGCCCTATTCTTGAAATATAGGGCTGCTCGTCTACAGTATTTTAATTTCATCATCCTACTTTAGTTTCTTTCTAGTTTTGTGATTGTAAATATTATATTTTTAACCGACTTCAAAAAAGGCGGAGGTTCTCAATTCGGATATTTCTATTTTTTTTTTATGTATGTTAGGGGGGGCATAACTCCATCGTAAATAGACAGATCTGCAATTTTTTTTTTGAAGTGAAAACTTCTTTAGCATCGTTGTGATGTGATTTGAAAATTTTATGAAACTAAAAAGCAACAGTAAAAAGAGACATGAGATTTAACGTGGGAGAAAATGAGATAGGAAGCATTATACAGTGTTTTTGTTTTTTATTATTACAAATGACATCACATTTAATCCTATGCTACTAATTTGTGGGGTTTATTCCCGGTCGTCCCCACCTTGTCGTCCCCAGTGGGAACGAATGGGAAAAAAAAGTTTCGTTCGTCCCCAGTGGGGACGATTGGAAATTTTTATTTCCCACTCGTTCCGTAATAGACCGAGAGTCAAAATGCAGTAATGGAGATTTCAATAACAGATTTCACGGATTGTTAAAATGTTTCAATTACGTCTTTCTGAGCAAGAGTGAACAACGTTTTTGATTAAAAATATTTTAAAAAGACTGAATCACAGGTAATCAACGTATTTACAATAATTCTCTCAAAATTATGCATCACAGATAATCAACTTAATAAACAAATGCGTACAGTTTTAAGGTGCGCATCACAGATAATCAACTTATTTACATAAATTCTAACAGTTTTAATGTGCGTATCTCAGATAATCAACTTATTTACATAAATTCTTACAGTTTTAAGGTGCGTATCACAGTTAATCATTTATTTACAATTATTATTATTAAGTTCTTATTAAATAAGAATTGCATTACGCTGATAGTCTACTTATATCAATAATAAGCATGTAAATTAGTAAGTACAAATAAAGTTTCTATAAAAGATTTTGAAATTTCGAATTTATACAAGATTCGCAAAATGAATTAATAAAAGGTGTCGGGCATTTTCTTGAAATGGTACGGTTTTAACTTGTTTAGTTATGTAGCTGAGACCTTTTAAATGTCTGTTTTTTTAATCATTCAAATGTGATAACTTTGTGATTAGCCGAGATTTTTATACAGAACTGATTAGAAATTTCAAAATCTTTTATAGAAACTTTACTTGTACTAATTTACATGCTTAGTGTTGATAATTATAAGTAGACTATCAGCGTAATGCAATTCATATTCAATAAGAAAAAAAAATAAGAACTTAATAATAATAATTGTAAATAAATGATCATCTGTGATACGCACCTGAAAACTGTAAGAATTTATGTAAATAAGTTGATTATCTGTGATTCAGTCTTTTTAAATTATTTTTAATCAAAAACGTTGTTCACTCTTGCTCAGAAAGACGTAATTAAAACAACACCATGACTTAGACAATGATTTAGACAATCCGTGAAATCTGTTATTGAAATCCCCATTACTGCATTTTGACTCTCGGTCTATAACGGAACGAGTGGGAAATAAAAAGTTCCAATCGTCCCCACTGGGGACGAACGAAACTTTTTTTCCCATTCGTTCCCACTGGGGACGACAAGGTGGGGACGACCGGGAATAAACCATTTGTGGTGATGATGATGATGAGGATGATGGTGATGGCGATGGCGATGGTGATGGCGATGGTGATGGTGATGGCGATGATGATGATGGCGATGGTGATGGCGACGGTGGTGGTGATGGTGATGGCGATGGTGATGACGATGATGATGGTGATGCGATGGTGATGGTGATGGCGATGGTGATGGTGATGGCGATGGTGATGTTGATGATGGTGATGGCGATGGTGATGGCAATGGTGGTGGCGATGGTGATGGCGATGATGATGATGGTGATACGATGTTGATGGCGATGGTGATGGCGATGATGATGGCGATGTTGATGATGGTGATGGCGATGGTGATGGCGATGGCGATGGTGATGGCGATGGTGATGGCGATGGTGATGGCGATGGTGATGGTGATGGTGATGGCGATGGCGATGGTGATGGTGATGGTGAAGGATGGATGGATGGATGGATGGATGGATGGATGGATGGATGGATGGATGTTCTTTAGCATCGTTGTGATTTGAAAGTTTATGAAACGAAAAAGCGACAGTAAAAAGAGACATGAATTCATAAGATTTAACGTGGGAGAAAATGAGATAGGAAGCATTATACAGTGTTTTTGAAGGTTTCATTTCTACCACGTGTGAATTGCACACATGCTGTTTTTTTATTTTTGTAAAGATCTGATGATGACTTTCAGAGACAAACAACGGAACTCTTCAATAAATGCCAGCAAATCAACCGCGATTGCTGCTATAGCATATGTAATCGCAATCACACAACATAACATCACGCCTGTACCCTTCAAAGGGTAAAGCAGATGTGTTCAATAGCTTTGTTACTGATATTCACATAGCAAGTAGTGACATATGAATTTGTTTGGGGTAGGTAAGTACAACTAAAAAGTGAAAAATAAAAACTTTTTTACAAAAAAAAAACCGACTTCCAAAAAAAAAAAACACTACAAAGTGAAAAATAACTTTAGTTTCGAAAGTCGGTGTCAAAAAATGAAAATATATTCTTCACGTTGTAGTGTTTTTTTTTTGAGTCGGTTGTTTTTTTTGTAAAACACTTTTTTTGGTTGCTTGAATTCGTCAATAAGTTTTTTTAATTAAATCTACTAATCAAAAACACCACAATACGTATTTTTATTGAACTCTTCCTATTTCATTCACAACGAATTTCATATTTTTAAATAAAAAAACAGTAAGTGTGCAATTCACACGTGGTAGAAGTGAAACCTTCAAAAACACTGTATAATGCTTCCTATCTCATTTTCTCCCACGTTAAATCTTATGAATTTACATGTCTCTTTTTACTGTCGCTTTTTCGTTTCATAAACTTTCAAATCACAACGATGCTAAAGAACATCCATCCATCCATCCATCCATCCATCACCATCACCATCGCCATCGCCATCGCTATCACCATCGCCATCGCCATCACCATCGCCATCTCCAAAACCATCATCATCATCGCCATCGCCATCACCATCGCCATCACCATCGCCATAACCATCGCCATCACCATCGCCATCACCATCATCATCATCGCCATCACCATCGCAATCACCATCGCCATAACCATCGCCATCGCCATCACCATCATCATCATCGCCATCACCATCGCTATCACTAATCACCATCGCCATCACCATCGCCATCATCATCGCCATCACCATCACCATCGCCATCACCATCGTCAACGCCATCGCCAACACCATCACCATCATCATCACAAATTAGTAGCATAGGTTTAAATGTGATGTCATTTGTAGTAATAAAAAACAAAAACACTGTATAATGCTTCCTATCTCATTTTCTCCCACGTTAAATCTTATGTCTCTTTTTACTGTAGCTTTTTCTACTGTAGCTTTTTCGTTTCATAAAATTTTCAAATCACAATAATGCTAAAGAAGTTTTCACTTCGAAAAAATATAATATTTTACCTATACAATCACAAAACTAGAAACACAAACTCAAAAACTCAAATTTTGCAATTGAATATAAACCTTATTCCGTTGTAGTAAAGTTGAAAATCTATTACAGATATTACGATAATTGTAAATTTATGGTACCGACCTGCTACTGCTAGTACTGTGACGAAAGCAAGAGAACCTATACAACTACAATATTATTCTGTCGCGTCGTCTTATAAGTGGGTAGTTATAAATACGTAGAAAAATAATAATCAAAATTACCTTATTTTTTTTTAAGCTTTGCAGTTCAATGCTGAACTTTTTTTTTTCTTTCTTCTGTTTTTATTCCCCATAATTTAATCTTAATTATCACTATATTATAACAAACTAATATTTAGTTTAATTATTAATACTAGAACCTAAACAATATTTACAGACTGAATTTTGAAACTAATACACAAACACGGAAATTAACTAACAATATTATAACGTATATTTCGATCGATTAGCGGGAACGCGGCGAGCCAGCAAAAGCGACACAGGTCCTACCTCGGTAACGCCCGGCGGGCTACTGAAGTGAAGCGCGCAGGCCGCCTTTTTAGATTATATCTTGTTAAAACAATAAAAATCAGTTTTGAGAAAAATTAACCGTAGAATGTTCTACTATACATCATTGCCTATTTTTTCATATATTTTTTGCGAGTAAAAGTTAAGTCTACTTCAAATGCGACTTGAAAAACGATTAAAAACTTCGCTGTTTTCGATTTGTTTGCGATTTTTTATGATCGAGTGAAGTTGTAAATATCGTGTTTTGAACCATAGAATAATCAAGAATGTTAGTTAAACTATGCCATATATTTTTTTCAGATTAAAACAAAGAATATTTGATTGTTTAATGTTGAATCAAAAATAGGTCGATTCCGAGATTTCCGAGAGTCCTGGCCTTAAGGAATCTTCACGTATAGGATCCACTTAAAAAAAAAAAAAAACTATACTCCGTTTCTTTATTATGATTTATTTACATTTGGTTAAGTACCTAAATAAACGTAGTATACAACCTCCCTATTTGAATCGGATATTATTCAATATTTCATTTCATAGGTTTTAATTTTTTTTCGTGGGAACCTAGTTTCTTTTTTTTTCTAAAATAAAAGTACCTAGCCTAAGTTACTCCTTATTCACCTATCTGCTAGTGAAAGTCCCAGTCACAGAAATAAATCCGCACAAGAATATGAGAAGGTAGTGATCAATAAACTCAGTAATGCAAATACTCATAGATTGACAACTAAGAACGCTAATTTTTTATAAATTAAGGTGTTTGAAAACATTTTTTTTTAATTGTGGGTAAGTAGTTATTTTCTAAACAGTCAAAATAAAATGGCCTGAAGCGGTTGTTTTAATATTACAAACAGACACTCCAATTTTATTTATTTGTATAGATACTTAGATAGATACTTATTAGTCCACTCAACGAATAACCCAAAAAGAGGTGTAGACTGTGCGTGAGCTGGGCCCTGAGCGATTTCTTCAGAAAGTTGCTCTGAGTGCTTAGGGAGTAAACATACTAAAAGTCCCCGCGTCTAGGAGGTGAGCCGGAGTGGGGGGTATAAAAATTCCCACTTTTGAGTTTTTCGCTAATATCTATAAAACGGTGCGTCGTCGTAGAGAAAACGTATTTTTCTTGACTTGCTTTGCTTTGCCATTTTTATTTGTTTACAAATTTGAAATTATCTTATATTTACAAAATAAACAATATAAACAAAAACTGTATTTAGAAATGGCACCACTAATAAAGCGTCCACGCGGACAATAGAAATGGGCCCTCTGCAGCGAGCTTATCTATAAACGCATACTGATACAATTCGTTCATAAATATTTGCACTAACACAGCCAAACGCGCGTAGTCGATCGATAGCCGGGCGGAGCAGCGAGCGACACAGCCACCCCGTCTCAGTGCTAACCAGTGTTGCCAACAGATAAACTAGCTCTCCACCAGATTCAACTTCGAAAACCACCAGAAAACCACTAACAAAAATCGACCCTACTCCAAAAATCGCTAAAATTTCCACTAAACTTATTTATTAGTAAAAAATGTTCTTTAATATTACGTAATAATATATTTAAAATCAGTAAATCAATATACAATATTATTAGTAAATGAACAAGTCAAAATGAGGAACATAAAAATCTTAATAGGTCAACTTGAAAGATAGGATAGCTCACATCTACATTTATAATCGTTTACAACAATATCATATGACAAAAACGTTAGCCACAGCAACGCGTGGCCGGGTCAGTTAGTTATTTAATAAAAACAACAACTATAAAAAAGTGATAATCTAAAATTCGTCTTCTTCAGATGAATTTTTGTCTGCATCATCGTCGGTTTCACACTTATATGATTCTTTGGTACTGATTTGTTTTATAACTTTTATTGGAATTTATCTACACAGTAAAAGTAAATACTCCTGAAAATTAAATGAAATAAAAATTATACATTTCGTAACATTTTAATGGTTTAGTGGTTGAGTGATAGCATTTTCAGTAATTGAAACTGAATTCTACTAAACCACTAAGAAAAACCACCAGCCACTAAAAGCAATATTTCGCCACTAAAAGGGGGGTCGAAACCACCAGTTTTAGTGGAAAATCCACTAAGTTGGTAACACTGGTGCTAACGCACGACTGCCGCCCGCGCCCGCGCAGAGCACCTCTGAACCTATATCTCAAAATGGGGCATTGTCTTTGCAACTGTTGATTGATTTAAAAACGCTATTTCAAATATGTAGTACTTCTAACCATCAATTTTTCAGTGTAAAAATATTTCCAAACATCAAAGCCGTTTAGAAGTTATAAGGAAATATTAGCCAAAATAGCGTTTTGGTAAATATTTTTTTAAGGCAAAAGTATTAGCCTTATGAAAAAACCCTGTTTCAAAAATGCTGTACATGAATCTATAGCAAACATATATTTTTTACAGACCTTCTAACCAAACCGTTAATGAGTTATAAGCTTCATAAAGTGACCGAGTTACGGTACTAAACGAGAGTAAGGCCCTTAATCCATCCAAAGGTTGTCTTTAAAAGATCGCTTTTAGCGATAAGACCGCCCATTGTATCACCCTACCCTATGTAAAACTTCTACATCTACATCTGTAATATATATTGTGTAGATAATAAAGAGTATTCTATTCTTTTTTTATGTGTCCCTTACAGTTGTACCTCTGAGGTTCTGATGTGTATCATGTTCATCTTTAATCTCGTTGTTATAAGGTTGCTGTCAGAAGTTAAATAACTGACAAAGGACTGTAGTAATGTATAGATAGAATTAGTTAAATTTCAGACAGTCATAACCGTCGTTTTGTTCATGAGGCGATGCAATGTATTGATACTTATTCTGGAATTAATGGTGAGACGCTGTAGACTAATCCATAATACGCTGCTCACTTTATGTAGTGAAGCTTCCACCCTACATTATAAATTACCTCATTTTTCATACTAAATCCTTTCAGCCGTTCCAAGTGACGAGACAAACATTTGCTTATACTTTGTGATATAATATTGAGTCTTACTCACAGCCACCTATAGATCTTATCTCGATTATGGCTGGGTATATCCCCTCTGACAGTTCATTGTGTTCTTACTCGCATTTAATTTGGGTTCGGCGCAGCATGACTCCTTCCATACGTCTCTATCAGTTGCCGTCTAAGTATTCATTCCTTTTCTTATTTCTAGCTATACCATCGTTTACATATTCCTTCTATCGTTTCTATGGTCACCCCAGCCATCCACATTCATTTTAAAATCGTTTTGTTGGTCTCCTACTTAAGCTATGGTTTCCTAGAAGAGAGTTTCCGTCACATTTATAGCGGACGTCATGAAAAGCTGTAATTTCGGCTGTAAGCGGTAAAATAATCGGTTGTCATGGTATTGGCATGTGATGCGAAGGAGTGAGGAAAAGGTCGTGAGGGTATTTTGTGTATGAATGCGGATGGCTATAAGAGTAAAGCAAGTCCAAAGAAACGATGGATGGACTGTGTGAAAGTTGATATAGTTAGAATGGGGATGACTACCGAGATGACCACTAATAAAGAAGTATGAAAGAAAATAACATGTTGCCCCGACTCCAAATAAATTGTGATAAGAGCAAGAGAATGATTATGATCAGCACCTTATTTTGAAGGATATTTTAATCCATTGCGTGATATGTCCGAAAAATTTGTCTGCTCTACAACCTAAATAACGCAATGAATGTTGTTGAAATGTCAAAATTTCAACAACATTGCGTAACACACAATTAGTAGGAATGGGTTTCCCATTCCTACTAATTGTGTGTTACGCAATCACCTTGCAGTTTTATATTCACCGTATTTGAAACGAAATTATTTTCTCCCCAAACAATAAAAAACAAATGAACTCCTTTATCTTTATCCGAGGATAAACAGCAAGGATTATTTGTCGCACAAGTGTTTAATATAATATTGTACGATAATACCAACGATTGATCACAAGATAACAGCTCAACGGCTGATAGTGAAATAAATAAGACTCAATGATGTGTTGAGTTAGGTACTATTCTGGGTGACTTTGAATTCATTGGCAAACTTTCAGGAGGTGAAAGTACTCATGAATAGAAATAAGCTTATATTATACAGGCTGACTTTGAAACAATTGAAAAACTTTCAGGGGGTTAAAGTACTCTGGAATATTAACAACTTTTACTGTGGGAGCAACTCGAAAAAACGCCAAAATAAAAGCGTATGTGTCATACAATAATGTAAGAAAAGATATAAATTTGATTTTCTATTTCTAAAAGCATTATAGTAATCAGTGTAATTTGCTTAATGTCGTGCGGGGTAATTGCGTAACATATTATCAGTAGCAATGGCTTTCATTTTGACAGTTCAACAATATTGATTGCGTTATTTACGTTTTTGAGCGTACACATTTTTTGAACATACAGTGTGTTAGGTTAAACGAGGGACATATTTTAAGGGAGTGTAGTACTCATGAAAATGAACAACTTTTAATATGGGGCTGACTCAAAAATATGAAAAAAAAAACAGCTGTTCCCTACATTTTGTCCAGTTATGCGAACAGAAAATGTATAGAGAGGCTAGTTTTATTTTCTCGATTTCAGTGTTGGTCTCTTAGTAAAAGTTGTTCATTTTCATGAGTACTACACTCTCTTAAAGTACGTCCCTCGTTTAACCTAACACACTGTATAAAGCAATGGATTAGCAATATCCTTCAAAATGATTCAGATTTATAGTGTGTTATTATTAGGGTGCTGGTTCAATGGGAGCATTTTGCCTGCCGGGTCAGCGGGATTGTCCGAAAGGGTTACCGCTGGCCCGGAACATAAAGGGCTAAGGAAGGAACACGGGTGGGTTTTAGTAAGTAAGAGTCTGACACTCCCTTCCGCTCCACCCAGAGCGGGAGGGGTCATTTGATGATTTCCCATCCTGAAAAAAAAATGGGAGCATTTTTGTATGAAATAGCTGACACATTTTCTATACTCATGTTGTTCTTCCTGTATAACCGTAAACTTTCAATATAACGATATCAGTGTTTTTACAGGATTATTTTGGATAATGACAAAGTAGACCAATAGTTATTATTTCTAGTATTATTAGGTACTTACTATGCAATATTGTTTTTCGCTATGAGAGATATTACATAGCATGTGGTTGGAATTTGGGTGCCCGATTAGAGTTCGAGAGAACATTGTAACTATATATTTTAAAAGAGTATGCATGGAGTTTCTTGCCCGTTCTTCTCCGTAAGAACCTACTACGCTTTGGAATGGATAACTAGCTTCATATTTCTGAATGATCGACTCCTTTGACTCAAAAGTGCCTGTAAATGGTTTAATTGAAATAAATGCTTTGAGTTTGAATTATAAAAGCAGAAAACTCAATGTAAACTTGTAAATAAAATAAAAATAGCTTCATTGATCCTTGATGGTGTATTCCTCATTACTGACGTCACCGAGGACCTTACGTCTTATCTTACTTTCAAAAGACTGTTGTCACCACTTCAGTGATGTTATAATCAATGAAATGGTCACAACAGTCTTTCTGACAACCAGTCTTACCATCGTATCGTGGGTTGTAGAGTTCAGATAGACAGTTCTTCCATGTAAAAATACAGTGTATAAGTATGTACCTGGTGCTTGTTGATAGGTCTACATTGTTCTTCCATTACACTGTAATTTGAAAACATTGTAAAAGCCAATTATTTTTAAAAGAGTAATTCTTTTCATATATGTACCCATGTATGTTTGTGTGAAATAAAATATTTAGAATTTGTTTTCTTTTTTATACTGTGATCAGCTGTATCCGGAGTTGTTAAAATGGCGAGACAGATGATAAATATTTTTGGGTGTGTCATTTCTTAAAAAGAATGTTCATGGATATTTTGCAAGTACCTACTACGCTTTGGAACGAGCTAGGTGCCCGTTCCAAAGCCTTCGTGTTTCTGACTGACTGACTCCTTGACAATTCAAAAGTGCCTGTAATTGGGTTAATTGAAATAAATGCTTTTCCCCTTATTAATAAACGTTGTATAGCAGCTGTATAGTTACACAACACTTTGTCGTCTTCTTTCGAAAGTCAAAGTACTGACGACTGAAAGAGAGAAATCGGTGTGTTGGTTGGTTGGTGATTCCTCTGATATAATACCTACGTTTATTAGTAAGCGGGCTAGAGTTTAAGTTCTTAATGCAATCTAAGTAGATTGCATTAAGAACGTAACGTTACGTGCGTTTTTACACGCTGATGCAAGTGCATCAGCGTGTAAAAACTCACGTACACCTTAGTAAACAGCCTGATGGCGCTCATTTCTAAGATTTACTTCTTACTCGTGAGATTTACCGATAGCTTGCGGTAAAAAAGTTAGAGATACTGAGATGGCTGTGTCGATGGAACTTACAAATTGCAACATGATGCTCTAGTAACATAACGCAGAGGTGTACCTATAAATTTCTACGTCGTCGGGGGAGTCCAAAATCATATAGGTACTGAATTCATGGTGACAGGTTTCGCGACGATTTCCCTACCAGCCTGTATAATAAATACGTTTAGAACATAGGCGGGGTTTACATTTAGAATGTCTTTACGTATGATGCAAATAAAACAAAGTGACTACTTATTACCGAAGTAACTATTAATACTATAAACCTAGATATTACATATTATATGCAAGACCGGTCTAGTAGCAATATAATAATATTTATACGTCCTGGTTATCACTAGTGAAGTGAAAGTTTGTAGGAAATGCAAAGTGGTCGGACCAGTGAGCCGCCCGCGCTATGACGCCAAGATGCAACCACATTATACGGTGGATAAATGTCAGAATATTATGTAGTCTTCGTTTGCCTTTTTTTGTGCAACTAAAGTCACAAGATATCCCAAGAGCTGTAAAATGTGGGCTTAGCAAACTATACTGGGTTGATTTTCGAGAAAATAAATTAAATATGCAGTTATTTTTCGTTAATTAGCACGTCCATGCGCGTATTTTTATTATATATGACGTTATTTTTTTAAAATTATGTTTCTCTTGTAACAATAATTTTAGGAGTAGTTTATTTGTACTACTTGAGGCTCCTTCAAACAGGAGCGACACGACACGCGACACAAAGGCACCGCAAGTCGCGCAACGAGCGGTGCCTTTGTGTCGCGCGCGATTATATCGCGCCTGTTTGTAGGAGCCTTTATATTAATATAAGGAAATGTAAGAACACTATTTAGTTAATAAACGATTTAATATTATTATTTTTCCTGCTCTATTTTTAGAAATTGCAATAAAACAAAAGTAAATTACTTATTAATTTCCTTGTCTTTCAGGTGCAGAATGCGCGGCGGGCGAACGCGACCGCGGTGCTTATATACAACGATCGCGATACCACTCTATTGGAGAAGATGAAGTTATCTACTGACAATGGACGTAAGGAAAATTCATTTTAATTGAATAAAACCAATAGGTAGCATAGAACACCGAAATTATTACAATATTCTTCTCGCGTACCGGTACAACTTTATGCGAGTTTTTAGGCCCTTTGGACGCACACGTTTTTCTTGTCGTGAAAAACTACGGTTTATTCGCCGTGTGTAGGCACGGTCGTCAGTGTTGCGTGGATTACTGTGGAAGCTGGTTGACGGACACTTCTTTTCTACGGCGCGGTTTCTATACGCCGCGCCGTACCGTAAAAAACCGTGCCGTGTACAAAGGGCCAATGTCGCGACAAAATATTATCGCGTCGAACATATTATACAGGCTATTTTAATGCACTGTGCATTGCACGTAATGTCGGCATTACGTGCAATGCACAGTATGTATTTTGCATCATTGCATCGCGATCGGTGCAATGATGCAAAATACTTTTTTTTACAGTGTATATTTCTGATCCCATTGCGTCAAAATCTGTCGTCAAAGACGATATTAAGACATTCATACTTAGCAACTACAGTGAATGCATTTAACGTCCACAAAGGAAACTTCCCGGAAGGGAGAATTATCAAGAATTCAACGATAACTTTGAAGGAGTTCAAGAATTCATAATAAAATTCTTAGCAAACAATAAACACTTCAGAATACGACTCGATAAGTATAATGTATTAATTAATAATCCTTGCGTTATCTTGCACAATGCAAATGACAATGCGGAAGACACGTACAGTACGACCGACGTATCTTGGCAGGTGGGGAAATCAATCAATCTGCCATTTTACTTGGTTCTTTTTGTAGCATGGTTTAAAAGACATCATCGTTTGCCTAGTATTTTCTTTACTATGTTAGGGTCGGCTTCCAGTCTAACCGGATGCAGCTAAATACTAGTATACCACATGGAACGACTGCCTATGTGACCTCCACAACGAATTAACTGGGTAATACGTTACCCTTTGGTAAGACTGGTTGTCAGACTTTTGGACTTTTGACCGACGACTAATAACGGGCATGTTCTCGTACCAATGTAGTGATTTTTTTCAATTTAGTGGTACTTTCTGAGTTTATTTTGGACATTACTGACATCGCTAAAGGAAAACATCATTAGGGCGCGTTCACACGAACGCGATTTAGCGCGCGCGTCGCGTACGCATCGCTCCCTTAAAAGAGAAGCATTTAATTCTGATGTTTTTAGAGTTAAAATCACGCTTGTGTGTACGCGCCCTTAGGGTTGAAACATGGAACTAAATTGAATCGCATTTAACTGTCTTTTTTATTTTACATTATATTCCTACAATTTTATTCTAATTTCAACTCTTTATTAGTGATTGTAATGGCAATCATAATCATTTGGTTTTAATAGGTTTTTAATTGGTTTATATTTTGTGAATGTGAGAACGTTTGAGACCTTGTAGACTGTAGATTTGCAGACCATTTTCCACTTTATTAAGTACCTGGTACTTGACAGGCCAACACTGTCTTCCCATATTAACACTGTACTTTGAAAACATTGTAAAAGCCAACCGGCTCTTCTTCATAGGAAACGACCAATTGGAACCGTGCACCTAGCTTCTGTTATTTCATAAGTCCCCATGTAGGTTTATGTGAAATATTTTGAATTTTTTATGTTTTCAAGCAAGCAACTCGGTCCTAAAGCAATTAATATATACTGGACAGTTCTGGACACACTGTATGATAAATCGTTATCGTAACTTTCGTAGGATCAGTACATTTCTCAAGGAGAACGTGGTCGGTACAGGCGAATATTGCCGGCTTATGTTATTTATTGCACAGTACAATAACGCTTGCATGTCATAAATCGGCTATCCTTTCACGTTGCCTTCCTTGTGTGACGACAGCGGTATTAAATCTGTTGAGGTTGTCTGCGAAGATGTTTATGGTGACTTTTGTGGTAATTACAATGTATTGCAAGTGGTCATACTCTTTTGAATTAAGGCTCCTGCAAACAGGAGCGACGCGCGACGCGAATCGCGCGCGACACAAAGGCACCGCTCGTTGCGCGACTGGCGGTGCCTTTGTGTCGCGTGTCGCGTCGCGCCTGTGTGTACGAGCCTTTAGCTCAGGTTCGCACGGGCGTATTCTTTCCGCGGCGATTTTTTTTCGCGCACTGTATTTTCAACGCCTTGCTTAGCGTCGAGAGTTAAAAATCCAACAGTATGTTTTTGACGTAACAACGTCTAATAAATCGATGAAGCTGACTGCACACACGAAAAAAACATGACTCATGTAGCGTTACCTCGCGGCTTTGCTCTGCTGTAGCGTTGTACGCCATGGCGGCTTGAAGTGCAAGCGAGAGCGCGGAACGAGCGATGAGAGACAGATGATGTCGAACGCTGCCGAATCGGCCTCCGCGTTCGGCAATTTCATTAATGTTTTGTTATGACGTTGTCACGTTAAACTATCGTCCGTAAACCGACTTTACAGACAACCGATTTTGACGTGACAACGTCTAATAAATCGATGAAGCTGGCTGTACACACGAAAAAACATTACTCATGTAGCGTTACCTCGCGGCCTTGCTCTGTAGCGTTGCTGCCGCGCACGCTGCCGAATCGGCCTCCGCGTTCGGCAATTTCATTAATGTTTTGTTATGACGTTGTCACGTTAAACTATCGTCCGTAAACCGACTTTACAGACAACCGATTTTTTTTGAAGCGCTGGGATGCGTTCCTGTTGTATTCTCAATGCTCGGCTCAACGCAGACAGTTGAAAATCCAGTGTGCGATAAAATCCCGCCGCGATATTTTTACGTCCGTACGAACGTGGGTTAAAGGCTCCTACAAACAGGCGCGACACGCGATATAATCGCGCGCGACACAAAGGCACCGCTCGTTGCGCGACTTTCGGTGCCTTTGTGTCACGTGTCGTGTCGCGCCTGTTTGAAGGAGCCTTAAAACAATCATACGCTGATCAATCTCCAGCCTTTGATGGAGTACCTACCTACGTGACATTGGAAAACTTCTGTTGACTCTTCCACTAAAGCCATTAAAACGGTTGCCATTAAACGATTCATTAGCCATTGAAATTGAACTGTTAAATATTATAGGTTTGTTTATTTTTTTAATGTTTTGTTTATGTTCGCCTCCTGGCTTTTTTTCTACACTAGAGAACTCGAGGGATTTTCGCACCTCTTAACGTTGCCCTTTATATTTTTTTGGGTACTAGCCGTAAATCTAAAAACAAACTTCTTTTGCCTTTTAATAACGATCCGTCCATCTTCCCACGCATCTTGTAATTTTTTTAACTATATACGCCTGTAAGAGTTTTTGTGAATTCATCTCTTAGCGCAGAATTGGGTAGAAGTAAAACCAATTGATGCCCACTTGATCAACGTCAACGTAATTGAGAAAGTCTTAATCGAAATTTCTTCCCTTTTACTCCATTTTGTCAACAAGATGGTCTGCGAGGATAAGTAGAACTTTAAATACACCATATCTATACTAATATTACAGCGCTTGTTTGAACGCGCTAGTCTCGTGAATCACTAGACGAATTTGAAAAAAATATTTTTGTATTTGATAGCCCAAATCTTGAAGAAAACTTATAGAGGCTATGGACAAAGTCGCAGACAGAAGCTAGTTTAAAATAATAGATATTTTTTATCTCATTAATTTTGTAACTATTATTAGTGGTCAGTACTATAATTATCATTCCTGCAGCTGTCGCTTGGTGCAATAACTCGTGTAAGTTATTCGCCAGACAACAAGACAATTTTATTGAAGCTCTCGCCCTTTGTGTGAAATTGATTCAATTGCCACACGTGGCTTTAATAAGTCATCATGAACTATTGAGTCACTTGATCTATCATTGTATTCTGCAGCGTTATTGCGTATCACAATATCAGTAGCAATGGCTTTCATTTTGACAGTTCAACAACATTCATTGCGTTATTTGCGTTGTTGAGCAGACAATTTTTTCGAACATAGCTAGCAATGGATTAGCAATATCTTTCAAAATGATCCAGATTGATAGTTTGTTACGCATTCAGGGTGCTGTTTTGGAAGCAGTCATTTTATTACATACTTTAACAGCTCTAAATTCATAAAAAGGTGAGCTACGGCTAGTCTATTCATCTATAATTTCTACAACTTCCAGCTTCTCTAGATTACCAGTTTCTCCAGTAATGAAAACCTGTATAATTTTTAATTTCATCATTTATAATATCAAAAACATTACGAATACTCAGTCCACTAGTACCTCCTGCTACAGTTATGGCACACAAGGCCGACCGGTCAGTCCCGTCGTATTGTTCACTCGCTCTCCTAATAGGGCAATGAATTACAATCATTATCATATTATTTAAATACCTCTGCTTAGGTACAGATTATAGGAGGTATTGGGAAGGGCTCTAAAGTTATGCAATTTTAGCTTTTAGTCATTCAGATTTAACATCTCTATGCTTTCACCGCTTGAGAACCCTCCCCCTCTTCGTCAGACAAAACATTTGCTCCCCCCCCCCCCCCTCCTTGAGCGAAAACCTAGATTCGCGCCTAGCTATCAAACGCTTCACTAGAGTGAAGGTTCATTTTTGTTTCATTCCACTTTCATACGACACCGACAAAATAACATAGGAATGATATGATTGAAATTGGATCGGTTCACTAATGAATTAATTTTTCACTTGTGATTCGTTTTGTGTCCGGAATTGAAGCGTATGATATGTCAGTTTTCTCTGAAATTCACGCATAAACTCATGCCTGTTAGGTACCTACTCACGGGGCTGCGATCCTTACATACTTTTGGTTCGTCCACGTTCATACATTTTGTCATACACGTGCGCAGTTCAAGACCACCTGACCTTTATGAAGGACTTCAAATGTAATATCAATGTATGTACATATTGTACTGTGTGTACTTTCAGTGTTGGTTCTTGGAATATAAGCAAAGTAATTTGTTGATTCGATTCAAAAGGGAATACTGTAATAAGACAGAAATATGTAAGTAAAAAAAAAGTGAATAAGTGTATTTTTAACTCTACAGAGATTAATAGTAATTTCGAAAGTTGAACTGTTTTCTAATCATATTATAAAGTCGTTTCAAACTGAGTATCCCATCTCGTTGAAATGCACAATTGCTCTTAGAAACGCGTGTTCTTTATGTAGTGCATCCCAAAACTTCATTCTTTCGTGGAATGGATTCCTTCCCTTTGTGAGTTCTGATCCTATGCTGAGGTAGTTCAGCCTTTCTTTGTTTTCAACAGGGTCCCAAGTTATTGGTAACAATGGGTCATCTTCATCTGGTGTGGGGTTTCTGAAAACAAAGTCGAATATTGACTTTTTTTTAAAGTTAGCACCTCTATTGATGATTCCATGATCTCTCTTGAACTTACCCAGTTTTGGCAAAATTGGTCCACATTTTAATTACTCTTTTTCTTGTTTTTACTGAATCTCGACTACCTTTGAATACTTCTGGCATTTTTAAACGAAACAAGAAAGATAGTTCTGCACCATGCCCAGTAGAGTTAAAGAAATTCAGTTTCTTTGGTACTGCCCATTCTCCAGCGTAGTTGAGAATATAGTAATATACTGGACAGCCAGCCGTACAGAGCAGTCTTACTGTTTTATTGACATAATATGTAAAATAGTAATCACTTATGAGTTGTAAGTATTGTGTCCTTGTGTCTGCCCTTAGATGCTCTTCGCCGTCCAAGTAAAATTTCAATAACTGATGACCAATACTCTCTGATGATTTGTCATTCCTTGCTAACTCTCTTGGCACAAGAAGCCTGACATTTTCGTTGTACTTCTCAAAATTAGAATAAAAATTCTCTACAATATGTTGCAACACAGCTCCTTCTATATTATTGCTGCCAATAATACAAGGCACTTTATTAAAATTACCAGATTTAAGCAAGAAAAGTGGACTCCTTGTGAGAAATGCAGCTTGTCCTTCCAGGTCAACTTCAATGCATGGCTTGAAGACAGAATCAATCAAATCCCTGTCGGCTCCTTCACCACTTTCTATCTTAAAGTTTTGAAAAGCTATGGTAATGTCCATCGCAGGAATAGTCCGTAGCTCTTCAACTATTCCTTCTTTACATGTTTTCTCGATGCCGAGTATTTTTGCCAGTTCTATGACGGCTAGTGAAGGATTCTTAGCTAAAGACCAATTATTCAATACACTGGCGCTTTGTATAGTCGCCTTGTGAAACAGTCCGGTCGCCATAGGTGATAACATCATGAAATTGACAATAGATCCACCTGTTGAGCTTCCAAAAATTGTGACATTATTTGGGTCTCCTCCAAAGGCACTTATATTTCTTTTGACCCATTTCAAAGCCATAACTATATCTTTAAGTCCGCAATTTCCTGGTGCTGCATAGTCGTTTATGGAGAGGAAACCAAAAACTCCCATTCTGTAACCGCATCGTACGAATACAATGTTCTGGTCATTGATTAAAGTTGCGTCAAATATGTGATCTATGATGTAAGCGTAGCCGTAACCTCCAATCCAAAACATAACGGGAATGGGTTTATCAGGCTTGATACATGGTGAGGAAAGTTCTATGTATAGACAGTCTTCAGACCCAGATATGACATCACTCACTGAGCGACAAATAGGTAGAGGTGCATCTTGCGTACAGTCTAATACTTCTGTCCATGGCTGAATTGGAGATGGTGGCTGAAAAATAAATTACATTTATATTCATTTACTCCAGAAGAAAGATGACTAGCAAATTAAATATTTTTCGACTTTCGTATAGTTAAGGATTAATTTGACGATGTGGTTTATGTTACAAAGCTGGTCGAGATTATATCAGTAAAACATGACGGTTCAATTTTGTGAAATGTTTAAGTTTTTTATATTATAAAAAAGTGTTTAAGAATTCCTTTTAACTTACCAAGAATCGTAAGTTGCCTACTGGAGGTTTAGCATAAGGTATACTTTTAAACTTGCAACAAGTACCTTCATCAGTTTTTTCTGAATATCCGCAAACGGGACCATCTTTTGTTTCCACTATACATTTTGCATCCTCTGGTATTGCAGCCATTTTTATTGCTTGCCTGAAAGATCATGAAATTAATTAAACAACAAATTAGTCTATGGTAATAAAAATATTACAAAAAAAAAAAAACAAATACTGGCGTTCTATTTTAAAAGTGTAGGTTTTAATTCTGATTGGGTTTCCTGTTAAAAGTTTTGAGGACGAACTTTGACTTTTAATACTTTTTTTTTACGTATTATTGATACGTTCGGTTTATTAAATAATATTACCTACCTACCTATGTAGTTTTGGCAAATGTGACAAAATTAAGTCGATCGGATAAAGAAAACGAACGTAATATTTTATTACAAGCTTTTATTTAACTTGCACTGTTCGTATGTAAGTATCTAAGTTGTCCGTCAAAATTTTCAAACCATTTTTCGACAATTTGTTGGTATCCGATTGATCTGAAATTTTGCATACACCTTTAGTTCTGGTAACAATACAGTGTGCAATACTCAATATTGTAATAATTACAATATGGCCGCCGCTCCAAGATGGCGGATTACATATATTTTCTCAACCCCCTTAATATGGATATCAAATGAAAGGGCTCGAAGAGTAGAAAACGATAAAGTTAATAACATCACACTTAATTCAATATGGCCGCCGCTCTAAAATGGTGGATTGAATTTTTTCAACCCCTTTAATAATGGTATCAGATAAAAGGGCTTGACAAGTAGAAAACGATAAATTTAGTAACATCACACTAAATTCAATATGGCGCCGCTTCTACTGATGTAAATAAATAACATAATGTAAATAAATAAATAAAAAACGGTCAAATAAAAGATGTTAATAATAAATCATTAAGACTAAAAAGTAAAAATAAGAAAACAAAATGTTTTTAAAAACAAGCTTTTATTTAAATAAAAACGTAACCTAAAAAAGAAAGAATATCACGAACTAAAAAGAAAAAAATAAATTTATAAGTGACATTTTAAAATAATATATAAATTTTAAAAGCTTGAGGCAGTGATGTACGATATCCGTTATACAGGTGTACCTACTACACTATATCAGTGCCTCAAGCGTTTAAAATTTATTATATTAATTTAAAATGTCACTTAAATTTATTTTTTTTTCTTTTTAGTTCGCGTTATTCTTTCTTTTTTAGATTACGTTTTTAATTAAATAAAAGCTTGTTTTTAAAAACATTTTTTTCAAGTTTTTTTCTTGTAAAATTCAATGGAGCGATGAAATCTTTTTAAAAATCAATTTTAACCTCAATCAAATCAATGTGTAGGTACCAAGACATGTACGTATCTATTTTCGTCTCGCTAAGAATAACATCCAAGCAGGAAAATCATTTGACGACGCTAAAGGAAAATAATACACCCAGTCAAGGCAATTGACATAGTGACAAACACCATAATTATATTTGTAGAACAAAAAACTTACATTATAACAAGAAGTTAACTCTTTAAATGCAATATTGATCATTAATAATATAATATTATATTAAGACACACTTTTATGTAATGAAGTACCAACCAGAAATTAAATATCTGAATCACATCAAAACAATTAAAAATCCACTAGTGCGGACGTCAAACCAGTGTGGACACACAAACAGACTGGTATGGCTAGACTCAATAGCCTTGATATTGTTAGGTATAGGTAGTTACAGGAAGGTTAATGTTGCTAGCGCTAGATGGGGCCAATTATTTCATAGATTAGGAAAGGCTACATTACATATAATCGGTAACAAAACAGGTTACCGATTTAATTTTTTAATATTATTATAACCTCAATTAAATTTATAAGATTGGATGATTCATCTTTTAACGAATGTTGTCTGTCATTTGTGGTTCATAACCGCTCCTTGTCTATGGCACCATATTAATTTCAAGTTCAGTACATTTGAATTCAGAATTAATATACTATATCCTTTTTCTTCGCCTGCTTATGTATACGGGGCACACTGTACAAGTTAATGTTTTCGATATCGTCCGTATCGTTCGTAATTCCTCAACTGAAAAGTAATTAATACTTAGATATTAGATTCGAGTAAACAAGTCTGTATGAATTAAGGTACAGCTCTGCAGTTTGTATCGGCAAATTTCATACTGCAATGATTCACTTAAGGGGCTTACAGAGCCTAAACTAAAAAAAACGCAAGTTTTAAAAACAATAAAAGTATATGATCGACGACAGTAAACAAAATCAGAAAAATATATGATATTCTTCAGGATATATGCTAGGTAAATAATGTGTTGAAAACATAATACAACTATGTAGGTACTTTGATACGATAGAAAAAAATCATGAAGATACCTCTAAAAACTTTCTTTTTACAATAAAAACCATACTAATATACATACAAGCATTATGATTTTTTGTCAGATTATTCTACAAGCAACATACTAAAGTACTTACTAGTGTTTTAATTTTTTAGTCTAAACAATAGATTTTGTATTATAGTAATTGCTTCATATTTTGCAATAAATTACCTGCGTTGTGTCATCGCGCTTCTCTTTCTTTTCTATGCAGTCCGACAAAGACCACGCCTTAGGTCATGTAGTCGCCTTAATTGAATAGAAAAAACTTCGATGACGTCATGACAGTCTCGGTTTGTCAATATAAGTTCTATTTTTCTGAAGAAATAAAAACAAAGGCAGTCCTCTGAAAAGTAATGAATTTCAACATGAATCTCTTTTCACTTGGGGCACGGTGATTTTTCATCTATTCTTTTCTCTTGGTGCATTGAGGAACACTAAACGCCCCCAGGCGTAGTTACAATAACACTTCTGTTGGGGCTCGTTAAGTGTCCCTCAACCGATTAAACAAATAAAAACATAAAATAAAACGACGAGGCGACTACTCTTAGGTTCAACTAAGAAAAAAATTAAAAAAAGAGTTTCATAAATCAATAATATTTTTCCCGACGTTTTGTTGTTTAATATTTTGACGTCATTTTAAATATAAACGTACGTGTAGAAGAGGATGTTTAGTCTGATAGTGTTATTGATGGTGTAATTAGCAGGATGTTGTCGCAATTAGTCTCTTCAAAGACTTTAATTAAACTCGCTTTGACTTGTTCGACTCCTTATATTGAGGATAATAATATTACTATCGCGTGTATTCACATGCCTTTTTATATTGTTGTTAACAGCGTGTAGGTACGGGAGCAGCACACGACATATTGATAACTAGCTTTTGCCCCGCGACTTCGTCCGAGTGAAATCCTATGGGATTGAATGCAATTATATCTTGGCAAAAAATGGAATACCTAATTGGAAACTGAATAAGAGCAAGTTATACACGTTAGCGGCGCTGCAACTAGGGTTTTCATTTCAAAATTCGAAAAGTCCTGACAAAACACGGAGATTTGAAAAAAGTCCGGACATTCTACTTTTAAATCTTTCTCGTTCCTACCCATTTGCTTTTTTATAATACATATTAACATTTGGTATCACGTCTGTATTCCCCGGAGGGTCAGGCATAGATGTATATATACCTGTAGTACTCCCATTTACTCTTTAATATTTTCAAAAAAAGCCCCCTTACTCGAAAATCCCTGACTTAAGAGGCCGAACAAAGTCTGGACGGGGGCGGTGCCAAAAAGTCAGATAAATCCGGACGGATGGTAACACTAGCTGCAACCAAACGCTCATCAACTGCACCGTACCGTCCAAGTTAAAATCATTCACTCAATTTAAAACGACACTAAGGAATCCCCTACACATTCCGCCATTCAACCCTAACCCGCTTAAAAGTCTATTTTTACTGAAGTGCAATTGTATCGTCGCCGTCGTCGCCTTGACTGTGAAACCCGACGTGGTCACATTAGCGACATTAGCGCACATGTTGTGAGTAGGCGCAGCTTAGCTGGCTGTAGGAACTATTGGCTGTGTCGACATAAGTATCTTAGCTTTTTCTGAGATGTAGAAGTGGGTACGTACACTTGCAGTGTCATGTAAAAAAGGCTGCATTAATTAAGCACATACCTCCTCTCCTCCTTCAAACAGGCGCGACACGACACGCGACACAAAGGCGCCGCAAGTCGCGCAACGAGCGGCGCCTTTGTGTCACGCGCGATTATATCGCGTGTCGCGCCTGTTTGTAGGAGCCTTATACCTCACTGTATCAACACAGCAGGTATAAATGCTTGGTCAGCCATGGTGGTATATCAGCGATCGTAAGTATTCTGTGTTTTGAAAGACACATATCCTGGGCACTATACTAAGTAGTCAATCCCACTACTCTATTGCCAACTTTGTTAACCTGCATATCTTACCAGAACTTGAGCTTTTCTCATAAGCCTGCATCGCCAAAAAAGAATTATCTATGTCGTACCTCTTATCACAAACTAAACACATTTTCTTTTACTTGCAGGTAACATAAGTGCAGTGTTCACATACAAGTGGAAAGGCGAGGAGATAGCGCGTCTGGTGGACAACGGCACGAGGGTCATGATCGGCATCATAAAGGGGAGGACTTTCGCTCACGTCAGCAACAATATTAACAAGTACGTATCTTAGACATGTACCACTCCTGCATGAAAGATGCCGTATATCTCTACTCAAGTCTCAAATGTAGTTATATGGTGAGCGGGATTGTCCGAAAGGGTTCCGCTGGCCCGGAACATAAAGGGCTAAGGAAGGAACACGGGTGGGTTTTAGTCAGTAAGAGTCTGACACTCCCTTCCGCTCCACCCAGAGCGGGAGGGATCATTTGATGATTTCCCATCCTGGAAAAAAAATGTAGTTATATTTGGGCTTCCTCAGGTTTTCGTTGTGAACTAATTTTTTATTTATGACATCACTACTTATTTTAATTATCATATTATATTTTTTGTAAAAATTGCCGTATTCATCAGAATTTATTAAGTATATTAACAGAAGATAACGTTAATTGTGATATTGCCCGTAATTCAGGATTGAAGTTGACAAGTAGGTAATATAAAATCCACTCTTTTATGCGACTTCGCGACAGCAGACAGGGTTATGTTTTAATCTCAATGTCCTACCACAGAAATATCGTTTTAAGGCTCCTTCAAACAGGCGCGACATAAAGGCACGGCAAGTCGCGCAACGAGCGGTGCCTTTGTGTCGCGCGCGATTCGCGTCGCGCGTCGCGCCTGTTTGCAGGAACCTTAAACGGGCACCGGTGCACGGCGTTTATTTAATTTCTTAAGCTAATTTCTATTGTAGCTCACAAATGTGTATGTTATTTCAGAACTTCTGTGCTGTTCGTGTCGATATCCTTCATCGTGCTGATGGTGATATCTCTCGCCTGGCTGGTCTTCTACTATATACAACGCTTCAGATACATACACGCCAAAGACAGGCTCTCTGTAAGTATATACCAGGGGCCCAATTCTGTAACTTTAAGTTAACCAACACGCCATTGACACTCTATCGACACACTACAGACATTATGTTGCCACTGTTGCAAATTTGGCATTCTGCAAAAACTTCAATGGCGTTTCAGTGGTGTCTCAGTAGTGTGTCGATTGTATGTCGATAGTGTGGCAGTACAATAGTTTTCAGTGTTGCTAACAAAAATCTACCATGCGACCATAGAGGTACACCAAACCTACCACGTTTTGAAATCCTATTTTTATCAATTAAAACTTTATAATAAGGGTTTTTTTAATAATCTAAAAATGTTTTATTATAGAAAACATCAAATTTCACTAAAAATGCGTATACATATTGTTAAAAAAATAAGATTTTTATCACAATAATTTTTAGTCTATACCTTTCTAAAAAAAAAAAACAGCATGTGTGCAATTCACACGTGGTAGAAGTGAAACCTTCAAAAACACTGTACAATGCTTCCTATCTCATTTTCTCCCACGTTAAATCTTATGAATTTACATGTCTCTTTTTATTGTCGCTTTTTCGTTTCATAAACTTTCAAATCACAACGATGCTAAAGAACATCCATCCATCCATCCATCCAACCAACTTCACACTTGCGTAGACAGTCAACTGTGGGTACTTACCTACCACCTTTATAATTACGCGCCGCACTATGTAGGTACCATTTTGTTGAAACTCAGATGTCTTCTCGACATCCGTGTGTCACTAACGGGATGCAGCAGAATACCAGCGTCAGGTATTTATTGTACCTAGCATATGCTGAGCTGGACTCCCATTTGGTGCAACCATGAGACACACACCGCCAAGTAGTGAACAACCGTTATAGATGTGTATCTATCTATTCTGTCTGTCTGTCCGTCCGTCCGTCCGTCTGTCCGTCCGTCTGTCTGTCCGTCCGTCCGCCTGTACGTCCGTCCATCCGCCCGTCCGTACGTCCGTCTATCCGCCCGTCCGTCCGTCCGTCTGTCCGCAGTCCGTCCGTCCGCCAGTCTGTCCGTCGGCCCGTCCGCTCATCCGTCCATCCTTCCGGCCGTCCGTCCGTCCGTCCGTCCGCCCGTCCGTCCATCCATCCGGCCGTCCGTCCGTCTGTCCGTCCATCCATCCATCCATCCATCCATCCATGTCATTTGTAATAATAAAAAACAAAAAACACTGTATAATGCTGTATAAAGCAAACGTCAGCGGTCGGCACTATAAGCCAATGCCAAAATACGCCACCGCAAAGTATATAAAGAAGGATTTAAGAAGGCCTCATTTTGTGGCGAAATACGTCCACTTTATTAATTAACTACGTAAGACGCACACACACACGCACACAATTATTTTAAATAAAAAAAATAAGCAAATTGAAACAAAACAATAGCGAAAAGAGGTGTCGTTGTTCAATGGCTTCATAATGGCGATTCGATGGCCAAAACACTATTCAAACACGATAGACACAACTGTCAAATACACTTAAAAATATTACAGACTACCGTAACTTTGGTCATCACGAAGCCATTGACACATTATAGTGGACCAGACTACCAATTATTACAATAGTCTTACTATGGCGTTTCAATGGCACTACAGTGGCAAGTCAATGACCATAAATATTTTGTAGAATACCGAATGTCAATGACTATTCTATTGAGACACCACTGACACACTACCGACACACTATTGAGAAGTTGGTTATTTTACAGAATTGGGCCCCAGTTGAATACAAACAGCTCATCACGCCAGTTTTTCCCTCGTAGGATTAAGGCTCGTACACACAGGCGCGACGCGACACGCGACACAAAGGCACCGCAAGTCGCGCAACGAGCGGTGCCTTTGTGTAGAGCGCGATTCGCGTCGCGTGTCGCGCCTGTTTGCAGGAGCCTTTAGACAGAGGGAATGTGGGTGTACTATACATATGGTACTTACCAGTTGAACTACAAAAAAAATATATCATTGGTCTTGTAGTCAAAAGTGCGGTTGTCTAAACATGAGATCCCGAGGGGTGATTGCGTAACACACTAACGGTAGGAATGACTTTTATTTTGACAGTTCAACAACATTCATTGCGTTATTTCCAAAAAAAAAAAAACAAAATAAAAAATTTCCGTTCTTGACCAGACAAATTTTTCGAACATGCATAAAGGCTCCTTCAAACAGGCGCGACACAAAGGCACCGCAAGTCGCGCAACGAGCGGTGCCTTTGTGTCGCGCTCGATTATATCGCGTGTCGCGCCTGTTTTTAGGAGCCTTAAGAAGCAATGGATTAGTAATATCCTTCAAAATGATTCAGATTGTAATTGATAGTGTGGTACGCAATTAGAGTGCTGCATAGCTATTCACAACCACTCGATACGCTTCCGTACCGTGTCGAACGTCAATCAATGTTATCGTAGGAGTCCTCTTAACGCTGTTCACAAGTCCAAAACCCGAAAATTTTGTCAGTTTAAAGGTTGGTTTTTCCATCACCAGATAACTTTTATTCGAGGAATAAAATTGACGTTTGACAGTTTTTGTATGAAAGAACTGTCAAAATTTCAAAATTATTAGATAAAATTATTTGGCGTTGGAAAAATCAGCCCTTAATCAAATAGACGACCGTTATTCTTTCGACATTTCTCTGCCGTCGGGGGCAAGGAAAATCAGGTTATCGGAATGTGTCATTTTCAATACGATAGCTTGTCGAATGGTTGTGAGTAGCTATGCAGGGCTCCATTCGTACGTTGAGCGCGATGTGATTGGATTTTTCGAATAAGACTATTTTAAGTCAAATAATAAAAAGTCGCTGTCCCAGTAGCCCTGAAAACCGTAGTAAGCTTATAACTGGACGCAACGTCAATCCTCTGACAGGAAAACAAGTGTGTTAATTGTGTTTTCTTCGTATAAAAAAGTAATAAGTACTGCGTTCTAGATCAACTTCAAATGCTTTTAGCAATGAGACATATAGGAAGGAAAGGTAAACAACTTGGCTTCCTAATCTAACATTGACCTGTCATTTGGCGCCAACGCACCAACAACATTTCGAGATTGACATCATCTTGTATCCTTACCCTTGAAAAGTCTAGAACAAAGGTACCTACTTCAGTAATTCCTAATCAAAGGACCTCCATATTTATCGCAAATTAAAATCAAACAATAAAAAGTAACAATCAAATTAGTCGTCTATATCCTGTTGTACTTGCATTCAAGTCTAGTGACGAGTTTAGAATGTCTATAAAAGGACTATGTTCTTGCACCCATGCCTTAAACGATATATTGACGTACGATTTTGTTTATATGAATTGGATTGCTTAGTTTTACATTCGAGGAAATATGAAACAATATTCTTGACATAATTATGATTATGACGAAGTTCAAATTGAGTATTGTTTCGATATCACCGTTATTGCATATGAATCCTCGGGGAAGTCCAAACAATAGGGTTGGGGGAATGTTCTGAGCACGCTCGTTACATCATAGACCTCATCAATTGCTTTCCATCGTGATCGAGGTCAAGTGCGGGACCATACAGCAATAAAAAAATAAAATTTTAAATTTTGGGTAAATCCTTGCAAGCATATCCACCAATTTAGTTAGTTGTAGAATGTGGACCTTACATTACACCCGTGTTTGAAAGGCTAATCAAAACAAAAAACATCTCAAGCAATAGCTTTTTCCCAACTATCTTGGGGTCGGCTTCCAGTCTAACCGGATGCAGCTGAATACCAGTGTTATTTCTCTCAGCCAATAGATGATTAGCGAGAGTTATGGTTGTCATTTTTGTTGATTTTCTTTCGTACTATTTTTGTAAGTGCTAATTGTTAATTAGGTAATTATTTTTAATTTCAGAAACGTCTATGTTGTGCAGCAAAGAAGGCGCTATCTAAAATACCTGTGAAGAGCTTAAAGACTGAAGATAGGGTAAGTAACGATTATTATAGTATTATTTTACATTTAAATGTTTCAAGGGCTTAGGTCAAATTAAATTAGCTGGCGAAGCTTCACAGACTCGATGGGTATAGTACTTGTATTTTGTATTGCCTACAGATAGTTGTTCCGGGTCTGGCTGTTTGTGTATGTGAATTTAAATGTTTGTAAACGCACCTACGATACAGGAGTAATTCCTAGTGTGGGGCAACGTTTAAAAAAAAAAAACTTATAGATATCTAATCATGATAGGTTATTAAATTTTACAATGTATTTGATACTGATTCACGTTATTAAACAGACAAATTCGTGAATAATACTGAAAAACATACTTAAATGTTTTTTATATGTTCTAAGAATAAGTAAAATATGCCTTTTTATCTGAAAACACAACATTTTATGACTTTTTCATGCTCATTTTTATGACGGTAAACACTGTAATTTTCGTAATATGTGGTAAAATTTTGTAATAGTATTGTTTTATTGTTCACAGGAAGTTCAAGGCGACGGCGAGTGCTGCGCCATCTGTATAGAACCTTACAAAGTGTCTGAAACACTTCGATCTCTTCCTTGTAGGTTAGTATTACACTACTTTCTATAATTAATTAGTTTATTCCTGCTCACAATTGGACAGTTACTGCTACGTAAGGACTGCTATAAATGGCACGTTTGACAAACGGATGGGTCATCGCATTATGTTGTTTTCAGAGCAAAATAGAAAGACAGACAAACATTTTATTTTAGACACGCACAGGAAATACATACAATAAAAAGGAACGATAAAAGTATGCAGCTTTCCAGCCTTTTGACTAATTCATTCTAGTGGATCATGAAAGTCAGAGGATGATGCCTGAGAACCATTCCCTCTTTAAATATTGTCTTAGGTACGACACCCAAAAAAGAGCCTAGGGGGTGAAATATTCGATGTCGGTAGTATTTAAACGTTTATTTTCTCCACACAAGTTACTTTATAGTAGTTCACAAGCAAGGCGTTAATTTTGTGAGAGGCTGGTGCCCGAAGTATGTTTCTATAATCTGTATGAACCTGTCTTACAGGTCACCACTATTAAAACTACACTAACTACCTACTAAGGAGTATTAAGAGAGCCTATCGTGTGCCATGCGTGTGAGTGTGTGCGTGCTAACATGAGTTAAGGTTCCTGCAAACAGGCGCGACGCGCGCGATTTTATCGCGTGACGCGCCTGATTGAAGGAGCCTTTATTCTTCTAAATTTCATACTAGACACGAGACAAGATACGATCTGCTATAAACATTCTAAAATATTCTGTTTATTCCAGACACGACTTTCACAAGAACTGCATAGATCCGTGGTTGTTGGAGCACCGCACGTGTCCCATGTGCAAGATGGACATACTCAAGTACTACGGCTTTGTGGTAAGTTACATTCTTTATGTTATGACATCATATTATTATTAAACAGTTTATATAGATACACGATTGTGTGCTACATATATTTTACCTAGGTAATAGGTAATGCGGGCTGGTGTCCGCAAATCCACGTCAATGCGCGTATTTGTACCTACCTAATACTGTTGTAGGTATGGGTATGTTGGGCTTTGGGGTAAGTTCGGTGCTGGGATAAGACTGTATGAATAAAATTCTGTTACACACAATGTTGTCAGCATTAAAAAATATGGTCAAATTAGCCGGTAATTCGATTTGTACGATTTTATCCCAGCGCCAAAGTTACCCCAACATACTCTACTGATTATTAAAATTACTATAAATCCTTGCCTTTGAGACTAACTTTGGAGCAATCGAAATCTTCAAAAAAATTGATTGTGTTTTCCAAATCGGTTATTATATAATCGATCTTATTTATACAGGCAACAACTAGGAATATGTGCCTAAGTTTAATGTGAAATAAAGATCTATTAAATAAAGGTATCTCTTATAAATCATCATCTGCCTAGCCTTTTCCCAACTATGTTGGGGTCGGCTTCCAGTCATTTCATTTCATTCATTTATTCTTAAACAAATGAATGAAATGAAATGAAATGACTGGAAGGAGTCTAACCGGATGCAGCTGAATAATGGAGTTACATGGAGCGACTGCCTATCTGACCTCCACAACTAATTACAGGGTAAAACGATACCCCTTGATAAGAGTGGTTGTCAGACTTCCGGGCTTCTGACTACCCGTAACAACTGTCAAAGATCCACGAATGAAAGCCGGGACCAACGGCTTAACGTGCTTTCCAAGGCACGGAGGGGTCTCGGTATTCACCCATCCACAGACCAGCCACGGCAAGCGCAGCTTAACCTGATCTATCGACCTGTGCGGCTGTTATTACTCAATATAATTTTGTACTGGACCAAAAAATGAATCGATTTATTTAATTTCCAGTTCACGGGCAGCCAGGAGAGCATACTGCAGCTGGAGGTGGAGGAGGCGCGGTCCCGCGCGCTGTCGCCCGCGCGCAACCGGCACCCGCTCACACTCGTAAATGTTATACATACTTTGTTATATCTATATGTGTGCGCTTGTGATACCTAATTCTGCCGGACTGTACTAATCTCACCGTGAAAACTTGGGTAAAATCTATACAAATAAATAAAATTGAAGTGTCTGTTTGTAATGTTAAAATAGCAGTTTTTACTAAATACATATAATAGTTTAGCATCATCATTCTCCTGTCCTCATCCCAGTTTATTTGGGGTCGGCGCAATGTCTCTTTCTTCCATACTTCTCTATTATAGTCCGCGCGGAACTAGTTGGCTGCACCTTAGGTAGGTGCGTGAGCGGTAGGACGGAAGGGCGGGGGCGCTTCGTTGCGAACAATAGGCAACCCCGCCGCCCTCACCCCCGTCCCCACCCAAGGAGCGGCCAACTAGTTCCGCGCGGACTATAGTCGTCATCTCGCATATGACAGTATATATAGAAAGAAAGAAAATAAGTTTATTTGCGGCAAACTGAAACTAGACGCATAAAAAAAAAAAATAAGAAAAAAAATATTTTGTTTATCTGTGTCGGTTTGTTCCGGCTGATCTCCGAAACGGCTTGATCAATTTTGACGAAACTTAAGAAACATAATTAGTAATGACACATTATTGTAGTCCGACATCCACGCGATTGAAGTCGCAGGCACAGATAGCAAGTTATAAGTGAGCCGTGACTCCGCCTGATGCTAGGGATTCATACAGCTCAGTTTACCAACGTTTTCACAGTAAGATTTTACAGAATAGACAGTCTGGTCATAACAAACCTAACAAAAATATATCCATCAATGCTGTAGTACAGTACTAGTATTCCTGCTAACCCCTGAGCCTCGTTTACACGAGGAGAGTTCATGCCATTCTCGCCTACGAGTCTCCTATAAACATTCTCGCCTATGGTTGGTTGAAAAACTCTCCTCGTGTAAACGCATTTTAAATATGCTTGTGTTTATTAAACTGGCTTGAAGAGTAGCCCTAATTAAAATTGTGTCGGTTTTTATCGTCCTGTAATAAGTTTGTCTGAATTGTTTTCTTTTTGCATATCTGTATGTAGTAAAAGAATGTCCCTTGGTTCAGTATATTTTTTCGGGTTATTTTTGCCATCAACGGAACGTTAAAAAGGAGAAGTTCAAGTACCTTCGCAAGCGCGTACCTTCTCTTACCTAACAGCTTATTACATACTCTAAACAATTAATGCGTATCCCGTATTGAATAACCAGACATTTAATATGAACAGTTAACGAGCGACAATTCGTACGAGGAGGCTGGCAGCGAGCGCAGCAGTCGCGCGTCGTCTCCGGACGAGCTGGTGCCTTCGCTGGCGAGGACTTGCGACACGCCGAGACATGTTAGCAGGTAACTTATTATTAATCGTCAACAAACTAGCGACAGCGTAGTACTTCCACTGTATGGCTGTATGTGCCTCTTCAAAGATGTCATGTGGTCGTAATAAGGGTACCTTTTTGGGAAAAAGATCGGGGAGTGTTGGATCTCACAAAATGTTGGTCCTAATAAGAGACCAGCTTCCAAAATCCCATTTTATATAACACCTGACACATCCTCGAGGAGACTATAAAGAGATCTTCTTGAACATCCCTGCAGCACGGAGTCGTAGTCAACAGAGCAGATAATTTTAATAATTCGTGGGAAATCCACGAGTACTATTGCTGACAAACTGCTTTCTAGTTTGGCAGATGTTATGTTGAAGTAAAGCTCTGTAACAATAGAGAGAGAGAGCACGAGGCCGGTCGCCAACACGATGGTCCGACCAAGTGAAAGAAGCTACGTCCTCAAGCAATTTTCAGCAGGTGGTGATGGCAACTTTGGCCGGAGTAGATGGAAGCAGATTGTCCGCTTAAATGGGTCTACTGACCACGATCCTCAGTAATGAGGGACCGATTGAAGAAGAAGTAACAATTTAGATTAAATAAATTAATAAACTAGATCGCTTTGCCACCTTTAATTTATAATTATTGTTTACTTCCAGATCGTGCACATCATCACCTTCGGGTTCACCTCGCGCGGAGACGTCTCGACAAGAAGCCGCGTCGAGCTCAACCGTGCAGGAGTGAGCGAAGTGCCAAACACTAGTGATACAGTGACTGACGTGATGTGTTCAATAATAAATACTCAACAAGAGACAGAGAACCTCCAGTGATGTGACGCTCGTTGAACGGTGGACAAGTGATATTTTTCGTAATTTAGGACGTATAGCGTAGGATATTTGGACTTTTGGATATTCACCGCAACTCCGCCTAGTCAACGAAATAAGTGTTCTTCATAACGCTTGTTACCTATCAACAGTTTTGTAATTAAAAAATCATTAAATAAAACGACCTCTTTTTATTAGAAATCAATCAATTGTCGTACTTAATTATTGTTTTTGATTGGTTCGTGATCTCATAAGTTAATCGTATCCTATGTTTCTGCAGTAACTTTCAACGTGTGACTAATTTAAAAATATAGTCGTTGTGGTGGCCCTTCGTTTTGTAATTCTCGGTTATTCCGTTTATCCAACCCTAAAAATCCACCTTTAGGCGGATACGCGGAAACGCATGTCCGAGAATCCACCCTAAAACTATAAATTCCGTTTATTGTACTAGGCCTAGGGTGGATTTTCGGACATGCGTTTCCGCATATCCACTTTAAGGTAGATAAACGGAATAACCCGTAATTCTAACTAGTGTTTGGGATTAAGGGTATCCGTCCATAATATGATAATAACTAACACAATAATACAGTTTGTACTGCCTCTTCTGCTGTATTCTGGCACTGTGTCAAGCCATAACATGTATACGCGTAAGTGTTGTAATGCAGCAGACTGTATCCTTTTTACTAAACGTCTATCCTTATAAGGGCTGCTTTGTAATCGTCATAAGTTTATGATTTAGACCTAAGAGTTTTCTACATTTGTCAGCCATATAATATGAATGATATTGTAAGCTATAAATGTTCAGTAACTGTTTTAACTTGAAAGACTATAATCATATTGATATGTAAAGGGGGCCATATCGCAACCGAATTCGTTTTTAATGTCATCTTAAACTGTACAGTTAGTATGTACTAGCTTCCTTTAGAACATTATATACTTGATGTACCTATTTCCGCATGGTGCAATGTTTGTGAAACTTTGTTAACATAAAACACTAATTTCGTGACTCCGAAAATATGTAGTTAATACAATCTAGTCTGAAGATGTGTCGCTTTTAAATTCAGTTATTTATGATTTAATAGTTTGATATAATTTAAATATGAAGTTGAAGTACTTTTGAACCATGAATTGTATTGTATGTTCGATTTTGAACATTCAAAACCCTTAAATAATATAAAGTAATGCTTTATACTGTTCTGGATTTCGAATCGAACATATGAACATATTCAAGCATGTTTCAAGTGTAAAAACCTCGTATAAATAATAGATAGGACCGATGAAGCGCTTTTTGAGAATATCGCGACATTTTCTCGTAATCAAAAGTAATGTGTTCACCCAAACTGTGTTTATAAGCGACTTAATACGTTCAAACTGTCTTTATCTTAATTAAATAAAACATATGTTACTTTAAGGTATTTTAAGTGAGCATTTAAGTTATTATGTTCGAACATAGACAGAGGTACTTAAATCCATTGGATTTTTATATAAAACAAGGAGACTGGTATGTACTTTTTAATAACATAATTTGTGTAAAGATGTTTACATTCCCATTCTTGTTCAAGTCGAGTGTTCTGCGTAACTCCACGTGTGAGCATAATGTGTTGAAATAAAAACCAATACAGTATTGATATTTGTCTTTTATTGTGAACACCCCGTACAAAAATTGCACCTTCTACCATGGAGGTAGGGAGAAACTACAAATACAGCATAGATTCGAGCCTGAGCGGGTGGACAATATGCTCAAACTGAGAGCTGTACACGTACAGGTCACAGTGAACGACACTACAAAAGGATTCCTCTCGCCGCTTCTATGGAACCTGGTTCTAAACAGCCTCGTCAAATCACTCAACGACAAAGGTTACTTCACCGTAGGCTACTAAATGACACCCACAAAAATACCCTATGCAACCTCATGCGCTAAGCCTTGAAAATAGTAGTGGACTGGTGCAATAAACACTAACTATCAGTGAACTCTACAAAAACTTTTCCGATTATCTTAAAAAAAAAAGAGGAAACCGACGCCAGTACAAATATACCGATTTTTGAAACTACTCTAATCCTATTAGCCAGCAAATACCTGGGCATCTTTTTGGACAAACAGCTGAATTGGGTAAAACATACAAACTGCATCACTACAAAAGCCAGCATATCCCTGTGGCAGTGCAAGCGAATTGAGGGATTAGCCCCAAGGTCACTCACTTACTGGATATACCACACAGTCATCCGACTAATTATCACATACGGCTCACTAATCTGGTGACCCAGGACAGACCTGAGCACAGCCCAAAGAGATCTCAAAAAACTGCAGCGGTTCGCTTGTGTACCAATCACTAGCTGTATGAGAACTACACCCACTGCTGCCCTACAGGCAATGCTTGGAGTGCCACCTCTACATCTCATCATGAGGGAGACAGCCCTGGCCGCCTTCAGGCTCTATATATCAGGAACCCTGAGCAGCAAAGATTCTAGAATCCATCAAGCACATACGCATAAAGTAAGATGAGATCAAACTGCAATCAATGACATCACCCCGAGACAAAGACCCGAAACTACACTACTTTCAAAACATTACAACTCACAGAAGAACAGTCTGGCTATTCAGGCCCAAAAGAGTATAGGTATACCGACGGATCAAAGACCGACTCCGGAACTGACAACATAAACATATCCAGCCCGCTAGGAATGTTCAACACCGTCTACCAGGAGGAGTGTGTGTGTGATACAAGCGGTGTACGCCATAGAAGCCAGGAGAGTTACGCACACCATTGTACATAATATACTCTCTGAGCGCCTCAGTTTTTAATTTAACCGCAACATAGTGACATTGCAACGTATAAAAGGATACAGCGGATCGGCGGACGAGCTGGTTGGAAGAGCATCCAGTACGTCAGTCTATAGACTCGAACCTATGATACCTGAATTCACCCACACACAAGCGAAGCGCTGGTGGACCTAGACACCGGGCTGCCAGGGAAGCTATAACCAGACGTTTATTACGCCTGGACAGGAACGGCCTGCACTTGGTGACGGTGGACATCAAGGGGGCACTTCTCGCTATGCAGGGCTTGCATGGAGGGGGAAACCGTTACGTATGTACTCTTTGAATGCACAGGCGTCACCCAGATTAGGAAAAAAACGGTCGGGGCACCCAAGATCTTACTTGCGACTTCTGGAGGGAGATGGGCTGGTTCAAATAACCACCGACGGCCGCCATGGCCCATGCACAATGGTCCACCTGAAGGATTAAGTGTCGAAACCAAAACATAGCTTTGACTAGGTCGGTCTAAATAAAGATCCCTGGCGTTTTCTCCAATAAAAATGACACAAGTTTTTAAAGAAAAAAAAAACTTTATTGACATCTAACTAAACGTGATACAGAGAAACGTCAATACATTATTTACAAGAAAGTATAAAACAAGATCTTTACAGTAGTAACAAGTCTGTTACAATAAACATACCGCTTAAGTTATTATTATGGAAAAAGTTCTATTATAGTAACTTAAAAAAAAAAAAACAGAAAAATCACAATTTTCACAATGAACCGACATCCATTTTATAATTAACTGACTTCAAAAAAGATGAAGTTATGTTACTATAAAGAATCACAAAACTACTTTATTTTACCACTACATACACCTTTAACATCAATTTATTTGATAAAACATTTAAGTTAAACAGTTATTCCATTACATATTTTATGATATTTGATTAAATAACTTTTTCGGTGATTACAATGATAGTATAGACACAAAGTATTATACCATTCTGGTATATTAAATTATTTTAAAACTTATCTAGTAATGAATTGGAATCTAGAGGAACATGTATAATTTACTAAACGGTACAGTCAGCAACGGCAGTCGATTAACAGTTCCATAACAAGCCTCAGTGAATACAAGTCTTCCATAAGTTACTCATCTTCGACAAACTATTTTTTTTTTTAATGTTACTGTTTTCTGTTGGAGACTTTTGCTGACAGTATACCCTATGTGTGCTTATTTTTATACCTAGACAAGTTGAAAAATAAAAATTGCTAACCACAAATAAATCCACATAATCTACAAAACATCACGCCTGTATTCACCGAAGGGTTAAGCGGATGTGTAGACCGACATATTCCAAAGATCAAAAACTTACTAACAACAATATACAATATACACTCGTTGGAAACAAAAATAGCAATAACTCGCTGTCTCGTTAAACAAAAACTTATCAGTCTTATTATATACAAAGCTTTTAAATTACTTCAACCAGATTCAAACTCTATGGCGGCTCGGAACATGAGGCGAGTACTGTGAAGCGAGTAGCGCACTTCAGAGCCGCCATAAAGTTTGAATCGGTTTGTACATCTTACTAAGTCATACAATACACCTAGTATCGAAAAATCTACACTAACATTATGAATGTATTATGAGAACAAATAAGAATCTATTGGTGGATCTGTTTTATTATAAAAATGACGTTTTTTCTACTTTATGTATCACACTAGTGAGGAAAATGTAAAATTTCCTAGTAATCTAAACACAATACAGTTTTTTCCGCCCTTATTATAAGTAATTATCATTTGAGCAAATAAAAGAAAACAATATGCATTGTTATGGGCAGATACAGTATTTTAATTATTTATCTTAATTCATCTTAAGTTTATGGAAATTTCCTCACGGGATGAGCAGACCCACACACCAATATTTATAAATTATTTCCTGCAGCAGCGTCTGCCGGTGAATGTTCGTGATGGGTATCATATGCTGCATCTTAGGTAGATAGTTACTTCAACAATGAGTTTAGTAAATCAAAATTCGCTAGATAGTTTAATGTGACGTTGTATTTAGGTCCTATGCCCTCCAATTTACATACACTGCTCATCCTTCAGGTCGCCTACTCATGTCGGTCGGTGTCTGATCGCGCGCCTTTGACCTCGAGCGCGAAGAACGCGTCGAAGTTAAACTCAGATCATTTGTCCCACAGGCCAGCCTCCTTCATCTTAGTGTGGAAGTACTTCTCTAGCGTGTTTGCGCATCTGTTGGAGAAAGACATCGAGATATTTTTTTATGGCTAACAAACCGGCCGCCCATATTATGTGGTGTTCGATATGCTGCCGCCAACTAGCAGCGACAGATTTGAGACAAAAGATTTGAGAAATTGAGACTTCAAACTGTATAGTTATATTAAATGTTCTTTGAAAGAAATATAATAAAAATTCATTGTCTTTGCCACAATCAAATTGGGAGTATAATAACAAGAGTATTGCTAATAAAAGCATTCAGATCTAAAATGTATATAACAACACATTTACCTGTAGTAATCAGTATCAGGTGAGTTGTAAAGCCGGCAGTTAGTGAAGATCCTGGTCATATCAGCTATGAACAGCCGCTTTGATACGTAGTACCGGGCCTTTAGACGCTCGCCCATGGTGCGTAGATCTGAAAATATTAAACTTCTATTCTGCCCCCGATAGGAAAAAAGACGCATCTAACAGTTTTTCCAGATTTGAGTTATGTATATTGCCGAAATCAGAAAAAAAACGCGCATCTGCCTGTATTTTTTATATTTCTCTAACTTCCTCCAGTGCGGTTTTAGCACAACAAAATAGGGCGCTTCTGTTCATTTTTTACACCCGATTGAAGATGAAAAGACGAATTTATGTGAAACTTAATTAAAAAGTCGCATTTATGTAGATAATGTCATTATACTTTATAGTTTTTTTTTAGTTCAGTAATATAAAAGGCGCATATTTGTCCCTATTTCTAAAAGGAAGTTAATAAGACGCAAATAGGTATTTGCGACTAACGCGCTAAAAAAAAAACTGTTTTTACATTAAGAAAAAAAGATCACATCTGACCACTTGCGCCCTATTTACTTCGTAAAATTGTTTTAGCATAGGCGCATTTGCCATAATCGTCTTAATTACTTTACGTTGAATAAAAAATTGTGTTTTATTTACAAATAATAAATTAGGCTATGACTTATATGATAACCACGAACCTACTGTAATATTTCTGATATACTACCTTAGATAAAAGGATTATTAAATATTTTATAAACATTTTACCTAAGCCAAGGGCTATCTACATACTTTCAAATTCTTAAGAAAAAAGGCGGAAATACCTATATGCGCCCATTTATGTTAAAATCATTTATTAGATAGATAAACTAAATACTTAGAAAAAAAGTACAGCCAAAAGCGTTTGAAATTTAAAGGACGCATCTAGCCGTTTACGTCTATTCAATTAAGTATGTAATATTTTTCTTAATTTTTTATGCTAAGATGAAACTGTTTTTTCATTATTTTTATTATAATAATTTAATAAATTCATATTATTATTAAACCAGGTTAAAGCCTATTATTAGAGGGTATTATTTTCAACTTTAAGTATGTAAAATATTAATTTACTCGAAGACAGCATACGATTTCCCGTTTTATTCATTAAAACATTTATTTCTCTGTTTTTACTTTTTGTTAGATACGTCTTTTTAACTATCGGGGGCAGTATTATAGTCTCCAGTAAGCGTAATAAGCTTATAACGTTCTCAGTATTGGAGAGGGAGTGGGCCATAATCCACCACGCGGGCCCAGTGCGGCTTGGGTATGTCACATGTCTTCGAATTTTTGGTTCTAGGACATGCCGGTTTCCTCACGATGTTTTCCTTCACCGTTTTGAGAGCAGTGGTGATGGAATAAATATACACAATGTGTTTGCCTGGGTTCGACCCCACGACCTACGACAAGTGATTTGGGGCCGTTACCACTGTGCCACCACTGCTCTTGTGTGTACCAAATGTGGAATAATGCAATACTCTACAAGAATAAGATATGTGAATATTCTACATTTTCGATCCAAAAATTTATTGTGTCAGTAAAAGGTTTGATAGCAAAAACCTTCGACCAATATCTTGAGAAGTTATTGCTGAACAACCCGGCCAATAGTCAGAAATCGAAGTCTTCTTACTATAGAGGTACGAGGGACAGAGTGTAAAGTTCAATCATACTCTATAGAAAAGGGAGGATCCTCCGACCAGACGGGTGTTGTGTCTGGCGGGCAACTGCCCGATGATTCATGTCGGGCCGTTGTATCTATGCTAGTTGCGCGGTAAACTCTGCTTGCGCGATGCAGGATTTTGCGTGACGTCAGTGTGACGCGTTGTTTGCTTGTGGAGTTGTAGATATCGCTACATTACTAATGCAACCTACCCATAGGATATTTGATGTGATCGTAGTAATCTGGCACTTCAGACTTGTCGACTGGCTTCAAGAAAGGCCAAGCTGTTGCGTGGTTTTTAACCTGTGAATAATAAACGGTGATTTTTATTAGTTTTCGTGGGAGTGGGCTGGACACGTCGCGCGAATGAATCCGAAGAGATGGGCATAGATCGTCACTCACTGGACGCCTGAGGGAGGACATCGCCGTCGAAGTAGACAACGGCGAAGGTGGTGTGACGAGGTTTGCAGGGTCAACATGGCCAGTGATTCCATAAGACGGAGGTTTGGAAGGAAAAAGGGCAGGCCTTTGGTCAGCAGTGGGACACAAAATAGGCAAAAAAAAAACGATTTGGTAAATTTTTCTTTACTTCACATTTCAGCTTTGCGTCAGATAAGGTTACGTTTCTGCGATACTACTGGACATCTATAGGCGGCGGTAAACGCTTATAGTATTTTTATATCACGAAGCGACGCGCGCTTTACTTGTGGGTACCAAGTGTTAAAAATACGCTGTGAATGTGTGTGCGTGTGTGTGTGTAAGTGCAGGATCCGAGACAATAGCGAAGTCGCAAGTGTGTGTGTGTGTGTTATGTGGTCACGCTATTCGTCTTTGCGCGCACATTCACAGCGTGTTTGCACACTTGGTTAAAAGAAGTAAAGAGCGCGTCGCTTCGTGAGATACAAATACTGTAACATCAGAGGGACCGTTGGCTTGTTTGCCATTCAATAACATAAAAGAAAGCTTCAGAAATATCTGCATAGTACTAAGATTTGAAAAGGGAGACGACTTTGAAAACGAGCTCACGAACGGCTGGAGTCAATCGAGTCTTGGGACAAAGACGATAAGCATCAGAAAACTGCTTGGTTTTGCTGTGACATCTTTAACAAACTACTAATAACCCTATAACTGTTGAATTTAACTATAAATCTACTAACTTAACGTCGAAGCCCTCAACTTCTAACGCGTTCACTCCTAGAACAAATTTTAAGCGTTTTAACAATAAACCTCAAGTTAATACAATTTAGTTACCCCGTGCAGTAAGTTCCTGAGCGTGGCGGGGTCGGGCTCGGGCTCGTGCTCGGCCGCGTGCGGGCGCGCCGCCCCGCGCCAGCCTGTCTCGCGCAGGCCCGGGATGCACTCTGATGGGATGCTGCGGACCTGCACACAAAACACATAGTGTTGGATAAGTTGTAAGGCTGAGTGATAACAAACCCTACTAAGTAAATAGTCCAAAACAAGTACACTTTTGAAGCAGCAGTTAATTTAGTTCTATCTCTGAGTTGACGCTAAACTATATCAGACAATGATTTTTATTTTCTACCTTTTAGTGTTATATTTTTTTAAGAAGTTTATTTTGATACCCCATATGGCCCTGGTATTGAAAAATTATTTTTATGACATTACTTATTGACGTCTAAAACCCGTCATTTTGATTTTATAAAAACAAAACCTAGCTTATAATAATCGCGCGACCTGGACGAGGTGATAGACACCTCATGTATTACACATGTCCATCCAGCCGTGAGGATACTTCGCTGGTTTAAAGAAACCCACATATAAAGATACATAGATACTCGTGAAAAACATAGCCCTGTCTTTGCCGTCGCGCCGTCGGGTAAGAAGGATCGGTAAGGCCACTACAGTCTACTCTGTACGATATAGTCGGAAGTGACAGTGAAGTACGATGCACTGATTTGCAGCGCTGACTGATTACAGCCCCACCTAAGTCGTGATCATAACTGGAATAGTGGTTTATCCCTTGATAACTTTTTTCCTTTCTTTTTCGGTCGCAGTGGAGGTGCTTGATGCTTGTATGTCCAGTAGATCCTTAGAAAAAACTAAAAATGTGGTGAAGTTTCTTCTACTTACGCCTTCTTTGAAGCATGTCATTCCAGGGTGTATTTTTCTGACATCTTTCTGCCGCATATCGATCAACTTTTTCACGATCTGTAAAATAGATCATAATCACTAATTAGACAAATAATGTCGTGCGTAATATTGTGAGTACACTATTCTTAACGTTTTTATAGAGATTAATCCCCTTATTTATAAACGATTAAAGTTATGTAAAGTGGAGTCATTTTAATAGGTAACATTTGACAATTCATCAAATATTCAACAACGTAACCTTGTAACGGCGGGCATAAAATAACATATTTTTTCGTTTTGTTAGAACTGCACAATTGCTTACCTTTTTTCAATTACGATTACATATTTATTGTAATAATGACCGATACGAGTAATTTTACGATTTGCTTTCATTAATAAACCATTCTAAACATAATAAACAATTTCTGATCTAAAGAACTGAACGTCGTTACAAGGTTACGTCAGTTAACCATTTTTCTTTTTAAACACTAGGGATGTTACTCTAAAAATCGAAAGCTGATAAGTAGAATCGAATGCAATGACGACTTGTGAAGAAATATCACCATAAATTAATAACCACGTTGTGATTATAATAAAACATTTATTTATTATTCTTTTAACTAACTAGGTATAAAAATACAAAAAATAATGAAATAGAAAAATCATTGATGTTAGGTACAATTTAGGTGGTATGTTGCTGGCAACACCAGTGCCTGTCGATGACGCCATGTCATGTCGCCATTACATGACGCAGTCTTTTGTCGTTGTGCGAAGTGACTGTGCGTTTTTGGTGTGCTCTCTGTTATTTTGTTCTGACCCGGCTTTTTTATTGGACTGATCTTACTGACTACGTTTACCTGGCTATAAATTGGACTCCGATTGCTTAACGATTAGTAAACAAGAACAACATTACAGTCTTACCATGTCGAAACGGGGGAAAACGCTAAACAGTCAATCTCGCGAACTAGTGGTGAAATTGTACAATTATTTTGAACGGGAATCAATTAACGATGGGCCTCTTTTACCATTGACACAACCGAGAGAACGCGTTGCCGAAGCATTGGGAATAGGGAAGAGGACAGTAACTCAAATTCTGAAAGAGAAATACGGACCATCAGGCTCAGAAGATAATACTTTACGTACACCGAAAAAAAGAAAGAGGGACAAGAAAATTGTTGGCATTGATAATTTTGATGCTGCTGCAATTCGCAACCACATTTATGGATATTACTCGAGAAAAGAATATCCTACACGGGAAAAGCTAATAAGTTCGTTAAAAGACGCAGGCTTATTTTTTGGCGGTAAATCGTCTCTATCAAAGGTTTTGAAATCGATTGGCTTTAGTTTTAAAAAATCTGACAAGCGGAAAATCCTGCTAGAACGCTACGATATTATTTTGAAGAGAGTAACATTCTTACGTCAAGTAAATAAAATTACGGATTGGGACAATGTCGTGTTTATTGACGAAACATGGTTGAATGTGAACCATACGGTTTCGCGGACATGGACCGATGATACAGCGGCGTCCACCTCAAAAGTTCCACCGGGAAAAGGAGCCCGACTTATTATATGTCACGCGGGATCAGCTTCTCAAGGTTTTATTCCAGACTGCCTCCTCGCATTCGCCTCTAAAACTACAAGTGATTACCATGAGGAAATGAACTTTGAGGTTTTTAAAGAGTGGTTTGAGAAGCTGCTAGTCAGCTTAGAAAACCCATCGAAAATTATAATGGACAATGCACCGTATCATTCTGTACAAGTTGATAAACCACCAACTCAAGCAAATAAAAAGCAAGAAATTGTCTCGTGGCTGGTAAGAAATGGTGTGGATGCAAGTCCAACTTTATTAAAAGTTGAGTTGTTAAATCTAGTAAAAGCAACTAAGCCGTCCAAGCTCCGCTATGTAATCGATGAACTAGCCCTAGAGCATGGACACGAAGTTATTCGATTGCCTCCCTACCATTGCCAGTATAACGCCATCGAGCTTATTTGGGCACAAATAAAGGGTTATGCAGCGCGGAACAATACTGAACCACCCTTCAGTACTGCTAAAATGATGTCTCTGCTAAAAACTGCGTGTGCAGAAGTCACTACAGAAGACTGGAAAAAAGTCGTAGAGAAAACAAAGAAAATAATTTTACAAGATTTTGAACGAGATGTGAGAATAGACAATATTATTGAAAATGAATTAATAATATCTCTGAGTGCTGACAGCAGTGATGAAGATGACAATACTTTTAACAGTTCTGATAGTTCAACTGAATAAATGCAATTTTTTTGTTAAATTGTGTACTTGTCTTATTTTGCTCCTTAAATTTACGAAAAAAATAATAATAATGGGACAGGGATTCGCCTAATGTTTTTTAAAATTCGCATATGTTTCAAGTCCGTATCGATTCATTCACTTTAATCGATTTTTATAAGCAGGTCACCTCACTATGAGGATAAAACTGACAGACGTCAAATGTTACCTATTAAAATGACTCCACTGTAATTATTAACATCTGTTTAACTATACATTTTTGACGTTTTAATATCTCTTAAATAGACAATAGTATCTTAATTGAATTAACACAGATAAATTTATTCAAGGAATAATTTGGAATTTTTGACAGTTCTTCCATACAAAATATGTGATACGTCAATTTTATTTCAACGAATAAAAATTATCTGTCGATTGAAAAATCAGCACTAAGTCATTTATTAAGTGCATATTATTTTATGGATTTATGTAAAACTTTTTTTTGAAAATAATTATTTATCTGCCTACCTCCTTTTGCCTGCGGATGATGCTAGTAAACTGTGTATAAACGATGCGAGGGTTTAGTTCGCAGTGCATCAGCGTGGCGCCCTCGTAGTCCTTTATGTAACCCTGGTACATCGCGCGCGGGAGTTTGATGTCCTTGCTGAAGCCTTGTTTCTTGAAGTAGCCTGGGGATAGGAGAAGATGAAGGAATATACAATACAGTCAAAACCGTTTATGGCGACATCGTTTAGAACCACATACCGGTTAAATTTACCAAAATCAAAGGTCCTGGCTGAATGTTATATGACCGCCCTATCTAAAACATTGGTTTTTACGACATTGACTACGACATACCGCATTAAGCGACCACATTTGGTTAATTTTTTCGGAGAATTATATCTGTAGAACGACCGGCTCAGCTGTATTGTAAACAATTTGAATAGGTAACTGTATCCACATCTGGCACAGTATAATAGTCAATGGCTATTATCGTAAAAGTAAACAGAGTTTAGGGTCTTTTGTAATTCTTAGAAACAAAGCACATGCATGCCGTAGCCTCAAGGCCCGCTTCGTCATATCTCTTAAGTCAGTTTGTCACTTATCTTTACACAAGACGCACCAAAACATTATTGTTGAGTTAACTGTGAAAATTGTTTGTATTGAAGTAAACAAAATGCGGTTTAATTTCCTACATGAATATACATATTATCTTTCCTATTAATACCTGTCACCGGTTGTTACAACTATCGGTTTTTACGACTCAATATGATTAGTCCCTTCGATGTCGTTATAACAGATTTTGACTGTATATATATTTTTTAATTATTTATTTATAGCCATATATAATATGTTGAGAGGTCCGTGGCTAAATAATAACAGCCGCACAGGTCGATCGATCAGGTTAAGCTACGCTTGCCGCGGTTGGTCTGTGGATGGGTGACCATCTTTACATACCGAGACCCCTCCGTGCCTCGGTAAGCACGTTAACCCGTAGTTCCGGCTGCCATTCGTGGATCTTTGACAGTCTTTACGGTTAGTCAGAAGCCCGAAAGTCTTACCAAGGGGTATCGTATTACTCAGTAACTGGGTTTTGGTGGTCAGATAGGCAGTCGCTCCATGTAAAATACTGGTATTCAGCTGCATCCGGTTAGACTGTAAGCCGACCCTAACATAATTGGGAAAAGGCTAGGCAGATGATGAGCCATGTAATATGTTCTATGTAGGATTCACTATTACTATTTACTCGCGACACCGTTTAATGCAATAATACAAGATACATATTATTATCTTTTTACAAACAGTCACTGTCCATCACATTCAAATTATTTTTCAAAAAAACTACATAGCTGCATATATTGTTGTGGTAGCAGGAAGAACACCGTAGAATTTTAGTTGGTAGGAGTCAATTAGTCGGTATACTCGACTACTTATGGATATTGGAGTTAATACTGACCGATAGCGAACTCATCAGCGAAGGTAAGGAAGTGCAGTATATTGTTCCTGATGTGATGATCCTTCAGATGGTTCATGAGGTGTGTGCCGTAACCCTTCACTTGCTCATTGGAAGTCACTGCGCAGAATACTATCTCGCTGAAGCCCTGTCGGAAAGAGAATATAGATTAAACTATGACATGTTAACTAAAGAACTTCCTAATATTTATTCTTCTGGACACAATCATGATTATCATACAATCCTCGTGCCCGAGGAACTTCCAAAGGAACTTTCACCCGTACGGGGAATGAATGATCCTTCCTGAGCGCTTACCTTTGATATAGAATGAACTTTTGCGCTTACAGACCCAGCAGTTTAGGCTGTGTGTAGTGAATGAATGAATTATGATTTGTATCCAGTAGATTAGAATAGAAAAGAATACTCTTTATTATGTACACCATAAATATACAGATATAAATGAATAAATTTTACAAGGGGTGACACAATGGGTATATTGAATAGTAGATTGTGCAGAAACGTCGTATTATCAGAATAAAACGTACACAAGATTCAATCACATACCATTGTATTAAATATATCATAGAGAAAGAATATTATCAAGAAAGGAATGAGATAATACTTATGAAATTATAAATTTACTTGCCTGTGCACTGAATGTCCTGAAACAAATCCCTCCGATCGGCCTGCCTTCCTTTATAAGGGCAAGTGTTTTGTGTTTGCTGTAAATAAAACGTGACGAACATTAAACAGGTGTCCATTAATTATCCAGTCACAAGAATATTAACTCCAATTTTTATTTTTACCAGACTACGACAAAGCCAAAGGAGGATTATGATTTTAACAGGCTGTGTATGTATTTATGTACATCTGTTCCCTCATATGTCCTAAACTGATCGTCGTATTTTGACACAATTATACGAAAACCGAAAAAAAGTCGACATCGATATCTTGTTTACACCCTTTTAGTTTTTGTCGAAGTCGGGTTTGTTTTAAACTTCCTTTTTTTATTTGATCAAGATCCGCGAGGGCGGGTTGGACAAAATTAAAAGAATTAGTTTTCAGTAAAAAAAAAATAACTTACGGATCAAAAACTAATTGCGAAATATACTCCTTAGTCATTTCAGGTAACTGATGAGAGAATACGTTGTGAAGACCTAAAACAAAGCAGTAATAAAAAACAAAAAGAAACTTAAATGTGTCCTATAACATTGAGGCTGCACTGGCTGAAAATAAAAAATAATTTAAGTTAAATATCGTTTTATATTTTTCTTTCACAAAAAATGTAATGTTTTCTTACCTATAAGCCAAAGCATAGTCTGTTTGTTCACGGGTCCGGTGAGCGAGTTCCCAATCACGTGAAATTCGATGAGCTTGCGTTGCTCTTCTAATTTGGCTGCCTCATCGCGGGGCGCTTGCATTTGAAAAAGAGCCTGGAATATAAAACATAAATGATAAGTTAGAGGGCAACATTCTATTCAAGATATACTGTTGACAATGAAAAACAGAACACAAAATGTTTAACCTTTTGTCCGCCACACGTCAAAAAATCAAAAACGTGCCCTCGGCGTCAAAGTCTGTCATGTAGTCAAACCGTGGCGTGCTGGGTACATTTTAGTTTGTCGTCTACTTATACATGACTGTGGCGATCAAAAGGTTAAACTTTTTGTGTTCTGTTTTTCATTTTCAACAGTATTATCTTGAGCGACTGCCTATCTGACCTCCACAACCCAGTTACTAATTCGATCGATACTATTCATTCGATATCTGGTTTGCATCGATACTATTCATTCGACACCCCCATTTCCCTAAATGATCATAATTCCCATGATCAAAATATTATTTCTTTTGTGTATGAATGTAGGAATCCGCTGGATGCGGGGAGCACAGAACCGGTTGATGTGGCGGTACTTGGGGGAGGCTTATGTCCAGCAGTGGACGTCTTTCGGCGAAAATGATACTGATGATGTGTATACTCACATCAGGCCCGCACATATAGTTAGGGTCAGAGATGGTGGCGACAATATCTGCTACAGTACGTTCGCTGACGTCATCAGCGGGCTCGTCCGCGATGCGCCTGCGCTTGGCCGCGCCGGCACCCGGTGTGTCGCTTGCGCGTTTACCGCCTTCTGTTTTTATTGAACCTGTTGGATTCAAATATTTTTTTAGTTCGCATATTTTACTCGTATAATGTAGGCGGACTGACGAAACGTATGTAAAATGCGTGCCACGAAAGATGAGACTTGACACACCACGTGGTTTGACATGCGCAGAACACGATTTTAGGTATTTTTAGCGGTATGAGGTCTGAGTGCGGGACGGGACCGGACGTCATAGGGGCGGCGGAAAGAGCGGGGGAGGCGGGGTCAAGTCTCATCTTTCGTGGCACGCATGGCAAGTACATGGACTGTACTGTTCTGTTTTGACCACTTGTATGCCAGACTGAAATTTTGAGCTTGCTACACGATTACTGACAAATGCTTGCACTGACTGAACTAGTTCACTCAAATTTGTGTGGTTCTTTCCTCGAAAGACCATTTCAGGTACATATTCTTCTCAGTGGTAGCCAGATAAGAAATGTCGAATCATTCTAGCTTATTAATATGATGTATAAAAGTGATTCCGATATCCTATTTACGGAATAAACAATTTAATTTCATACAATTTCAAACTGCCTCATCATTTAGTTAGGACGAGAGGAGCGGAAAAGTGCATAGCTATGAAAACATTAACCAATAGAATTCCGGAAAATTCACGTCTCATGAATGTTTTCGCCTTTAAGATCCTCTTTGCTCCAAGGCACAGGCAGTAAGGTCTAATTCATTAAAAGAATTACCTGAGGATAGTGTAACAGTAGTGAAGCCATCCTTGCTATCTCCTGAAGCAGTAACACGTTCAAACTCGCCTCGCCTGCCAGCTGTAAACGTAATTTGTGTTTATATTTCTGAACAAAACGGCATTTCTAAAATGCCTCGTCTGTAAACTGATGATCTTTAAAAATTTTGAAGGATCAACATTAGCTTCTAATGTTTCTACATACCCTGATTATAATTAACGTTTGCTAATCAGTTTGTCTTAGTGTAAGTAGTAATCTGTGGAAAAGTGGGTAGTATATTTTGTTAAGTCATATGTTTGAGACACTTTGTATAATTTTAGTATACTACTGTTTGTTTTCCCTATAAAAAAATAAAATAAAACTTCATTGTTCCTATAAAATCGTTTGATCCTTAACGGTTCGATTCATCATCATTTGAGCTTGGATTCAGCCACTGCTGGGTATTAGGCCTCCGCGTTTATCTGCCATACTGCCCGGTTCCGTGCGTCTTGTGACTTTGACGATATCATCAAAGTTATAATATAACCTTTACAATAGATTCGATTGACTAGAAAAAGTGTAGAATAATGTTTCTGTCTTTATGGCTCTACCAATTTATTTTATCTGTGAATGCAGTTGGTAACATCTTCAGTTATTGACAGTTTTTAAAAATGTTTATAGTCCATTCACAGTTATTTTACCTCTGACAGCAACAACCTTATTATAACGAGAATAAGGGTCACAATGGTTTTGACAACTTTGATTTGAAGACTTGTCAATGGCAGCAACCTTATTTAAATGAGAATAAAAGATCACTGTGATTAATGTACTCACGGTTCTTATTATCAAATATAGCCTGCAGGTGGTTGGGTGGGATCTGCTTGAACTCGGGGTCCCAGATCGGAGAGTTGGCGCTGAAGATCTCTTCCTCAAGCAGCGCCAGGAAACGAGGGAAGTGGGTTAGGACTAGCACCTGTAGGAAAAACATACTTTATCATTAGACAAGTAGGCATAATGATAATTCCAGCATATCACTGTACCACTGTTTTCTGCTGTCATTTGCACACTCTTCTCATACAGAGAAGGCACGAGCATTGATCACCAAGCTTTGTCAAGACGGGTTGGCGATTTCCGACTCCAAGTAAAGACTTTTCAGACTCCAAATATTATGACGTAGGACTTGCAAGTATGCATAGCATAACTCAAATTTTCAAGGTCGAAGAGGTAGTCCCAATGTTGAAAGAAACCATAGACAAGTCACAAAATAATAATTAATAATGAGACTTATTCAATCTATCTAGTAGTAAGAGTAAACAAGACAGACATATATATTTTTGATTTCCTTTTGCGTGTGCAAAATTTTTGTCTGGCACTAGTAGTTTTACATATTGTCATGTAAATAGTACATAGATACTTAACATGCAGAAAAGCGTGACTTAAGTGCGGGTCACACAGTACTATAAAGAATACTATTTAGTATATTTAAGATTAAACAAGTAAGAACAATACCTCAAGCAAAGTTAGGCCAGCCTCTATCTTTGTTATGAAAAAAAAAAAGGTTTGTATCATCGAATTATTGTGTTGTTTGGCATACAACATTTTGAACCAACTCATTCAAGATTAAAAAGCACTTTTGAATGGGCACAACTAGAATCAATTCTACTCCCTTGTCAATTTTGATTACAAGACAGTAGAAATTGATTCTAGCTGCCCGTTCCAACAGGTAGTTTCGTATGGATAAGAAACTCCATACCTGTGATTTATTTAAATTTTGTCATTATTAAAAATAGCTCTTTTAAAAATCTCTTATTATTTTGTTTGACTTACCCTCTTTTCAGGCGGCATGCGGTCTCTCTCCGAATGACACTTGTCCATCAGCTGCCGACAGACAGACTTGAATACGGCGCGTAGAAGCGTACGGCCGAATACCAGAGACGTGTCGTAGTGAGGCAGCGAATCGCAGAACGCTGGGACGTGGCAGAATACTAGCCATCTGGAAGATTTTATATTCTTTAGATTTTTAGTTGATTCATTTTTTAGCTGGCAACTACGTGTGCGGTTATGACGAGCCAAACTATTCTATAACATTTTCACCGTGGAAACTTAGGTGAAGTGAGCTGTCAGTAGTGTCAATCTCTAACATCAGGTGGAACCTCGGCATAAAAAGTATCCTATACTAGTTGCGCTCAGCGGTTTCACCCGCGTAAGTGTCGATCCCGTGGGAATATCGGGATAAAACTAACCTATGTCCTTCCCCGGGATGCAATCTACCCCTCTGCCAAATTTTATGGAAATCCGTTCAGTGGTTTAGGCGTGAAAAGGTAACAGACAGACAGACAAAGTTACTTTCGAATTTATAATATTAGTATGGATGTTATTCCGATGTATAAGCTATATTACTGTAAAGTTTCATCAAAATCCGTTCAGCAGTTTTTGCGAGAAAGAGTAATAAACATCCATCCATCCATCCTCACAAACTTTCGCGTTTATAATATTAGTAGGATGTGTATGTAATTTTCTTCATCCTAACAAAATCTAAAGAAATAGCTTGAGTGTGTCTTCTCTCTTCTATCCCACACTTTATAGGAATTGGCCATGCTATGGGTAAAATTTGCAATGCAATCAGCAAGGTGGTAGTGGGGTTGACTGTGTGCCGGACGTACATTTAAGAATGGCTACTCGTGGATGCTATTTTAATGCAGTGTTGTACTGTTTTGACCAAAAGTATGAATATTAGTATACAAAAATCACGATTAGTCTGTCGAAAGGACCGAGAATCCAAAGAGTACCTAGTCTTACCAACAAGTTGGTAACTTAAAAATTTTTTTGGAATTAAGAAATATATTGTAAATAAACATACCTTGTATAATTGATTTGGTATGCAGAAATGTCTTCAGGATTCGATACTTGCTGAAATTAAATATTCATTGTTTACATTTCAACATTGCGATGATAAAAAATGAGGCACTGATTGTAATTTTGTAGCTTGAAATTGCCAATTAACTTCAGTAAGATAATTATTTATGCACTATTTACTGATTTCATAACAATAAGTATGGCAGGGACATCGACGAACAAACTGAAATCATAAATTCAGCACATGATTCTTTATGCTGACCGCTTAACTGAGACGTTGCCTGAGGTAGCTGCGCGGTGCGGGAAGGGTGATAGTTGTCACAAGTTACAGTACCCGGCGATAAATATTGCACATCGACCTTTGGAAAGAGACAATCGGCTAATTTCGGCTTCGTAGGGCGTTATCTCTGTCGCACGAAATACAAACAGTCCGGTATCTATTAGGAGCTATTAAAACAATTATGATTTGCTTCTTTTGATAATTATTTTTATTCTTTGTATAAAATGGTTTTATGTAAAAAGGTCGATATGCAATATTTATCGCCGGGTACTGTACGAATCACTGAGCTCTCGCATCACGTCGCCACACCCCTCCCGCACCGCGCTGCTACCTCAGGCAACGTCTCGGTTAAGCGGTCGGCCTATAGACGTCAGATTTGAAATTTTTCGTTGGTTATAAAAACAAAAATCTGCTGTTTCGTAGAAAATTGCAATACAGGTACGCGGTAAAAATATATGGAACAGCTTATTTCTTTTTAATAACCGACGAATCATTTCAACACAGCTGTTTCAGAATAATGTACAGGTTGCGCGTCGCTGTCCCCGCCCACCCTGTATAAGCTGTTCGCATTTTTTATGATAACTTAATCACATTGTTTAAAAGAATTTTATAGGCATTTTCATTAACCCCCTTACTAATAAACGTTGTATAGCGTCTTTATAGTTACAACAACGTTAAGTCTTCTTCTTTCTAAAGTCAAATTACTGACGACTGAAAGAGAGAAATCGGTGTGTAACTATTCATCTGATATATAATTCGTTTATTAGTAACGGGTTAGGCTCTAACACCATCATAAATTAAATAGACAAAAACTTACCAATTTCCTCACACTGGGCGTCTCAAAATTCCAATGGTTAAAGCAATGTAAAAACATCTTGGCCAGATCATACATGGTCTGCCATTCCCTCTGCGGGAGGCTGTTGAACTTGAAGAGCACAAAGTTTGTGATGGCCTTGGCTATTGAGGGCCTCTCGAACGGTGGCTGGCCGAGTGGACCTTCGATCCGCGGGTGGGAGCGGGTGAGGATGCATTTGCGAAGTATCTGTGGAATTGAAGATTTTCTTAATTATTTCAAGAGTGTGAAGACTGGCACATATTTAAAATAGATGGGAGGCCTGTGGAAGGAGTTAAAAGGCTGATTTGACATTATGATCTGTTAAATACTTGTAAGATTAAAATTAAAGTTAGTTAAAAGTCCAGAGACAATAATCTACAAACAAGTGAATTGCTGTGCGTGTGTGAAAAAGGAACCAGATATCTGACTTATTAAATAATAAACCAGATATTTGGTTCCTTGTTTTCGCCATTGTTTTATCTTTTCATGTGAAGCAGATGAAAATGCATTGTTAAAATATGAATCGGCAAGGGCTACGCCAAGTAGCTGTTGAGTATCTTATAATCTAAATATTAGAAAAGTGTCAAACTACTTCTTATACATAACTGAAGAGGCAAACACTTACCTTGAATAAATAATAGTACACCCGCTTAGTATCATGGTCGTCCTCCCTATGCATGGACATGAAGATGTTCTCCACATCCACCACAGCTCCAAGTAGCCGATTTACTTCAGCCACTGGCAGACCTTGCAGTTGAGTCACATGTTTTTCTGAAAACATGACATTTGTTGTGGTGGAGTTCTAGAGGCTTCTTGAACTTATGGCACAATAAAAAGCTTTTAAATTAATAAAAAAAACTAGGTGTTCCATTAATATCCTGCATAATAAGTAAACGATAAGCAATTTTCCCGCGTAAAAATTGTCCTCGACGAACGTGTGGGAATCTACGCAATAACGTACATGGAGGTCAAATAGACTGCCGGGATTTTCATACGTTCTATCGTCACTGACAAAGTGTTCACCGTCTGCTCAACGCCTAATTTTGTCATTACTCTACAATCGTTTTCATTTTGACAATACAATGAGATTTATTGCTTCTTATTATTGTTTGAAAAATTTGTCTGCACCATAATAAGATGTGCATAAAGCAATGAGCCGGCTGGTGTCAATAACAAGTAAAATTAAATGTGGCGAAGACCACACATAATCTGAATTTTGGGATATCTTCAAAAAGGTTCCGCGTCCTAACCGAAAACTATCATCGCACGAGTACGTTCTTTTATATTAATGTGACGTACTCGCGCGATCAATCAAGACCTACTTTCATGGGAAAAAAAGCGTGAGTACAATACGGCCGCTAAATCATGGCCGGTCCGAACTTTGCGCAGAAGGCTGCGCAATAACATTTTTTAGGAACCAAATGGTGACTTGAAGCAAATGTGAGTGAGAGGACATGCGCGAAAGTTCAGAGTATTGAGACCAGCCATGACTGTAGTTCTATAGCATGTGACCTCTTATAGTGTCTGCCTATTTCCATGGGAAAAGGGCATACATATATGACTGTATGTTATTACCAACCTAGTACATGATTGCAGTTGCGACATGGATCATTGAAGTTGGCTGGCGGCTGGTTGTCGGCGCGTGGGTTTCCTTTCACTGTTTGCTGTGGTGCAGGAGTCTTCCACCCGTTACATGAGCAGTCTGGTGTCTGAGAAAAACTTATAAATTAGCCTCAACTCAGTATTTCTAACATGACCTTCTGAACTAAATCCTATGAAGTAGTTATTACAACACTATAAATTGTTCATTGAGGTATAGAATGTTGTGGTGAAATGTACCTAGTACATTTATCTGCTTTTGATTTGATCCTTCGTATGGCAGAATGTGGATCCACGTGAGACACAATGACTTTTTAATTGTTTCTTTAATTATGGCATTCAACCGGTTAAAGGACAATACAAAATTATTCTGAGGCAGATTAATTTTTTTTGCCTTTTCCGAACTATGTTGGGGTCAGCTTTCAGTTGAACCAGATATAGCTAGATACTAGTATTTTACATGGAGCACCTGCCCATCTGATCTCCACAACCCAGTTACTGGGTAACCAGTGACGGATTAAGACTACTTGATGCCTTAAGCAATCCATGCCTGTGGGCCCCCTATCCGTATGTCCTTTACCGCCTAAAAACATTAGTTTTTTGTAAAATAAGACGATGAGATGTAACGTACTTTAGAAGTGGAGTAGGTGCGACAACAATAAAACCAAAGCATAATTTATTTATTTATTGAAATGCGCCTTGCGGCTTTTCCGAGCATTGAATTCACGCAAGATAGTATTAACGTCTAACGTTTTTAACATATCGGACTCTATGTACAATATCGATATTATTTATTATTTCATTTGGATAATGAAAGTGTTTTGAAATCTTTATCAGAAACGAGATGGAAAGCACACGTTAAAGCGACATCAGCTATTTCACAGACATATAATAAAATTATAGATCGAGACGTAATTTCTGTGGATGACATGCAAAAAGGAGAAACCAGAAGAGAAGCAGCTAATTTTCAAATAAACTACAAGAATTGGAGTTCGTACTCATGTTGGTCATGTGGGACGAAATTTTGCAAACCTTCCGAAAAGTCAGCAAGGTATTACAAGACCCAGAAGTTATTCTAGAGACTGGCGCTAATCTCTACAAATCACTCGTGAATTTTTTAGAAAAATTGAGGTGCGACTTTGATTCTTTAGAAGCCCGCGCAAAAGAAAATCTACCAGATGTGGAATACAAAGACACCCGTCAAAGACGAAGAAAGAAAATGCCCAATGATGGTTCAGCTCCTGAAGTAAGTTTCAGCCCAAGAGGACAATTCAAAATAACGTGTTATTATAGCATCATTGATAAATTAAATGCAGAGATGCGAAAAAGAGGAAAGATATTCAAAGAAACAGCAGACAAATTCTCTTTGTTGAATAAAATACCCGATGCCGATAAAATTATGTGTCCCGATCAAACTGCAGAATACAGTCAGCACAGTACAAATCTAGTAAACACGTATCCAGAAGGCCTTAACACCGAATTAATAACAGAAATTCAACAGTTTCATTCATATGTCATAAGTAAAATAAGTTCCAGAAACAGTGTTTCGGCTCGCACAAGTTTACATCAAACTCACGCACAATTGTATAAAATAATAATAAAGATCCAAATGATCTTTTAATATGCGCCACCTTATGGTTGAACCAGAAATAAAATTGTATAGATTTTGAAATAATGAAAAAAAATTTACAGCTGCTAGGCAACAATCCACGGTGCTTCGACCTACTAAATTGAGAGAATGGGCTGTGCATGGAATATATATTGCAAACGGATTCGCCTCTAGAATCTTCTGCTGCATGCCATTGTAACGCCCAGACATATTTGAAGCATTGTCATAAGACTGGCTTCTGCATTTTGAAAAATCTAATCCACAATGTTCTTCAAGGTATTGAAGAGTCTGCTTTGCCAGTTCATCTCCTGTGTGATGAGTTTCCAACTCAATAAATGTAAGAAATCGCTCTACTGGCTGCCCATCTTTTATATAGCGAATAACAACGCTGAGCTGGTCCATGTGCGTCAAATCCGGCGTAGAATCTATTGAAAGACTATCACATCTATCTTTATCTGCGATATAATTTTACCATGCACTTCTCGGGTCATTATCATAATCAATTCTTCGTAAATCTCATGCCCACTCGCTGCACAAGCGGGCAGCGAGTGGGCAAGCGGGAGTGGGGTTATGACTCTAGGTCGGACTCTATGTCAACTTAAAACGCGCGAATTTTCAAATTAGTCCTAGAAACATTTTTTGGTGTGGTTTTTGGTGACGTGAGAGTGAGACGTGATGCCCTAAGGACGGATTTTTTTTTGTGCTTCTTCTGGTGCCCCCTCAGACGTGATGCCCTAGGCAATTGCTTAATTTGATTAAGGGTTAATCCGTCACTGTGGGTAACATAATACTCTTTGGTAAGACGGGTTATCAGACTTCAGACGGTTTCTAAAAATTTGTCAAAGATCTACAAATGACAGCCAGGTTCAACTATTTAACTTGCTTTCCGAGGTACAGAGGGGACTTGGTTTGTTATGGATGTCATCCATCTCTGTCGGACAAACCTCAGCAAGTGTTGCATAACCTTGAAAAGCGATCCGTGTGGCTGTTATTTCCTTTATTAAACTAAATACATATAAATTATATTTTTAAATATAAGTATAAAAAAAACATAAAAAAAAAATAGTAGCCCACCGGCATCGGGAACAGGATCCAAGCTACCGGCGGTCAGGGCTCTAGAGAGGGTAACCTGCTAATAATGGGGGCCGTGTCCAGAAGTACCGCTTTCTGGATCAAGCCCTTGATTCAGCTACCCAACGAGAACCTCCTCAGGTGTTGGTCGAGGCTCTTGGCTATTAATCCATTGGTTGTCACGACTATCGGCACAATGATCGCTGAGTCCACATCCCACATGTCGACAACCTCGCGAGCCAAGTCAAGATACTTGATTTGTTTATCTTTCTCGGCTTTCACGAGGTTCTCATCATGCTCCTCCGATTCCACAAGGTTATATTTCAGAGCAAGTTGTTGATGGATTATCCTGGCTACAAGGTTGTGTATATGCAAGTACTCTCCGTTAACTAGACGAGAACACCCGGAGATAATATGCCTGATTGATTCTCCCGGCCGGTGGCATGCCCGACAGATGTCAACCGAGCCGTCTTTCACAATAAATTGTTCCTCATCATAACTTAGTCCAAAATTGCACAGACAAAACCTTCGGTTTCTCCAAAGAGGTCACCCAAACGCAGCCAGGCTACGGACGCTAGTAGATCGACATCGGGTCCATGTAGGGCTAGGAAAAAGCGTCCGTGAAGCTCCTTACTCTGCCATACATCCATGCAATCATTAGCTGGCTTGCGCCAGTTCTCATTAGCCAAGGAGAGCGGGGTGAGGCCCTTGTCCACGGCGACTACATCTCGATGCATCCCTACGTTAGTTTCTAGGAAATATATCCTGAAACTGCATATCTCGCGATTGTGGAGGGTTTTAGCGTTGAGGGTTTTAAAAACCCTCGACCTCCACACTTTCGCGGGATATACAGCCTCAATACCGATGACCGTGGGTGATGCATTCGATTTGCAGTCAGCAGCGTACGGACCCTCCTATCCAGGGCGTCGAGTTCGGTCTGAGTCCATTCGAGTATGCCAAAAGAGTACACCAAAACCGGCATGACCCAACCATTGAAGGCGCGCACCTTGTTTCCGCCTGATAAAAGACTATTAAGTACTTTTTTCAGGCGTTCAAAGAAGCGCTCCTTCAACGATTGCTTCATGTCAGTAACATTGATACCTAATGCTTCCGACATACCCAAATACTTATAGGTTTCGGATGCGGAGAGGGCTCTAAGGTTTGTTGAATCCGAGAGTTGGGTTCCCACAGATTCAGCAACCCCCCCTCGCTTTACATGCATGACCGCACATTTGTCCACACCAAATTCCATCCTGATGGCGCTACTGAAAGTTTGAGCTACTTTCAGTAGCTCTATCAGTTGCAAATTGTTGGGGACAAAGAGTTTTAGGTCATCCATGTAGAGGAGGTGCGATATAACCTGACCACCTCTCCTCAGCCGTTAGCCTAGACCTGAATCCTCCAACAGTGTGCTTAGAGGATTCAAGGCTAAGCAGAACCAAAGCGGACTCAAACTATCACTCTGAAATATGCCTCGCTCGATCCTTATTGGTTCGCTATTCCTCTGAATATTTCGACATCCTGGATAGCGAAGGACCGTCCTCCATTGCCCCATACACGACATCAGGAAGGTGCGCACAGAGTTGCATCTACTTTGTACAACTCCAACACCCTCATGAGCCATGTATGTGGCACCAAGTCATAGGCCTTCTTACAATCTATCCAACATATCGACAGATCCTTTCGGGAACTACGAACCTGTTGGCTAATAGTCATATCAATGAGAAGTAGCTCCTTAGTACCGCGGGACCCGCTCTTACATCCATTTTGAGAGGCAGACATGATGGAGTTGGTGTTTATATGTTTGTCAATTTTAACTCTAATGAATATGGTTTGCCCATACATACACTTTCTGCTTCAGGAAGTCGACGCGCTCCATGACACAAGACATATAGTCTTGAGGACTGCTATCAGAGTCCGTAAGAATGCCTGTCTCACAAAGCACATGACTCTAGTGCGAGTATTGCCCTCCCTGAAGTAGATTAGTTTGCCAATGAGTGCTCTGGCCCCATCAATACGGCGTTCAATTCTGATGAAGCTGAAACTAGCAGCTACCAGCTAGCAGCCGACAGAGACGAAACATAACAGATAGGGGCCCGGGCCCCTATTTTTGAAAAATTAGGATCCTTCATTGCAAAATTACAAATAATATTAAAAACTAACATGACATCTGCTTATTAACAATAATTGTTGAATTGTAAATAATTAAAAAAATAAAAAATAAACAAAAATCATTCTACTGAGACAAAATAGTTTTTTACAATTAAACTATTAGAGTATCTTGGCTGGTATTACACTCACTACTTTTTCACACTAAAAAGAAGTTCTAGGGCAAATTTTAGCAAGTTCGTATGTGTAGAAGAAAAGATATAGCTTCTTAAACAATTAAAAATCATTATACTGAGACAAAATAATTTTTTACAATTAAACTATTAGAGTATCTTGGCTGGTATTACACTCACTACTTTTTCACACTAAAAAGAAGTTCTAGGGCAAATTTCAGCAGGTTCGTATGTGTACAAGAAAAGATATAGCTTTTTAAATAAACAAAAATCATTATACTGAGACAAAATAATTTTTTACAATTAAACTATTAGAGTATCTTGGCTGGTATTACACCCACTACTTTTTCACACTAAAAAGAAGTTCTAGGGCAAATTTCAGCAGGTTCGTATGTGTACAAGAAAAGATATAGCTTTTTAAATAAACAAAAATCATTCTACTGAGACAAAATAGTTTTTTACAATTAAACTATTAGAGTATCTTGGCTGGTATTACACTCACTACTTTTTCACACTAAAAAGAAGTTCTAGGGCAAATTTTAGCAAGTTCGTATGTGTAGAAGAAAAGACATAGCTTCTTAAACAATTAAAAATCATTATACTGAGACAAAATAATTTTTTACAATTAAACTATTAGAGTATCTTGGCTGGTATTACACCCACTACTTTTTCACACTAAAAAGAAGTTCTAGGGCAAATTTCAGCAGGTTCGTATGTGTAGAAGAAAAGATATAGCTTTTTAAATAAACGAAAATCATTCTACTGAGACAAAATAGTTTTTTACAATTAAACTATTAGAGTATCTTGGCTGGTATTACACTCACTACTTTTTCACACTAAAAAGAAGTTCTAGGGCAAATTTCAGCAGGTTCGTATGTGTACAAGAAAAGATATAGCTTTTTAAATAAACGAAAATCATTCTACTGAGACAAAATAGTTTTTTACAATTAAACTATTAGAGTATCTTGGCTGGTATTACACTCACTACTTTTTCACACTAAAAAGAAGTTCTAGGGCAAATTTCAGCAGGTTCGTATGTGTACAAGAAAAGATATAGCTTTTTAAATAAACAAAAATCATTATACTGAGACAAAATAATTTTTTACAATTAAACTATTAGAGTATCTTGGCTGGTATTACACCCACTACTTTTTCACACTAAAAAGAAGTTCTAGGGCAAATTTCAGCAGGTTCGTATGTGTACAAGAAAAGATATAGCTTTTTAAATAAACAAAAATCATTATACTGAGACAAAATAATTTTTTACAATTAAACTATTAGAGTATCTTGGCTGGTATTACACCCACTACTTTTTCACACTAAAAAGAAGTTCTAGGGCAAATTTCAGCAGGTTCGTATGTGTAGAAGAAAAGATATAGCTTTTTAAATAAACGAAAATCATTCTACTGAGACAAAATAGTTTTTTACAATTAAACTATTAGAGTATCTTGGCTGGTATTACACTCACTACTTTTTCACACTAAAAAGAAGTTCTAGGGCAAATTTTAGCAAGTTCGTATGTGTAGAAGAAAAGATATAGCTTTTTAAATAAACAAAAATCATTCTACTGAGACAAAATAGTTTTTTACAATTAAACTATTAGAGTATCTTGGCTGGTATTACACTCACTACTTTTTCACACTAAAAAGAAGTTCTAGGGCAAATTTTAGCAAGTTCGTATGTGTAGAAGAAAAGATATAGCTTCTTAAACAATTAAAAATCATTATACTGAGACAAAATAATTTTTTACAATTAAACTATTAGAGTATCTTGGCTGGTATTACACTCACTACTTTTTCACACTAAAAAGAAGTTCTAGGGCAAATTTCAGCAGGTTCGTATGTGTACAAGAAAAGATATAGCTTCTTAAACAATTAAAAATCATTATACTGAGACAAAATAATTGTTTACAATTAAACTATTAGAGTATCTTGGCTGGTATTACACCCACTACTTTTTCACACTAAAAAGAAGTTCTAGGGCAAATTTCAGCAGGTTCGTATGTGTACAAGAAAAGATATAGCTTTTTAAATAAACAAAAATCATTATACTGAGACAAAATAATTTTTTACAATTAAACTATTAGAGTATCTTGGCTGGTATTACACCCACTACTTTTTCACACTAAAAAGAAGTTCTAGGGCAAATTTCAGCAGGTTCGTATGTGTACAAGAAAAGATATAGCTTTTTAAATAAACAAAAATCATTATACTGAGACAAAATAATTTTTTACAATTAAACTATTAGAGTATCTTGGCTGGTATTACACCCACTACTTTTTCACACTAAAAAGAAGTTCTAGGGCAAATTTCAGCAGGTTCGTATGTGTAGAAGAAAAGATATAGCTTTTTAAATAAACGAAAATCATTCTACTGAGACAAAATAGTTTTTTTACAATTAAACTATTAGAGTATCTTGGCTGGTATTACACTCACTACTTTTTCACACTAAAAAGAAGTTCTAGGGCAAATTTTAGCAAGTTAGTATGTGTAGAAGAAAAGATATAGCTTTTTAAATAAACGAAAATCATTCTACTGAGACAAAATAGTTTTTCACAATTAAACTATTAGAGTATCTTGGCTGGTATTACACTCACTACTTTTTCACACTAAAAAGAAGTTCTAGGGCAAATTTTAGCAAGTTCGTATGTGTAGAAGAAAAGATATAGCTTCTTAAACAATTAAAAATCATTATACTGAGACAAAATAATTTTTTACAATTAAACTATTAGAGTATCTTGGCTGGTATTACACCCACTACTTTTTCACACTAAAAAGAAGTTCTAGGGCAAATTTCAGCAGGTTCGTATGTGTACAAGAAAAGATATAGCTTTTTAAATAAACGAAAATCATTCTACTGAGACAAAATAGTTTTTTACAATTAAACTATTAGAGTATCTTGGCTGGTATTACACTCACTACTTTTTCACACTAAAAAGAAGTTCTAGGGCAAATTTCAGCAGGTTCGTATGTGTACAAGAAAAGATATAGCTTTTTAAATAAACAAAAATCATTATACTGAGACATTTTTTACAATTAAACTATTAGAGTATCTTGGCTGGTATTACACCCACTACTTTTTCACACTAAAAAGAAGTTCTATGGCAAATTTCAGCAGGTTCGTATGTGTACAAGAAAAGATATAGCTTTTTAAATAAACAAAAATCATTATACTGAGACAAAATAATTTTTTACAATTAAACTATTAGAGTATCTTGGCTGGTATTACACCCACTACTTTTTCACACTAAAAAGAAGTTCTAGGGCAAATTTCAGCAGGTTCGTATGTGTAGAAGAAAAGATATAGCTTTTTAAATAAACGATAATCATTCTACTGAGACAAAATAGTTTTTTACAATTAAACTATTAGAGTATCTTGGCTGGTATTACACTCACTACTTTTTCACACTAAAAAGAAGTTCTAGGGCAAATTTCAGCAGGTTCGTATGTGTACAAGAAAAGATATTATAGCTTTTTAAATAAACAAAAATCATTATACTGAGACAAAATAATTTTTTACAATTAAACTATTAGAGTATCTTGGCTGGTATTACACCCACTAGTTTTTCACACTAAAAAGAAGTTCTAGGGCAAATTTCAGCAGGTTCGTATGTGTACAAGAAAAGATATAGCTTTTTAAATAAACAAAAATCATTATACTGAGACAAAATAATTTTTTACAATTAAACTATTAGAGTATCTTGGCTGGTATTACACCCACTACTTTTTCACACTAAAAAGAAGTTCTAGGGCAAATTTCAGCAGGTTCGTATGTGTAGAAGAAAAGATATAGCTTTTTAAATAAACGAAAATCATTCTACTGAGACAAAATAATTTTTTACAATTAAACTATTAGAGTATCTTGGCTGGTATTACACCCACTACTTTTTCACACTAAAAAGAAGTTCTAGGGCAAATTTCAGCAGGTTCGTATGTGTACAAGAAAAGATATAGCTTTTTAAATAAACAAAAATCATTATACTGAGACAAAATAATTTTTTACAATTAAACTATTAGAGTATCTTGGCTGGTATTACACCCACTACTTTTTCACACTAAAAAGAAGTTCTAGGGCAAATTTCAGCAGGTTCGTATGTGTACAAGAAAAGATATAGCTTTTTAAATAAACAAAAATCATTATACTGAGACAAAATAATTTTTTACAATTAAACTATTAGAGTATCTTGGCTGGTATTACACCCACTACTTTTCCACACTAAAAAGAAGTTCTAGGGCAAATTTCAGCAGGTTCGTATGTGTACAAGAAAAGATATAGCTTTTTAAATAAACAAAAATCATTATACTGAGACAAAATAATTTTTTACAATTAAACTATTAGAGTATCTTGGCTGGTATTACACCCACTACTTTTTCACACTAAAAAGAAGTTCTAGGGCAAATTTCAGCAGGTTCGTATGTGTACAAGAAAAGATATAGCTTTTTAAATAAACAAAAATCATTATACTGAGACAAAATAATTTTTTACAATTAAACTATTAGAGTATCTTGGCTGGTATTACACCCACTACTTTTTCACACTAAAAAGAAGTTCTAGGGCAAATTTCAGCAGGTTCGTATGTGTACAAGAAAAGATATAGCTTTTTAAATAAACAAAAATCATTATACTGAGACAAAATAATTTTTTACAATTAAACTATTAGAGTATCTTGGCTGGTATTACACCCACTACTTTTTCACACTAAAAAGAAGTTCTAGGGCAAATTTCAGCAGGTTCGTATGTGTACAAGAAAAGATATAGCTTTTTAAATAAACAAAAATCATTATACTGAGACAAAATAATTTTTTACAATTAAACTATTAGAGTATCTTGGCTGGTATTACACCCACTACTTTTTCACACTAAAAAGAAGTTCTAGGGCAAATTTCAGCAGGTTCGTATGTGTACAAGAAAAGATATAGCTTTTTAAATAAACAAAAATCATTATACTGAGACAAAATAATTTTTTACAATTAAACTATTAGAGTATCTTGGCTGGTATTACACCCACTACTTTTTCACACTAAAAAGAAGTTCTAGGGCAAATTTCAGCAGGTTCGTATGTGTACAAGAAAAGATATAGCTTTTTAAATAAACAAAAATCATTATACTGAGACAAAATAATTTTTTACAATTAAACTATTAGAGTATCTTGGCTGGTATTACACCCACTACTTTTTCACACTAAAAAGAAGTTCTAGGGCAAATTTCAGCAGGTTCGTATGTGTACAAGAAAAGATATAGCTTTTTAAATAAACAAAAATCATTATACTGAGACAAAATAATTTTTTACAATTAAACTATTAGAGTATCTTGGCTGGTATTACACCCACTACTTTTTCACACTAAAAAGAAGTTCTAGGGCAAATTTCAGCAGGTTCGTATGTGTACAAGAAAAGATATAGCCTTTTAAATAAACAAAAATCATTATACTGAGACAAAATAATTTTTTACAATTAAACTATTAGAGTATCTTGGCTGGTATTACACTCACTACTTTTTCACACTAAAAAGAAGTTCTAGGGCAAATTTCAGCAGGTTCGTATGTGTACAAGAAAAGATATAGCTTTTTAAATAAACAAAAATCATTATACTGAGACAAAATAATTTTTTACAATTAAACTATTAGAGTATCTTGGCTGGTATTACACCCACTACTTTTTCACACTAAAAAGAAGTTCTAGGGCAAATTTCAGCAGGTTCGTATGTGTACAAGAAAAGATATAGCTTTTTAAATAAACAAAAATCATTATACTGAGACAAAATAATTTTTTACAATTAAACTATTAGAGTATCTTGGCTGGTATTACACCCACTACTTTTTCACACTAAAAAGAAGTTCTAGGGCAAATTTCAGCAGGTTCGTATGTGTACAAGAAAAGATATAGCTTTTTAAATAAACAAAAATCATTATACTGAGACAAAATAATTTTTTACAATTAAACTATTAGAGTATCTTGGCTGGTATTACACCCACTACTTTTTCACACTAAAAAGAAGTTCTAGGGCAAATTTCAGCAGGTTCGTATGTGTACAAGAAAAGATATAGCTTTTTAAATAAACAAAAATCATTATACTGAGACAAAATAATTTTTTACAATTAAACTATTAGAGTATCTTGGCTGGTATTACACCCACTACTTTTTCACACTAAAAAGAAGTTCTAGGGCAAATTTCAGCAGTTTCGTATGTGTACAAGAAAAGATATAGCTTTTTAAATAAACAAAAATCATTATACTGAGACAAAATAATTTTTTACAATTAAACTATTAGAGTATCTTGGCTGGTATTACACCCACTACTTTTTCACACTAAAAAGAAGTTCTAGGGCAAATTTCAGCAGGTTCGTATGTGTACAAGAAAAGATATAGCTTTTTAAATAAACAAAAATCATTATACTGAGACAAAATAATTTTTTACAATTAAACTATTAGAGTATCTTGGCTGGTATTACACCCACTACTTTTTCACACTAAAAAGAAGTTCTAGGGCAAATTTCAGCAGGTTCGTATGTGTACAAGAAAAGATATAGCTTTTTAAATAAACAAAAATCATTATACTGAGACAAAATAATTTTTTACAATTAAACTATTAGAGTATCTTGGCTGGTATTACACTCACTACTTTTTCACACTAAAAAGAAGTTCTAGGGCAAATTTCAGCAGGTTCGTATGTGTACAAGAAAAGATATAGCTTTTTAAATAAACAAAAATCATTATACTGAGACAAAATAATTTTTTACAATTAAACTATTAGAGTATCTTGGCTGGTATTACACCCACTACTTTTTCACACTAAAAAGAAGTTCTAGGGCAAATTTCAGCAGGTTCGTATGTGTACAAGAAAAGATATAGCTTTTTAAATAAACAAAAATCATTATACTGAGACAAAATAATTTTTTACAATTAAACTATTAGAGTATCTTGGCTGGTATTACACCCACTACTTTTTCACACTAAAAAGAAGTTCTAGGGCAAATTTCAGCAGGTTCGTATGTGTACAAGAAAAGATATAGCCTTTTAAATAAACAAAAATCATTATACTGAGACAAAATAATTTTTTACAATTAAACTATTAGAGTATCTTGGCTGGTATTACACTCACTACTTTTTCACACTAAAAAGAAGTTCTAGGGCAAATTTCAGCAGGTTCGTATGTGTACAAGAAAAGATATAGCTTTTTAAATAAACAAAAATCATTATACTGAGACAAAATAATTTTTTACAATTAAACTATTAGAGTATCTTGGCTGGTATTACACCCACTACTTTTTCACACTAAAAAGAAGTTCTAGGGCAAATTTCAGCAGGTTCGTATGTGTACAAGAAAAGATATAGCTTTTTAAATAAACAAAAATCATTATACTGAGACAAAATAATTTTTTACAATTAAACTATTAGAGTATCTTGGCTGGTATTACACCCACTACTTTTTCACACTAAAAAGAAGTTCTAGGGCAAATTTCAGCAGGTTCGTATGTGTACAAGAAAAGATATAGCTTTTTAAATAAACAAAAATCATTATACTGAGACAAAATAATTTTTTACAATTAAACTATTAGAGTATCTTGGCTGGTATTACACCCACTACTTTTTCACACTAAAAAGAAGTTCTAGGGCAAATTTCAGTAGGTTCGTATGTGTACAAGAAAAGATATAGCTTTTTAAATAAACAAAAATCATTATACTGAGACAAAATAATTTTTTACAATTAAACTATTAGAGTATCTTGGCTGGTATTACACTCACTACTTTTTCACACTAAAAAGAAGTTCTAGGGCAAATTTCAGCAGGTTCGTATGTGTACAAGAAAAGATATAGCTTTTTAAATAAACAAAAATCATTATACTGAGACAAAATAATTTTTTACAATTAAACTATTAAAGTATCTTGGCTGGTATTACACCCACTACTTTTTCACACTAAAAAGAAGTTCTAGGGCAAATTTCAGCAGGTTCGTATGTGTACAAGAAAAGATATAGCTTTTTAAATAAACAAAAATCATTATACTGAGACAAAATAATTTTTTACAATTAAACTATTAGAGTATCTTGGCTGGTATTACACCCACTACTTTTTCACACTAAAAAGAAGTTCTAGGGCAAATTTCAGCAGGTTCGTATGTGTACAAGAAAAGATATAGCTTTTTAAATAAACAAAAATCATTATACTGAGACAAAATAATTTTTTACAATTAAACTATTAGAGTATCTTGGCTGGTATTACACCCACTACTTTTTCACACTAAAAAGAAGTTCTAGGGCAAATTTCAGCAGGTTCGTATGTGTAGAAGAAAAGATATAGCTTTTTAAATAAACGAAAATCATTCTACTGAGACAAAATAGTTTTTTTACAATTAAACTATTAGAGTATCTTGGCTGGTATTACACTCACTACTTTTTCACACTAAAAAGAAGTTCTAGGGCAAATTTTAGCAAGTTAGTATGTGTAGAAGAAAAGATATAGCTTTTTAAATAAACGAAAATCATTCTACTGAGACAAAATAGTTTTTCACAATTAAACTATTAGAGTATCTTGGCTGGTATTACACTCACTACTTTTTCACACTAAAAAGAAGTTCTAGGGCAAATTTTAGCAAGTTCGTATGTGTAGAAGAAAAGATATAGCTTCTTAAACAATTAAAAATCATTATACTGAGACAAAATAATTTTTTACAATTAAACTATTAGAGTATCTTGGCTGGTATTACACCCACTACTTTTTCACACTAAAAAGAAGTTCTAGGGCAAATTTCAGCAGGTTCGTATGTGTACAAGAAAAGATATAGCTTTTTAAATAAACGAAAATCATTCTACTGAGACAAAATAGTTTTTTACAATTAAACTATTAGAGTATCTTGGCTGGTATTACACTCACTACTTTTTCACACTAAAAAGAAGTTCTAGGGCAAATTTCAGCAGGTTCGTATGTGTACAAGAAAAGATATAGCTTTTTAAATAAACAAAAATCATTATACTGAGACATTTTTTACAATTAAACTATTAGAGTATCTTGGCTGGTATTACACCCACTACTTTTTCACACTAAAAAGAAGTTCTATGGCAAATTTCAGCAGGTTCGTATGTGTACAAGAAAAGATATAGCTTTTTAAATAAACAAAAATCATTATACTGAGACAAAATAATTTTTTACAATTAAACTATTAGAGTATCTTGGCTGGTATTACACCCACTACTTTTTCACACTAAAAAGAAGTTCTAGGGCAAATTTCAGCAGGTTCGTATGTGTAGAAGAAAAGATATAGCTTTTTAAATAAACGATAATCATTCTACTGAGACAAAATAGTTTTTTACAATTAAACTATTAGAGTATCTTGGCTGGTATTACACTCACTACTTTTTCACACTAAAAAGAAGTTCTAGGGCAAATTTCAGCAGGTTCGTATGTGTACAAGAAAAGATATTATAGCTTTTTAAATAAACAAAAATCATTATACTGAGACAAAATAATTTTTTACAATTAAACTATTAGAGTATCTTGGCTGGTATTACACCCACTAGTTTTTCACACTAAAAAGAAGTTCTAGGGCAAATTTCAGCAGGTTCGTATGTGTACAAGAAAAGATATAGCTTTTTAAATAAACAAAAATCATTATACTGAGACAAAATAATTTTTTACAATTAAACTATTAGAGTATCTTGGCTGGTATTACACCCACTACTTTTTCACACTAAAAAGAAGTTCTAGGGCAAATTTCAGCAGGTTCGTATGTGTAGAAGAAAAGATATAGCTTTTTAAATAAACGAAAATCATTCTACTGAGACAAAATAATTTTTTACAATTAAACTATTAGAGTATCTTGGCTGGTATTACACCCACTACTTTTTCACACTAAAAAGAAGTTCTAGGGCAAATTTCAGCAGGTTCGTATGTGTACAAGAAAAGATATAGCTTTTTAAATACACAAAAATCATTATACTGAGACAAAATAATTTTTTACAATTAAACTATTAGAGTATCTTGGCTGGTATTACACCCACTACTTTTTCACACTAAAAAGAAGTTCTAGGGCAAATTTCAGCAGGTTCGTATGTGTACAAGAAAAGATATAGCTTTTTAAATAAACAAAAATCATTATACTGAGACAAAATAATTTTTTACAATTAAACTATTAGAGTATCTTGGCTGGTATTACACCCACTACTTTTCCACACTAAAAAGAAGTTCTAGGGCAAATTTCAGCAGGTTCGTATGTGTACAAGAAAAGATATAGCTTTTTAAATAAACAAAAATCATTATACTGAGACAAAATAATTTTTTACAATTAAACTATTAGAGTATCTTGGCTGGTATTACACCCACTACTTTTTCACACTAAAAAGAAGTTCTAGGGCAAATTTCAGCAGGTTCGTATGTGTACAAGAAAAGATATAGCTTTTTAAATAAACAAAAATCATTATACTGAGACAAAATAATTTTTTACAATTAAACTATTAGAGTATCTTGGCTGGTATTACACCCACTACTTTTTCACACTAAAAAGAAGTTCTAGGGCAAATTTCAGCAGGTTCGTATGTGTACAAGAAAAGATATAGCTTTTTAAATAAACAAAAATCATTATACTGAGACAAAATAATTTTTTACAATTAAACTATTAGAGTATCTTGGCTGGTATTACACCCACTACTTTTTCACACTAAAAAGAAGTTCTAGGGCAAATTTCAGCAGGTTCGTATGTGTACAAGAAAAGATATAGCTTTTTAAATAAACAAAAATCATTATACTGAGACAAAATAATTTTTTACAATTAAACTATTAGAGTATCTTGGCTGGTATTACACCCACTACTTTTTCACACTAAAAAGAAGTTCTAGGGCAAATTTCAGCAGGTTCGTATGTGTACAAGAAAAGATATAGCTTTTTAAATAAACAAAAATCATTATACTGAGACAAAATAATTTTTTACAATTAAACTATTAAAGTATCTTGGCTGGTATTACACCCACTACTTTTTCACACTAAAAAGAAGTTCTAGGGCAAATTTCAGCAGGTTCGTATGTGTACAAGAAAAGATATAGCTTTTTAAATAAACAAAAATCATTATACTGAGACAAAATAATTTTTTACAATTAAACTATTAGAGTATCTTGGCTGGTATTACACCCACTACTTTTTCACACTAAAAAGAAGTTCTAGGGCAAATTTCAGCAGGTTCGTATGTGTACAAGAAAAGATATAGCCTTTTAAATAAACAAAAATCATTATACTGAGACAAAATAATTTTTTACAATTAAACTATTAGAGTATCTTGGCTGGTATTACACTCACTACTTTTTCACACTAAAAAGAAGTTCTAGGGCAAATTTCAGCAGGTTCGTATGTGTACAAGAAAAGATATAGCTTTTTAAATAAACAAAAATCATTATACTGAGACAAAATAATTTTTTACAATTAAACTATTAGAGTATCTTGGCTGGTATTACACCCACTACTTTTTCACACTAACTAAAAGATAACTTGCTGAAATTTGCCCCAGAACTTTTTTTTTGTGTGAAAAAGTAGTGAGTGTAATACCAGCCAAGATACTCTAATAGTTTAATTGTAAAAAACTATTTTGTCTCAGTAGAATGATTTTTGTTTATTTAAAAAGCTATATCTTTTCTTCTACACATACGAACCTGCTGAAATTTGCCCTAGAACTTCTTTTTAGTGTGAAAAAGTAGTGGGTGTAATACCAGCCAAGATAATCTATAAGTTTAATTGTAAAAAATTATTTTGTCTCAGTATAATGATTTTTGTTTATTTAAAAAGCTATATCTTTTCTTGTACACATACGAACCTGCTGAAATTTGGCCTAGAACTTCTTTTTAGTGTGAAAAAGTAGTGAGTGTAATACCAGCCAAGATACTCTAATAGTTTAATTGTAAAAAAATATTTTGTCTCAGTATAATGATTTTTAATTGTTTAAGAAGCTATATCTTTTCTTCTACACATACGAACTTGCTAAAATTTGCCCTAGAACTTCTTTTTAGTGTGAAAAAGTAGTGAGTGTAATACCAGCCAAGATACTCTAATAGTTTAATTGTAAAAAACTATTTTGTCTCAGTAGAATGATTTTTGTTTATTTAAAAAGCTATATCTTTTCTTCTACACATACGAACTTGCTAAAATTTGGCCTAGAACTTCTTTTTAGTGTGAAAAAGTAGTGAGTGTAATACCAGCCAAGATACTCTAATAGTTTAATTGTAAAAAACTATTTTGTCTCAGTAGAATGATTTTCGTTTATTTAAAAAGCTATATCTTTTCTTCTACACGTACGAACCTGCTGAAATTTGCCCTAGAACTTCTTTTTAGTGTGAAAAAGTAGTGGGTGTAATACCAGCCAAGATACTCTAATAGTTTAATTGTAAAAAATTATTTTGTCTCAGTATAATGATTTTTAATTGTTTAAGAAGCTATATCTTTTCTTCTACACATACGAACTTGCTAAAATTTGCCCTAGAACTTCTTTTTAGTGTGAAAAAGTAGTGAGTGTAATACCAGCCAAGATAGTCTAATAGTTTAATTGTAAAAAACTATTTTGTCTCAGTAGAATGATTTTTGTTTATTTTTTATTTTTTTAATTATTTACAATTCAACAATTATTGTTAATAAGCAGATGTCATGTTAGTTTTTAATATTATTTGTAATTTTGCAATGAAGGATCCTAATTTTTCAAAAATAGGGGCCCGGGCCCCTATCTGTTATGTTTCGTCTCTGTCGGCTGCTAGCTGGTAGCTGCTAGTTTCAGCTTCATCAATTCTGAACTGCCAAGTTAGTATGGCTGGTTTCAGTCGCGTAGCTCTTGGCTGTTATTATTATTATTTTTAAAATAAGTTTTTTTATTTGATATTTGCAATTTGTGCTTTATTCATATTTATTTACTTAGTTATCATTTGATTGTGCTTTTGTGTGTTGTCATTTATTTTGAGTGCTGTAAATAAATGACCTATCTATCTTTTTTTAAGACCACCAAATAATAGTCGCATTGCATAATTTGGGTAATCACCCTAAGGCGGATGGCCGAACTTCAGGCAAAGATATAATTGTATTAATTCAATAAATGTTACAGTTCTGTGATATTTGCACATTCTGTAGGTTTGGCAACATTTATTGAGGTTTCTAGGGCACCACACACATCTAGGTCAAAGATTTGACATTTTAAAACAGTCAAATGGCCATATCGTCGACGATACTGCAATAGCGCTGAACTACCATCTGCAATACCGCGAAACTGCAAAAAGTAGCGAAATTCAAATTTACGCGCCGCGCTGTCCTAGTCTGTCATTGGTGCGTGTTAGTGAACACACTACTTTGAATAAGCCAATCAGAACCTCTCTGACGCTTCGCTGCAATAGCGCGATGCGTTTCTTGCGGTTGTAGTTGGAAGTGAATACCGCGTAACTGAACAAAACGTAAACAAATTGTTGTGATTACTTTGCGCTCCGTGAAAATTATTGTTAAAAAGTGGTTATTTCTGCATGGAAAGTACCGGTAAGTGATGTAATCTATTGATTTATGTATAGGCTTGTTATTTTCAATCATGGATTGAACATTTGTGTCATATTTTATGGATAAAATCGATTTTAATGCAGGGTTGTAATTCCGCGGTTTTGTGTTAAGCAAAAGTAAAGTGTTTTTGGTACATAAGCGGTTTTGATTACTTTTGAAATTAAACAGTTTTCTATTTTTTTTATTGCAGAACCTGTTTGTGTGGAGGATGTCTGCTAACTTGCAGGACTTAGTCAAACGACGGGAGGAGTTGCTCATCAGAAGGCAATCAATTATAGCCAAACAAACACAACCAGGCACAAGCTTCAGCAACGACATTGATATTTTTCCTGGAACCTCGTCCTCAAGTGCCTACCAGATTTTACCACTTGAGTCCATCAGCACCGCGATTTGCGATACTTACGAACAAGATTTTAGCGGCTTTTTGTCAGACGATTCAGTAGCTGACCCTGATTTTGTGTTACCAATAGACGAGCTTGTAGGCAACATTCGTTCTTCAACAATACAGTCTCCTGTCATAGAATCGCCTCTTCTCCAATTAGAAGATATCGAGAATTTTCCTGAAAGATCTATTGTAGAGGAGCAACTATCGACAAAGAAACGAAAAAGAATAGCGGACAAAGATTCATGGAAAAGAGAAGATAATAAAAGACAAAGAATGATGGGGAAGGAGTACTTGGGATTTAGAAAGATTAATGGAAAGTATGTGCAAGACATCGCTAAACCGGAAAGAAAACTTGAGATGGCATGCTCTTCTGAACGTTGTACTACGAGCAAAGTTTTCTATTGCAACACTTTTACTGAAGAAATGAGGAAGAAAATATTTGATGAGTTTTGGGCGAGATCATGGAAGGAAAAAAAGCTGTATGTTTTGACTCTAATTGACACCCAGGACACCCAAAGAAAGACTAAGGGAGCCGGCAGTAGTAGACGTAGTGAAAGCAAGATTTACCATTTAAAAGCTACCAATAAGAAAGTACGTGTGTGCCAATCTATGTTTTTGGGCACGCTCGGAATCAAGGAATGGACTTGCAGATATTGGTTGGGCGAAAGAGGTCATAGAGGGTATTCTCAAGAAGCTTCAGTTCAAGCTGGTGGACAGGCTGAGCAACTAACAAAAAAACTCTCTGTTTTGAATTTCTTTCAAGAAATCCCAAAACTTCCATCACATTATTGCAGAAAATCAAGCCAAAAACTGTATTTAGAACCGATTATTCAATCCAAGGCCCATCTATACCGTTTGTATGTTGAACGTGCGAATTCTCTCTCCTCTCCTGTAGCAAGTCGAAAGTTTTTTGAAGATGTACTAGCTCAACAAAACATTGCCATTTTTAAGCCCAAGAAGGACGAGTGTGATACTTGTTGTGCTCATAAAGCTGGCAATCTAAGTGATGAAGAACACAAAATACATCTGTCTCTCAAAACAGCAGCTCGCCAAGAGAAGAATAAGGACAAAGAGGCGGCGATCAAAGGAGAAGTTCACGTAGTAACTGCCGACTTGCAAGCCGTGATGTTGTGCCCATATTTAAATGCCAGTGCACTGTACTTCAAAACGAAGCTTTGTGTGCATAACTTTACAGTTTACAATCTGAGTAACCACAAAGTAACATGCTACTGGTTTGACGAAACGGTAACAGACTTAAGAGCCACCACGTATGCTTCGTTTTTTATCGATTATATTACTAACTTAGTTCAAAATGATCCTAAAGATGTCATTATATACACAGATGGTTGCACAGCTCAAAATCGTAATAATGTGGTTTCAAATGCTTTGTTGCGGTTCGTTGTTAAATATAATGTAACGATCACCCAGAAGTTTTTAGAAAAGGGGCACACGCAAATGGAAGTGGACTCGGTGCATTCCGTTATAGAAAGAAAATTGAAAAATCGCGAAATTCACCTGCCAAGTCAGTACGCTATGATTTCAAAAGAAGCCAGAATAAAACCTTTCCCCTATGACGTGGTGATGCCTGATTATAATTTCTTCAAGGATTATAGCCGGAAAGACTATCTCGTTTATGACTCTATAAGACCGGGACGAGTTGTTGGTGACAGATGTGTAACAGATATAAGGGTGCTAAGGTACAACACGAATGGTACTATTGACTATAAATTAATGTACTCTGATGAATACATACGTTTACCCCGGCGAGCGAAACCAATAGAATCCCTCTTGCTCGATGCTCCACCGCTCCATGATGGCCCACAGAAAATAACTAAAGCTAAATTTAATCATCTACAAGAGCTGAAAACAGTCATTCCGAGTGACTGCCACGAGTTCTACAATAATTTAATTTTTGACGATTAAAATTTTATTTTGATACTTAATTCAGAGTTTTTTATATGCCATGAATATGATTAGGTAAAGCTAGTTATTATTGATTTTGTTTCCGAATAATTTATGTTTTGTTACAGTTATTTTTATTTCTTGGTTTTAGTCTTTATGGTTAGGTAAAGGTGAAGACTGAACAACTTAAGTTAGTGTTGTAATTCGTTTAATATTTTTTTAGAATTTAACTGTTTATTTTAAAACAATTGTGATTGAGAAGGGCCTTCCATTTGTGTTTTATATGAATAAATAATTGTTTTGTACTCTTTATCATAGTTTCAATTACGCGTATCTGCCCTTTTATAACATCTTAAGACTTGATATTGATACAAAAAAACCGCGTAAGTGCCATAAAATCCAAACCACTAGAAAAACCGTAAATTTTCTGCCACTGACTGATGGCCTGGTACTCTAAGGTCCCTATATTTCAATAAGATGCGCTTATCATTCTAAATACTAAAATTATGAAGTCTTTTTTATCTCCTGTAAAGTTGTCAACTTTGTAGTTACGCACTATTGCAAATAGTAGATCAGCGCTATTGCAGTATCGTCGACGATATGTAAAGAACTACATCAAATTATTCTGCTTCTTATTACTGATTAGGGTTTAGGGCTAGAATACTCTCCAACTTGAATAGTTCCATTTGTATTTAACAGAAATTGATAAAGCATAAGTTACCTGGCACTCCGAGTAAATAGCCAACTTGAGTAGCTTCTTATTATGCGGCCAGTTGTACACTTGTTGTTTTCTCTGCTGTATGCGCTGCAGGTTTGACTGCCTGGAGGCCTGGCCCTCACTGCCTGCTGGCGTAGCAGCGTTACTAGATGAGGCATCATCTGTATTTACACTTGATGTTGCTAAAAATATTGAAAATTGTGATTTATATTTGATTTGTGAAAGGTGGTTGTGTGGTGTGGTTTGTTGTTGGATGTATTATAGATATAAGGTCTATAAGATGAGTTTAAGTAAGGCTGAGTACGAAATTATGTAGTGATTCTATTTGTAATGTTCTAAAACAGTAAACGGAAGATATTGTACAAAAAATGCTGTGGACATCTCTAATGAACTTAAAATGAAATACAACTAATGTAATAACCAGCAACAATTGTACAGTTCCTGAAATTGTTTGTTGTTATTATATAATTGTAAATTGTTTATTTACCTTCGTGTCCGTGTGTTTGTGAAGAATCTGCTTCAGTGCTTGTCATAGCTATGTCCGTAATTTCGTCGTTGATTTGAGAAGACATATTAAATGCTTCGTAGCCTTCGCCTGCTAAGGCATTTGCAGTTTTAACTATTTTTACGATAGAAACACGAGCATAAATCGCATTATTGATAACTTATTTCACCAAAATCCATATAAATTTGACGTTTTTATCTGTGAAAGTTCACGGGCGCGGCGAAACATTCACAGACGATAAAATTGCGTGATATTCTCTGCGTTCTTGCCGAGATCATAGAGAAAGCAGATTAAGAAACAGCGACTAAACAGTGTGGCGATACTCTTATCATGGAAACGTCAAATATTTTTACCGGGAAAAAACTTGCGGGAGATTTCAAACGAAAAGTTTTTGCGTTTGGAAAATATCACTAACTAAATTGTTTTTGAAAAATACGATGTGCTTTATCGAGTTAATATAAGTACTTAACTTTAATTAAATACTACATTGTTTACAAAATTAATAAATAAAAATAACAAAATTAAATCCTAACTTAATTAAAACTATACAGAAACTAAAAAATAGCGTCAAAAAATTCATCCGCATCGCTGTCGACTGGTAATGTACCCAAAAGACTGGCGGCATTACCACGTTTTATGGCGATGCTTAGCCTCTGGCCAAGGTAAAAGCCAGCCCTTGGGTCACGGGAAGTGTCATGCAGCCGTTTCGAAATTTATTTAAAAGACCATGAGCACTCGGACCCCACACGGCCCGAGGGTTTCAACCCCAAACGGCTCAAAAGTATAATTTCCGATAAGGTTATTATATTTTCGCAGCTTGTGGTTTCCCGTAGCCGCAGCAGCAGCGCCAGCACAGCATGCCGAGCCAGGAAGATGGGATGGCGCAAGAGTATCGACACACGTTGCGTCCCACACTAAACTTAACTCGTTAAAACTCCCATAAACACAGAAATATTTTTGATTGCTATTTATCAAAAATATAATAATTGTAAAGATACATAATTAAAAAACATAATGTAAATAATTATCTTAACTGTCCAATTTCTGTATCACTAACAATCATTATTAATATCTTCCTAAAACTTCACATGTCCATTACAGTCGAATAATGTCCCGTAGTCCTCAGTCCTGTAAGTTTCAGTTTCAGCTGTATCAGTGCGTGCGAGAATTCGGATGAGTCGGTCATGTTCTCTGCTGTTTCGGATAATACCAACTTTTCGTAATACCGTTTGGAGTATGCTATATTTTCAATTATTTTTAACTGATTTCAATAATAATATTAAGTGAAAGTAATAGACAACTTTTTTTTTTGTTTTACTTCCGAAAGTTTTACTTGTAGGTAAAACTTTTTTGCGAAAAAAATAAAAATGGAATCAAAGTTATTCCTTCGAGGAAACGAGACTTATGACGATTTTTTTAATCGTTGCAACAATTTATCTCATTTTGACTGTAGTGAGGAAGAAATGTTATGGTGGTTGATGGGATCCAGACGTTTACCATTAAAGGAAATAGTGCCGATTAGTGTAATATTAGTCGTAATATTTCTGACTGGAGTGGTCGGTAATGCGTGCGTTTGTGTAGTTATTGTGAAGCATCCCGGGTTGCATACTGCGACCAACTATTATCTCTTCAGTTTGGCTGTTAGTGATCTGTTGCTACTGATGTTTGGTAAGTTTTTATTAGGTATAAGATAAATATGTAAATAAAAATATTGTATTATGTATAAATTGGCATGTAGGTACATGATATGAATGGGTGGGTAGTTACTGAGACTGCTTAGCATCTTTTTGAAATTTTCATGAAATGTTTGAAGTAGGTACATACCATTTTACTATACCTACGCATTTATACCATAATTATTTAGACTATCGACAACGCATATGCCTAGATATTAATTTATTTAAATATACCTACTTTATTGTACACCAGAAAATACATAACAAAAAAAAACACATTTACCACTACAAAACACAATGATTTCTACGCTAGTAATTTAGAAGTCAATGACAAAACATACAAATAATGTGAGGTCCTAAGTTTTCTAAGGAATTTACAGCTATGTTATTTCGGTATTTTAACAACCATATCGACTTGCGTTTCAAATACATTAGTGAAAAAAAAAACTTTCCTAATGGTTCTAGGATTTACGGTACTTAATATTTTCAGGCGAATCTTTTTATCTGTGCGGTACAAACTTACCAATATAACTAGCATAATAAATTAGAACTAGGGTAAGTTAGGGTAATCAAGGTAAATATAATAAGGTACATAAACAAGGTACAAACAAGGAACAATAACAGGTAAATTATAGGTCTCTAAAGAGTGCTCGTATTACTTAATTTTACTACGAGAGCACTCTAGAAGTCTAGATTGAATCCGTAATGAAAAAGAAATCGTGGCAACAGCAATCAGGGGATTTGGTACGTGGGATATTTTACACAGTAATTTTTCATCTCATCTCTGGCACTTGAAATTAGACGAGGCTAAAAATAAATCATCTCCTTTTTACGACAGGTACTTTGACTATAAAAAAGTCGAGAGGTAGCATGGAACACCTGGTTGGAAAGAACTTCCTTTCTTTGTATGTTGTGGATTAAATAACAGGCACAATGAAAGAAATTAACAACGTTTGAGAGTATAAAAGTGAATAAAATAAAATTGTGACGGTCAATATGTTACCTACACTTTTTTCGGTCTCACTCTCATTCGGCAAGTTTGCAGAGTATAAGGAACTTCGTGTGTAAGGAACTTCGTTCCAATAAACCACTGTAAAGACTGAAGAATGATAGGTGCATCTTAGTTTTGAAGAATCATAAGAAGCAATCTTCACTGATGGCAGAAAGCTGGGTTTGCAGAAAATAATTGTTTTGTTCAATGCGTAGAGACCGTAAACAATAAATTTTTGTAGTACATATTTTCGAGAGATTTTCGGGAGGTGGGTAGGGGTTTTTTATAAATTTATATATTCGTAACTTGCAACTTAGGTACGCCACCCTGGTCGACACACTCTCGATCCACGTTGCTCACAAGGGACTTATGGACGATAAACCCGACACCACCTTGGGACTGCTGGTTGCCCTCCCGGAAATAGAGCAAGTTTCCGGATTTGAGGATTATCGAGTCCTCTCCCTCTCTTCGGACTTCAGATAACCCCACTATACTCCATCGTAACCTGCTCAATTCTTCCTCGAGTTCGGTGATCTTCTCGTCGGTCCGGAGTGTACGCGTGATGTATGTTGCCACGTCCAGTTTTCGGTGATTGTGGTTAAGTCCGGCACCACAAAGACAACTCCGGCACCACACAGATACACAATTTAACAAGTTCAGTTACTTATATATATATATTTTTTTGTGTATTTCCTGACCCAGCTATAAGCAAACTTAGATTTTTTTTTCTGAAGATCTATATGTTATTTCGGTTTAGGAGTTTTACTCTTATGTTTGTAATGATAACAACTATGGAATTCTTCAATAAAACCAAGGTGAGACAAAATGAGTCATTGTCGTTAGAACACAATGTTCGGGCGGAGACAAATCCAACAAATCAAAGATCATAAAAATCGTTCCAGCCGTTCTTGAGTTATAAATTGTTTATCTAACCCGACGTTATTTTATTTACTATAAGGTTGTTATTATTAGATAGAAGATTGATTTATTATAAGATAGAAGATTGAGATCCTTTCTTGTCCTGTTGAGAATGGGATCCTGGTTTCGACACGAAAGAAGTAGCAGCTTGGAGCCCGGATTTGTGTCCGGTTGATGACGACAGGCCTTTATTTTTTATTGAGGATGGGAAATCATCAAATGACCCCTCCCGCTCTGGGTGGAGCGGAAGGGTCTTACTGACTAAAACCCACCCGTGTGCCTTCTTTAGCCCTTTATGTTCCGAGCCAGCGGTAACCCTTTCGGACAATCCCGCTGACCATGACAATAGGCCTGCCCCTAGTTGGTGTAACTACTATACGCTTCTGCCTATTCCTCGAGGAATACAATCGTATGTGTTATGGTATTTTTTCTCCTTGATTCTTCATCGGTTGAAAAATAGAGACGGTTACTATTCTGAGCTATCAAGCTACTCTTCCTGCATAGCTATTAACCAGTCGATACGCTGAAAATTTTCTCAGTTTCAATCAAATAGATAGACGAACGATACAGAATACAAGTTTTATTGTTATTACGTCTGGGGGGCGTTTATTGTCCCATAAAGAGTGACAGAAACAGACGATAATTGTTGTCATAAATATGTATAGATATCGGTTTCATCTTCGCATAAGTATAGGTTCCATGTTGCGAATATCTACGATCAAGATAAATGCTTTAAAGTCGTTATTTGTGAATAGCGGTTTTGTGTTCGATAAATCTGTATTTCATTTACGAAGCTGCTGCATTGAAAGAAAGTGTGTATGCGCTCTTTTGCATTTCTGTTTTTATCTAAGCTTCTTAGAACTCTTGGCTATACACAGATTTTGTCGAGTCTATACATAATTCGACATTTTACTGATGTTATCATATACTGTATGTTATCATATATTATCATATACTAGCTGTTGCCCGGGGTTTCGCCCGCTTGGATGTCGGTAAATATCCCACGGGCGTTCCCGTGGGATATTTTTTTTATTTTTTTTAACTGGAGCTTTATATGAAAACAATGGTAATACGTTTACTACCATTGTTTTCATATAAAGCTATTGGTTTATACGGCACACGCCACTACGCCAGGAAATCTCCCAGTCTGCATTATTTTTTCCGACATCTTCAACAATCATCGTCATATTTCAGCCAATTTACACAGAACGTTAATGAATTATACACCTAAACATTCCTCTTGAATTATTCCGTCCATTGGTGAAAACCGTATGAAAATCAGTTCGGTAGATTTTGTGTTTATCGCGTTCAGACAGACAGACGCGGTGGGGGGACTTTGTTTTATAACAGGTCTGTAGTGCTAGTGATAATAACAGTTGTAGCATCCAAGAGTGACGCTGATTACTTTCAGCCTTTTGTGAACCGTCATTCACATTGCCGACTGACTATTATACTACGGTATAAGGCTTCTGCAAACAGGTGCGACGCGCGGACGCGAATAGCGCGCGACACAAAGGCACCGCTCTCGTTGCGCGACTTGCAGTGCCTTTGTGTCGCGCGCGATTTTATCGCGTGTCGCGCCTGTTTGAAGGAGCCTTTACCATTTATTTCGAATATACACGAGCTCACAAAATTACATACATACATATACATGTAGGTACATATCGTGCTAGGTGCTACTCCTGTTCAAAAGTCTTTGTCAATTTACATGTAGTTATCAACACAAAGTCATTTTAGCTTAACTACCACACGTCTGATAGGTACCCGAAACGTTACGTGATATGAACACTAATTGGCTAAGTAAATGGTGTTATGAATAAAAATTCTTTCATCGCTTTTCCTTTCAACGTTCTGAGGATCTACTTATTTCTTTTCTTGTTATCCTGTGAGAAACCAATTACGTACACGCAGCAATAATTTAGTCAAAATTAACCATTTTCAATCAATTAAATTTCTTCTCTTCTTGATCTATTATGTTTTTATTTTTCTTTATTATTCGTGTTAATTATTTTTTTTTAGCAATGAATAAATTGGCTTCCAGAAATCGGGGTTTAAATAATCAAATATAAAAAAATAATGCGTAAAGCCATCGCGTGACTGAGACGAGTTGACAGACAGCTCGGACACATGTTGTGCCGATCCCATTTGGGGTAATTTATTTAAATTGGGATGACGGCAGGAGAATGATGATGACTGCTGAATGCTGTCGCGCAGTCGGGTCGAAATTCAGCTTATCGATTCGATAAATTACAGTTTCAGCGATACGACTTTATTGCGGCCCTTATCCCTTCCGCTGTTTGACGTCATTTTTTTCGTAATGACACAACGCTGATAATTTATTGCAAAATGTGAAGTAATTATCTAATTACAAAAGGGTAGTAATAAAAGCTCCCACAAAAAAATCTTTCCGACTACTTTTGTCCGAATAAAAATGATGAAACGACCGAATGAGATGCTGAAATTTTCGAAAAATAAACATGGCTGTTTATTGCTATATATACTTTTCTACCAGCTTAAATTACGTTCTACTGAAAACTATGAGTCTCTCTCTAATCAATCACTCTAATTCTCATACGCTCGCTCTTGCATTCTATGTCGACGTAGCCCCGCTTCGCGGGGCTCCTATTTCTATGTAAAGGGTTTAAAGTAACCTAACCAAACCTAAAGCTCGGGGTGGGCACCCCGAGCTCGTTAATAAATATGTTTTCGGAAACTTAGTATTTTTGTCGGAAGTTTAGTATTTTTGTCGGAAGTTTAGTATTTTTGTTTGACCACAGATCGCCGGAAGTTAATTTGTTTTTCGGAAGCAATATTATTTTTCATTACAAAAAATCTATTGTTTGGACTATAAAATAAAACCCTTTTAGCATGTTGCTAGTAAAATAATCTGCGAAAAATCAGAATGATTGTATTAGTATGATTTTTATTGGAAAATAAAGTTTTTATAGGTATATTCATTTTTCTATCGTATCAAATTAGTTGTATTATGTTTTCAACACACTATCTACCTAGCATATATCCTGAAGAATATCACATATTTTTCTGATTTTGTTTACTGTAGTCGATCATATACTTTTATTGTTTTAAAACTTGCGTTTTTTGCGTTTAGGTCCTGTAATCCCCGTAAAAAGGTTTTAAAATAGCTCTCCCATTGTTAAATTTTCCAGACTAACAAACTACAGTTACAGCCCAAGATACAGTCAGTGGTCAACCTTAGTGCGTGTGTATTTACCGAGCGGCCGTAGGTAACTATATCAAGGACATTACGGAGATGTAATACTGCATACTTTATTAAACTGTGGCTTCTGTTTCCTCACATGCAGTAGCATAAAAAACAAATGTCACAAGCCATCATACAGTGCCGCCATTGTACTTACCTACGTAGGTAAGTATCGGTCATCGGTCAATACGCAGAGAACACACGAGTGACCGCGATCGATAGCATGCTATCGATCGCGGTCACTCGTGTGTTCAATGTTTTGCTTTTTATGTTGTTCCTGTCAGTCACAAGAGTCCATGAATTTAATTGGATTTCTATAGCGCCTTATGTATGACTTAAGTGGTGCTTTTATTTGCACGTCGACTGACGACGACGGTGATGATTTTGTTTTATTTTATTTATTCGGAAGAACAAATTAATCAATTTGATTTAAATCCATACTAATATTTAATTAAATTAATTATATAAAATTTAAATTCGAAAGTAAACCTGTCTGTCTGTGTGTCTGTCTGTATGTTACCTTTTCACGCGCCTAAACAACTGAACGGATTTCGATAAAATTTGGCAGAGAGATAGATTGCACCCCGGGGAAGGACATAGGATAGTTTTTATCGACATACCTCGCGGGCGAAGCCGCGGGTGGAAGCTAGTATTTAATAAAGCCTATTCGTTCTGGGCAAACAGAACGTTGATGGTTAAACTTTGGTTTTTTGTTTTGTAGTGGGTCAGAAATAAGACTCGATTTTTTTTTGTATTTTAATGCGATCCCTTCCATCATCGTTTGGCTGATTTATTTTCTTTTGTACCTAGGTAGGTAATTCTCCAGGTAAGTAATTCTTAGGAAGTCAGAAATATAGGTATATTTCTGACTTCCTAAGAATTACTTACGGATAATAATTCTATTACTTTGCAAAAATAGTACATTACTTCAGAGGGAAGAAAGTGACAGTTAGCTCGTGGCGCAAACCATTTGAGGTATGGAACTGTACTTTATCCTGAGGGATGTATAGTGCTTTTTATTACACCTACGAGGAAAATTATGGACATATAAGTATTGTTGTATCTGCATTTAGATTTTTCCGGCAACAGATTATCAACAATTTCTTGGGCCGTCTCTAATAGTTCTGGCGGTGTGTTAGGGATAACATCATCACTGTCGCTCGAAGTATCCATATTTTACAAAAAAACACAAAAACATAAATGTGTTTTTGCGAAAATGCGCGGGCTTTTCCATTTTTTATTCGCCCGTTTCTGGAGTAGGCTAAGATCATAAGGTCATGCAGCCACTTCTTCCGTGATTCCACGCGTTTTATATACAAAAATAATTTCGTTTTTAATTTTCTGTATGCACCAAGGAGGTTGGTAACTGGTAAAAAAAAAACTGTATGTGGCCAGTAACAATTTACTTGAAATTTAATTAGTAGACAGTTAAAATCTCTTGGCAGTATGACTGCTGACAAATTAAAAAAAAGAAAAACCGGGTATGTAATGGAATTTCATACATTTTTCCCACCCTTGGGTCGAAAGGATTTTCATACAAACTTCCATACCCTGGGGTGAAAGGATTTGAAGGGCGGGATAAAGGCGTTTCTTCCCTCTAATTGGTATAATTAGTATGTATTTTCAGAGCAGGTGTGATAAAAAAATATTTGTACGTCATCTAAAGATTAGTTTTTTTTATTTTTTCGTTCATGTCCATTGGATCTAGATTTCAGGCTTGTTTTTGGTAAATCGAGTTTTATATCTAAAACTATGATAAATATAATTTCGACCGAATTTACTTAAATAAATCCAATTACGTTTACGTACTCCAATGATTTCATATTAAATCTAGTCGACATAAATATAATTTCAAACGACCGCGACGTTGTTGCGACGGCTGCTTAAAAACTGGCCAAGTGCGAGTTGGACTCGCACACGAAGAGTTCCGTACCACAAGGCAAAAACGCCGAAAAAAAACACGTTTGTTGTATGGGACCCCCCTTAAATATTTATTTTATTCTGTTTATAGTACCTATTTGATATTATAGCGGCAACAGAAGTACATCATCTGTGAAAATTTCAACTGTCTAGCTATCACGGTTCATGAGATACAGCCTGGTGACAGACAGACGGACAATGGAATCTTAGTAATAGGGTTCCGTTTTTACCCTTTGGGTACGGAACCCTAAAAATTACGCTAGATCCAATGAAACCTTCTGGATGAATTAAGGCACAACAGGAAACAGTAAAACGACGCCAGACAGGTCTACAATGTCAGTTTTATTTTACGACGCACATATCCCCAATTTCCTTCCGTCACTGACGCGGTGTGTTCGGCCATTTATAGCATTTTCACGAGCGATTTGCTTAAAAGGATCCTACAAACAGGCGCGACACGCGATATAATCGCGCACACAAAGGCACGCCTTTTTGAAGGAGCCTCGGTGGATCGAAAAACGTTTTGAGTTCTTCCATTACATCTTGGAATTTGTGTAGGATCGAAATATGGCCGCTTTGTTTTAGCTTAAAATGTTTATTACCGTAATTATGATAGCTGGCTATTTATTAAAGAAGAACAAATATTCTCTAATAATTCTGTTTTATTTATTTTACATTATAATTAAATCCTAAATTGTTTATCGATCTTTTGTAAATTGCCTAAAATTATACCTATTGGGGCAATTAGTAATGAAACATTAAACATTTAAACTTTTCTAATGAAATCATTTACCATTTAAGTAGGCTCTGAGAATTGTAAAGTCAATTAAATTTTAATTAGAAGTTGAGGTGCTACATACTTAATATATTTTTGGTTTTGGCAGTCTTGTGGGTCTCGCGGGTGAGTCTATTGGATTCGATTCCAAGTTCGTGCAATATAATAAGGTTTTCCATACTGGAGACTGGATGTGATCCCGCTTATGGCAATGGGGTCGCCCCCTATTATGTACTTACATGGGATTTAAAATTTAAGAGGCTTCAATGTGGCTGTAATAACACCTGTTCAATCAACTCACCCTATTGAAATCCACTGCTCGATATAGGCCTCTGCCCCTCCCAGGCTGCGCTACAACACCTTGTCCTCCGCCATCCACATCAAGTCTGTCCCAGTCCATATTACACACAGCGGGATTGTCCGAAAGGGTTACCGCTGGCCCGGAACATAAAGGGCTAAGGAAGGAACACGGGTGGGTTTTAGTCAGTAAGAGTCTCACACTCCCTTCCGCTCCACCCAGAGCTGGAGGGGTCATTTGATGATTTCCCATCCTGAAAAAAAAGTCCATATACACCTCTTATGTTAATTATTCTACAAGTATTTCGTTTTTTTTATTTTACATATCTCGAGACCATGGGATCCCGGTCCTTTGGAAGGCGTACGAGGGGCCGAAGCCAATTCGCAGAGGCCCCTTAGGAAATTTTAATGAAATTTGGCACCAACCGACGATTATCCCTGTATGCACTATGTAAGTGCACCCAAGGATACCCCGGTTGGTGTAGGACTATTGCAGGATATGGAAAAATAAAAAGTTGGACTATGGGTTTGGGTGGCTAAAGTAGACTGGTTACCAAGAACTATGGAAGAACTATGACCCCTGCCTGATCAATGTTTTATATCAAGTATTTCGTTTATTATTAACCTGTTTTATTTCACAAAACATCGTTTCGTAGCTTGAATAAAAGTTTTATTTTTGTTCAACGTAATTTTTTTTCCCATTTAAGTTTTTAATCTGTTATCTTAACATCGTTTAGCGTCGCGTTGACTTGAGTTGTTTTGAACGAAACATGGTTAATTTTTGATCTGGTTAAAGTTGTTTCTGGCTTTAATTTTGTTTTCTAAATTTGTTAAGCTTGTTCGTGTCGCTCTTTATTGCGAGGAGTGTGGGTAAAGTTTAGATATGTAATTTAAAGATAGAAATTAGTAAGTACCTACCTGCTTAATTTATCGTTATAGGCTGTAATTGTTGAAAGTTTACGGAAAATTTAGTGACATAGGTAAGACAGTCGTTAAGTTTAGCAACCATCGTCTTACCAAGGATGATTTGTGTTATCCAGTAACTGGGTTGTGGAGGTCAGAGAGCAGTCGGTCTATGTGAAATAGTGATATTCCTATTCGGCTGCATCCGGTTAGACTGTAAGCTGACCTCAACTTAGTTGGAGAAATGCTAGGTAGATGATTATGATGATGTAAAGTATTATTAAAGAAATGCATTGGAACAGTTGAAGTAGACGTTACACGTATACATGATTTCTACGACCGTTTCAGCTTTTTACTTATTTCTTTCTGAGGCACATATTGAATGAATATTTCATTGCCCCGTATGAATGAATGTAAATTATTCCTATCAACGTATATTATTTTGTTTCAAACGTTAGGTTATTGTCCCTTGGTAAATTCAATATCTAAGTAGGGTTCTATAATATTTAACGATGCAGACTATGTACTTCATATATTTTGCAGCCTTGAGCGTTGTGCAATCTTTACAGCGGGGAAAAAAGTTCTTCTAAAACCTGAGCGCGACAACTATTAATGTTGACTTCGCATATTGAGTTTGCGGAGACCTTGTATTGCGCGCTGCCATTCAAAGAGACTCTTTTCACCCTCTGTGATCTTTATTCACATGGGCAAAACGGGATTAGTTTTTATCAAGCCACGGGTAAATAGTTTACTTCTAGACAAGCCTGTCACGGTGCTAAACATCATCACCAAACCGTTTGCAAAGCAAAATGAATACTTGATGTATGAATGTAAATGAAGCAAAATAAGTATTCAAGGATCGTATCAGGTACTTCTGCCTAGCTCTCTGGGAAGAAGGCGAAAGTTTTTGTATGTATGAATACTTGAAAAAAAAAACAATGTCCGTTATACCTTTTCGTTGCAGCGGTTTTCAAAGCACCGTCCGTCAATGGATGCGCGATCTCTTTTCTTAGATTCAGCCCTTCCTCTTTTTTAGAGGTTTTAAGTGCGACAACAATTTTTATTGGTAGTTTATTTGGGCTGGAATGTAGCTTGCTGGATGGTTTAAGTCTAAAGCCCCGAGTCATTAATCCATGAATCTACGGTATATGTGCGTTGCGTAACACCGCGCGTGCTAGCTACAAAGAGTTTTCTCGCCCTAGTTTCGTATTTATTACGTTTTAGGAGCCGTTCCCAAACGGTGTACAAATGGTGTACTCAAACCGTATGAACAAAACTGTTTGCAAAAGCTGTGATGTTACACATACACCTAAATATTGTATGATAGCTTGTTATGGTATGCCATAACAACATCTGTCGGCAAATGCATCGTTTAAGCATGTAGATAATATACCTCGTACCCATATACCTCGTTACTGATGTACAAGGAAGTATGGGACCTTGAAGTTTTCTTATTGAAGAACAGAATGAGATTTTTGTTGCAAAAATGCCGTTTGCCGTTGCAAAGTTGCCCTAGTGTACGATAGATATACGAGGGGCGTTCAATAAAAAAATGAGAATGAGATACAAACTCTTTGGAAGTATAAAAAAGAAACACTGGCTGGTAAAGCTGGAATTTCTGCTATATACTTAAAAAAATAAACTGGTTATCTTTTGTTTTTAAATAATAGAAGTCATTTGTTTGCGGTTGGTGGTAGACTTTTGGCCAAAATGGAAAAAAAAAGTATTTTAGGTGCTCACGAGGAAGAGTTCTTTAGCAAGGGAATTTTAAGTTTAGAAAAAAGGCATTTCAAGGGTATTACACTAAAAGGTGACTAAGTCGACAAAATATATACCTATTTTTTTAAATAAAAGTTACCTGTAACACTCATTCTCACTTTTTATTGAACGCCCAGTTCATGGGCAACACGAGGTCTGTTTCTACGGCCTTCGAGGATTATACAGATTCAGTAACATATTTCTTGTGCAAATAGTACCTTTCCTTTTAAATTAAACGAGCGTTTTTGTTTCAGGTCTTCCAAACGATCTGTCGGTGTATTGGCACCAGTACCCATACAGCTTGGGTATCGTCTTCTGTAAGCTGAGGGCCTTAATCTCTGAAGCGTAAGTACAATCAATTTTAAATAGGTCATAGTATTTAAAAAAAATTATACCACGAGTGAGGGGCAATTGCTGCCAATATTTCAAGCACTGTATTTAGACCATGCCTAGTGCTTACAGTTATAAAAATAAATAAAATAAAAATAAAAATCGTTTATTATCAGGCGTCGTCGGCCCATAGCGTGTTAGTATTACAAAAACTTAAAAACTATGTTAGTAGACTACTTAGGCACAGATGAGTACAATAACAAAAAGAAAAAGAAAAACACAGCCACCATTTAGAGGAAGATTTATCACGTCCCATGTCGGACATGTAACTTGATAAACCTATCCATTGTTGGCCCTTCCAACCTATCTGAAAAAACCTTCAGAATGCTGTTGCTGCTTCCCCTCACCCTGCGCATCACTGATGCCACCTTTTTGCGCATGATCGCGAAATAATCGTCCGTGTGCGCATCAGCGAACATCCCTGACGCACTACAGTAAGGCGGAAGCCTCAGCAGCGCCCTGAAAGCATTGTTGTATTGGATGCGCAGTGCGCTGTCTGCTTTTTGGGTATGATTAGCTCACAGACTGCTGGTGTAAAATATTTGACAAAACGCCTTAAAAAGTGTTATTTTAACCGGTGCTGAGCAACCTGCACTGAAAAAAATGTTTCGTTCTGGGTAACCAAAACTTTGTCTACCAGTTACATAAAATTAGTGACAGCCGAACCAGTGTAATACATAACAAAACCCAGTTGAGTTACTGGAGTTATGTTACTTTTAACTAATCTTTTTTTAGTTTTGTATTGCCAACTGCTCTTGTTCAGTGTTCTCAAACCGTTTGTCTATGGTTTAACTCATTAAAAGTTACCATTTGCCAAACTTTCCAGTCAATATAGCACCTCAATTTATGTTTCAGTAAAATATCTGTTTGCCTATGAGTAATTGTTTTTGCGGTTAAATTACTTAAACGGTTTTGTAAAATATTACCAAATAACATTATTAACACAACTTAACTTTCTCATCGTCTCATCAAACATTTTTACAGTGTCTAGTCAAACATCCCAGTAAGTTTAGCTGATTAGTTGTGCTGCCTTTGCAAATGCTTTGACTGATAGTAACTAATTTAATTTGTTATTATCAACACAGTATTTTGCTTACATAGTGCCTAATAGTTTTTATATATATTAATGAATAGTTATGCTATATTGAGAAAACTGTTTTGTAATATAATAATGAATAGTTTAGCTATATTGGGAAAACTGCTTTGTTATATATTAATGAACAATTTTGCTATACGGAGAAAACTGTTATGTTAAAGGTGGATGTATAGTGGTAGCCCGCGAAATTCAAATTTTCTTGTTTTTTTTTGCAATTTGCAAGTCAGTGCCAGGTTGTAACTTGATCAAAATATGATATGCGACAATACGAAGATGCATTTACATAATTATAAACATTAGAATAATCAATGTATCGCTCTGACTTAGATTTGCTCGATATTAGTTAGATTTCGGAAATTTAACTAATGTCGAGCAAATCTAAGCTAGAGCGATGTATTGATTATTCTTATATTTATAGCTATGTAAATACATACTTCTTAATGTCGCATATCATATTTTGATCAAGTTAGGTACAACCTGGCACTGAACTGCAAATGGCAATAAAACACAAGAAAATTTGAATTTCGCAGGCCTACTACTATGCATCCACCCTAAACAGGTGTCCCGGGTCGAGTGGTCCAAACGAAAATAGGTCATAAATTATCTGTTCAAAAATATATATACCTACGATTGGGTTAACCTCAGTTGTACACATAGAAATTATCACTATTTTAAGAATCCTTATAACATTTTACCTTATTAATTGAATTAAAAAAATACATGACATGCAATTCTAAAAATAGTGATAATTTCTATACTCCTAAGTATCGCCCAATCATATACCTGGTATTGAAGAGTAGTATAACTTATTCCAAATTTTCCTTTGGATTAGTATAATACTATATCAATTACAAGGAAACATAATTATTTTACTGTTTTTGTTTGTTATATAGGTACTTAAACAATTTGGCAATGACATTATATATTGAAAATACACACTATTGATAATAAAACTTTTATTAATCATAATTAGTGTTACATTCTTATGTAATAATAACAAAAAAAAACTTAATACTAAAAAATAATTCTTTGAGTTACATAACTTTTTCCATTTGAGTCCAGTATTTGTACTTGTGCCATCAGGGGTATCCACTTCCAGTGCTATGGGTTCCGAATCATCCAAAGTTATTGCAGAGGATTCAAGGTTCGGCTCAAAAATGAAATTAAGCACACTATCTGTAAGTACTGGCTGCTGGTCCTTAGAAATCTGAAATATGTACAAAAAATTAGTCATCCCCAAAAAGGAACTGGCATGTACTAGAACCACAATTTGACATGTGACATCCATCAAATTGCACTGAACCCACATGCTGGGTTATGGTTCACTCTCTCTCACAAAGAGGAGGCCTGTGTCCCAGCAGTGAGAACGTTATAGGCTGATCATGATGGTCCCCAAAAGAAGAGGTTAATAAACATTGAATACACGTAGAGATACTACAGCTACAGATATAAGTACTATAGCTACAGGCAAGCGGACACAAAATTCTCATTGTAAGGGTTACTTTTTAACTACTTATACTATGTTACCTAACTTTATTCTAATTCTTTATTGTAAGTACACAAATAAACAGTTGTTGCTTATGGATTATGCATGAAGGTACAAAGGCACGCTTAACCCAGAATTTGATTTTCTAACAGCAAACCTTAGTGATACAGGGATTTGACAATGAGGACAGAAATTAAGTGTACAACTTAGGCGTTATAATAGAAGATATTAAAACCATAATTTATACATAGGAGTACATATGTATGTAAACTAAAAAATGTGCATCTAATTTTAACAGTTACCTACACTACACATACCTAACTATTCAATGGAGAAATTTGAATTATGTAGGTAGGTTCTACACCTAAAGTATGGAATCCCAAAATGTACATGAATCAAAACAATATTTTCCTAGTTTTGACTTAGGTACCTGGAATTTTTCTGGAATTTAGAAACATGCTGTTAACTTACTGATACTTGATTACTAGCTTCTGATAATGTTCTTAACATTTTGATTTGAGTAGTTAGTTTGGCCCTATGACCAATGATAGGTATTAGGTCTTTTATGTTGTTTTCTGACAGCATTTGAAGTGTCTCTAAATCTATGGCTTGCTCTGCAAATAGTAAAAGCATTTTTGAATAATTAGGCACACAGCACACAATAAGTCTATCATCACATCATCTGCCAGGAGAAGTCCACTGCTGATCAAAGGCCTCCCCTTAAAGGGCTGGGGTGCCATAATCCCCACGCTTGGCAGGCGGCTGCCCCCACAGTAAGTATACCTAGATCTTTGAAAATACAATCATTCGGAAAGAAGTATATATATTTAGCATCAACATTAGCATAGCTAGGTTGATTTAAGTACTTAGCTATGTAGTAATGAACGAACTTACCTATTTACTAGACTACAGTATACCTATTTAATGACCAGGATCAGTAATGTACTTACCCTGGAACTTATGTATGTACATTTCAAGGCCCCACTGCCTTAGATAGTCATCCACAGGCCGATTAAGATAATCTTCGTCCATCAGTGGTCTTCGAAGGTCTTTCAGTAGTTTCACGAACATAAAAGCCAGCACCCGCAACGTAGGTAGGTAGATTTACAGAGTAGTTTGAAACCTTTTTAATGTAGTTACTTAGATAGGTAAAGATTTCTCCTTTTCTTTCTTTGTAAAATTAAATTGACACGCGTCCGCAACTCTTACACCTTCGATCAATCAACACAAGCAAAGAATAGGTTTATACTCTTTGGAATAGGTACTCTGAGAAAAGAAACTAGAAACAGCTCACGTTACTCGTTTTAACAGACGCGAAATGTGTGGCGAAATGCAGGTTTCGACAGGTTTTTTTCAGTGGCTATAACTAAAGCGTTCCGTTACAAGTTACATTACATTTGTAACAGATAATCGTTTATTTAATTTATTCATAGCCAAAGTTTTGCAAAGCAGCACATTCACCGTGCGTGTTTATCCACAAAGTCAAGGAAGGTTAAAATAGCTAAATTTTTTAGGTAATATATTGACAAAATTATTGTATAGAATGTTTTTGCTACGTAAAGTCAATTTTATTAGGCATAATAATGTCGAAGAGTTTTGCTAAATTACGTACAAAGGTTTGGTTACAGGATAAAGAATCAGTTTGTTTAAAGAAATTCGGTAAATAACAACAAAAATATTGATTACCTATAACAGAACTGAACTTAACAAAATCAGTTTAGGGCCTGTTAGATAAACCAGTTTTATTATTTTAAATTAACTTTATTTATGGACAAACAAATTTCGGTTATTTCTAAAATAGCCAAAATAGGTTAAGCTATTTCTTTTTTTCAGTGTGCAAACCTGCGTGCCAACATGTTTCCCCTCACAGCCAACGCCCTGCGCTCTCTCTCCATATCTAAATCATCTTTAAGATCCTCCGTAACAATATGGCCCAAATATTTAAATTGGGATACCCTCTGTACTGTGTGTTATACTGTGGTCTACTACTTAGACGCAGTTATGAACTTTTCTTTAGTTTTTTCTGGTGGCCTGTTATAAAAAACGTAAAGGACTAAAGGCTCCTGCAAACAGGCAGGACGCGCGACGCGAATCGCGCGCGACACAAAGGCACCTCTCGTTTCGCGACTTGCGGTGCCTTTGTGTCGCGCGCGATTTTATCGCGTGTCGCGCTTGTTTGAAAGAGCCTTAACCCTAGTTTTTAGTAACTTACTTTACGAAAAAGTTCAGTGAATGTTACGTTCTGGCTAATACTTACTAATATAATAATTAGGTACATAAGTACCTAATTATTATATTAGCAAATTAGCTTCTGCCCGCGACTTTGTCGACGTGAAATTTCACCGTCCCCCCATTCATCATCTTAGGGGTGGAATTTCGTAAAACCCTTGCTTAGTGGATACCTACTCTTCACAAAGAACACACCCTCCGAATATCATGTCTCTAGGACCAGCGGATTAGGCTGTGCGTTGTTATACCAGTCAGTCAAGAGTTCAGGACTTTTAATTTTATATAAGTATATAGATAGTGACGTACTTACCTATTTAGTTGTGCTATTGTAGCGACCAAAACCGCTACCGCCTATGAGCGGTGAGACCACGGTAGTACATCACGCCACCACTACGTCATATGAGGTGATCAGGCGGAGTAAAGCAAATAGACCACACCTCCGGGACGTCATCCTTTGTCCAAGCAGCGCGTGCGCAACATGGCCGCCGCCAACCTATTGTATTAGGTTGACGCCCCCTCGTTAGGAGCTCATTAGACAACGGTCAAGTCCGAACCGTTTATGCAAAAGTGGCGTGATCTATAATTATTATTAAATATGTTCTTGTATAAATACCGTGCTAATTAAAGTTCAGGGGCATTCCTTTTACATACCTCAACCTGAGTTTAATTGCTGGAACTACCCATAACAAGAAGTGTACATAAGCCACTTCACTGGTGACCACCGACAAGCGTTCCGGATAAGAAACCTTGAAGCCCGAAGCCTGGTGAACGCCGAGCATGACGGACAAACAGGAAGAAGAGAAGGATTTCTTCATGACGTACCGAGTAGGGGTTAGAATTCCACCATTCAACGCCGAAGATCCACTATTATGGTTCGCGCAGCTAGAGGGTCAGTTCGTTTTCTCAAACATCACCACGGACAGCACAAAGTTCTATTATGTCCTGGCGCAGCTGGAGCCCCAACACTCAGCAGAAGTACGTGACCTCATAGTTAACCCACCCGCCACCGGCAAGTACGAAAAGCTGAAGGCAGAGCTAATCAAGCGGTTGTCCGCCTCACAGGAGCGCAAGATTAAACAACTGCTTATGCATGAGGAGTTGGGAGACAGGAAGCCCACACAATTTCTCCGCCACCTGCAACAGCTAGCTGGCCCCACTGTCCCGACCGATTTCATCAGGTCTATCTGGTCCAGCAGGCTACCCGCGAATCTGCAAACTATAGTCGCAATGCAAGCTAGTTCCAGCTTAGAAGAGGTAGCAGAATTAGTGGATACGGTCAACGACATCGTTCCAGTAACCAGGCAAGTTGCCGCCACTGGCATGCCAGTGCCTGGGCAAGTAACTAGCTCGCAATCAGCAACGGACCCGCAAGGCAGCACGATTGAAGCATTGACCCAGACTGTGGCCGAGCTATCAAGGAAGCTGGAGGTTATGAGCGCACAGTTACGTCATAGATCATCACGTTCCCGGTCTAGAGGCAGGTACAGACAGAATCGCTACCGATCGCAATCCCGTTCCAGAGACAACCGGTACTGCTACTACCACAACCGATTCGGCGACAATGCCCGCAGATGCACACAACCGTGCGCCTATAAAGAAAAGCCGGGAAACCACAAAGGCAGCCAGTAAAGGCGGATTACGACTGCCACGCAATATCGAGCCGCCTGTTCATTACGGACCGCACTACGAAGATACAATATCTAATAGATACGGGTTCAGACCTGTGTGTCTTCCCGCGGTCCACTGTTCGAGAGCCACGTATGAAGACAAAGTACGAGTTATTTGCGGCAAACGGATCAGTCATCAGCACATATGGTTTTCTTCCCCTCACACTGGACTTTGGACTTCGCCGCGCATTCACTTGGAGGTTCATAATCGCTGACGTCACCAAACCCATAATCGGGGTCGACTTTCTAGCTTACTACAATCTGATTGTCGACTGCCGTAACCAGCGTCTCATTGACAACCTGACGTCGCTAGAAACCCAGGTACTTCAGTACAAATCTGCCGAAGCCATAACATCCGTTCGCACCATAACCGAGGACAGCAACTACCATCGTATCTTGAAGGAGTATCCAGACCTCACTCGTCCCGCAGGCAAGCCAGGCGTACCCAAGCACAACACACTGCACCATATACGCACTACGCCTGGACCACCGGTCTCTAGCCGTCCTCGTCGTTTGGACCCACAACGCCTCAAGATAGCGAAGCAGGAGTTTGAAGATATGCTGCAAAATGGAACGGCGCGTCCGTCGGAAAGCGCCTGGTCCTCGCCGTTGCATTTAGCGCCCAAGAAGAACGATGGCTGGCGTCCATGCGGAGACTACCGAGCGTTGAATGCACGTACCATTCCAGATGTCTACCCTATCAGGCACCTGCAGGACTTCACTCACGAGTTGGCTGGCAGTACTATCTTCTCCACCATAGACTTAGTGAAGGCCTATAATCAAATTCCGGTCTTCAAAGAAGATATCCCTAAGACGGCGATTACAACACCATTTGGCCTATTCGAGTTCCCCTACATGACCTTTGGACTAAGGAACGCCGCACAGACTTTCCAAAGGTTCATGGATGAAGTTCTTCGGGACCTACCCTTCTGCTACGGGTATCTCGATGACATACTGGTCTTCAGCAAGGACAGCCAGCAGCACGAACAGCACCTCAGACAATTGTTCGACCGACTGGTCAAATACGGCGTTCTATTAAATACCAGCAAGTGTATTTTCGGCCAAACAGAGGTGAAGTTCCTGGGATACAAAGTCTCTGCGTCAGGTACCCAACCTCTAGACAGCAAAATCCAGGCCATTCAAGACTTTCCAGTGCCAAAGACGGTCAAGGAACTACGACGATTCCTGGGAATGCTGAATTTTTACCGCCGATTTGTCCCAGAAGCAGCTTCTAAACAGGCACCTCTCAATAATCTGCTTTCAGGTCCTAGGGTCAAAGGAACACACCCAATCACCATGACTCCAGAGCTGCTACAGGCTTTTAACAGCTGCAAACAGAGCCTCTCAGAAGCCACACTCTTGGTGCATCCGGTTCCTTGCGCAGAGCTCAACATTCTGACGGACGCTTCGGATACAGCAATCGGAGCCGTACTGCAGCAACGGAGCAAATCAGAATGGCAGCCGCTAGCATTCTTTTCGCGGAAACTCAGCCCTTCGCAGAAGAAGTACAGCCCGTACGACCGAGAACTGCTGGCAATATACGAGGCGATACGTTACTTCAGGTTCATGGTTGAAGCTCGCGTATTCCACGTCACAACCGACCATAAGCCGTTGACGTATGCGTTCGCACATCCACGCTCGAACTGCACACCCCGCCAATTCAGGTATCTGGATTATATAGGCCAATTCACGACGGATATAAGGTACATAGCGGGTAAGGACAACGTTGTCGCAGACACCCTTTCGCGCATTAACGAACTTCATCTGCCCATAGATTACCAGTCCCTGGCCAAGGAACAGCAAACCGACACCGAACTGCAGAACCTGCTGAGAGATGGCTCATCTTTGAAGCTGAGGAAGGTAAAACTACCCGGAGCTAATGTCGAGATTTACTGCGACGTAACGGGAACTCCACGTCCATACATTACAAGATCGTTCCGCAAGCAGGTATTTACTTCCCTTCATAATCTCAGCCATCCTGGACGAAAAGCAAGCGTTCGGTTAGTCACAGAAAGGTTTGTTTGGCCAGGTGTCAGAAAAGACTGCAGACAAATGGCAAAAGAATGTGAAGCGTGTCAAAAGAGCAAGGTGACACGCCATACCACAGCCCCATTACAGACATTCGAAACACCATCGGCACGATTTCGCCACATCCACTTGGATATAATTGGTCCCTTACCATTGTCCTCTAACTACAGGTACTGCCTTACGGTCGTCGACCGCGCAACACGTTGGCCTGAAGCGTACCCACTGCAGGACATCACCGCTGAGACCTGCGCCGCCGCTCTCACCACAGGGTGGATCGCCCGGTTTGGATGTCCAGAGCATATCACCACGGACCGAGGGAGGCAATTTGAATGCCGCACCTTCAGGAGCCTAGCCACCCTTATAGGCGCCAATCATCACCTCACCACCTCTTACCACCCAGCAGCCAACGGCCTTGTGGAAAGACTGCACCGCCAGCTAAAGGGCGCGATCATGTGCTACGCAAATTCCAGCTGGACGGAAGCCCTTCCATGGGTATTACTAGGCATCCGCAGCGCATGGAAGGAGGACATAGGCGCAACAACCGCAGAACTCGTCTACGGCGAGCCACTCCGCTTACCTGGACAGTTCCTGACAGAAGCCCCTAAGGATGCCGTGGACATGAATGACCTGGTGGACAGGTTACGCGCACACATGACCAAGCTTACGCCCCAACCAACGTCATGGCATACGAGCGCCAGCCGCCCGTTCTACATCCCGAAAGACCTAAGTACTGCAACCCACGTCTTCTTACGCGAAGGTCCAGGCCGAAGATCCCTACAGGCCCCATACACAGGTCCTCACAGAGTCCTTGCGCGGGACCGGAAGACAGTGGACATCGAGGTGAACGGGAAGAGACAGAAGGTGACAATTGACCGTGTAAAACCAGCATACATGGCGAGAGAGGAGCAAGAACCAGGTCAAAGTCGACCGCAAGCTCCAGATCCAGTGCAGCCAGATGACACAGTCAGAAAGACAAGAAGCGGCAGGACAGTGAGATTTCCTGATTACTATCGCCCGTAGTCACGGTCTCAGCGGGGGAGTGGTGTAGCGACCAAAACCGCTACCGCCTATGAGCGGTGAGACCACGGTAGTACATCACGCCACCACTACGTCATATGAGGTGATCAGGCGGAGTAAAGCAAATAGACCACACCTCCGGGACGTCATCCTTTGTCCAAGCAGCGCGTGCGCAACATGGCCGCCGCCAACCTATTGTATTAGGTTGACGCCCCCTCGTTAGGAGCTCATTAGACAACGGTCAAGTCCGAACCGTTTATGCAAAAGTGGCGTGATCTATAATTATTATTAAATATGTTCTTGTATAAATACCGTGCTAATTAAAGTTCAGGGGCATTCCTTTTACATACCTCAACCTGAGTTTAATTGCTGGAACTACCCATAACAAGAAGTGTACATAAGCCACTTCACTATTATAACGTGTACGGAGCTAACTTCAAGTTCATAATCTTCATGTGACGACGCAGGTTTCTCTAAGTCATCCTTGAAATAAGATGAGATTTCTACGTAAATATAACTTAGCTCATGTAAACATCTCCCCAAAACACGTAGGCACAAACCACAAATATTGGGAGATTTTTACATTATCAGAATATTTAGGTACAGAACATATAAAATGTGGTTTGTTGATGCATATAATATTGAGATGATAAATCGCGCTTCCTTGCGCGCCCGCGATGATGGACGATCAGGCAGTAACATGGCAAAAAAGTACCTACGCTGTCTGAAAAAAATGTTTCAATAAAGCTTCACTCTATAAGCTGCATAATTAGGTTCACACCAACTAGGGCAAGGGAAGGAAACAAACACGACCTATCGAAAGTCCCTGCCTTAGGCACCTGGCTGTGTCTGTGTCAATTAAATGAAGCGAAGTCAAATTGACACAGGGGATACGTCAATATTCGATATTATCAAACAGAATGCAGAAGCCTCTCATGAATACCAAAGAAGTATTGGCTTTTAACATTGGGGAAATCAGAATTGATTTTGAATAATTTGGGGCCGGAGTTTTTAGGGTAGATAATTTGGGAGCTTACATCTGGTACTTCAACCTCACTTTTCTCGTGCCGGCTCGAAGTATACATGATTTGCTTATATCAGTGGGGTTATTGCGTTAACCAAACAACTCAGCGTAATCGTGGTCCACTGGGTAAGTGCGTTACACACATAAAATAACGGATTCTGGGAATTTGGACCAAGTAAATGCACAAGTGGTGCGGGAATTTATCAAAATGTAGACAAAATGTAGTTCGTAGAGGTAAAGCTGATACTTTATCACCCAAGAATTAATGAATTTTCTTTCTTACAAGAATTCGGAAATAAATAAAAGTAAACCACGTAACTACCTAATCTCCTGATTGTGGGCCCTAAAATTTCAATTTGCTCAAAAATCGTTCGCCAAAATAATAAATGCGACAAATTATATTGGCACGATACCAAACCGTCTTCACACCGATTTATTCCGGCTTAGCCATGTCTAAACTTCAAGCGAGAACGCTTCAGAATCTTATATTTCCTCTGGGATATGATGGTATGTTTTCTCGCAAATAGCTAAACAGCCCTTAAAGGAATTTCTTCATGTAGGTATAAAGATAAATTACTTTATTTCTGTATGTAGGTTTGTACAAACACTTTTACACGTCAATCAACTTTTTTAAAACTGGGTGAGGTCGGCGTTTCCTATCTGACTACTCTGAGAAGAAAGGCCGAAACAAACTCAGAGGTCAAGATCTCTTTTAGATAAAAAATTAAAGTCTAGACATAATCTTGGTTATGTCTATGTGAAGTCCATGTAGATTGGTGACTGCAATGGTCTTTTGAAGAAAGAACCACACAGATTGAGTGATCTGACCAGCATTTGTCAGCAATCATGCAGCTCAACTTAAAAACTTAAGGAGCTCAACGATTCGACGAACAATACCAAAGAAAAGACATTTGGGTAGGCCGCATAAATTACTCAAACTGCCAGACCATCATTAAAACTAACTGAAACCATGACCCACATAGTCCTCACATTCCCAATAATTAAAATAATATTGTATTATATTTTACAAAGTATATATTCATGTCTTTGTATGCGTAAAATGGTATAGAGAAAAAAAAATAGTAAGCAAAAAAACAAGATTCACTGTGTTTTATTGGAGCGGCTCAATCACAAGCTGTCTTTAACAGTATAAAAGGCTTTCTGGCATAGTTTCCGCTTTATAAAAGATTTGAATTTATTAATGCTTAGTTCTTGAATGTGGCTAGGAAATTTATTATAAAAACGTATACACTGAAATCTAAACGAGCCGCTAATTTTCTTAAGCCTTGTTGTAGGAACAACAAATTTGTGTTTGTTCCTAGTATTTATATTATGGATATCACTGTATTTTTTATACAGATTAATATTTTTATGTGCATACAAAAGTTTTTCAGAAATATATTATATTGAGAAGGCACAGTCATTAGTTATACGTCCTAAGTCTGTAGTCCACACTCGCAATCGCTTTTTCACACTAAGGTTGATTGTCACTTGTACAGAGTTGCTCGTCATAAAACGGCAAGTTCTATTTGTGTTTTAAGATGTGACTGCAAGATAAATTCAAACTTACCTGTTGAAAATTTACTAGATGTTTTTATCAAAAGTCGTAAAGCAAAGAGATTTTATCTAGATTTAAGCCTACTATGTGTAATTCTAAAACATAATTTATCTGGGCGACTTTCATCCCAAAAATCCCAATTCGTTGAGCCGACACAAAAATCCCTCATTACAGGGATTTACGTTTAATTTTTTTTAACTCTTCCCTAGTCGCTGGATAGATGGCGCTGAACTTGGTAAGTTACAACAAGGAAAGGTATGTCAAATCATTTTTTGATTATTTCACTTGGATGTAATTTTGAGATCGTTAAACGAAACGTACATAAAAAAGAAATTAATTAATTAACTACGAAGTAATTAGTTAACTTCGTTTTGGCTTTGGCACCGTAACGTAGTCAGTTCAACGCCATCTACAGAGTTCTTGGAAACTATGTTATTTTTTAATAGTCAAAAAAAACCTCTCATTGAGTAGTAATACCTAGTAAGACGGACTGGTGTCCAATAGAAAAACTCTTGCATACGGACTTTGAGTAACACGAACAAACTTTCACGTTATTAAATAAGGTATAAGGTATAAAAGTCATGAAAAGTGACGAACACTTCTTTATATCACAAACTATCTTTGTCAACCAGATTGTTTCTGTCACTTTTGTTACCCATAGGTATCCAAGCAAATAAATGCTTTCAATTTGTAATTGCCTACTATTATAATAATTGAGCTTTAATAATTTCCCTGGAAGTTAGATTCTTTCGTTAAAGAAAAGCAAAATTCGCAATCAAGAAACAACAATAGGTAATTACAAATTACTTTGTAAATTGGTAGCGATTTCTCTGAAAAAATATCCTTGTTTTGTAAATGATAGGTAAGTAATTATAATGCCTGCTCGAAATAAATAAGCTTCATTCTTGGTAACAATCTCACCCAAATTATGTAAAAACCCGTGTAATATTATGTTCGATTCGACAACTTCCTTTTTCTTCCTTCCTTCGTATTTGTTTTACATGAAAAATAAACAAAAACATGATTGATTGGTACCTATGCTATGAAAGACAGATAGAGACAGAGTGAAAGAAACGTAATGTAAAACTCAACTTGAGTCTGTTGCCCTAATTTTAAATCAACCGAACTATTAACGTACGTAAAAATCTCAGCGTGAAAACTTAAATAAAGTGAACTTGAATTGAGTTGTCAATAGTGTCAATCTCTGTGATGTGAGCTGTCATTCCACCATGCTAGTAAGGTGGAAAGACAGCTGTTAAAACCTAGATTTGTTATTTATTAAGTAAAATAAAAAAGGTCTATCTTTGAAAAGCAACAATAATATTCCTAATTTATTTTCGATAATATGATCTTCAACATTTTATTTAATCTCACTCACACAGCGAAGGACACTGGAAATTACTTTCAACAAATAACAAAATCATGTTTGTAAAAATTATTGCAAATCAAGCATTTTATTGTAACACAATATTATCTTGAACCTCATAAATCTAACGGTATTATCTTGAAAAACTATTAAAATGTTCGTCAGTGTAATACGTTTGATATTTCATGAAAAGAATTTCTACAGGCAATAGAATAGAATAGAATACTCTTTATTATGTACACCATATAAATGCAAACAATGTAGGCAATGTTGCTTTTTGTTGAATAATTTTGTGTTGCTGCATAACCTGCGGTTGTAAAAGGTTTTTTTTTACCGACTTCATAAAGGAGGATGTAGGTAATGAAAGTGATACATAATATAATGCCTTTTGAAATGTTTTGTTGGGGATTACAAAAGCAGGGACTCTAAATTTTCTTCTAGGTATTTTTAAAAGTATTAAAGAAGGCGAAATTTATATTGTTGGTATGACCTTCTTTCTGTGGTTACAAACAACTAGTAGGTATGTATTCCTTCGCCCATAAAACCCCATAGCACAACTTCCTTCATTTCCTAATGAAAGGAAACCTTCACTTGTGAAATACTTCTTTCAGCAGCATTTAAATGTCCCCCACAACCACTGAAAAAAATAATTTCTTACTACAGTGATTTTATTGAGTTTTACTGACTTTATACAGTAAGAAGAAATGTTTGTAAAACAGTAAATGACTAAACAGTAATTTTTAATGAAAAAAACAACAAAAAAACAGGAAAGCCAACATTACTGTAATGTGAGTAAATTTCAATGGTTTGAACGATATCACCATTGAATAAAAGAGTCAATTTTGTGACCTTTTAGCTACTTAAAACATTAAAGTTTACTGTAATGACGGTAAAATTTTGCCTCAAGCTTTAACTGTTTTTCGGATCAGTAAAAAATTAAAGCAGTTCAGATTAATGTTTTTTCATTTTTATTTACTGCTTATTTCTTTCAATGTAACCGCTAAATAAAAATACAAGTTGAAAATAAAAAATACGTCAGATGAATTCTGATCGTTTTATCCTATACCCCTTGTTACGCCAACAAGCCTATACCTGGTAACTGGTAGGGTAGGGTGCCCCAAGTCTGCGCAGAAGGTAAGATTGCGCAGTACCCATATTTCGAAAGCGAAATGACATTTGCGGCTAACTTCAGTCGTGTTCAGGGCCATTGCCATGAGCGAGTGCGCTGCGGGAAAGTAATTAAAAAATCTATCAAAACGGAGTCGCAAGATAACTTTGAAGTTAAATATTGATTTCGATGTTATTTTTTCTCAATTTGAAACTATAATTACGTAAAAGCCTAAAGTACTATCAAAGATCTGGTCATTATTTTCGTTCGCGTGATTATTACTTATACAGCCGGAGAGTGATATAATTTTTGATATTTTCAATAGATGGTGTTAGGAGTTCCATTATTTCATATTGAGCTATTCCCTAAGACTGCGCAGAGTCACGGTCCGTAAAACTGCGCGCGCAGACTTACCCTACCATAATTTTTAATTTAATATAACATTCTCAAATATTCATTTTCTTCCAAGTTCCTGCAGCTGTACCATCTTACAGCAATAAATCAACAGCAATCAAAGTAAAACTACAAGATATTTGCCCAATACCTACTCGTAAACCAGATGTTAGAAAGAGAGCAAACAAGAGAAAACATAAGAAACCTGAAATACTTAGTGGTTCCCCGTACAAACAACAGCTTTTAGAAGAGAATAAAATGATGAAGATTTCTAACAAAAAAATTTAAAAAGTTTGCAAAAAGCCTACTAAACAACCTAAAAAAAGAAATGTTCTTGCGGTGGTTGTAATGAAAAGTATAAGGAGCCGATTACAGAAGATTGGATCAGTTGTTCTGTTTGTTCTGAATGGTGGCATGAGAAATGTACAGCCTACATTGACATTGGATAATTTAAATGCGATTTATGTGTTTAGAATAACTTTTTCTCTTTTAATTCTTAATTTTATGTTTATGTTCTCTATGCGCAATCTTAACGATCCTAGTGCGCAATATCCAGGGACCCGTAGTGGTAAGATTGCGCATTTACATCTTTGTATTTTTTCTTTAATTACTCCCTAAGTTGTTACCAAATATTTTATTTAAATTAAAATTATTAAACTACATTAATGTAAGTCTAAATAAAAATAAAGATGATTATACTAGATTATTGTTTAATTATTCTACAGCTTATCAAACCTTAAGTGCGCAGACTTGGGGCACCCTACCCTATATTCTTCTACAAAAAAAAAAAAACATTAGGTAATCACTGAATGCCCCACCCAAAGCATTCATTTGTGTCTGTCCTAATGTTACCCGCAGGTTAGTTGGCAGTCTGGCAAGTGACATGCGTGTGAAACGATAAGAAAATATTGGACACATATTAGGCTCATTTATACGAGGAAAGTTTCGCCTTCTTTTTATCCCCATTCGATAAGGCCTATCTGAGGCGTTATCAAAAAGGGATAAAAACGAAAAAAATAGAAATAAAATAGTTAATAGTTAGTACGTTACTCATGTCGGAAACCCAGAATTGCCATTTTAAAATTGGAAGCGTGTCCGCGAAAAGACAAGATCGAAATTCGAGTTTTTCAAAAACCATTTGGAAAAAATCGTTTGACGACAAAACACAAACAAAAACAAAACAGAATACAAAAAAAAGTTACAAAATTGTAGCTGAGGTTTTGTTTCGCGACACTGTGAACAAAACACATAAATGTGCGATAATCGCCTGGCGCGTCTCGTTTTCGAGACTTGCGCGGAAAGTTTCCCCCTTTTGACGGGCAAGAAAGTCTCCTCATGTAAATGAGCCTTTATAATGGAAGCTTGATAATAAAAAGGCCAAGAATGAAGTCTTTCTTTTATATTATTTTGATTGTTACGTGTACTTTGATCATAGACAATCAGAATATAATATTTCTGTTTCTGATCATAGCTCTCGAACGTTTTATTTAAAACTAACAGTGCCCCGCGGTTCCACCCGTATAAGTTTCGATCCCGTGGAAATATCGGGATAAAAACTATCCTATGTCCTTTCCCGGGACTCAAACTATCTCTATAAATTTCATCTAAATCGGTTCAGCGGTTTAAGCATGAAGAGGTAACAGACAGACACACTTTCGCATTTACAATACCTATTAGCATGGATAGTATGGATGTAAGCTCCAGTGATTTTACAAGAGATCCTCTATTTTTGTTATTCTAAAAATATTCAGACGTCTGGGATTCGTTTATTCTAGAAATCTTTTCGTTTTATTGTTTCTAGAAGCACAAGTTGAGTACCTACATGTCTCCCATCTTTTATTTCAATAGATGACTAGTATTTTTATACACGAAGAACTACAGCAATTCTTATATTTCTTCCAGAATTAAAAAATCGAATTACATAAGCCTGGAATATTCTTTTTCAATAAAAAATCAAGTGTCTAGCCGCGTCAATGTCACTTTTTCCCTCTGACACGTACCCAAAAACACTAGAGACTATACTAATATTGTCTATTCAAAATCAATCTTGGTAAAAAGATCGAGAATGAAAATGTACGTACGTTAACAATTGATTTTTCATTTGTTTCAGTGCTACCTACGTCTCAGTGCTGACGATATCAGCGTTCTCTCTAGAGAGATACCTGGCTATATGTCATCCGCTCCATCTCTACACCATGGCAGGACTAACCAGAGCCTCAAGGATTATTCTTATACTGTGGATCATATCCATAGTGTGTGCCTCGCCATTCGCTATGTACAGTGAAATTAGCTACAGGGATTATCCGCCAAGTAAGTTTTATTATTAAGGAAGCATAAAACCTTATTGTAGTTATCATTATGTCCACATTGAATACGGGCTTCAATTGACCTGATAGTCGGTACAGTCAGGGAAATTAATTGTTCATCAAATTGCCACAGTACGTCAATGTGCGGTGTTGTAGCCCTTTCATACAACTGTCAAAGAATGGCAGTTATAATTTGAATATACGGACAATTTAAGTTGGTAGTCGACTTGATACATCCCTGATCATAACTTAGAAACTCGAATGGTGTCGCGTCGAGGAGTGATTCCGTGATGATCTACTTTTTAATACTTGTTTGACGACACGCGAACGGTGGTAAGAGCTGGATATTTTTTATGAATAAATAATTGCTGATTTCAGCTAGTCCTTATTCGACTGGGACCCAGGGTTAAATCTGTTTTTTATTAACATAATATTTTCGGTCGGTGTCCGATTTAGTTTAAGTCTTTTATTCCCCGGACCCATGTCTCGATGGAAGCATAAAATGCCAGATTTCATTAACAAACCGGATTTTTTCGGGTAAGCCGGATGTTACTTTTTTCCGCAATGTTTCCATAAGCCACATGTTTTTTTTGCTGTTATTTGGTTTATTTAATATAGGCCATACATAATTATATTTAAGTGGCTCTGTTGTAGACCTACCTTTTACGTTATGAAATTTCTATAAGTATACGAATTCTTGTGAAATTCTATTCTTTCATTCATTGAATCAATTATTTAGCTTATAATTCATACATTCGAATTTATCGAAAGGTTACAAAGGTTGAATATTAGTAAGATATCCTTCGGTCAAGGACTACACGCTTTTAAACAAATGTTCGTAAGTAATAAAATAGTACAGGGATAGTATTGTAATATTTAGAGCCGAGTTAAGGTTGCATACGAACCTACAGGCTTGTTGCCCTTTCTAGTACCTGTAATAAGGAACATGGCAAAAATAAAAATAATTTCTGAACGTAGACAGAATATAACAATAGACAAGTCACCTTATAATAATATATTTCCTCCATCTGCTTCGCGCATGGAAACTTTTTGTCTGACCCCAGTTGTAAACCCAAACGACTGTTACGTTCGATTTCTTTGAAGACTACTCAAATACATTACATAGTACCTACCAGTTAAAAAGTAACTGTTAAACACTTTCGCGATCTCATAAGGACTTTCGTATACGCTGACAGCGAATCTATACCATACTCTATAATGAGTGTATATGTATACAAAATAATGAGTGTATATAGAGGGATAATATTATAATAATAAGTCTGTGGATATAATATCTTTAAAGTTAAACACGTTGCATTCTAGCCTTGGGCGAAGTTTATGAGAAGCGCTTTTGGTAATTCATTTACAAACTTAATTCAAGTCTCGTTAGTACTTACAGCCTGTAATTTGAATATATTCCTCGCTTAATATTCCAGTGTCATAGTTATAATCAAACTATACTTGAAAATGTTTTAAATACATTAACACTAGGCTCGTTTTTGTAGCCAAATGAATAGAGACATTAGTTTTTTTTTGCATATTATTTTACGGTAGACGCTAATTTTTCAGGCGAGTCGACGTTAAATGTTCAATGCATATTCTTGAGAACATTGTGCGAGAAACTGTGCCTATACAGTAATTGTGTGAGTTTTTATTCGTCACATTTTACAGATTTTTGCCCCATCATGTATTTAGGAACGATTAAGATCTTGCAACACAAAATTAGATAACTCCGAATACTAAATAGGTATCTTTTTAATTTTTTTATTTAACACATGACATGTGACATCTACCAACCCGCACTGGGCCCGCGTGGTGGATTACGGCCCACTCCCTCTCACTGAGAGGAGGCCTGTGTCCCAGCAGTGGGAACATTATAGGCTGATGATGATGATGATGATGATCTTTTTAATTTTTTTATTTAATACTTCAAGCAAATAAATATACAGCGCCGGACTTAATGCCATAGGCATTTTCTACCAGTCAACCTTTGGGTGATGCAGAGACAAACAGTAGTACTTAGGTACAATCATGAAAATTGAGGAATAATTATTTTAAATATAAAAATACGCATTATTTATTTATTTTATCATATCTAATTAAAATACAGTAACTTAAACCCTCAACCTTGAATATATTTTTATCTGTATAATAATTACCTACCTAAATAAGGGAAGGTATTTTAGAATGTGGAGCATTATTCTAAAAAAAAAAGAGTGAGAATTCTAGAAAGAGTTGTTTTCTTTTTGTTCTTGATTGGTCTATCACTCTTCAATTTAAGCCTTGAAACCAGTCCTCTGTTACTTCCCTTGGTAAGAAATAGTTAATTTACTGCCAACTAACTGTTGAAGGCGGGTTATGGGGTTCTTCTTCATTTAACCAGATAAAAATAATTACTGTTATTCCAGGATATTGACAAGTTGTGCTATCATTATCGAAATCTGTTCGGCCGTTTATGCGTGATGAATTAACAAATATCTTCAGAAAGTTTGCAGATAAGTAAGATCCTACTCGGAATCTATATATATATTATAAAATAAAGTCCTTTTTCTACCTGCTTATGTGACTGCGCTGTTCTTCGAAACTACGCAACGGATTTTCATGCGGTTTTTACCGGAAGACCGAATTCATTCCGGAAGGTTTATTTAATTAAACTTAAGTATGTACAATATAAGAACTAAATGTCGTTTGTCAAGTCGTAAAAATCACGCGAAACGATAAGGACGGATCGCTAGTAATTTATACAATGCCTGTAAGAGATCAGAAAAAGGTAGGCTGTCTATTATTCGGTTTTGCGATTACGTAGATTTTCTGCCTAGGTAAATACCGAGGCGTTTGTTCTCTGCAAACTTAATTTCAAGACTTTTGTGTCCTTTGTAATTTATCATATCTGTGTTTTACTTTTGTGTAAATAGGTAAAGCCTATAATATTGTACTTACATTTTTTAATAAAGAATGTAGCCGTTTTATATCTACCTCATTTATTTTGTAAAGCAGAGTTTATAGTTTAAATAAGCTGTTGTGTTAGAAAGATATAACTTTTTGAACAGGTGATCATACCTGAAACTATACTACTATCAATTTCAGCCCGATTTAAATTTTGAATATACCATATTTTTAACCAGTAATCAAGGAGTATAGAGTTACCCAGTAACTGGATTGTGGAGGTAAGATAGATAGGAAGTCGCTCCATGTAAAATACTGGTATTCAGCCGTATCCCGTTAGATTATTAATTAAAATAGATTAGAATCCAACCCCAACATAGTTGAGAAATAGCTAGGCAGATGATTAATAAAATACCATTTGTAGTTTGACATTATTTAAGAATTCTATTACGAAGGCACTACGTATTTCATCATAAATATAAACATGAAAAATCCTTTTACCGCGTAAAGCGCAATTTCCGCAACTTTTTTATGACAACGTAGAAACAGGCAAATGTCATAATAAGGGCTAAACGGCTGTAAGACGAGGTGGAACCCACCGGGGAGGACTCGTAGTACAGCCCATAAGCTAGACATATTACAACATGAATCTTATCAAATCCCAATGCATTGCTAACAAAACAGTGTTTGGTTAAATTTAATACCACGCGAGCCAATCTGGCTTGCATCCAGCAATCCATCAATATAGATTTATTACATATTTACCTATTACTATTAAGTAGGATTCCTATTTGCAACAACAGATGGAAAACCGCGAGTGATGTGTACAGAACATACTGTGAACAACTAAAACTGTGTGTAAACAACTGTGTTTGTTGATAGGTTGAGTTCACATAGACAAGGGTAACCAAAGGTTGACTGTCAGATGACGCATTGTGACAGCAAGTCCACCTAATGTATCACCATTGTCCGTACATAAGTAGAAGTAGGTATAATTGGGACTTAAGTCCATACCTATTTGCAATTATCTCTCTTTTGATAATTATGGCTTTCACTTTTACGTAGCCTGTTATTGTTAAAAGGTGGGCTTTTTAAAATAGCTTTTTTAACCAAACCTGAAAAGTGACATAACCATCTGTTTTAAATTATTAATAATAGGTAAGTATAGTAATAATTTATTGAACCAATGTTACAATAATTATTACCTTAAAATTAACTTAACTTGACATCGGTCTGTATAACTGTTAGCGATCATCATTTGGATCTATACGGCGGCCCCCAAACTAGGCGGCGTATCTTGGGGATCAGAGATGTGATACATAATGCTATTTACCACTGGAGTTTATGTAAGAATATATAAGTAATTGCAAACGATTTTTTAAAACTAAGTTAAATATTGAGATCAAAGCGAAAGTAACTTAAATCGTAAATTATTAAAAACAGATTATTTAGTTTTCTCATTTGTCTTTTAACTAGCTTCTACCCGCGACTTCGTCCGCGTGAAATTTCACCTTCTTAGGGGTGGAATTTCGAAAAACCTTAGTGGATACCACGGGATACCATACTCTTCACAAAGAATACACCCTTTAAATTTCACGTCACTCGGACCAGCGGTTTAGGCTGTGCCTTGATATATCAGTCAGGACTTTGAATTTTATATATATACCGTGTTCCGGACGATATACATAAACTTCCACCAGATGTTCAGACCATGGAAATAAGTATTTTTATATTATGGACACATTAATGAATTCTTATTTTTTTTTTTTATATTCATACAAACTAAATACCTTGACGTAAATCACCCGATATGCATGCCTCTTTATCCGAATTAGCAACGTAGTATTTTCATTCATAAGATTTGGCGGGCTTAAACTTGACAAAACTAAGTTAAGGCCCTTTCTTGCTGTATAGCTCAATTAAATTTCATTAAATGAAATTACAAATATCTTTGTAACGAAGCCTTTTTAAGAACTCCTTTGTTGATTTGATTTGTAAAAGCTATAGAAGCGTTTGCCAAAGTTTATGGATAACGTGAAGAACATTGTGTATAGATAGAAACGTATAAGTGTACTAGTCGTAAAGCAAATTGACGTCATATACCTCATTTGAACTATAAATAAGGGCAATAAATCGGACTTTACTAGGTACTCACCATTATTTAACCCTAACTTTCTACTGCCTACAATCCTCAGCCTCTAGGTCTACCTCAGAGTCAATAGGTTTGTTTTTTTCCCAAAACTTTGCCACTTCCACGGAGATGCAGGTGGCAGCGCAGAGGTCACCTTGACTGCATGTTTTGGGACACAGAGGGCAGGATAGGAGGTGGAGCATGGTTTGTGACATAGTTTTGCAATCACATCCTTCTGCCGTTCCGTCAAGGTAGCCCCACTTGGACTAAAAATAGATTAAAAATCTTAATTAAATTACGTGTCACGATGTTTGTCTGCGATGGACTCCTAAACTACTTAACCGATTTTAATCAAATTTGTACACCGTGTGCAGTTTGATCCAACTTGAAAGATAGGATAGCTCACATCTCCATTTATAATCGCAATATTATTTTATTGCACTAAAACGGTAGGTATATTATACATATATATTAGATTTAAAATACAGTCGTGCCGGCGATACGGAGAAGAAGAATAGGTTTGTAGTCTTACAAAAGTATAATTTCACCTAAATTGATATAGATATTGTATTGTGAGAGAGTAATACGGGTCCAATGAAACAGAATCGACTAAGTCTTTGAGTAGGTCCGTAATCTAATATTGATGGAAAGTAATCAGATACCTTATTTCTTCGTCGAAGTCTGAAGCCCTTTTTATGTAATGAAATTAAATACTTTGAGGATTGATTTATAACAGAATTTCTATTGGAATTTGTTTTATTGCGTTTTTCGATTGCTAAGTTAAAGCTTTGTTTTAACAAATTTACAAAGCTTTGGATAGAAATGTACCTACATACTTATATCGGTAATGTTATCAATACCAGTTTTATCTAAACTGTCAAGTATTTTGTTTTGTTAGCTACGTTTCAAATACAAATGGATACGTTTGACGTACTGCCAATATCAACACACGTATCATGAACGCACTTAAAAGTGGCAAACAGCAGGCGACCTAATTATGGTAAGTGGTCACTGCTGCCTGTTGACATTTACAATATCAGAGGGATCACCGATGCTTTGGCATCCCGGTTGAAATGTGTCATGTGCCTGTAATTACACCGGCAACCATATACTACAAAAAAAGTGAGTATGAGCTTATGGCCACACAGTAGAAGTGAAAACTGACGACTGGAACCGAGTATACACGATTCAGCGTCACTGACAGACTAGAGTCGAATATACCCGATTCAGTGTGACAGTTCAGTTTCGTTCATTGTCCGGAAAGAGCGCAAAGTGCACCTAAAAAAGTTTTAACTTTTCACTTCAAAAACCGGCGGGGTCATTTTGTAATACATTTATTACGTTGTTGAGCAGGCGAATTTTTAAAATCTATGAAGGATTAGGAATTTCATTCAAAATTCTTAGGCTTATCTGCACATGCTTGGCATATCTTACAAATTTAAAAGTCAGTTATTCAAATTAGGCTGAGAATCAGTACTTTTTGAACGTCAAAATTGCATAAGCCAGTCCCCCAAAACGCCCGCCCTTCACTACTTCCTAGTGCTTTCACTGGGAAAAAAAAGTGGCGCAACAAACTCCCTAGCAGCACGACTGATAAACGACATAAAACAAGTGCCTATCTACTGTCTACTTAACCTTTCGTATTACCTAACAGTTGCTATGTTCGCCTAACAGATAGTGCTAGGAGCAAAGAAATACCACCGCCTTAGTTTCCCACCATTTCCACACGTTCACTTTACACAAAATTGCGTCAGACCTTCGCTGAATTCAGAATAAAGTCGTAAACTAGAGTACTTGTATCGATTGTGATCGAATTTATGTTTCTATAGTTGAAATGTTTCGATGTATGCTGTAGTTAAAGTGAACTGATGGTCGATGAATGACACTGAATGAAGTGAAAAGGAGATATCCGTTCAATATGCAGAATCGATGAGAGATATCGCAATGAAAATCTATTTTAAACCATGCATCCTGAAATTCCGGATGAGATACCGATCTATACATAAAACATCCGTGAGATTGATTGACTGCATTTGATACTGAAGAATTAGGTAATAATGTTATAAAGTGAGGAGAGTAGAAGTGAGAGGAGCACGATTACACGTTTACTGCTGGAAGCTCCTCAGCAAACTTTCAATATAGGTACTTATGCGTTACCAGATTGTATCGACCCAGATTGTACCTTTGCCACGGTGCGTACCAGCACTCTAAGGTCCGGTAATTTTACACAATTTAAAACTTCGATATTTCACTGAAATCACGTCCAATATGAAAAAAAAATAAGAATGTAATCTACATTAGTTGCTTGTCTAAACTCTGCTGTCGTAGATAAATCCGATAATTATTTATGTTAAAAATAATACGATAACTTTACCAGGTCACTGTTGCAAATAAACCCAACTTTCAGTGCGCTACCAGGCTTCTGATACCAGTTCTAATAGACCTGATACCCGCACTTGAAATAAATATTTACGCTCTATAGAAGCCAGGTCTTACCGACCTGGTATAAGTTTTTAAATAAAACTAGTTATAATTGTCGAGACAATCCCAAAAATATATATGCCTTTTAGGTCCTAAGATACAGCTCCCGCACCAGCGGTAAATTTGTCTCTTTGGCCCCCACACTGAATGCAAGGTATGTACCAGTTTCAAGTATCTAGTAACGCAGTGAACTGGTTAATACTACACCGGGTATGTCCTGAAACGAAAGTATTTAATACTGGAATACAATTTATGTACTAGGTTACAGAGTAATTTAACATTTTAATTTATGCATTTTTCATAAGTAATAAAATAATATAACTTGGATTTTATTATTTATTTAATTTGAGCAGTATGAAATAGTCACTAGATTGCTTTTTATATGAATAAGTATTATTAGTGGTAGTATTATTTCATTATTAGTTAAATGTTGGTGACCCGATTATACGCTCCCGAGTGTACTTTTATAATTACTAGATACTCCTAGTATTTCTGTTTCTGGATAAGTATGTTATTAATGAGTTATTTTATTATCTAAAAATCTACTAACTTACAGCTATTAATATCCACCTTGAAATATAACGAGTGAGTGTAGGGATCACACATTTGGGACTGATTGACATTTAATTTTATTTAAAACCAGTTTCTGAACTGAATTCTTCCATACAAATTTTGACACCCCCCCACATTCCCCCTGTAGGGGGTAGTTTAGAAAACAAAAAATGCCTAACTTCATAATTTATTTAGATAAGTTTTCGTGCCATATTTCAAGTTTATTAACTCAAGGAATAAGATTTTTCATACAAACGAAATCCCGCCTTTTCACTTCCTTAAAGGTTGAATTTCCAAAAACCCCTTCTTAGTGCTCTCCTACATTATAAAAGGAAGCCGTGTGCAAAATTTCACATTCCTAGACCCAGTAGTTTCGGCTGTGCGTTGATATGTCAGTCAGTCAGTCAGTTTCTTCTTTTATTTAAATAGATTTCATTAAAATTCGGGCGTAATAATAACGAACTCATCTAACGACGTGCTCTAACCTGTTTAGTTAACAACACACAAATTCTAGTTATCTGTGTTCATAAATTCTGTGTAACAATAATAAACGTTCTCGTTCTGTTTGTTTTGGACATGCGGAAGTTTAATGCGAGGGTATTAGTCAACATTTGTGGTCAGTTCCATTTCTATTTGTGGTTGTAATGTTTACGTTTACGCATACGTGACCTATTAAACTTCTACCTTATCCTTATTTTCTTTCCCTTTTTTCTATAAAAGCATGAAATCACTCAATACAATACATACAATACATATCATGCACGGAGGCGTGACCGTGCCCAAAGTTTCCGAAAAACGAAGATAATTTCGTTCATCTGCTTCGAAACATTCCACAGATCAAACGAAGAATATTCGCATCAAAATTTTCATTGAAATAACCACAAAATAAAAAATAAATGAGAGTAATCATTCAACCCTCTCTCTCATAAAATTCGTCGAGCGATGGTATTCGCGAGTTACACTAACAACTCAACTTCGGAATTGTCCTCATTGATTACAACCTTACATTTGAGGTTACATTATAATGACATTGTCTTTGAAGAGGTTCTTCTTTAAAACTTTTTGTTGCCACACAACGACAACAGACGGATATATGTTTGATGTTGGATGGTAAATAAAGTTCTGTTTAGAAATGTGCTGCTTCACAAACGTCGAGAAGTGAGTGACCACCATGGCCCACAGTGTGAGGCATGACGTAATTTGACCGACGCAATTTTAGCTATACAGTTGAATTTTTTTTTGTAATTGTCGCCGTCAACACATATAACGTAAATGGTCTCCAGCTTCTCGCTTGGTGACAGTTTCCGGCAACTTTTTTCGGATGAAAATGAGACCTGCGTTTTCTGTTTGAATGATAATGCCAAGTAGATAAATACCTACATTTAAATTCATCATATTATGTAACCGCGCCAACTATACATCACGTGTGTCTCGCGCATTAATTGATACTAGCTCTTGCCTACAGCTTCGCCCTTGTGCAGGTCGTAAATTATCACTCGAGAACGTACTACCGGGATAAAAAGTATCCTATGTCTTAACCTAGGTCCTGGTCTGTCTGTGTGCCTATCATTGAAATCCATTCTGCCGATAAGTCGTGAAAAGGTATCAGACAGGCAGAATTACTTTCGCACTTATAACATTAAGAATGGATTGAATTCAAGCAAGTGTTGAACTTTCTTTTCAATTTATGTAGTTTAAGCAATCAATGAAAGCTTATGTAGCTGCTCAGGGATCTGACACTATAAGGGAACTCCTAAAATATACTTAGGTATAGAAATCTAACTAAATTCCAAACAGGATGTGCCTTTAATTAAAACAAGACCATATTGTCTTTAACCAAAAACTTACGAACAATTTATTGATATTACGGAAAACTCTAAGCAAGAAGCTTTTCAGAGTTGTCCTACAAACCTAATTGTCAATTCCAAATTTTCTTGCCCTCTGATCCTCTTAACACATTTCCAGCCACGAACAATGACTAAATTCCTTTACAAGGTCAGGTGACAAGCAAAATCGTTCTAGCCAATAGTGATTAATTACCAACAGAAGCGATCTCGTAGTTTCAATTTCAGCAGGAGTACTATTTGACAAAGATCTGACCTTATGGATATTGATGCCGGAGTTCCTCAGGGGTCTGTTCTCTCTGCAAGTCTTTTCCTGCTGCACATCAATGACCTACTTCAGCCTGGTATTGTTGGGTACGCAGATGACAGTACTGTTTCAGAGAGATACTTGTCCAGCACAAAGGCCAGCGGGGCCGAAGTTCGTTTCTTGAGAGAGGCCATGGTGGAGCGGACAGATTTTACCTTGGGCCTTGTCTCCCAGTGGGGTACTGACAATTTGGTTTCTTTTAACGCCACCAAAACACAGGCGTGTGTTTTTACCGCCAAAAGGAGTCGTTTCGACCAGACTCCTACTTTTCGGGGTACATCTGTTCCTGTAACAGATCGGCTCGAGCTCCTGGGCATGGAGTTGACATCTAGTCTCAACTTCGGCGCCACCATCGAGTACAAAGCCCAAACTGCGGCCAAGAAGCTGGGCATCCTTAATAGGGTGAAGCGATACTTTACGCCTGGACAGCTTTTAACTCTTTACAAAGCACAAGTCCGATCCTGCATGGAGTATTGCAGCCACCTTTGGGATGGCTCAGCGAAATACCAACTTGCCGCGCTTGACTCGGTGGAACGCAGAGCTAAGAGGCTCATTGGCGACGAAAAACTGGTGGATGCCAAGCTTCACAGCTTGGCTCATCGCCGCAAGGTTGCCTGCTTGTCGGTCTTCTACAGATTGTACTTCGGTGAGTGTGCCCAAGAACTCCACGACCTCATTCCACCGGCCCCCTTCTACCTTCGGACATCCAGACGCACTGCAAGTTACCATCCCTACCTAGTTGCTATTCCACCAATTCGCACTAAGCGTTTTCAAATGTCCTTTATAATGCGCACAGCAAAAGAGTGGAACTCTCTACCTGCGTTTGTGTTTCCGAGTGCATACAACCCGAATCTCTTCAAAGTAAGAGTGAACAGGCTTCTTCTGGGTGAGCTCACTCCATCGTAGACTTTGTCTCTGTCATCTCTGACCTAGACTAGAGTCAAGAGCAAACCCATTTCAAATAAAAAAAAAAAAAAAAGATATGACAGAATATCAGGGGTGTTAGAAGAAGTAGAACAGTCATAAGTCACAGAGAAGGACGATGAGGTATTCTTGTGAATGATCATAAATGGTTGATTGATAATATAATCTCATTCTAAGAATGTTTAGGAAGTATGCTTCTTATAAAACAGTTGTGACTGTCTTAGAGTTAGATAAGGCAGAGCTTACTGCACTGACGATAGAAAATATGGGATGATAGTAAAGACCTAGTTCATTGAATTTAGTGTAATGTAACTAACTTTATCATTTTCTGCTCTTCAAGCCCTTTCATTTGATACCCATATTAGGGGTTGAGAAAAACATATAATCCGTCATCTTGGAGCGGCGGCCATATTGATATTATTACAATATTAAGTATTGCACATTGTATTGTTACCAGAACTGTAGTGTATGCAAAATTTCATCTCAATTGAACACCAACAAATGGTCGAAAAATGGTTTGCAAATTTTGAACGGACAACTTACATACGTACATACATACATACGAACAGTGCAAGCTAAATAAAAAAAAAACTTGTAATAAAAATAAAGCCCTGTGTCAGACAGACAGACAGCGGTTCCTTATAAGTAATAGGGTTCCGTTGGCAACAGCTGTGGGGGTATGGAACCCTAAACACAAAAGAACACCTATCATGCAAGACGATATCCCAATAGAGGAAGTGTGTCAATGAAATTTAATACAATAATGGCTTGAGTTGCTTAAGGTGCCACTAGTCGATATTTTTTCTATACTTTCGGGAGAGTATTACTCCACTGTTTATCCAAAGTTAAACATGATATCGTTTTGATTATGTTGTCTGTACGGAAACAGAAAAGGAAAATAAAAAGCCATTAAAAAGTTATGAGCCAAAGATTCGTTTTTCTTGCTATTTTTAACGTAAGTAATAATAATATTTTTTTTTGATGTGAATAAGTAATAAAAGAACTGTAAATCTTCAAAACCAAGTCCGTTTCGACAAAGCTCAGTTACCGAAGAGTTCAATAAACTTTATTTGTAATTGATTTAAGCAGTGGTTTTTTCATAAAACTCGATTTTCCGAAGCACTTTTCCAGATTTTTTACGCGCCTATCAGTTCGGAACGGTGTTTCTGTGCGTTAGAACTAGACGTTGTTCGTGTAGCTGTAGACTGTCGTCTATCTGGTCAGCTCTGTCGGTCACGAAGCCAGGTGAGACAGCGTGCTTTTTGGCCATGACCACCAGTGAGTTCGAGCTCGCGACTAGTTTATTCTTAAGGGTTTTTGTCCAAATATTAGTCTTCATTTATTTTTAAGACACATTTTGAGTATGGATGAGAGCTCAGTGAATCGCTTTGAAGTCGTACGAATATGTTTGTAGGACAAATACAACATAAAAACGATTCGAAGGAAATAAAGAATTTTCTTTCCTGACAGCTTGTTTATTTATTTATAGGAGAACCAACAGCTATAACAGAAGGATAACAATTGTATATGAGATATAAAGCCAATTACAGGTTCTCACGGGTAAAAACAGAAAATGTAGTAGAAGTCTTAGGATCACTAACAAGCACTATAGAAAAGAATACATATAATAAGGTGTATATATATAAGCACCATGCACTTTAAAAAAGTCAGAGTACAGCCGAGTGCGTGCAGAATAGGTTTTGGTGGTAAATAGGTCAAATGAGATCTAAAAAAAAAAGAAAGAAAGAAAATACATTTATTTAGCACAGATTAAGAGACACACAATACACCAGATAGTTAGATAATAGTCGTACATCAGGTAAAAAATAAGATAAAAATAAAAAGTGTAAAGTCCGATGTAAGAAATAATCTGACAACTTATGTTGGTCCTAATTTTATTCGTAAACGTTCCGAACGTTCGAACGAATCGAACGAATGGATTGAGGAATTTTGTTTAATTTTTATCAACATTGTCAAGAGCCGTTAACAAAAGTGAGTTTTTTCAAAAGAATGTAGAAAGTACCTAAGTTACAAAAAGAAGAGCCCAAAATTTCGTGTAAATGACATCTTTCACCTTGACGCTTTCTGAAGTTTCGAATACTACTGGTACTGGTGCTGGTGCTTCGAGTTTTGTTTGGTAGCTACTTGAATGTAAAGAAAGAAAGAAAATACGTTTATTTGCGGCAAACACAACCAAAAACACAAACAAAAGAAAAACAAAATAACAGTTTGGGAGAAAGTATGCGTCACATCTACGCAAAACGGCCATGTATAGAATTCTGTAAGATTCTTCGTTGATGAGATCTCCCCATGTAATTGAACCTAAGCCCATCGTCATTTATCAGACTTTATTTCAATTAAACTATTCAATCTAATTACACTTTGCACGAACCTGATCCTATATTTGGCCAGTATATATTTGTGTAGTTCTGCTGTCCTACTTGTATGTGAAAAACAAAATTGTATATAAATACCAGCTCCTACTCGTAAAGTATAAGTTATTCAATTCGAATAGTCTTTTCTTATATCCTGACAACTGGTAAAAATGTATAATAGGAGATAGTCTGAAGAGTCTGCTCGTACCACTTGAATAAATACAGCTAAGTTTCTTGTGATAATAAGGGTAAAGTTGGTACGGTATACGGTACATACACGTTTTCTTCTACAATTTATTCGCCGTGTGTGCTCGTCAGTGATATGGATCACTATGGAAGCTTGTTGGCGGTCATGTTTTTTCTACGCCGTTCGGCTTATTTTTAGTTCCGTAGACAACAAGAAACCCTTATAAAAAAATATGAAGCAATTATCTATTTACAAAAAATCTATTGTTTGGAATAAAAAATTAAAACACTAGTGCTTTAGTATGTTGCTTGTAGAATAATCTGACAAAAATCAGAATTATTGTATGTATGTATATTAGTATGGTTTTTATTGTGAAAAGAAAGTTTTAGGAGGTATCTTCATGATTATTTTCTGTCGTATCATATTAGATGTATTATGTATTCAACACACTATCTAACTGGCATATCCTGAAGAATATCATATATTTTTCTGATTTTGTTTACTGTAGTCGATCATATACTTTTAGGCATTAACTATAAAACTTGCGTTTTTTGCGTTTAGGTCCTGTAGTCTCCATAAAAGAACAGCGCAGTGACAGACAGACACGAAAAGCGACTTTATTTTACAATATGTATGTATAGCTATAGATGAGTATGAGCGTTCAACATACCACCATATACCTGACCATTATCTATTGGTAATAGCACCTTCACCCTTGAGAGAATGCAGCTGTTTATTCTTTAGATATCTTTTTTATTGCATTGGCTTTGACTTGGGGGAGCAACTATTTATCGGTAATTGCAGAACAATATGTTCGTCGCAAAGATATCGACGAGCTCAGATCACGGGAATACGTGATTAAGGTCGTTATTTTCCTTCAGAATATAAGTACTCAGATTTGAAATCGTTCAGAGTCTCAAACGTTTATTCTTATCCAAAAAACATGTCGTACGTTCTTTAGAACTACCTATACTCTTATTAGTTTTCACAATTCTGACTAAATATTATAACTGAATTGCTAAGTGAATACAGAATACGGTCAAAGCTCTTAAAACGCAAAAACATATAGCCAAATAATTTTCTTGATTGCTTTCTTGGATTGGTGCAAATTGAACCTCGTGAAGCTTCATTCATACATTTTCTTGAATTGAGTTGAACCTTGGCAAATGTATCTTGAGAAAGCAATTACTTAAAGCTTAATATCGCAGTATTTTACGAACACGACTAAAGGCTCCTTCAAACAGGCGCGACACGACACGCGACACAAGGGCACCGCAAGTCGCGCAACGAGCGGTGCCCTTGTGTCGCACGCGATTTGCGTCGCGCGCCGCGTTTGTTTGCAGGAGCTTTAAATCCATGTCTTCGGTAGGCATGTATGTCATGTGCGGTAGGTAGAGTTTATTGGTATAAACCACAAAGCAACACATGTCAACAATAGCAAACCCAAAAGGGTTTGATGATTTGGTTTGATTTTTAGGCGTCTGGTCCGATAGTCGTTGTGCCGAAACGTTGACAGCTGGCTCAAGCACTTGAAAAAGAGAGAGCATCCGAACACGGTACGTGGTCAGATTGTTTCCCCCCTCTGTAGCCCCATAGTATGAGCGCATGACATTTTCATTGATGGATCGTATCCATCTCATGCGCTGCACACTTCCGCCGGGAGCTGGGACCCTATCAGAGACCGGTGAGCCCCGAGGTCCTAAACTGTCCGGCGGCCGGCGCTCTCCCCGTCGACGAGCAGGTGGTGGCGTCGTGGGCGGAGAGAAATACTCGTCGCTCGAGCTCGACGCAACTGCCGCGGCCGGTGTCGTCACAGCGCTCACAGTAGGGCTGGGTACCAGCAGCGCGGGCAGCAAGGCGGCGCTGAGCGAAGAATCCGGAAGTGGCAGGCGTGTTCGTCATAAGGCTGACCTTGTCAACATGTTTTCATTTTCGTTTTATTTGTTTGGTTTTATCGGAGACGCCATGACAGATGTCACATCCGGATCGGCAGTTTTTGATTAAAATTTGTAATATTATGGTTCATTGTACTTTTTCTATTGATATATTAATATCATAAATAATAAAAGATTAGTTAAATTTTAGAAGCAGTTTTATTGTGAAATTCTACAGCCAAAACCCAAAAACTCAATTTAAATTAATTTAAATTGAGTTTTTAGGTTTTGGCAGTTTTTGTAATTTGTTAAGTATTTAAAAAAAATGTATTTTATTTGCCCATTGTAGTCATATATTTTTATTTTAAGTGCTGATAATATGGTAATTTGGTGCCAATCACTGGCAACAACTGTGCCAACAATTGGAGGTAGGTTCATTTTCCAATCGTAGTTTAAATGCTATTTCATTAGCTGCAAAATTCGATAAAAATTATTTTAAATATTAAACATCATTAAACAAGAAGTGTATGGATACATATACAGTACATGTAGGGAATAATATAAATTTATACATAAAAACAAATCATTGAAATTAGAGGACTTCTTATGGTGCTGATAATTGGGTCTGTGGCCCTACTGTATATTACCTATACTGTGGTAGGTAAATGTTCACGTCAGAAATAAAAGTTTATAAGCAATGAATCCACCAAACTTTGCATAATTTTTCGGCAAACTTCGGGTGGAAGCTTCGACCTGGATTATTTTAATTGCTCAATCTTTAAGATTGATCGACATTTATGGTGAGCTCTTAATTACCAGAGGTTTATGGCAGTAATTAACTGGTATTATTGAACGACCATAGGGCTTGTATTTCTTAAAGAGGTTGCACATTTCTAGGGTGTTTACGAAGACCAAATGTATCTTAAACAACAACATACTAAAATCATATTCTAAGACTGCTATCTACTGTTGAACAAGCAAGGATTCTTTTCTACGATCCCCTGGACGTGCAAAGTATTTTTATCAGGAATTTCTCAGCTGCATCTTCGAACACAACATCTCAAGCTCAGGAGACTAATTTAAATAAATATTGTACGAACTCAATTTCAATTTTACATCGTCTAGTTATTCTAGACTACAACCCACGACTGGTTATAGTCGACGTTATGTGCAATCACAACATGTAAATTAGTCCCTAGCGATCTTCAGTCTCTATCGCGTAGTGTTTTCATCGTTTCATACATTGACGGTCTGACGTTGAGAGCGGTTCACATTGTGGCAGTGTGGTAAGCTTATAGTTTACTTTTTATCGTACATCGCACCTGTATTTTTAAAAAAGACGTAGGCAGAGCTATATTTCGACGGTTATTTTTAAGCCATGTATTGCCAATTGTCATGCACTGGGCAAAAATCCAACATGCGGGCTGCAGCTAAATGCGCTAAATATGCTTGTTATAAGATGAATTTGTTTAAGTGTTTTTTGTTTGTTTGTTTGACCAACAAAATGTTCTTAAAAGCGAGTTAACTGTTTTGACTTTTAAAACAATCCTCAAGGCCTACGCACTCACAGTACCTTAAGTAATGATTAAATTTTCATGGAAAACATTTTGTAATTAATTTAATGTATTGCCCATATAAATCTTTTTAATTTATTTTTAGCAATAAAGGTATTAACGCTGAAAAGGACTTAATTCTTGTCACTTAATGACGTCCATTGTCCTTGGTAGGTCTATTTTCAGTTCTGTGAAGTGTGAAATAAATGTTTATAATTTTAGTTTTTCCTTCTCGCAACACGTCCAATACCTAATAATTGTATCCGTAAGTGTCCATCTGACAACAGTTTGAATTTGAATGACAGTATCATTTATAGAGTTAACAGCGGCTGACAGCCAATGACAAGCAAGTCAGCGGGATTGTCCGAAAGGGTTACCGCTGGCCCGGAACATAAAGGGCGAAGGAAGGAACACGGGTGGGTTTTAGTCAGTAAGAGTCTGACACTCCCTTCCGCTCCACCCAGAGCGGGAGGAGTCATTTGATGATTTCCCATCCTGAAAAAAGCCTTTTATAAAAGCGAGTACCGAAATTCTGCGAGACACAAATTATTGTGTTACGCCCAAAAGTTTTTTTTTTTGTTTTTGAACTGGAACAAAATCGCCTAAAAGTTTTTAATAGAATTAAGAGTTACAAAATGATGAGAATATTTCGTGGCATTTAAAAACAGTATTAATCATACAACAATATCAATATATTATGGACACTTCTCAGATAGATTAAGGAATTGTTTACCTTGTGAATCAGTGCGTTTGAACTTGATAATTTTTAGGAAGTATGCTTGGCTTCTTCTTGTTAGCGTGTTGATGGCAATCTAAATGGAGTCGGCCCAGAATTCGGTTTGTAAAGTCAACAATATTAAAATTCTTATTGCTTTGGCGGCCAGTATGAAAGTTAAGGCCTGCCCAGACGATGGACAATTTGTACACGGACAAATTGTCCGCAACAATAGAAAGTATGGAAATCCCAGCAGTCCACTTGTCCTTCGTGTGCGTATAGATTTTCATACGTTCTATCGCCGCGGACAAATTATTATCCGAGTACAAATTGTCCATCGTCTGCGCAGGCCTTTATGTTGACGTTAATAAACAATGTACTAAGCAAACAAGTGGTCTATTGAGAGTTAGTTAGTTCTGTGTTTCCCTATCGAAATTGTTAAATTGAAAATGTTTTCGGACTGATTAGATAAGTTGGAAACAATAACAATAGTGAACATACATAAACAGATGCCTTTGCAGGCAAACAATATAGAACACCACGTGATTCGATCCGTAATTTCCTTTTGCTTATTCCACGTCCTATTCTTTTATATATTAACTAGCTGCGCCCCGCGGTTTCACCCGCATAAGTTTCGATCCCGTGGTAATATTGGGATAAAAAGCATCCTATATGTTATTCCAGGGTGTCAGCTACCTCCATACCAAATTTATCAAAATTGGTCCAGCCGTTTGAGCGTGAAGAAGTAACAAAAATATAAACACACTCACAAACTTTCGCCTTTATAATATTAGTGTGATATCCGAGGGGTAATTCTCGTAATTTTAAGAACGTTCACAGTCTGATCCGTCTCAATCTGTCAAAAATAACCTATAATTTCCCTAATTTTTTGACATTTGTTTGTCGCCGAAATGAAACTGCGAGAGATTCCCCCTCTTGGCATAAAATTTTAAGGCATAATTTTGTTTGGCATAATGTTTTCGCGGAACTTTTATTAGCATAATAATACTTTGCCATAATGCAAAGGTTAGCATAATTATCATTTGGTCTAATTTGTTTTGGCATAATTTGGAGTTGCATACATTTTTAAGGCGTAATATTTATTCGTCTTGGAGCACCCCGACTCGGACGGGCTAGGTTTGAAGGGGATGGCGAAGGCTCAAGTGAGCCCCTTTCATCTCCTTCGTGTTAGGTTCCTTTAAACCCTGTAGACAGAAATAAAGCCCTGCGAAGCGGAGCTTCGTCAACTACGTCTTCTTATTACATTACATTCGGCATTATATTGGAGCAATAATCAATAATGCGAAATATAGTCTACCACCGTTAGGAGTTATTTATTAGGGTTTATTACAAAGAACATTATTTGTAAATATCATTATGCGTTTATAATATTATGCTTTATAAAATTATGCTTCATTATTATTATGGCAACATTTATAGCAATAAACATTATGGCAAATCATTTAAGCCTAATAATATTGCGTAATGATCATTATGCTGAATTACGTTATGCCAATGTAAATTATGACTATATATTTTATTCTTATCATTAATAAACCAAACTGCGACTAGATTTTGAACGTTTTAGATTACGAGAATAGGACTCAATCTGTCATTCCCCCTGATGCTAGGGACTGACACTATTGACAGTTTACTTCAAGCATTGCAGATAATATCATAATATCAGAATTATTTACTACCCCAGAGACCTTTCGCAAGGGTTAAGTTTCATATTCGATTAGGTAAGTTGTTCTAGTATGAATTTAATTGAATATGTTATCGTCTAATAGAAACACTTTATATCCCTTGGGCCCTAGTTATAGTCTCTGGTTGAAGCCTGCGGTACCTAGATTAGACTAATCCTCTCCCGAAAACCGGCATAAGCTAATAAGCAATGAAGTATAAACTATACTATACAAATTAGTTGAAACTTTGGCAGTGCTATATAGCCTCCAGCGTTCAGCTGTTGTTTACTTGGATATAAATATGTAAAATACTCTTAGTTCGATGAATATTTTGCATTATAAAAAGCCGTTTAGTTGCAAAGGCATTTAAATATGGAGATTAAAGAAAATTATTATGTATGTTTATCTTTATTATTTACTAGCTTATTCTGCCCGCGACTTCGTCCGCGTGAAATATCGGCCCTCGAGCCATCGCTCTATCACTTCATTTTCACTTAGCGTTCCTTCAGGCTTTTTTCTATTTGCTCGGCTCCTAAGTGTCGGAGCGTGATGTGAAATAACCTATAACCTTCCTCGAGAATCGGGCTATCGAATGCAAAAAAATCAGACAGGTAGTTTCAAAGATTAGTGCGTTCAAACACAAACATACAAAAAACAAACGCACTCTTCAGCTTTTTTATTAGTATTTAGAGTACCTATATAGATATGGATTCAAATGGAATAGGTGGAGTCAATTACACTACTACAAGACATACATAGTTCTTAAAAGGATAGCATTTTCACCACTCTGTAAAATAACGCAAGCATTCCTTGTTGACTTTTTAAAAGCGCAGTCCTACAAATAAAGCGAGTTCACACAACACAGTTTGTCGTGACCGCCGCACCATAGTCAACTGTAGTCCGTGAGAGTTTATTTGCAAGAGGAGGCGGAACACTTGACCTACAATTGCTTATGGAGGGAAGTTAATATCACTTTATAGAGACTCTTTTTATCTGGTTTAGGTTTTTACCACAGTATTCGTTTTGCCGACACTTTTTTTTATTCTACCCTGTCATATTTTGCACGGTCACTGTTCGTCTACTTAGAGGCATTTCTTTTTAGGAAATAAAAACAACTTAAAAGAATACTGAAAAAAGCAAGATTTAAAAGTAAAATGTCCGGACTTTTTTTGCTAATGTCCCGCTTATTGTCTGGACTTTTGTGTCGAAATGGTAACCCTACTCGTGTCAATTATTGAGCTACTGAATTTGGATGTCTGGTAAAATCTTAACTTAATTGAATACCGCTCCCTTACCACCTTATCCGATGATCCCTCTTGGATGTGAAACAACATGATAGATAGTTAGGCTGTCTGGGATATAGTTTACAATTTCATTTTAACGAGTTTGAGTGAGGGATACTCTGTGACTCTGTGAAAAACTATTTAGGTAAAAGCAGGATCTACTTTCGTAATAAATAGAAGTAAGCTAAAGTTAATAAAATTGTCTGTTGTACCAAAGGTGAAACAGACCCTTGAGGCTTGACGTCACCTTTTAAAACGTGCGTAGCCTAACAAAATGCCTTCAGCGCCTACTTTATTTTTATTTGACTATATACCCTGAATATGAATAAGAGTAATAATGGTAAAACGACGACGTCCCTAAGCAAACATCAATGTACTACTAAAACAAGGGTAAGTTTATAAAAAGTTCCTGTATGATGTACCTAATCACAAGGAAAGGATTACTGCGACATTTTTTGAGTTTTTCCTTTTTAGTTTTACCCGAGAACTCGAGTGGCTCTTGTTTGAGATTCCTGTATGACGTACCTAATCACAAGGGAAGTATTACTGCGGCGTTTTTGTGAGTTTTTTCTTTTTAGTTTTACTCGAGAACTCGAGTGGCTCTTGTTTGACATTGCTTTAAAGTTAAAATTGCCATTGTAATAAATACTATCTACATATGCTACATATCTACATATCTATATGCTACGTTTTTTTCGTCCTCTTTTACTTTTTATAACACGAGGCAAAGGCAACATGCTCGTAACTCTGAAGCTTATACACAAGAACATTAATGCATGTCTCAGACGCGACAAGTACGAGGTTGTTAAGAGCGTCACGTAAGAAAGTATAATTTAGAATTTCAAAGGAACACTCCACGTTATTTTGCTGAATATTTTAACTATAAGTACCTTAACGTGATATAGCGGTAGAAGTTGTGCTTTTTTATCACTTTATTTATTCTGATAACTAAGAAATTAATTGCCGGATTTAAACAGTTATACGTTTAGCAAACCATCTTTTTTTCCGTTAACCTGTATTTTCCCACTGCTGGGAAAAGGCCTCCCCCATATTCTTCCACCTTTCTTTGAGCTGTGCCTTCTCCGTCCAATCGGTTAGGAACAAGTCCAAATCGTCACGCCAGCGTTTCTTAGGCCTGCCTCGGAGACGACGCCCATCTTCAGGCACTCACTGTGTAACGATTTTGGCCCATCTGTCTGGATACATCCTATAGGTGCGACCCGCCCAGTCATACTTCAGCCTAGCAGACTTATCACCAACATCTGCGATACCTGTCTTGGAGCGTATTGTGGTGTTGCGAAATCAAAAGCAAACCGTCTATTGATTTTTAATAAAATTTTGTCATGATAATCTTGTTTCCCACGACCACATTAACCTACTATACTGTCTTTAAGAAACTTTAGTATGCAGACGAGACAGAAAATATTATCGTTACAAGAATTGACTACCCAGCACACGTACAACATTGACTATTAAGATGCTGTTGTTATCTACTTGTATACCGATCTGTTGACTAAACATCAATTATCTTTTCTAATATAGTGCTATCTACTCATCTACTTTTACTCCTTCCTTACTTCTACTTTTAACATCTGTCAAAATTTGATTTATTTTATTGATGTTTCTTTTTCAGATTCTGGAAACATATCATTGAACTCTGCATTCTGCGCGCTGATGGCACCGTCTCCACTTCTAGAACTGAGCAGCATATTCTTCTTCTTCGTGCCTGCTATTCTTATTCTCTGCTTATACGCGAGGATGGGCTATCATATAAGGTACACATTGTTAGTATTTTTCTCTATTAATAGTTTTAACTAAGCAATAACTTGGTCCCTTACTTCCAAATACCTTTTTCTAAATAACTGAAAATGACAGGAATAGTACAACCCCTATCTAGGCTATCCTAATCATTTTCACGTCACTGGTGTGTCTGGGATAGTTTGTAAATATTCAAGTGATATAGTGTAGTGGTTTGAATTACGGTTAAGTAGCTCAAGATTTTGTGATGATTCCTTAACCATGATAAACCCATCAAGTACGTTTTCCTATGCAGCTTCTGATAAAGTCTTATTGGATAGGTCACATTTATCTATAGATTTCTTCATAGTGCTTTCTTATCTTGGCCCGTGGCTAAATAATAACAGCCGCACAGGTCGATCGATAAGGTTAAGCTACGCTTGCCGCGGTAGGTCTGTGGATGGGGACCATTTTTACGTACCAAGACCTCTCCGTGCCTCGGAAAGCACGTTAAGCGGTTGGTCATTCGTGGATCTTTGACCGTCGTTACGGGTAGTCAGTAGTCCGAAAGTCTGACAACCAGTTTTACCAAGGGGCATTTATATTACTCAGTAACTGGGTTTTGGAGGTCAGATAGGCAATCGCTCCATGTAAAATACTGGTACACAGCTGCATCCCGTTAGACTGGTAGCCGACTCCAACATAGTTGGGAAAAGGCTAGGCAGATGATGCTTTCTTATCTTTACCAAAGTTAGAAAAGAAAACAACACGACGGTCATTACTTGTTATCTAAACAATTTCTCGAACAGCCTGGATTTAAAAAAAAAAAAATTATTGCTGTATGGGCCCCCCTCTTGACCTCGATCACGCCTGATGGAAAGCGATGGATGAGGTCTATGATGGAACGAGCGTACCCAGAAGATGACAGCAGGCTGCTTGACGCCGGACTCCGGTGGGAGGGTGGTCGCAAACCAGGCGGGCGTTAGCCATACTTCCGCAAGGGAAGAATTGGCCAGTCAAATAAAGTGTTGGGTGTGATTGTCCAGGATGCGCCGAGTACTCGGTTCAGTTGAGTTACTGGCGGAACAAACTGCGCTACATGCACAGTTTGGATAGTATCGGTCCTATCTTTTTGCGAAAGAAATCATTTACCTAATGACCTTGGCTATTACGTAGAACGATATTTTATCATACCAAAAAAATAAATAATATTTAAATACTATTTCATCACACGCAGAGTGCGTGTGATGAAATAGTATTTAAATATTAATAATAAGTATTTATTTGAAGAACTAAGTTTCAGTTTTCCATTACGTGGCATAAAGGGCTCTCGTCTCGTTCCCGCCTCAGTGAACATTCGTTGGACAATGAGTATTGTACACGTTGTATTGTCAGTGTCCAACACTTCAACAAGATTTCTGAATTATCTGATCTTTTATTTGGGAAAATTTCGGACCAATAGAGAAACTAATTAGTTTTACGAAATAAATAAAGATGATTGCTTATATGTTTGAACTCGAGTATGATATTTGGGAGTTGATTAATATTATTTATGATTGGATTGGTATACCGCTGGCGACGTGTAGGATTTGGTTGCTACCAGTGTGTTCCTCCAGTAGTGACGAACGTACGTCTTATGTACATTAGTTTAATAAAGATGTCTGTTTTGGATTTTTAGCTTTTTAAGGTAAACAAGACTACCTATAGCGCAGGCATAATTAATGTTGTAGTACCTAAGTAAAACAAAAGAAGAAGTGGAATCGGTTGGAATAAAAGATGTAGGGTAAATGCCTATGGCATTAAATCCGCCTCTGTACATTTGTGTGCTTAAATTATTAAATACCTAAATCTGAATCTGTTTTGGCCTGCGTCTGGAAATTGCCGTTTTACATAGAAAAACCCTATTTTTTATTTCCTTATAGTATGTTATCATTTCATTTGCATGAAAATAATCTCTCATATCGCAACCGTCCAGTGTTGAACACAGTCTGTTACAAAAATTGTAATGCATAAAATCCTCCTCCCTGGGTTATAATCTGCATTTTAAAACGATTTTTTTATCCATAACACATAGTTATCAAACAAATATTGTTTTCTGACTATTGAAACACAGATTTATCAAGCCTCATTTACGTTTGAAGCTGCTGTAAACAAAATTAACGCTATAACATTCCCAGAACTCTTTGAGAATATAAAAACTTAAATTTATTTTTCTTACAAATTCGTTTTGTAAATCACATTACAATAACGACTTTAGATTTTTGGAAATTACATTTGTGTGACTTCACAGATGCGGAAAATTATATTGTCATGAACATTTATTTGTTTTTCTTCTCAATGTAAGTAAATAATTGTTATTCAGTCACAATCATAGGTGAATACTTACCTTATATTTACGCAGGCTTAGCATAATAATTAGCTTATAATGTTCCCACCTCTCGGTGAGAGGGAGGGGCAGGGTTACGAGCATAGCATTTACATTTGCTAAACTTTAAGATAGGCAGCAATAAAACATGCTGTAATTCTTGAAGATAGTGTTCTTAAAGATATTTCGTGTCAAAGCAATGGTACATCAAACGCAGACATACTGCTAAAAGATAAAAGAGTAAAATCTCCAGTTACATGTAGACCCTCAACACAGCAAATGGAATTTACGAGCAGCAGTAACTTTACTCTCGAAGGAACCTAGGGTACTAACTTGCACGAAAACTGTTAAAAACAAAAAGGTTTTTTGAAGTTCTTAGTTAGACTACAGTAGACATAGACATCTGAAAACTTCTTCTTTCTCTGAATACTTCTTTATCTTTACATCTAATTATATACAAATACAATACATACAAATAAATAAAATTGAAGTGTCTGTTTGTAATATCAAAATAACAGCTTTTTACTAAAATGAAAAAAAAATTGAAAGAAAATACGCTATTTATAACAAAAATATATTTTTTTAATTTTATCCGTCTGTCTGTCTGTTTGTTTGTTCCGGCTCATCTCCGAAACGGCAGGACCGATTTTGATGGGACTTTCATTGGCAGATAGCTGATGTTATGAAGGAATATATAGGCTTTTTGCCCCGTAGCATGTTCCCGTGGAATAATTACCGACATACACGCGGGCAAAGCCGCGGGCAGCACTTAGTTTGAAAATAAAATATTGGGCTTCCAATTAAAAGCACAGAAATAACTTCTGTCGGCAGTTGAGTGGCGACACAAATTCAATTTGCCGTTTTTAATGATGCCTACAGTGCTACATTTCAGATTCTTCAAGGTCGACTGACTTGGTATTCATAAGCATAACTTTTAAGTGACTCCATTAGGGAAGTTCCGTTAATTATGTAAGGCGTGAAAGCTAAGGATTTTGTTTGTGAGATTGACACCGCACTCCGCCCAATTCCGAAATTGGCCTAACAAGGACAGCTTTGGGGCTGTTCATTTATTACGTTAGATGTTTTGAGGGGGAAGGGGGTTCGAACAACTCTTATTTTATCAGGTTTTATCAGGTGGGAAGAGTCTACATTTTTCATTTTTCTTCCATAAGATCACAAATGTAAGCAAGTTTACTTTACAAATTACTATTTTTTTATAATTATTTTTTTAATAATATTTATAAAAAAAATAATTATAAAAAAAAATAGTAATTTTAATTGTATGAGTTGAACCTATGGAGTAGAATTATGTCTGAAATAAACAAATTATTATTATTATTACTTTGTCAGCGTGAACAATATCAAATTAGCTCACACTTTGCTGAGCAAGTCAGCCTGGTGGTAACGATTTTACTGACCATTTTCTATAAGTACCTATAGACTTACATAAACGTTCAAAATGAAATCTATCCTTTAAGTTTTTAGTGTATCAAATAATTAGTCTAGCTCAATTTGAAGCCCTGATTGCTTATAGTTAATGCAAACTTTAGTTGTCCTAACTAATTTCTCAATTACCTTTTCAATTGATTAAATTCGCAGTTTGCGCTAACTCTCAACTCAAGTTGATACTAATTATAAGCAGCTTAAATGAGCGTACTTAAATTCGTCTGGTAAACCACAGTGTCAAGTTAAATCAAGTGGTTAACAAAACCCTCTTCAGACATTCTGAAATATCGTGTTTGTGAAAGAAAGAAAGAATGAAAAATGTGTTTATTGGCATTACAGCAAAATAAATACACCTTAAAACTATAAAAACAGAAAACAAAGATTATTGTGGAGAGGTCAATGTCTTCTTAATCGTGTGTCGGGGGATTTCAAGTGATGTTCCTATTAATTAAGTCTGATTAATTGACATTTTGTAATAGACTCACATTGCGGTTGAATGATCGCACTTACGTATCGTTAGCATGCATTTTGATTAATAAACACGCTACGATATTCTCGATCGATTAAGTATAGTTAGGGGTAATAATTATATCAAATTGAGACACAACGACAATTTGTCCTGTTACAGCCATTTCAGACAACTGTCAAAGAATGTCAGTTGTGATTTGAAGATACCATTAATTCCCCAAACTTTATTTTCATGTAGATGAAAAAGAGAGATAAAATATTATATTGTCACAGAAACTCCGGCACAAAAATAAATATTATAAGCACATAGATTGTTTATATCGTGCCAGCACGAGCTATGTGAGAAAAGCTCATATTCTGCTAAAAAGATTAATTAGCACAGTAACTCCGTAAGGTTGTTAACGGGGCTGGCTGTTCAGGAAAAGAGCACTGTACACAGTAATTTGATGCAAATTGATCACCCTTCACTTGTTTTAAAATTCGTCTCTTCGTGTTTTTCTAGAATCGTCCGCGAATCAGCATTCGTAGACGATTATCTTCTAGAAAAAATACCGGCGCGGAAAAGAGAATTTCATTTTCGATGTTTTTCTTAGTACCAAAATAAATGGGGGACACAAGGAGATTGGACTTTATGTTTTCGTGTTGAAACATTTTTATTTTCTAAAAGAAATATTATTTGGAGGTAAATTATATGTTTTGTTTATGAGAAAAATGATACAAGCAAATGCCTGCATTAATTGGTTATTAATTTTCTTTTTTATATAAAAAAATTTTCCAATAGAAAATGTATGTGTATGAATTCTCAAACGTAGAACAATACACGTACGAAAATTTCAAAATGCGATATCTCAGCGAAACAAAAAGATATTAGAGTAAACTCAACGTCATTTTAAAGAGGAAGACTAGTGCTTTGAGATGCTATTAATAATTTTTGAAAGAAAATAGGATCGGCCGTGCTACATAACCTCAAAAATGAGCAAAAACGGTATTTTTTGCACTTTTAGGTTAGGATATCTCGAAATCCTGACGTGTTAGAGCAATTTTGAGGCCAGATTCGAATTCAGCGCGTCAAAATCATTCGGGAAAGTATAGTCTGGTTTCTTGGAAAGCGTGTTCGTCAAATTTTGTCGAACAGTGAATCAACCAGTTCTATTTGATAAATCAACAATTTCGTGTGTAGGACCTATATAACCCGCGGATTTGATAAAATTTACGCGGAATTTAGTAAAATCAATCATTCTTTTTTTTCAGTGTAAGTGTTTTCTCCTGAAAGATTGCAAATGAAATCTCAAAGCCAGCTTGTTCAATAACCGACTCTATGTATAGGGAAACTAAACTCGACAAGAGTATTTAGTAAGAAAATATAATTATGAAAACACAGCACGTCAATACAATACGTACACACTTAAAAGCTCTGAACACACGTTCAGAGCTTTTAAAGACCATTATTGTGTTTTTACTCAATACACACTTACGATACTTGAAAAATACTGAAATAACGCTGGAGTAACGTTATTGGGAACTATTCAACTGGTTAGTAATGTAACCTACTTCAAGTTACGCTACTTTTAATATTATTTTGTTCCTTAGTATGAACAACGACGGGGCTTTCCTTTAACACATCAATCATCTTAACGTTTCTACTACCTACTTAAGAAAACCCTTTTCAGAGAGGTTCTATATTTAATACAGAACCTCTCTAGAAAGGGTTTTCTTAAGTAGCTACTTACTTTTTGTAGGTCACTAGTTCTGTCGATAAAGCTGTATATTAGTTCTATTTTTGGTGACGAACTAAATGCATATCATCTTGATTCTAAAAGTAACTATCCTGAATTTTAGTATTTTCTACGCTTTTTTTGTAGGTCACTAGTTCTGTCGATCAAGCTGTATATAGTTCTATTTTTGGTGACGACCTAAATGCATATCATCTTGATACAAAAAATCCTGAATTTTAGTATTTTCTATGCTTTAATATGGTTAATGTGCTTACGGTAATCGCCTCCGGAAAATGTCAATTTAACTTATCTGGCCGATATTTTATACAAATCTTTATTATATTTTATGTATGGTATATATCCTATGAAACAGGCCCTGCTTTGACAATAAATAGGTAGTATAAAGGTCCTGTTGTATTATTATTATTAGCCTGTGATATTCCACTGCAGGGCACAGGCCTCCCTACTCTTACCACTTCTCTCTGTTCAAAGCTGCTAAGGACCAGTTCATGTTGAAGGAGTCCAGCTCATCCCGCCATCTCCGTCTGGGCCTGCCACGATGTCGTTTGCCATTAAGAGGGACCCAATGGGTCGTAAGTTTGGCCCATTGTTCGTCTGACATGCGGCAGATGTGTCCAGCCCAGTTCCATTTTAGCGTGGCAGCTTTCCAAGTGATATCAGTTATCTTTGTTTTGGAAATAAATCCATGAATGACCGATGTGTAAAATTAAACTGAAATAGGTAACTTAATAACCTTCTTGTTCTCAGATCGACTCGTGTCATGGAGAAAACGAAGATCGGCCTGCTAAACGGTCACGTGCATGGCGAAACACGGCAGGCGAAATCTAGAAAAGCTATCATAAGAATGCTAGGTAAGTTTATCCAAGTGGATCTGGAAAATGACTATAGAATCGTTTTATTTGCGAGATTGGATTTTATGCGAGACAAGACTTTTATGCTAATAAGATTAAAAGTAGGGAGGGAGGTACTTTTCCTATTTTATTTATTTCAATCAATAAACTGTTCGCCACCGTCTGTGTTGGGGCAAACAGAGCCATTATGTTCAAATACTCTACAATTACAAACAGTAGCGTAGGTAGTTTACAGCAAGAAGTCTGTACGTTGAACGCAGGTTTTATACTATCTTCTACTAAGCAATTAAACAGAAGCCGCCATAATGTTAAGATCATAATGCGTGCTTCTGTGAGGCCTTACCTTTGACCTTTCTATATTACAGACAGGTAATATGGGTTTGAACTGTTCAGCTGGTTGACTGGATTTTTATGTCGCATAAACTTGTTAAGATCTAGATGTTGTATCCATTCTGTTAGGTCCAAAGATATGAGGGTCAATAAATCAACTCAGTCTCTTGCAGTCCATTGCTGGACATAGGCCTCAAGGACCTGCTGGAGTAAGATATGAGGGTACCTAAAATGACAAAGTATTTACGACGTATCTTTATTTATTTGTTCCCTTTCTGTTCCCATTTATTATGGACCTTATTTGACACGTAACATAATATTTGGTACTATCTGGTGTGTAAACCTAAGCGCACATTACTGCTGTATTGGACCGTAGTGCATCGCATTTCACTACTGTCTACTGTGTGGTACGCCAGTAGTGTGCGATGGCTCATAAGTGAAATGTTGAAGGACGATTTTAAGATTGCGGTGTGGCCCGCCCAGATCAGAAATCAAAAGTCATTTATTCAAAGTAGGTTGATAATCAGCACTTTTTGAACGTTAAAATTTCATGACACAGTCCCTCAAAACGGCCCCCCACACTACTTTCTAGTGCTTTAAGCTTGGAAGAAGCGGCGAAACGAACTCCTCAGTAACACAGCTAGGTCTGTTCAGTTATAAGAATTTGAATCTATACAATAGTAAGCAATGAGGGTTTTCTGAAATGACGTTCGCTAGGTGGCAGCACTGGCACGTCAGGTCCAGGCATCTGTCAAAGAGCCTATATTTTCTTTATTCATGACGGAATGATGAACGAATGAATGAATCGAATGGTGAACGTCATCATAAATTTTGTATTGGGAGACCTCTTGTCACAGTGGTGCCAACTGGTGTCGTAAATTTTCACGAAAACCCTCATTAACAATAGGAAACACAAAACATTTAAATTATGGCAACTAGCACTAGCTTCTGCCCGCGACTTTGTCCGCGTGAAATTTCACCCTCCCCATTCACCTTTTTAGGGGTGGAATTTCGAAAAAACTCTTTCTTATTGGATATCTACTCTTTACAAGAACACACCCTCCAAATTTCATGTCTCTAGGACCAGCAGTTTAGGCTGTGCATTGATATATCAGTAAGCCACGACTTAAAATTTTATATATATAGATGATTGCAAGATCTTGTAGCAGGATGATCTTCGTTCGTTCGTTCGTTCGTGTGAGATGGAACACCGTGGTAGTTTTTTAGTCAGTAAGAGTCTGACAGACAGAGCGGCAGACGTCCATGGCGATTATCCACCCTGGATAAAAAAAGGATAATCTTGTGACAGCTGCAGAGCCTCTTCTTATATAGAAGCGAGCATTGGCCACCAAGCATGAATACCTACTGCGTACTTACACCATTCATATTTACTTGTAAAACGATTGGAATTAACACATAAACTGTTGTAGCCCTAAGTTTTGCGCTAAAATAAACTTTATGGGACTAAAAACGAGGAAAGGTTGAATTTAAATTGGCTTCAATGGCTATTTAAGTACTTTTTTGTCGCAACCACGACCAAACTTTAATTACGTGGGTAAGTTAATTGGAAATCGGTTTCCTTTGAAATGTGCTGTGGCTTCCCTGCTGAAACTTTATGTCATCCAGTAATTACCCGACTACGGCGAAGCAAAAAGGAGGGTTATGATTTTGACCGGTATGTATGTTCATCTGTTCCCTCATAATTTCTAAACTGCTTGTGATAATTAGACAAATGAGGTATCTTTGGAAGTGTCTTGATCGTTTGCTGGTTATAGGCTATGTGACGTCACATTAAATTGAATATGGCGCCTTCTAGCGGCCATAAGTCATGATCAAAGAATTTTTTTTTTAATTATGTTGTGTTGGGTATCAAATGAAAGGGCTTAATTAGCACATTTCAAAATATAAATATTACTGAAATAAGCCCCAAAATAATTAAATAAAATATATATTTAAAAACTAAAACCCGACTATTGAAAAGGATGAAACAAGAAAGTACTTTCGGGTGGTCGCATGCTACCATAGCTTATAATACGTTAGTACAGCGGCATGCGACCACGGGAAGGTACTTTATTGTTTCATCCTTTTCAGTAGTCGGGTTTTAGTTGTTAAACTATTTTTTTTTTACCTTATAGGCTTTTGTAATATTACTTTTATAAATCCATACAATAGGCTATTTGACAGTATGAATAATAAAGTGCTAAATGCTGTTATCCACATTTATTATAAATTTATAAAGGGATTTGCAATTATCCGACTTAAATATAATGTCTATTTTATTTCAAAATCCCTGTTAAAAAGTTATTAAATTCTAAATTATGTCACGTGATACAAAACAGTCAGGATTGGCTGAATCTAAGATGACGTCACAACACAGTAGTCAGATCTGTCATTGTTGCAGTCTTACGATTTTTGATCTGTTTATATAAGATTATAAAATATTATCGTGAAAATTTGTGGTATTTTACAATCTCCATCGTATATTTTGGTATTCCACTCCATCATGGATGTCAATTTTGTGAAAGCAGACAGCAGAAACTTGCCCAAAGTGGACGCAATCATGGTTGGTATGTGCTTCAAAAATAACCCCGATTTTTATTCTGCAGAGCTGAGAAATGTAAAAACAGCAATGTATTGTACCATAAATATAACACTACGTACATAAGTAACCTTAATCCTGCGAAGGTGAAATAATAGTCTTTCTTTCAGTAAGTAATAGTTTTTTAGGTTATAAAGAATAAATTTTGTTTACAGTACCTAAGTAATTAGTTTCCATTCTCAGGGCTGCACGAGAATCTTATGGTGACGATGCTATTGGGTACGTACAACTAAGTCGTGGATCAGGACTTTGCTCCTGCGAGCAAGTTGTAACCACTTTCTACGCATTTTGGCATTCTTCGGCACATGAATAAACAATTTTTCCGGAGTTTTTTTTTTGACGTATTGGTGCAGTTTGGCATTGCACACCATTTATAATTCATTTTCTTATTAAACAGTAGAAAAAAAGCAGTACCAAAGCACTTGGGAAAGATTTGACATATTGAAGTGTGTTTTGTTTACTGTGTTGTGACGTCACATGGAGCTAATGCCGCCATATTGCTCGAACTAACGTTTTGGCGGGATAATTAAACCATTCATTTTTAAGTTTGATTTTCTAACGAAAAACAACACAGAATTAAAAATAACTACTTTTTGTGGGTTCCTTATACACTACTAAATAATCTGAGATGGATTGCAAAACCTTGTCAAATACCCTATTGTTAGTATTATTACGTAGGTACTTGTAAAAGACCATATTAATGGCTATGACAAAGATAAAATTCAATATATTTGTCGTCATGATAAAATATTTTTTTCGTTTTTAGATGATTTAAAAGTAAGCGAGTAAAGGCTCCTTCAAACACACGATAAAATCGCGCGGGACACAAAGGCACCGCAAGTCGCGCAACACCGCTCGTTGCGCGACTTGCGGTGCCTTTGTGTCGCGCGCGATTCGCGTCGCGCGTCGCGCCTGTTTCTAGGAGCCTTAACTTTTTTTTGTTATCTGCAAAATGAATGGACCAATTAATACTTATTATAAACGATAGGGATCAGTTGGAAAACATTAACAAAGATATGGACCTAATAAATATTCCCTTTGTTGTAATAAAACCTTTCAAATAAAAAATCGAAAGCTTTTACTTTACTTGTTTTTAGGTTGATTAGGGTATCGGTCTCTTTATTAGCGACTATTAATTATTTCCTTTGTATTAATAAAACAGGACATAAACATGTAATGGCTCAGAGTTCAGGGGAACAGGTTACGTGATACTTGAGCACGAGGTTTGAACTTGGCAAGTACCAATTAATGTGCCTTTTTCAATTATGGTGAACATAACATCACGCCTGTATTCCCCGAAGGGATGGGTAGAGGTGTGCCTATAGTACACTGAAATTTCCCATGTATTAGGGGGCAAGCCTTTTTTTTTTTTGTCGGGGGGAAACCTTCAAAAGGCACCCGACCTCCGGGGAGAGAGGTCGGGGAGTGTGGGATTTTTACCTCACTAAAACCGCCCCGGTGATCACCATCAGCACATAGGGGTGGCCCCGGTTCCTCTTAAAAGACCAATTCCGGAACCCCCCCGTGCAACGCCTGTAAGGTACATCCCTGGGGAGACTGTAAAGGGGCCTGCCCTGAGCCTCGCTATGCACGGGAGCACGTGATCACTGTGCCACCGTCTTCCCTGGGGTCACTTGGTGGGCGGACAGAGTCCCCACTCTGTGCGCCCGCGACCCCGAAGGTCCACCTACCTTGATAAGCGGGTTTCGGCGTATTAGGCGCCAAGGCGGTTGCCACCCCGACGCCTCCTTCTCCGAGCGGGATCAGCCCTCTCCCGATCCCGCTCGGCGGCCTCCTTCTTGACCATCACGGTCTCACAGAAGGAGGCTACTACCGTCCAATTCTCTATCTCTGCCAGCATAGTAGGGGGCAAGCCTATTGCCATCAACCGGGCACAAATTCAGACTCCAAGCTGCTTCTGCTTCCAATGGAAAATTCCCGGGTCGAGCAATCCAATAACACATTGCTCGACCCGGGAATCGAATCCAGGACCATTCTCAGTAGTAGCGCTTGCAACAACTAGACCAACGAGGCAGTCAATCGACAAGAGCATCATCAACAGGCAATTATGGTAAGAAGAGACCCCTGCAGTGGGAAATTAATATACCTATGGGATAAAGATTAATATACCTTTTGGATAGATAGGTAGATCGTTTACTATGCTGCTCGTAGCTCCTAAACAAAATCGTGCTGTAAGTTTCAACAAGAGGATCAAGTTCTGGTCGGCATTTGCAATATACTGCAAAGTTTCAACAGTGGGAAACTTCAGGCGATTCATTTGAACTGTGTCGACAGTATTACATTCACCACTAAAGTTTGAAATGTACTAGCAGTATCTACTGAGTGTATGAATGCGTGTTGGCATTCTTCATCGATGACTAACATATATAATAGAATATTGTATACCTTATAGGTATGTTACAGTGATACTATTATAACAACTTTAAGATCTTTTTCTACATGTAACAAACAATAAACGTATTGGAATTTGAATATTAATAAATACCTATTTTGTAGCTTTAAAAATGGCTTGCAATTATTGTAAAAATAAAGTTGAAGAAAGTTTTAAGTATAGAAAAAGCGGTCTTGAAGGCATTTAACGTGGTTAGTGACAATAATAATAATACCAACTTTATTCACATTCTCAACATACCTACAACAATGTGAAAACAAATAAATTTAATGTAACAGTACGGGCATATACTGGGACAACAACAGAATATCTAATTAAACTTTCTTTGACTTGAAATTTGACACACAGAGAGCGTTTTCCCGCAACTTTAACATTTGCTACCGAATCCTAATTAAGCTGACAGTTCCTCATATTGTTCTTTATCTAACAGATACCAGTGTTATAAAAGTGATGTTATTGCTAAGACGTGAATATTCGATTTGCAAAGTAAAATTGTTTTCACATATTTGTTTAAATGTAGAATGTCGTTTAACAAAATAAGAGAGTGTTTATGTCCACACCAAGATTCAAAACCAGTGTCGTAGACGGAATAGTTTTGTCTTGAGCCTTAACAATTTTATCAGTAGTTTGACTATGAGACTGATGTTACAAGTGACTGTGCCAACTCTTTAAAGGATGACTTAAGACATAGTCAGACTGGTCTGCTTGTTTTCCCATGGGGGTGGGTAGTAATTATAGAACGCCACCTGCTACGATCCCTACTTACTCCTTTTGATTCGTTTACGTTCATAAATCTGGTCATACATGCACATCGGTTGTGAGTAGTACGCACCTGACCTTCCGAATAACATCACCAGTAAAGTCACTCTGTGTCCTGTGTATTTACTGTTAATGTTTCCTTTTACGTACCTACTAAAGATTCAGTACTTATAAATCTGCAATTTGTAAGAAGTATTCATATTTTTTAAATAATGGAGCGCACTATTTAATAAATGTGAATGTTACGAATTAGTGTCCATGGAGTTTCTTTCTGACTCGTTGAAAGTTCGAAAGTGTCTTTAAATGGTTTAAATTAAATAAATACTTTGACATTGACTTCGAGCATTCAAAAAGAGCTGTACTACTACAAAAATGTTTGATAGTTTAGCCGTCACAACAGACACACCAACTCAATTTCCAATGTTGAAATAATTGAGTTTGTCTACGAATTTACGAAGCCACCGTGGGGCCTAAAATGGTGTACCAATACAGTCTAGTCTATTTCGACGCGCCGTGCAAATTGGTGGTCCAAATTGAATTAGCCGACCTCAAACGAAATGGCCAAGATGCATCTAGGGAGCTAATATTCTAGTAATCGTTGTCATAATTAGGTTGCCACGTACAATTTGTGCGTAACTAAGTTGGGCGTTGGATGAAATATGAGCAACGCCTGGGGTAATATTAAGTTGTACCTATAATGTAGACTTTAGAAAATCTTTTTTTGATTTGGAAATAAAATATAACTTGATTGATGTAAATTAAGTTGTTAAACTTGTACGGTAGATATTTTTACGGATTGGAAAATTAAATTTGTACCCAACTTAATAATGTGTATAACTGGAACTTACACTATCGAGGATCCATCAAAATGCTCGAAATAAATATCATCAGTTTTTATGTTTTCATGACACGCAGCAGCTGCTACGTAAATACTCGTAAGTCATGTTTGTAATTCACAGTAAAAAAAAATGGTTTTAGTGCTCTACTTAGATTTGGCTGAAATCTTTTTTATTTATCCAGGTTATTAACGGTAGGTACAGGCAGTAACTAAAAATAAAGGTCACTGGGGAAATAATGTTTAAAAAGTTTTATTTAAATAATCGGTTGCCCGTTCGGACAAATGACGCTCTTCTCGGGTCAGCTGGTAGCAGCTGAATGAGAGGATCGAGTGAAGTGCGTAGAATGTGAAGTGACTTGCGTGCGATTGTAGAGGCCTTGGTCCAGCAGTGATAGATAGATAGATAAATCGTTTATTCAGTGCAACAAAAGACACAAATACTTACAGGTATTAAAAAAAAAAAATAACAAACATTAATGATAAGTCTGTGCCTAATCCAGGTGATCTAGGCTACTTATGGATATCTAGCAGGAGCACAATTAAACACGTCCGTACAGTACAAATATTTATTACGGCACAGAATAGGCGGTAGGGTGATAAAACTCTTACAAAAGAAATACCGCCTTATACCCATACATCACACCCTCTTACTTATATTATACTTAGGTCTAACAAATTATTTAAACAAATAAACACTTCCCACATACAGGCACTTATGTTAAGGCTAACTTGTACAGCTATAACACATTTAATCTATGTCTATTCCATAACGCTTTACTGGCCTACGGACTCGCCTGGAACGGCCTTCCGGGGTGGCAGAATCGGTATTTAAACTTATAACCCTTGGGCATTGCGCGCCCGACCCATCCGCCGTCTCCGCTTGGACTACATGCCTGTCGGACTCCGGATCAGGGCCTGGCCACTCAAACATTGCCATCGATCTACTTTTTAACTGGTTTACATGTCTCTTAAAGTGTGAACCGTCCTCCCCTACTACCATGTAATTACGAGATCCCAGCTTCTCCTTTATTTTTCCACTACACCAATTTCTTCCCCCGGTATAATTACGCATCCATACCCTATCTCCTTCCCTAAATTCCCGTGAGATACCTCCTGCGTTTTCTACTTGTCGTTTTTGCCTGCTACGTACTCTGTCTTCCACTGTCCTATCCCCCTTGATCATATCCAATCTGGACCTAAGATTTCTTTTTTGTAATAAAGTCGCTGGTGATACCCCCGTAGTACTATGTTCCACATTTCTGTAAGCTAACAAATACGTTTGCAGCGCCGCTTCCATATCCTGTCCATCACGGAGGGATTTTTTTACCGCCCGCTTGCAAAGCTTAACTGCCCCTTCTGCCGCTCCGTTAGACGAGGGATGGTAGATCGCCGAGAAAGTTAATTTGATACCGTTATTTTGCATAAACTCTGCATACTCTTTACTAGAAAATGGGGGGCCGTTGTCCGAAACCACCTCCCGGGGCAACCCAAAACGGGCAAACGTCTCTCTTAAAACTTTAATTACCGCCGAGGCTGTTGTTCGAGGCATGAGAAACGCTTCTATCCATTTTGTGGACGAGTCTATGATAACCAAAAATGTTTTGTTATGAAAAGGTCCAAGAAAATCAATATGTAATCTACTCCAGGGTTCCGTTAGGTATGGCCATGGCATGACGGGTGCCTTGGGTGGGGCGCTACCCTCTTCGATGCATGTGGTACATTCTTTGCAAACTCGCTCGATATCGGCATCAATACCTGGCCACCATACATAACTACGCGCCACGGCTTTCATTTTTACAATACCTAAATGGCCCAGATGTAGCTCCTTTAGTATTAATTCCCTTAATTTTGTGGGTACTACTAACCTGTACCCCCACATAACACATCCCATATCTAAGTATAGTTCCGCGCGCCTAGTCCAATACCACGGTAATAATATATACAGTAGGTCGTCTTCATACAAACGGACGAAACGCGGGCTATACCTACGCGCTTCGATCGCCGTGTGCGCTCAGGCGGCTCGGAGTCGCGACTGTGCCGCAGTGACGAACGGACGGTGTGTTGTTTTTTATAACAATAACCGCGCGATTTTTTCACTAAAAATAAGTTCAAGTACATATTTAATATGACGAGTAGGCGATATTGTGCTGTTTTTGGTTGCATGAATTCGTCAATAACGCATCCAGAGATAGCTTTTTTTACATTACCTGGAAACTCTGAAAGGTAAGAGTATTTTACTTACTAGTGGGTAGGTACATAATGTGTGTCTTTTTAATGGATAAGTATTTCCTATTACCTACAGAAAAAAAGATGTCTGGATTAATAAATAAAGTGATTAAAGTAAAGGAAAGTGATAGACACGAGTGAAATAGGTAGTTATAGGCGGTTCATGAATCATTATACGGTAGGTACGCTTGTGTTAAAACCTCGGGGCATGTGTCTTTTGTTAGTTTGTATAATTCAAAGTAAAGACGTGGTTTTTATTATTAATAATAGTTGTTTATTGTACTGTGTGTATGAATAATACTAGAAAAAAATTGGTTGTCTGTAAATTCGATTTACGGACGATAGTTTAACGTGACAACATCATATCAAAACATTAATGATATGATTGCATACTTTTATGAATAAAATTAAATATTTTTATTGAATAACTGTTACTGTAATAAGAATAACTGTTTCATGAAATCATCATTCTTTGGACTTACATGGTCTTAGAGAGTTGTGTTGATGACTTTAATGATTATAATTTATTCTGTAATAGTACATTACGATATTATAACATGCGAGGCGTAATTGAGCCGAGCATGTTATAACCAATACGCACGTATATCGTACGACGTTTTTTAACACATTTGCGAGGAAACAGAAAAAAAAATCATTTCACAATACAAGTACAAAGAAAAGAAAATTTGAGAAAAATGGCGCGAGGATTATTTTCTGCCGTGGCTGCGTGAAAATGTTGGCAAAGACACTAGAGCATGCAGCCAAGTTTTTAAATTACCGAATAAACTGTTTTTTTAAATTTTAAATAAAATCAATCTGTGAATGCACACTTGCTTTCCCGCCATTTTAACAGCGCGTTAGCGCTGCCTACTGACTGGCGCCGCGCGGCGATTAGTTCGAAATTTGAATAGCAACAGCGCGCTGCTCACTAGCTGGAGTCGTGCGGCGGCGATCAAAACAACACGCATTTTTATTAAACACTTCCTATTCAATTCACAAAGTATTTTATTTGTTTATATAAAAAGAAGTAGGTATATTTATTTATTTATTTTATTATTTATGTACACACAGTAAAATACAATAACAAAACTAAATGGAAACACCAAGTAGGCAAATGTAATTAAAATACTGGAGGCGGGCAGCCCTATCGCATGTTTACGTACCGCGCGGCTGTAGGCATTTACATCAAGGTTACGGCCGAGATACAATACTGTATGTCTTTATACTGTGCCAATACGGTCGTACTTCCTCATCGCTGCATTTGGCGGGCCAACCTGACTCTAAATACAAGACTATGTGTCTCAATATGCTATCCGATCCGGTTGCTTCTTTCAAAGCCAACCTAGTAATCGGTACAAAATTCTGGACAAAATTTAAATAAGTACTATCTTCTGCTTTAGTACATATTCTTTTTTCTAAAGGTAACCTAGATAATGCGTCAGCCCCATTCTTATCGGTCGGTACATATTCTATCTCATAATCATATCCCGCAAGAAGCACCGCCCACCTCTGCATTCTACTCGCGGCCATCACGGGTATACCTGCTTTTTCGCCAAAAATACAAACTAGCGGTTTATGGTCCGTCCTTAGAATAAACTTTCTGCCATACAGATATTGGTGGAATTTACGTACACCATAGACTATGGCCAGTGCCTCTTTCTCAATTTGAGCATAACCCCGCTCTGCAGCGTTAAGAGAGTGGGATGCATAAGCAATAGGTCTTTCCTTAGTGGCGTTGCCTGTCGTCGCGTCTCCCGGCATTAAGTGGGATATTACCGCGCCTATACCCACAGAACTTGCGTCTGTCGTCAAAACTAACGGTAAATCCGGTGAGTAGTGTGCCAGCACCTCACTGGATGCTAGCAATAATTTGACTTTATTAATCGCTTCATCACACTCGCTGCTCCACTGAAACTTAGCATTTTTTTTTAAAAGCCTGTACAAAGGTTCCAGTAAAGTACTGATATTAGGTACAAATTTTGCGTAATACATAACTAGTCCTAAAAAAGATCTAAGTTCTGTTACCGTTTTTGGTACCGGCGCACTTCTAATAGCTTCTATCTTATCTGAACACGTATGCACCCCCTCTTGACTGATTACGTAACCTAAATATGTAACGGACTTTGCAAAGAAAGTACATTTTTCTTTCTTGATTTTTAACCCATATTTTCGTAGTCTTTCAAAAACCATATTCAAATACAAAAGATGTTGTCTGTCATCTTCCCCTGTTATTATCACGTCATCGAGAAAAACACCAACACGAGGAATATCCGCAAATAATTGTTCTAATTTCCGTTGAAAAATACCCGGGCTAGAGGAACTACCCGGGCTAACCCATGTATTAAACGGTTATACCTAAAAAGACCTTTGTGAGTGTTAATTACTGTAAACTTACGCGTCTCATCTAATTCAAATTGCGTATAAGCTTGTGACAGATCGATTTTTGAAAAACGCTTACCCCCATGCAGCTTGGCGAGAAGGTCTTCTACCTTGGGTAGAGGAAAACGGTCCACTTCTAGACATTTATTCAAAGTGAGTTTAAAATCGCCACATACCCGAATTGTGCCATCTTTCTTTACCACTGGCACTATAGGCGTAGCCCAATCCGAAGTCTCAACAGGCGTCATAACACCCTCCTGCACGAGCTGGTCCAGCGCGCGCTCGACGGGCTCGCGCAACGCGTAGGCTATGGGTCGCGCGCGCATGAACACCGGCCTCGCGTCAGGGCGCACGCGCAAGCTCACCGGTCCACCAGTAAACCGTCCCAAGCCATCCGCAAACACTTCACAAAATCTGGAACTGAAATTCTCTAAGTTAAAACCATCATTTTTACTCTCTAGTGATAAACAATCTGTAAGCGGTGACGTAACACCTAATTCGTACAACCATTGTCGTCCAAATAATGTAGTTTTACCCTTATCTATAACAAACAAATCTAAACTTTTGCAATTATTCTTAAATTGTACACATACATTTATTTTTCCCACTGGCCTTACTAGTTCCCCGGTGTAATATCTTAACAACAGATTACACTTCCCAATAGGGCAGTTTGCAAACAGTTTTAAATAATTATCGTAACTAATACACGATATGGTACTTCCTGTATCCAACTCCATTTTAATGTTTTTACCATTAATACAAACAGTGACATAATATGGGCTATATTGTTTGAAATTTTCGCTACTCTGAGAAATAGAATGAATAACTACCTCTTCACTTCCGTCCGAGCTCGGATAACTATCTACCTCGTTCTCCACATAGTTTTGACGTGCATAATTCGCAGAATCCTCTTTCCCCACTCTTGGGCACATCTTTTTCAGGTGCCCTTCTACATTGCAAATTCGACAAACATAATTGATGAATTTACAGGCCTTGGCAAGATGATTGCCACCACACCGCTCACATTTTTCCCCGCTGGAAAAAAACTTCGAACTTGAATTCGTATTGTTGACGTTTACGCCGCTGCCACCAGCACGGGGCGCGCGCATGGAGTCGCGCGGCCGGCGCGCGCCTCCGCCGCCGCTGCGAGCCTGCGCGCGCGTCCCGCCTGTCTCCGCCGGCGCCGCCTCCGCCGCCCGTCCGCTGCTCCTTTGTTTACGCACCCATGTTCGTTTGGCTCCTACTGTGTTCTGATAAAACGATGTAGGCTGACCCGAATCTTGTCCATTTCCTTCTACCAATGCTGCATCCGTTCTAGCTGCCTCCATCGTGACAGCTATCTTGCACGCTTTTTCGAAAGAAAGTGTCGATTCTTCCTCTGCAAATAACCGCTGTCTTGTGTCATCATCGTACAAGCCACACACCAGTTGATCTCTTAGATTGTTTATTAAATCCCCAAAATTACACGTTCTCGATAGCCTTTTTAAGTCAGCCACGAAATCCGCTATAGTTTCATCCTTGCACTGTTTACGCTGCCGAAATTTATACCGTTCGGCTAGAACACTCGCTTGTGGTTGCAAATGATTTTGCATCACCGCCACCAATTCGTTAAAAGTCTTGCTCGCCGGCCGGGCCGGCTACACAGGTTAACCATTAACTCGTAAGCATCACTTCCTATAACTGTAATCAACGTAGCCACTTTTATTGATTCTTTGATATCGTTCGCTATAAAATATTGTTCCAACCGTTCTACGTATGACTTCCAAGTGTCCTTGGTGACGTCAAATGGCCCGATCTTGCCCACTGACATTTTTGCACTATTAATACGCGGAATACAGCTGCACTACGCGAAACGATGCACCACCTCGTCGCCAATGATAAGTCTGTGCCTAATCCAGGTGATCTAGGCTACTTATGGATATCTAGCAGGAGCACAATTAAACACGTCCGTACAGTACAAATATTTATTACGGCACAGAATAGGCGGTAGGGTGATAAAACTCTTACAAAAGAAATACCGCCTTATACCCATACATCACAATTAAAAAGATAAATTGACCCATAGACACTTAACTCATAAACATCTATAACGGCCGATCACTACTGGGCGGTGTGTGTCTCATGGTTGCACCAAATGGGAATCTATGCCAGGTACAATGACGCTGGTATTCTGCTGCATCCCGTTAGTGACACACGGATGTCGAGAAGACACATCTGAGTTTCAACAAAATGGTACCCACATAGTGCGGAGCGTATATTATAAAGGTGGTAAGTAGACTGCCACGCCTGATAAAGATTATGTTGAGAACACGATAATTGATTTCAAATAAAGTACATAATGTAAAATCTATCGTTTTTTTTTGTTTACTGTTGCTTACATTTTCCTCAAGTTGTTTCAAGATTTTCCAATTTATTTTATATACTTTGATCCCAAACAAAAACCAAATCTGTAAACAAATCTGTGTCACGCAAGTTAGAAATATTTATTTTTAATAAACGAATCTTTGAATAGACAAACAGAAGCGAGAATATATTCTGTGGATAGACTAAAATCATGTCTATTGCCAATGGAAACCGTGCTCTGTTTGTTGTGCCGCGCCACAAACAAGATAAAGCCCTCTTTTGTAGTTTCCTCCTATCTTTTTGGCCACAAACCAGACAAGAGGGGGGTTTAATCTACTGAAAGTTCTTACTTTCTTTAGATTAAACAGTATTTAGTAAACAATGTCGATATTCTTTAAGAATTTTGATTTATGTGTTTTTTACGTTCTTTCGTACTTGGAGGATTGATTTTACAAGTTTTAACATTAATAAATGTAACACGTGTAAGAGCAGGGGCAGGCCAGTGGTAACGGCCGTCATTTACGAGTTGTAGATCGTAGGTTCGAACCCAGACAGCAGCTTTACTTTGTGTAAATAATTTCATCACCACTGCTCTCAAAACGGTGAAGGAAAACATTGTGAGGAAACCAGCGTATCCTACAACCAAAAAAATCGTAAATATTTTCCATGTTTAAATACTTTCTTGTATTTGAGATTCTGACAAAATACTATTGTGACCATAATACCTTTGCGTAAAAGATTTCATCACGGGCTCGCAACGATTTCCAAACAAATATTATACAATACATTAACCAAACACATTCGGGATCTTTTCTCTTTTGTTGTAAGTAAAATGTAGGCATCATTACCTATATCACTCTTATAGCGCGGAAGAAAATGTTATCGTGTACAAAAATTTACAGGTATTCGGCTCTATCGGCTGTTTGGTATCGTTTATTGTTAAAGAGTAAGCTCTAAACAAATTGGTTTTACGTGAAAATGCCAATGGTAGTAAGTCAAGTTTAAAATGCGAACATTGTTATTCTGTTAGCATGACGTGAACTCAGTGAGAACGTATTATTATGTTAGTGAGCATTTGAGAGCAAGTCTAATACTTACTTGTTATGAGCGAGCTTTATAACACTGAGCTTAGTATGGAGAATAATATTCATATTCATATGTTTCTTACACGTTCGTGTTCACATCATGTTTTATACCGTTTGTTATAGTTCTTTTTCATGGTGACTTTACACTAAGTTGCTTTCGAGGTACGTTGTAGAATATCGACTGTTGTTGAAAAATACTTACATTTTAGTCACAAAAGGTGGTAAAAAGCGTTATTTATCAAGTGAACCTGTATGAAAAGACCCTTGCAATACGACAATGGCAAAAAAAGAACAATATTTTAATATGACGACACGTTAATAATAATGTACACTGTACGTACAGTCAACAAAACAGAGAATTATAGAACTACAAATAATTTTTAAGCAATGTCGAACTTGAGCTAACTTCGTAAATCTTTGACATTGCTTGAATATCTATGTCATAGTTTGAAAACTCGCCACTTTCGATGTGTCTGGGATTGCAGGTGTTCATAGGCGGCAGTGACTACTTACCATAAAAGCTTTACGGTAAGTGGCCTTGCTTGATTGCCACTTTCCACCCAGAAACAATAAAAAAACTCGCACGTAGATGATAAGCACATTATTAGCGAAATATAAAGTTTTTTTCCTGAATATTAAACTGTTTTGTCTACTGTACAACTGACTTGCATTACGTATAAGTTTGTAATATTCGGGATATAGTGAAGTTACAAATCAAAGAAACTATTGTGTCGGGTTTCTCCTTTACCCTCCTAATGTAAATTATATTTTTCCAAGAGACTTTGTGAACAGAATCATCTCTTCTTTCGGAATCTTGTATGAGCCGGCTGACATTTCCTTATTAAACCTGTTTATATTGCACTGATGTCCCCATAAATGGGTCAAGGGATCAGCTGTCAAAGCAAAGATTCCCTTAACGTATTCTAATACCATTTCCCATCTGTTTTCGCTCTTTTCATTGTAATATTATGGGTAATTTAAATGTTTTCTTTCTACATTAAGGCCACGCAGTTTACCATTATATGGTTATCAGTTTGTTTGTTGGAGACCGTTAGGCGTCATTGACAAAGGAATAACGAGGGTAGATATCTAACGATACGGCTGAACGACTTTTGTATCATTTGAAGGAAATTACAGCTTCCAAAATCACAGCTTTGGAAGGAAATTTGTTTGTCAAGCACAGATTATTAAATGCGCATTACAATTGCTGTTGGAAAACATAACATAACATCACGCCTGCATTCCCCGTAGGGTTAGGCAGAGGTGTATAATACACTAATATTTTTCCAGTTAAGTCCCATGTAAACCCCCTACGCCACATAGAATAACATTACGAAACAAGATAAATCGCAATGACACGATAAAAAGGCACTTGATTGAATGATCATTGGACAAAGCTACGTTTATCATAGTATCGGTTCGATTACCATTCGATATAATGAACTTTTAAAAAAACGTTTTTGATATTAGTACATTTGTAATACATAACAATGATACGCTTTTTTTGTTCGTATTTATTCTAATTACAAAGGATCCTGCTGGAAAGACAAAAATTTCATGCTGAATTTCTCCTGTTCTATCAAAAAATCCTTGAATTTAATACATGAGTCGAGAGGTACATTAGGAGTAGATGCGATGGAGTGTTTTTTTTGTGTATTACGAGCGCAATACAGCTGAGGGCCCCGCTGCTGGATAGATGAGGCGATTTATCGTCATTTCTATCAAAATAGTCGAGGTACTTGTTGATAAATTCATGAGGTATATTGAATAAACACAGCATTGTCACTTGTTTTATGAGCCTAGCTCGCGGGGCCCCGCTGTATAGAAACACATAAAGTTATCTCGAGTATATAGCAAGAACTTCAAGTTATGAAAAGCTTTCAAGATAAGAAAAATCTGACGTTTTAATAAACTTTTGAAATGAAACCAACGTTTTGGCAAACAATTTATCTCGCCCGTGCTTTTACCTCAGTAATAAAAGTGTTGTCTTCGAATTATTACAATTTATCGTAAAACGTAGGTACAATTGTTTATATTATTGCGGGATCAAACTTGCTAAAACCGAAATCCAAACTTTGTTTGACCTTCCAACTGTTTCCAAACTGTCATAAATAAGCTATTTTCAAATAAATCGAGGGTGGCCTGTTTGTAATCCGAATACATAAAAGTCACTAGCCGAAATCCGTAGAATTTAATAGCTTAGCACATACGAGTTGGCAACTTTAGCAGAATGATATTACAAAATGTCTAACAATATACAATAGAATCTATTTATTTGATAACACACAGCAGTGGTGGCCAAGTGGTAATGGCTGCGACTTAAGAATAGGTTAGGTCACGGTCATATGGTTCGAACCCAGACAGGCGCTTTACTTTGTGTTAATTATTTCATCACCACTGCTCTCAAAACTGTAAAGGAAAACATCGTGAGAAAACCGGCATGTCCTAGAACCAAAAATTCGAAGACATGTGACATCTGCCAACCCGCACTGGGCCCGCGTGGTGGATTACGGCTCACTCCCTTTCACCGAGAGTGTCTGTGCCTGTGTCCCAGCAGTGGGAACATTATAGGCTGATTATGTATTTGATATTATTTATTTATTAGTCCGTGCCCTTTATAATCACCGACAAGGCCAGAGGTGGCAATTCCGTATTTTTAATAACTTTTGCATTCTAATGTCAGTCTCAATCTGTCAAAAATCTTTTAATTTACGAACATTTTTCACACGTTTTTGACATCGATTCATTGATTGACGCTGAGATGAGATTGTGACTCGAATTGGAATGTTTTTTTTAATAAGTACGAGAATATTGACCTTCTGGTATTTAAATGTCATGTTTTATGAGTTAGTACAGTATGAGTTATTTGTTCAGAAGCAAAGATATAGGTTAGTGCTAGTTAGGGCTAGTTACTTATAAAAAGTAAATAAACTACTTATCTGGACCAGATTTGCAATTTATTTCGAAACAAATTCTTCAAAGTAATTTCCGCCTGACTTCATTTGTAGTCTGAAATACCCATCTCTTATACAAAATCCTCTGGAAGAAGATTTTGTAACAAGTTTTCGCCTTGGTTTAATTAATCTCATTAATTTTAAGCCGTGCGTTGCGTGTAATGAATCCTTTATAGCTGGTACCTGAACTGGGTCATGTTTTTTCTGGAGTCAATAACTTTATTATGTCCTAGTTGTTTTAAGACGATGTTTAATGAGAAAACTCGTGAGATCGTCAACCTAAGATCTTTACATGCTACAAGTATGGAGAATATAATGGATAAGTGGATTTCATTGAGACATTTCTCAATAACTGTTCTTATTTACAGCATGCTTAGTACATATTTAAGTCATTAATTTGATAGACATATTTTGTTTTGCTTGCATCAAATAGTTTAAACACGTTTGAAAAAGTATGAGCCATAATAAATAAAATCTACACGGCTGCTACGGCGTAGCAACGTAGCGATGCTTACATTTTTATTTTGGTGTAGCGGTGCGGTGATGTCACAACTACGCCTCTTAAAAAGTTTACTATTCAACAGGCTTGAGTACCTAACAACTTAGTTTTACTAAGTAGCCATTTCTAAATGCAAAAACATCTTTAGTTCTGCCTAGAATTCTAGCTTGGCTAAACCACTTAACTTACCTCCGAGGTACGAAATATTATGCAAAACAAAAGTTATCTTCCGTTAAGTTCTGAAAAAACTTTAACTTTTTGATGAAATTTAATTTCATAATTTTGTCCACAGCCGCAGTAGTGATAGCATTCTTCGTCTGCTGGGCTCCCTTTCACGTACAGCGCCTGTTCTTCATCTACGGGTACAGTCTGCCGCAGTTCCACGTCATCAATGAACACCTGTTCAACGTCGCCGGAGCGCTGTACTACGTGTCCGCGACTGTCAACCCTATACTGTACAATGTTATGAGTGGCAGGTGAGAGTCAGTTTGTATTTTATGTTTCTTTCTAAGAAACTGCGTGACTGCAAAGACGGAGTTATGTATTTCATGCGTATGTATGTGTCGTTTCATTTGAGATTCATCATCATCTTAACTGCTATATGGATTTTATTACATGATGTGTCTATGGACTCGTCTAGTCCGCACAATGGTCGTAGGGCTAGGTTTTGTTATTATAAAATCAAAATGGCGGATTTTCGGTCGTCGGTTTCATGACTTTAAAAAACTATCTTATATTATATTCCTAAAATAAAACACCGACAAGGTTGAAATGAAATGAAAAACAAACACCAGACTGAAACTAAAAAGTCCAGTATCTTACCCTCATACTCAGCAATGCTGCCTGGTTTCTGAAATATACATTGTGGTAGTACTCCGCGTGCTCGAACCCTTCAACAAGAGCTATCTGTATGGATAAAGTCAATTGTTTCACAAATAAGTACATTTTTTTAGTTGACTGTAGTTTTAAAGTACTTTACCTTTAATTTGGGACGAAGCACAACTTAAGAATTAAGAACAAACAAACAAAAAACAAAGACAAAAAACAACAAGAAACACAAATTAAGAATATTTTGGAATGTGGCACAAAACTTCAGGACGAACGAAAAATAAATCACTCATAATGATGTAGTTTTTGAGTGACATCATTCATCTTTCCTAGTTTTCCAGAAGTGTAAAAAGAAGGAAGCAATTCGCCACGTTTCCTCTGGCTCTCTCTACTTCAGTAACAACCTACAACTCCCACGTCCACATAATGTATCAATAGATTTTTAAACGGAATTATCAATATGGGGCCACTAGACCCTTCCAAATTTAATCAAACGTTGAGGACACGGTTATTTGTGAGGAAGGTTTTCCTCGTCTCACAGAGAGGGATCGTTGATACAAGTGACTTTTATTAATTTCATACCCACATATTGATAGTGTACTCTACCGGTGCCATTGAACTTTTTCTAAAAGAAAATTATGTTTGTACCCACAAAAGCAAAGAAAAAAGACCGGCGACCATTTTTAATTATACTCTTAACAATGAATTTAACTTTCAACGTAGATTTCCACTAGTTTTTACCACCGCTTAATTGCTACGGACTTTTAAATTAGATTCACTTTGTAAATACTTCATCTTTTATCTATTTTCTCCAAACAACTAAAAATCGTCATTTATTGCTGTTCTCAACGTCTGCAAATGTCAATTATTTCCAAGTTACGGCGAGAAATACCGATAGTGAATTTAAAACTCAGCCATATCTGTCAGAACGATATTCAATAAAGCAATGTTCCTTTCAGCTGGTATAATCCGTACTAATATTATACTCGTAAATGCGAAAGTGTGTCTATCTGTCTGTCTGTTGCCTCTTCACGCGTAAACCGCTGAACCGATTTACATTAAATTTGGTATAGAGATAGTTTGAGTCCTGGGAAAGGACATAGGATAGTTTTTATCACGATATTCCTACGAGAACGACACTTATGCGGGTGAAACCGCGGAGCGCTGCTAGTGATTTATAAGTTTGTGGGTTCAAGTCCGGGCATGTAACAATGTGGCTTTTTCAATTCATATTGTACTTTCCGACTTTATAAATAAAACGGACAATCGAATGATCAACTCTAAAATAAGGATTTGGTAATATTGTCATTTGGTGTTTGTAGTGTATGTAGATATCAATATATCGCACTACAAACCGATAGCAGTATTGTGACGTTGCCTCGGGCGCGCACGTCGTCGCTCGGTTATAAATACCGGTCCGAATGGTGAGGGGGGCAGTCGTTGTCGGACTGTCGGCCTGTGCGGTGGTGCGTTGGCGAGTCAACTATTACTATAATTAGTAAAGGAGCATATTATACATTGGCGACGAGGATAAAACCGTGAGTTTTTAAACTTTATTAGAAAATAATAATCATAATGACGATTATTCATGTCTTTAGGTAAAAGTAAACAACATTTATTTTGGAAGGTAGATTGAAATAAAGTTGTTTTCTTAATGTATTGTTTTGTAACTATTTAAATGCTATCTTGTTTGTTAAGGAAAAAACATACTGATCTCATTATTTGACATAAACATAACATCACGCCTATGTTCCCAAAGGGATAGGCAGAGACGTGTGGTGCAACCGTGTTTAACCAGTTACGTTGGGCATGTCTGCTGCCATTAACCGGACGCGCAAGTCAGACTTCGATCTATTATCGGGAGGCTCTTGGTGGAGAAACCGAGTGACGCTGCCTGAACTGGGAATCGAACCCGGGACTATATATTATATTTGATTTGTGCTACATGATTAGTTGTAAAAATAAATCAAAGAGCACATAAATGTGATAGCAGTAGAACCTAGCTACTGGTCATTAAATTGACAAGTCATCAGAGGATGACATTAAAGCAGTAGAATACCTACTGGTCATTAAATTGACAAGTCATCAGAGAATGACATTAATAGCAGTAGAATTTACCTACTGGTCATTAAATTGACAAGTCATCAGAGAATGACATTAATTGCAGTAGAATATACCTACTGGTCATTAAATTGACAGTTACCAAAGCCAAAATAGGTCAGCAGTAGTGGTACTTTTTATGTACATACTGGTCATTAAATTGACAAATATTTTAAATTTGCAGGTTAGTGCATCTTTAATTTATTGGTTCCAGGTAATTAATTAATAACATGAGTTCTCAACTCACGTTAGAGAAATTTGATTGTGAGGGGGAACCTTCATCAGTAGGAATAAGATGGGAACGCTGGAAGCGGGCACTCTTGATCTACCTGGAAGCTGCTGGCATCGAGAGTAGTGAGAAGAAACGTGCTTCGCTACTACATTTTGGTGGGCTAGAATTGCAGGAAATCTTTTATAATATACCAGATGCAAATGTATCACCAGGAGATGGAGTGGATGTCTTCAGTGTGGCTATCACCAAACTCGACGCATACTTTCTACCTAAACAAAGTAAGATCTATGAACGTCACCTTTTTCGATTAATTAAACAAGAGGCAAATGAAAAGTTTGAAAAATTCCTAGTACGGCTTAGACAACAAGCAGACAAATGTCAGTTTAAGGACAAAGATGATCAAATAATCGATCAAATTACAGAAAAGTGTTCCTCTAAAGAGCTTAGAAAGAGAATTCTACAAACAGGAGACGCAATGACATTAACGAATATAATTATTGAAGCAAATACTCTTGAAGCTGTAAGTCGACAAATAGAAGAATTCGGAGAAAGCAGCACATCAACTGTAAATATAAACAGAGTAAAGCACATGAAAACAGAAATGAAGGAAAAATATAATGATAAGAAGTGGAAAGGAAAATCAGGATGTGGAAGATGTGGGAGCTCAGGACACGCGTCTCAAGATAGCAAATGCCCAGCAAAAGAAAAAGATTGCCACAAATGTGGGCTAAAGGGACATTTCAGACAATTCTGCAGGACAATGACACGGGAGAAAACGAACAAAAGGAAATATGAGGGAAACAACAACAAACAAAGCGAAAATAAAAAAATGAAAAGAGATAACAAAAGGAACGATGCAAACCATATAGATCAAACAGAGTCCGAAGACATACAATATGTGTTCAAAATCGATGATGACAGTGTATTAGATTGCTAGATTGGCGGAATTAAGGTTAAAATGTTAGTAGACTCTGGGTGTAAATGCAACTTAATCACAAACAAAACCTGGGACAATATAAAACAAAATAAGGTACAGGTTCGTAACCAAACATTCAGTTGCAATAAAACTTTTTATGGTTATGGAAGTAAGAAACCCCTTGACCTAATAGGATCATTTGACGCAAATATAAAAATCGCAGATAGATCAGAACATGCAACTTTTTACGTCATCGCTGATGGAACTAGAGATCTGCTTGGGAAAGAAACTGCCATGGCTATGGGTGTACTTAAAATCGGATTAGAAATCGACCAATTAGAAACTAAGACAGAGTTTCCGAAATTCAAGGATGTTTTAGTAGAGGTACCAATCGATGAGAAAGTACAATCAGTTTCTCAACCATTAAGAAGGATCCCCATTCCACTGGAAGAAAAAGTTGAAAAGAAAATAAAAGAACTGTTGGATAAAGACATTATTGAAGAAGTTCAAGGATCCTCGAGATGGGTATCGCCAATAGTGCCGGTTTTGAAAAATACCGGAGATGTTCGCATTTGCGTAGATATGAGGCGGGCCAATACAGCTATTTTACGTGAAAATCACCCATTACCCACTATGGACAAGCTACTACCGAAAATGAAAAGTGCGAAGTACTTTTCAAAACTGGACATAAAAGATGCTTTTCATCAAATTGAATTACATCCCGATTCTCGACACATTACAACCTTTATTACAAGTAAAGGCCTGTTCAGATACAAACGACTAATGTTTGGAATATCCTGCGCCCCGGAGATTTTCCAAAAAACCCTAGAACGAATTTTATTAGGATGTAATGGCACTATTAATTTTATAGATGACATTTTGGTATATGGGAAGGATTTGGAAGAACACGATCAAAGATTAGAAACAGTAATGAAAACTCTAGAAGGAAATAATGTAGTACTGAGAAAGGACAAGTGCATATTCAGAGAAGAAAAGGTTCAATTTTTAGGACACGAATTATCACACGAAGGTGTGAAACCATTAGATAAGTACGTGACAACCATTCAAGAATTTCGTCCACCTATGAATATAGGTGAGCTTCAGAGCTTCTTGGGATTAATAAATTATGTTGGGAAATGGATTCCAAATTTGGCAACGACTACTGAACCATTAAAAGAACTGCTTAGGAAGAAACAGAGTAAAACCACAGAATTAAAAAGTATTTGGGGCAGTAAACAGGAATTTGCATTTAATAAATTAAAAATGGCTTTGTCTAATATTCCTACGCTAGGATACTATGACGTCAAAGATCGGACTATAGTAATAGCAGATGCTAGTCCGGTAGGACTAGGAGGAGTATTAGTTCAAATTAATGATCATGGACCTCGCATTATAGCATATGGTCACCGGACACTTACAGACTGTGAAAGGCGATATTGCCAGACAGAAAAAGAAGCCTTAGCTCTGGTCTGGGCTGTGGAACATTTTTATGTTTTTCTGTTTGGAAAAGAGTTTGAATTAGTGACCGACCATAAACCACTTGAGGTTATATTCGGTCCTAAATCAAAACCATGCGCAAGGATAGAAAGATTGATACTACGCCTTCAAGCATATACATTCAAAGTAATATACAAGCCTGGCAAAGAAAATATAGCAGATAGTTTATCAAGGTTGTGTAAATTAAATAAAACATCACAGGACAAGTCAGAAAAATATATACATCAAGTTGTTGAAGGAAGCAGGCCAATAGCAGTATCACTGGAAGAAATTTTGGAGGCATCAAAGCAAGACAAGGAAATATTAAAAGTAAGGGAAGGCTTGTATAACAACAAATGGGATGAAGAGGTAAAAAATTTCAAAATCTTCCAAAACGAATTATGTTTTTACGACGGAGTTTTACTGAGAGGCACTAGAATTGTGATTCCAAAGAAATTGCGAAATCAGGTTCTGACAGCGGCTCACGAAGGGCACCCAGGAATAGTCCTAATGAAGGCGAGACTTAGAACGAAAGTATGGTGGCCTAGATATGACAAAGAAACTGAAAACTTGGTCAAAAGCTGCAAAGGCTGTACGTTAGTTTCAGCCCCAAATCCTCCAAACCCATTAAAGCGACGAGCATTACCATGTGAACCTTGGGTAGATACATGTATTGATTTGATGGGTCCTTTACCTAGCACCGATTACATATTGGTAATCGTCGATTACTTCAGTCGATACAAGGAGGTGAAGATTTGTCGTAAAATTACCAGTGCAGACATAATAAAATCTCTAAAAGAGATTTTTAGCAGACTTGGTAACCCGATGACGATAACAGCTGATAATGGTAGACAGTTCTGCAGCGAGGAGTTCAAAAAATTCTGTAGTGAAAGGAATATAATTTTGTATAATACGGTACCATACTGGCCTCAACAGAACGGAGAAGTCGAACGTCAGAACCGAGACATTCTAAAGCGACTAAAAATTAGTCAAGTTGAACATAAAAACTGGAAAGAAGCTTTGTTAGAGTATTTGGCTATGTATAACAGTACACCTCACAGCGTTACAGGTAAAACTCCTGCGGAGTTATTCTTTAAGCGGCAATACCGTGACAATATACCTATGGCAGGAGATATTACACATACACATAAACCGGAAGATTCAGATGAGATAAGATGAGATGTTAGAGACAAAGATCAAGAAAAGAAAGAAACTGGAAAAGAATATACAGATAGGAAAAGAAGAGCTCGTGAATGTCAATTAATGCCTGGGGATAAAGTTTACGTTAAGAATATGGTCAAAGATAAACTAAGCCTAAATTATGACCCAACTTCCCATACAGTAGAAAAGAGTAAAGGTGGAGACGTAAGTGTTCGAAACGATATAACTGGGAAAGTATCACGAAGAAATGTAGTTCATTTGAAGAAAATTGAAGGAAAATGGGAAGTTATAAATGACCAAAACAAAGAAATTAACACAGGAGAAGATATAAATGAATCAGAAAATGGAATAGAAGAAGAAGAGGAAGGGTAAAAGGAAACGCTAAATTAAACCATAAAATGTATTTCAAATATTATCGTACTTGATTTTGTTATGCCAGAGATGTCATTAATTATTGATAAAAATAATAATATGCTAAATGTTTTATTAATAATTCTGGGTACATAAAACTAGTTAAAACAAGGAAGGGAATGTAGTGTATGTAGATATCAATATATCGCACTACAAACCGATAGCAGTATTGTGACGTTGCCTCGGGCGCGCACGTCGTCGCTCGGTTATACAATACCGGTCCGAATGGTGAGGGGGGCAGTCGTTGTCGGACTGTCGGCCTGTGCGGTGGTGCGTTGGCGAGTCAACTATTACTATTAGTAAAGGAGCATATTATACAGTGTTCAATATTGTAACTATCGTCTATTCAAACTTATGTTTCAAATTAATATTATTTCAAGTTAAACAAATATAAACTTTATTTTTATGCAAATTTAGTTGATTTCAGAGGGACTAGCGCTATTGAAAAAGTTATAAAAATTAAACTGAACTTTATTGTAAGGACTTAAAGTTATTTTTCCATAAACTCATGCCTATTTGTTTACATTTTTGGCAAATGAATCGCGAATGTAGATTACATAACATCACGCCTGTATTCCAGAAGGATTAGGTAGAAGGCTACTTATAGTATACCCACATTTCGCCAGTTATGTTAAAATCCCATGTATTTTAATAGGGAGCGAACCTATTCCCAATAATATGTACATGTAGTATCGTAGTCATTCATTCATCACTATGTTAATAATGAATAGCTGTAGTATCGTTATTAATGAAATACGAATGTTTTCCTCGGGGAACAAATATAGCCTTGATATTACTGTTATGCTCAAAACAGTATGTACTAAAAGTAGCTACACGCGTACCGTAGTTCCAGTAAATTGTGTCTATTAAAATTAACAACATTATTTTGTTCCACGAGTTTCCCGTTTATTAACCAGAACATAGTCGGAACTCTTGTCGCAATTTATAATAGTTAGCAGTAGAATAACAAGCGGCATGGGTACCGTTTAAAATAGTTTAGAATGATAAGTACTCGTATTAACATGGTTTCCAGGAAATGTTAACCTACTCTTTGTTTCATATGAAGTACTCACAGAAAGTTAACACTGAGTAGTTCCCAGAAAACGTTATAAGCGCTTTTTGCCTGACGATACATGAAGTGTAGGTATATAGACTACTCGGTATATTATCTCTTATGTATGGAAAACACGAATTAAAGAAAAGTTATGTTCGGATTTAGTAATATTTCTGACTTTGTAGGCCCCAGCCTACAAAGTCAGAAATATTACTAAATCCGAAGCACTTAAAGTTAAGTAATGATTAGCGACTGTTTATTCATACATTTTTAAGTTTTATATATGAAGAGGTATATCCCAATATACCTCTTCATATATAAACAGTTAAGAAATGTTTAAAAGTTATATAAAAGGTAAACGAAATAAAAGTCTGTGGCACAGAAATCTCTTTTTCTTTTCTTTAAAAATCTATTATGAAATTAACCTATCAATAAAAAAACTAAACTAACTAACTAACTTAGTTGAAAAAAACTTGTCATATTACAACAAATAAATCGACATATTATAAAAATTCAACATAATATAGGCACCCTACTCGACGCGTTGAAATTATCAATGAATTCGTAGCGACACTCAATCCTTTCATTGAAGCCGTCGACCACCTTCAATCAGAGAGCTGAATGTAAAAAAAAGATTATTTTATTTTTTATTCAACAAAGCTGCTTTGAAATAGCTGGTTTGGGTGTATCTAGTGTTAAATCGTGTTTATTGCCTGCATACCAGTTTTGTTTACTCCAAAATAAAATAAAATAATCCATACTAATATTATAAATTCGAAAGTAACTCTGTCTGTCTGTATGTTACCTTTTCATGCCTAAACCACTGAACGGATTTCGATTTGAATTGAAATTTGGCAGAGAGATAGATTGTATCCCGTCCCGGGAAAGGGTATAGAATAGTTTTTATAGACATACCTCGCGGGCGAAGACGCGGATGGAAGCTAGTTGAAATATAACATATCACCCTAAAAAAATCTCAAATTGTAAAGGATCGACGCCTTAATATTTCTATTTAATCACCCATGAAATCTAAAATCTCATTTCAAATCATACGAAGTATATTACTGTGAAAATACCTAATGCTAAACGACAGACGAGGTCTGTTATTTCATAATATCACGCCTGTATTCCACAAAGAGGAAAGCAGAAGGTGTATAGTCGTGTAGTACGCCCACATTTCTTATAAAACACAAAAAAAAGGATTGAGCATGATTTGAGTTTATTTTTGTACATAGCTTTGTATTACCGTGTTACCATACTTTTCAGGCTCTGTAATTGACGCAATTATGTTTTATTTTGCCCTTTGATGTTGTTACCCTTTAAAAACGTACACGTGCTAACAAAAATGGTATTATGTTAACAGGCTATGCCTTTTCCCGGTGTTGTGCGAACTTTATGAACTCGTGTGCCAATTGTAAATTAATTATACCACAGAAAACGAGACAGTTATTATATTTGGCTACATATAATGATGACTTACCTTTAGGTACCTTTAATATTTTTTAACAGAGTTAACTGACTATGTCTTTAGTTATACTAATGCTAAGTTTTTGAAGTCGGAAGATAAACTTTCATTCTATCAATTTAACAGTAAAATCTGTTCTTACGAAGTTCTTTCTTGTTGAGTGTTCAGAAACATAATGTGTCAAGATATTGAACATATAAACAGCACTGTTGAATAGATTGAGTCCGGTTAAGAATACCTTTTGTTTTAGGGTGGGAAATTATCAAATAACTTCTCCCGCTCTAGGCTGAGCGGGAGGGCGTGTCAGACTTTTACTGACTAAAACCCACCCGTGTCCCTTCAGTGGCCCACGGTATCTCTTTCGAACAACCCGCGACCCTGACAGGCATCGGCCCTAGCGGACCCCGTCAGTTAGTGCTGACATCTCTTTGAGGCGCGCGTGGAACACAACGCGCCAGCGACCCGGGCCTGGGTCCTTACCGGACGGCGAGCTGCCCATTGCTCGCCGTCCGTAAGCCCGCGCCTAAGGTGGCCGGGAATCGGCTATCGATTCCCGACGCCGAGGGCGGCGACCAGGGGCGTGGTTAAGAATACCTCAGGAATAGATTAGATAGTTTAACAAAAACAAGTCTAGACGATAATAAATCCAAATCTGAAGACAGTTAGCCTAGCCTATCTCTAAACCAAAAACTAGCGTCAATCAATCGAGTTAGCTTATTGTTATCTCTAGAAATCTAGAATAATGTCCCTCCCAGGTTGCGCTATTGTATTGCCTTGCCAGCCTACCGAATTTCGTCTACGACTAACTTCATTAGGTACTCGTAATACGTGGCCCAAATTGGGACTGTCAGCTAAAATCACGGGTGAATAAGGTACAGTCAAGTCTTTTATATCTACGTCAGTTTTCAAATGCGTTCCTTTTTTTAGTCAGGACACTTAATACCTTTTGGAGTTATGGCATAGAAAACTATATCAACCTTGTTAACAAAGTTCAAAATAGCATACACCTTTGACCAATGCCAAGTTGACATCATCCTAAAACCTTTTTAATAGCCTGACTAGTTTATAAAAAAAAAACTCACTGTCAAATTTTTAATTTGGTCTAACTGGGTCTCGCACGAGAGAGCAGTGGTGGCTCAGTGGAAATGGCCGCGACTTATGAGTTGTAAGTCGTAGGTTCGAACGCAGACGCAGTTGAATTTATTCGAACACGACGCTAGATGTTTTGTTACAACTTCATTTTAAAAACCAACGAGCCTATCTATGAAACATTTTATCGAGCAAAGGCACGAGCGGTACCTGTAGCTCCGACACTTTAACAATGAACGCAAGGTAGAAAGAAATATTACAGGTAAATGCTCACTCGCCATGAGCATTAACGAACGAAGCGTCGAGCATCGCACAAAGCGTTACATTACATGGAAATGCTTTTGGAAACTGAGCTTTTCACTGTTTTGACCCTTTTGTAAGAACATTACATTAATTGGAAATGCTCGAGAAAATGCTCTAGTGTACTCACCTTAACACAAAACCACATATAACCACATATATACTAAAACATTTTAACTCCAAACTTGAAAACACAAATGAAAAACACACACTTGACATAAAATGGCGTAGAGCTGAGTGGAAAGAAAGTGTTGCGGTTACCAAGGTTTAAACAATGAGTGATGCGGTGTCTTTTGACACTCATAATGAAGCGTAAAACCTAGTTGCTTTCAGCTACGAGTGAATACTTGTTACTTCGTGCTCCCCTGTCATAGTCGGGCTCATTATACATAGTTGAAGTAGAAAATGTTTTGAATTACTCTCATGAATAATACACATAGTGCTTTACTGCGAAATATCAGTCAACAATTTAGCCGAGACACTTGGTAGTACCTAATATACTAATATGTCGTCTATGGTAGAAATTATCATGTCTCCCTTAAGTACATGATCATTTTCGTGGATAGGATTCTTTCTTAACAATTTACTGGCACTCGCAAGTTCTTTGTGGTTATTATATATTGCAACGCTTTTAAACGTTTTATAGGACCTCACATCGCGGAAATTTCACTGGTAATATCGACAAAAAAATAACTTTTTCTTTCAACTACGTAGTAATGTTATCATTAATCACTACAAAACCGATCACAAAGGACATATTTTTTGCTTAGAATCAAAACAGTGCAGAAATGTTGTATGAAATCTCATGGTTGCACAGTTTTTCATTAATGCACTGTTTTTTATTTAGATATAAATTTACCACAGAGGTTTAATGTCTCCTAATAAGTTCTACTTTCTCACTGGGACGGCAACGCATCTGCGATGCCTTTGTTACTGTAAATGTCCTGAAGCGACGGTGAAAAGAGAGGTCGCCTTATTTATTTATTTATTCTCGTACTGGAACGCCATACAGCAATTACACCAACGGAGCATAAAATTACTTCATGTGCCGCTTTCCATCCATCTTGCGCGAGGTGGACATCGAACAGGTGGCGATGGAACACGCACGCTCACACAGCGTCAACTCCATAGTTTAATTACCCAATGGAAAATGCGTACATTCTTTGCGAATTTTTTGAGGGTTAATGAATTTTTCAAAATAAATACCTACATTAAAATTATAAAAACGGAAAATTTTGTTGTGTCCTGCCTGATAGATGACAGTGTTGGACCAATGTTTGCCAGCCAATAAAAACAAAACTTAATGGTGTACCGAACTTAAGTCCTAGAGTAACACTTCACTGCGAATAGTCAGTAAAGACGGAGAATGGAGGGAATAGATCTCATATTAAAGGACTCTACAACCAATATTATCTTATCTTATAATCAATTAATCCTGTCTACGTGAAACTAAAACAAGACTTACATTTCCAGGCTCAAGATTTATTCTGTGATGTGCGAAGAAAATCATTTTTCTTTTTATTATCGGATTTGCACCAGTTTCTCACAATAGGTGAGGCTTCAGTGACTTACAACCGATTCTCTTAAAACTTACATATTGATATCGACCAACCACGATTATTTGTCGATATCGTGAAAAAAATTCTTATTCTTATTCGAGCTAAAAGAAATTTTCTGCGATGTGTTTTTAGTTCTCGACTGTCAATAATACGACTTCTAGAAGTATTCATGTCAGTCGACAATGACTCAACAATAAACCGAAGAGTGAAAATATTGTAGTTTGTTTGAATAAACGCTGCAACGTACAATACTTATTTAGTTTGCAAATACTTATCTACTTCCTTATCTCCTTGTGTACGTGTTTTATCTTTCTTTTCTTTCAAATAAGAAAAGTGGCAGATTGAAAGTTCGATTACAATGAACTAACCCGCAACTTCGTCAGCGTAAAAAGTTTTAAGCATCTACGAGTATAGTAGAAACCTATGCATAGTTATAAAGGTACCTTTAATTGAGTAACGATCCAGAATTCTCCCTCAATTATTTAATTGCTAACTTACGGTAAATTCAACCCTTATCTCTATCATCCGTTTTAGTCACTTGAATCAAAAGTTACGTAGCTAAACATTCAGACATCTTTTTCGTTTAAATAATTCAAACGAATGTTAAGGTATTTAATAAGATGGCAAACTTTTAATAACTGTCTCAGTGAGCCAATGGAACTTAAAGGCAACGGTTCCAGAGTTTCACCATTAGTTATCGGAGATTAAAATACAATTTATTCTCAGGAATATTTCGAACATTTAGCAAGTTTAACATCAAGAGGGAAACAATTGTTTGTGGACTTTCGAGATCCTTAAAGGCGATATAAATTACTGTTTTCGGCCATGTCAAAAGCCAGTAATACCTAAGCTTTAGCACATTTAAGAAGTACTAAGTTCAGTTATTGCGACGATCTAATTCAAGATTAACTTTTACACAGATTGAAAAAATTTTTCCCAAAAAAATAACAAGCGACTTCAAAAAAAAAACACTAAAAAGTGAAAAATAACTTTAATTTCGAAAGTCGGTGTTAAAAAACGAAAATGCAGAACCAACGACACCGACTTCCGAAATTAAAGTTATTTTTCACTTTGTAGTTTTTTTTTGGAAGTCACTTGTTTTTTTTGTAAAATAGTTTTATTTTCACTTTTAGTTGTACCTACCTACCCCAAACAAATTCTTATAACACTACTTGCTATGTGAATATCAGTGACAGGAAGCTATTGAACACATCTGCCTACCCCTTTAAAGGGTGCAGGCGTGATTTTATGTTGTGTGATTGCGTAAACGATGTATGCATATGCTATAGCAGGAATCGCGGTTCATTTGCGCGGCATTTATTGAAGAGTTCCGTTGTCTGTCTCCGAAACTCATCATCAGATCTTTACGAAATTTAAATGGGCCATTTTGGAATAAACCTTTATCCAACAAAAAAAAAGTTTGCAAATCCGTCTATATATGAGGGAGTTATGCTCGAACATACATAAAAAAAATATACATATATAAAAATCCAAATTGAGAACCTTCTCCTTTTTTGAAGTCGGTTAATAATGGGTGTCGAGAAAATATTACAAAGAAACAAATGTTTTGACGAGACCAACTTTTCTGTAAACAATTATAAACAAAAAAGTTTTAACTCTGAAGTATATTTGAAGCTCCAAGTTATGTTTTTAATAATAGCAACAAGATGAGCCGTTAAATATTGATTCAATTTTCTTCTAGTTTATTTTCTTCTTCTTTTTTGTTAATATTTTTTTTTTAACAAAACTTATTAATTTGACCATTTGGAGTACTGAAAACCTAATAAATTTTTTCTTTGCATAACTACTAGTATTATGTGTCAATATTTGTCATATGGTGTGGTTTGCGTAGAAAATCACTTTTTATTTGGGCTTTACTTTCAATGAGTGTTATTGAAAGAGATTCCGGCACTATGCCAAGAAGTTTCTTAATGATGAATGATCCTTGACGCAAAACGATGGTATTAAACTGTGCGATTACTGTAAAAAAAAATTGTTTGTTCCTTTACGTAAAAAGTGCAATATTATAACATTTTCTAGAAAGACGAACTCGATAAAATATAATATCAATAATGATCATATTAATAGAGTGACCGAAGTGCGGGACCTTGGGGTCCAACTTGATAGTAAACAAATATTATAATATAATAATAATAAATATAACGGAAAAGGTATAGTGTGTCTCGTTATTATCAGCCATATTCAACTATTGTGGGCGTACAGTGGGTATGTGTTGGTTATTGCGCAATGGAAAAACCGTTTGCAGTTCAAGTAAGATTATAATTTCACGAACAATTTAGTCACACTAGCAAATCACACACTGTAGGTACACGACACAACCAGATACGGAACGCTGGACAGTTTCTGAGCACATGTTGTCCGTACGATGTCCAATCTCCAAGTCCAACTCCAAAAGTGAGCTCCACATCGTTCTGTCGAGCTGTTTTCTAACCCCCACGGACTCAGGCTAGACTCTGTCAAGCGCCACCAGATGGCGCTTAGCGTTCCGAATAGTCAAATGCATGACCGGATGCGACACGGCCAAACTGACTAGCGACCGTCCTCGGGCGTACCTGGATGCAATCCTGAAACAACGTTACGTAACTTCAAATATACACTCGTCCAACCTGACAAGCAGAATAAGTTTCGGCTTTGACATTGCTATCACCATTCAATTGCATACAGACTTGGACCGGACGGGTGTGTCCTTACGACTAACCGTGATGTAACGGGTAGCCCGGACTACACTGTCCCTTCGACCAATCCCTCAAATACAGGGTCTAGACAAGTGTGTCCCTTCGACCAGCCCCAATGGCATGGACCGGACGGCACCGTCTTTCGACCAATCACTCAAATACAGGGTCTAGACAAGTGTGTCCCTTCGACCAGCCCCAATGGCATGGACCGGACGGCACCGTCTTTCGACCAATCACTCAAATACAGGGTCTAGACAAGTGTGTCCCTTCGACCAGCCCCAATGGCATGGACCGGACGGCACAGTCTTTCGACCAATCACTCAAATACAGGGTCTAGACAAGTGTGTCCCTTCGACCAGCCCCAATGGCATGGACCGGACGGCACTGTCCTATCGACCAGATCACAGACAGGGTCTAGACAAGTGTGTCCCTTCGACCAGCCCCAATGGCATGGACCGGACGGCACTGTCCTATCGACCAGATCACAGACAGGGAAGCACTCGATACCCGAGTCAAAACAAAATGAAAACGACTCACCAAATTCAGTAGACAATAGATCTGTAGTTGGCTTAATGGCTGTAGTGGATGCAATCCACTGCCTCCTTGGCAGAAGTCTCGAAACTCCTCGCTCGAAAAGCACCGTCCCTGATCAGCGACCACTCGTACAGGAGATCCAAAGAGCGCAGCGCCGTCCCCCACTGCCATCCTGCTTGCACAAGTCCTTGTGTGTTAACCTGTAACCAAAAAAATCAACAGCAGTGCATGTTCCACTCGGCCAATTCTGACCAAAATTATTACAGGTTCTGATGAAAATCACAACAAACTCTTTCTCTCAAAGCCGACATGTCGAACAACACCCATACTCATTCAAATAATAGGAAACTCATTAAAATATTGCAATGCTCATACTCTGACCTCCATCCGGCCTTCATCATCACACTTATAACCTCCATCCGGTCATAAGCATCAAACCAATCGACCTCCATCCGGTCTTCATCATCACACTTATAACCTCCATCCGGCTATAAGCATTAAACCAATCGACCTCCATCCGGTCACAAACAACACCATCAAGATGATCATTTCGAGCCTTTATCAAAATAATTCTTAAAGTAGGTTTGTTCAACATGTTACTTTATTTTTCCTATAACGTTACACATTATAAGAAAACTCTTACTATGCTAGGTAATCTAAATCTTAAGTCGACTACTTAGTATTCAACTAGTCTTGTCAGCGTTATCATTTTCGTCATGGCTAGTCTCGTCATCGTCACCTACGTGCATGTCAACGTCAGTTATTTTACGCAGTCGGTCGTGTAGAAATGTAATAGAATCTCAAGTTGTGGCTCGCTATTCGCAACGCTTCTTATGATTTGTTTTGTGCTGAATACACGCGTTTAACCAATACCAGTTAACGCAACAACATTATTAACTCGTTTGCCACTTAATTTGGCTGCACAACTAGCTTTTACTAACGAGCATTCAGCACCAGAATAGTAACAAAACAATACAGCTGACCTTTATGTTCCAACGTGCCTGCGGGTAGTTGTACGACGCAAACATCCACTCGCCGCTGCTGCTTGCAGCGCGTGCTCCACCTCCATCATCTGCTTGGCTGCCACTTCTCGTGCACCGGGCCGCGACATGTCCAGGATTCCCTCACTTGCAGCACACAAAGGGCTTCACTGAAGGCTGCGGGCTGCTTGGCTCGATTCTTGAAGTCACCCCACGTCACTGGTAGCTCCACGTTACGTCCTTCGTACTATTTACGATAGCCAAGTTGATACTGCTTCATTTGGGCGCCTTAATGACGGCCACAAGTTGACCTCCTTGCAGTGAATTTTCAGCAAAACACAAATCAGCTGTCGTATTGTGTGCTGTTACGTTTGCACACGCATCCTATCGCGTTTTCTAATTACGGGAACACTTTTTTTCCTAACATGGCGGTAGGGCGCAACTGGCGCGTCACTGGGCAAAGGTATTCCTGCATACAGCCTATGCCCAAAACAACATTCACTATGATCGCGCATCCGTATCTGGCTTGTCTGGGTTCAACTCGAACAGATCCACACGATTATTTAATAAACGTTCGCAGTTTGCACTTTGTTTTTAAAATGTCAACGGTCACTTTCACTTTTAGCGTTCTGATTTTGCGCATGAACCAACACGTATCCCACTTCTGATAACGGAAAAGGTATAGTGTGTCTCGTTATTATCAGCCATATTCAACTATTGTGGGCGTACAGTGGGTATGTGTTGGTTATTGCGCAATGGAAAAACCGTTTGCAGTTCAAGTAAGATTATAATTTCACGAACAATTTAGTCACACTAGCAAATCACACACTGTAGGTACACGACACAACCAGATACGGAACGCTGGACAGTTTCTGAGCACATGTTGTCCGTACGATGTCCAATCTCCAAGTCCAACTCCAAAAGTGAGCTCCACATCGTTCTGTCGAGCTGTTTTCTAACCCCCACGGACTCAGGCTAGACTCTGTCAAGCGCCACCAGATGGCGCTTAGCGTTCCGAATAGTCAAATGCATGACCGGATGCGACAAATATAATATTGCGTCTGTTTGTTTCCCAAATAAAATGAAATGAATACCAACTTATTTGAAACCATTTCATATATGCATTAGTACCACAGCTTACAAATTTAAGTTAAATGAGATATGAATAAGATCCTTTTAGCAGCGTGAAACTTTAATATCCATTTAACTGGAATTAAAATTAGGTTAATACTTGATACTATGTAGCTTACATTATTTACTTTGCGCTTGCCATATTGAACATTGATAATAATAATATCTCTATGTAATTTTGATTGTTTAAGATACAAACTTGTTATTGTAGCTTTGTGTGAGTTGTACTAACAGGTGTCTATTTGGAATAGGCCAATGAACTGCCTACTTCCTTAGATATCTAACTACTTGGTCCCCTTTGCAAAGGTATGTGTAATTTAGTATGCGTGGGTGGAATCTAATTTAATGAAGGCATTCTATTGTTCAAGTTAAGTTATGCATTGTGTAGGTGACCGTAAAATGTCCACATGCTTTCTTTAAATGCCAATCACGTGTCCTGAAACCCTTTACAGTAGATTGAACACAACAATTTTGTACTATTAGACAAATGAGATTCTGAACCGCGCTAAACTTTCAGACATTCTAATATATTTAGGTCGAATTTTGCTTAAACATAGTGTTTTCTGTGCAATAGACTTGAACAGTGACAGTTAGTGTTCCCTCTCTGTTGCACAGTAGATATGAATGATTCTAAAAAATATTTCTTGGTATGAGCTCTGTTTTGTGTACACGGTCGATTAAAAAAAACTGACTATTTATAACGTTTGTCAATTTTTTATAACAATACGGTCTATTAATGGACATATAGACTACCCGCAGTACTCACCAATAGAATGAGTTTCTTTAACACGTTGACTGCCAGACAAAACAGACAGCGGTGGCAGTCAATGTCTTAATTGCCATTTATTATTTCTCATCGCAAAACGGTCCTATTTCATCACAATCTAAGACAAATTGTACAAAATAACAGTCTGAAATTATATGGGTAACCAACATAAAAATCTAATTGCTTTTGTTATATTCCTGGAGATCGTTTACTGGTTTCACAATTTACATCAAACTATTGCCTTACTAGATGAGGTAAGTCTCCCGGCCGTCGAGAAGCGAGAATGATTCTGATTTATCGTTCTGTGTTTAAATATGTACTTATAGACCAAAAAGTAAAGATGTTCTATGAGTTTCTCAATTCCATTTGATCGTTTAGAATAAAATAGGTCTTGAATTGAACAGTGACTGTGCTAAATGGTAAACGATTTGAAAGTGTAGCCTGGCAATAGGATTGAGAGTTACTTTAGTGGAAGGAACTTAATCTTTTTATCTCGAATCGACGCTAGAATACTTCATACTCAATCATCTAAATCAGAACAGATAGATAATGAACCGATGGGTTATTTATTATGGTCTTCGTACATTCTAACAGTGATTGAAGACAGACTGTTACCCCCAAATCCTGCACTTAAATCTTTCCAACTCTTCAGTAGGTACACTTTAAAGTAACTTAAACAGCACGGAGACTTAAAATAATGTGCGTTTTATGTAAAATTTTTGTTCTAATGTACCTACACGGTACATTAGAACAAAAATTTTTTGCCCAAAAATAGCTATTTCAAAATAGGAATCAAAGTTGGGCACACTTCTTCCTGTTCGTAAAACTGGGCCGCCAACAAACTTAGTTTGAAACAACAACATGTAACGCCAATATACTTAGCTACATTACTGAAGTTAGTAATATAGAATTTGTAATTACATTACTAACTTATGTACCTATAATAAAATATTTTCGAAGTCACTATAACTAACATAATTAACTTTGTATCCGTCAGATACGATCGCGATGCAATCAATGATTGCAGAAACTTTAGCTTATCAATATTTTCTAAGTTCCAGTCGCCTCTAATCTTCTCCATATTTCGTAGAAACAGAAAATATCTTAAGAAGTTGTTTGAATGTTAGTTTTTAAAGTTTAACATTAAATAAATATGATAGGACTTGATTTTATTATAAAACAGATGATTAGCTCATCCATCAGACATACAAATGTTGCAGCATTTTGTTAAAAATCATCTTTTTCGTCGGTTTGTAGCAGCTACGATATTCATAGCGCATGCTCGTAGCGGGCTACGCGGCATCTACAGTGGGTTTCGTAATGGCCGTTGATTTTTTTTTTTTGACTAGGGCATCTCGTATTTGAGCTTGAGAGGTCGTGACTACTTAACCGGACTATAATGGCCGTTGAGTTACAGAGCAACCTCATATAGTTGAGTCGCCTGCCCGATGCACAGAAGGGTGCTTGTTAAATACTGTTACGTCATTTAGTAAACTGAGTTTACATTGCAATATTGAATTTGTCTCAAAACTCTCTCTAGCTGAACAGATTCCTGTAAGAGCTGTTTTTTTTCCACTTGTGTATGTTTATATATTAGATGTGTGTCTTTTATGTGGACTGGGTCTTCTGTACCTTCACCACTCAGTGGTGAACGTAAAGAAAATAATAAAAAAAATTAACCCATCCATACTGAAGCGGCGATCAGCGTGGCCTCCTACTGGGCCAAAGTAATCTTCACTAGTCGAATATTAATAATAATAATAAATCGTTTATTTCGACCAACACAGGATCATAGTAGGCACAAAAATTACAAAATTTAAAAAAATTAAATCAAATAATACATACAATATTAAAAAGAAAGACCATAAACATATTACATACTTCGATTGTCCAGTAGGTATGTGAGCCATACAGCAATGTGTGTATCATCGATTCGAAAAGGAAAAGGAGAACCCATTTATGGACAATCACTTTGCTATGAATCGTTTCCCTGTCGGAATGAATCGGGAATGATCTAATATAATATTAGTAAGCTGCCGTTTGAGCATTAATTGTCACCTGGAAGCTGGTGGTTGTAAGCGATGATGAGGTCGACAAGGTGCACGCTGAACTAGAAGTGACTCACGCACTCTTAACACCATAAAAATATTATTTTAATAAACGATAAGAGCCATTCCCGATTTCAATTTATGATTCCACTGAAATTGATCGCAGAAAAATAGTCTGAATTTAATTTATTTCTGAACACTGTTCCATCGTAGATTTCAACCATCGCTCTCTATCAGGAATCGAGGCCAAGAGCATTGCACATTTCGCGATAAAAAAGGGTGTCTGTTTCGGATTTTTATCTCTGAGTCAGACAGAAAACACGGGCATATGCTAGTGGTTTTAAGAACAAATTATACTTCACCGTTACATCCTCGAGATTTATATTCACCAGGTAGTACATTTCTCAATGTACTGGGCACCGAGCACAATTTCAGAGCTAAAAAAAAAAAAACAGGAACAACCTACTACTACTAGCACCACCCTCGGCGCATCCGTGCAACACTCGCACCCAACTGTCATTCATTTTTCTTGTGCGGGCATCGCAGCGTCTGTTTTTTTTAAATAGTGGTTTTAATCATAATTTAGAGATTTTGATTCGATTTCAACTGATACAAAAGTGTTTACAATTAATATGGGGAAAAGAAAACATCGTAAGAACTCCGATGAACATAATATTCGGAAGAAAATTCGCCGGTTGGAGAAACGCCTGCGCAGACGCTATTCTAGTGATTCAAATTCCGAAGGTCAGTTGTTTTTTCTTGTTTTCATTTTGCGTCGTATCGTAATTACATAATTACACTGATCAAAATAATATTGAGTACCTAATAGTACCTAGTGATAATACGTTAATAGAATTGTTAGTTTTTTTTTTATGAATACCCTCTTTCGTCGTGATTATCGGCGAATATCTGAAATGTTTACATTCGTATTCAAAAGATATTTCTTATGTTTTGTCAGTATTTACGCTCGGTTACATGATAATTAGATATTTATATCTCAAGAATTAGCGTGCTTTAGTACTATGACGAGATCATAGTCGCACCCTTTCGAGTACTTATTCAAATAAACATACCTAATCAAAGTTTATGCGTACTATAACGAGATTATAGTCGAAACTTTTTCATGCACCCATTAGTACTGTAACGAGATTGCAGTCACATAAAAACGGCCTGTGGCCAAGTGTCATAACCTGATTATGACCATTGTTTTATCTCATACTCCTACAGAGTTCGCCGAAGATCGTTCAGACAGGCCATACCCTAGGTCAGATGAAAGTAGATCTGAGGCTGATGGGTCTGATACCGCTAATAATACATACGAAGTAAGGTCAACGGTGGCAGTCCCAGAAGTTTTCGACCTCGGAAAACCTTCGGAGCAGAACGAGATAATACATTCCCCTGTTGCTGGGCCGCAACCCTCAGGTGTAAATATACAGTCGGACTTAGTACCTACAGCAGCGTCAATCGATCAACTGGAGACGTTGCCTGCCGATATATTAGAAGTGTTAGGCCAAGCTAAAGGGAAACTCGAAGTATTTGGACCTAAAATTCAAGAAGAAGTCTCTGAACGTTGGGGGCGTATCATGACCGAAGGTCTGAACAAAGACCAGAAACGGGACTTGTTGGATAAGTTACTAGTGCCTGAAAACTTTACCCTAGTGAAGGCACCCAAATTAAATCCGGAAATAGGAGCGGTCTTAACAGAATCGGCTCGAAACAGAGACAAACGTCTAGAGAGATCCCAACACCACTTAGGGTTAGGTATAGCAGGTTTGACGAACGTCATTTCAACACTTATCGGCGGAGATATTGGTAAGCTAGATATGATCAAAAAGCTTTCCGAAGTGAATCAAGTACTGCTTGATCTACACTTTGAAAATACCGTTAATAGACAAAGATTAGTCACCCCTATTTTGGATAAAAAGTTCCTGAATATAATTCAAGATGCGAAAAGGGACTCGCTTCTGTTCGGGGAAACCCTGGGCGAGAAGATTAAAGCTTCGAAAACTGCTGAAAAATCTGGCCTGCAGATTAAAAAACCCGAGGCCAAAGAACCTTCTTCCTCGAAGAAGTATACTCAGCCACAGGGAAACTGGAGAGGCCACCCTCGCCGGGCCCAGCGAGGCGGCAGGGCGGAAAGGGCCAGGAATCGTCCCTTCCACCAGACCTCGAGAAGGATGGGTCCAATGACCGATCAAACGTCATCGAAATCTTTCCCCAAAACGTCGGCGAAGACACAGTAGGTAGAGGTAATTAAACATGCTGGTAGATTGACTCATTTTATTCACGCATGGAAGGAGATTACTAATGATCCAATTGTGTTACAGACCGTTAAGGGTTATAAAATTCCTTTGAGCTCACCGGTTTTTCAGGAGACTGAACCTATCAATGCTAAGTTCTCCGCGCAGGAGACACATAATTTCTCCCACGAAATATCAAAATTACTGGAAATTGGCGCCATCCTCCGTTGCACTGACATTCCAGATCAGTTCGTGTCTAAAATTTTCTTAAGACCCAAAAACGATGGCAGTTTTCGGTTTATTCTAAATTTAAAAAAATTAAATAGATTCATTGATACGCAACACTTCAAAATGGAGGACAGCCGCACGGCCACAAAACTAATGTCACAATCATGTTTCATGGCCTCAATCGACCTCAAAGAGGCGTACTTTTTAATATCAATACATTCAGCTTATCGTAAACTACTTAGATTTAAATTTCAAGGCCTAACGTATGAGTTTCAATGTCTCCCATTCGGTTTGTGTTCGGCTCCATACACATTTACCAAACTCTTAAAACCGGTAGTGTCTCTTCTCAGAAGCAAAGGACTATTTTTAGTCAATTACCTCGACGACATACTTTGTATAGGGTATACATACGAGGAATGCAATAAATGTGTCCTCGAATGTAACAATTTATTGAGAAAACTAGGGTTCGTCTTGAATTACGCAAAGTGCCAACTAGTGCCTAGTCAAAATCGTACTTTTTTAGGTTTCGAATTAGACTCAACTAGCATGACCTTAGGATTACCTTCGAAGAAACGTTCGAACGTTCTAGACATGGTCAAAATAATTTCTAGAAAGAAAATGCTACCTATAAGAGAGTTCGCAAAATTTCTAGGCGTGTTGACGTCGGTTTGCCCGGCTGTCCCTTACGGTTGGGTATACACAAAGAAATTTGAAACATCAAAATATATTGCCTTACGTCAATCGGGAGACGATTATGACGCTAATATGTGCTTAAACGAATCACTAAAAGATGAGTTTGCTTGGTGGGAAAATCATATCATGACTGCAAAAAATCCAATTAAACGCGGTTCGTACGCGTTAGAGATCTATAGCGATTCATCCTTATCCGGCTGGGGAATTATGTGCAACGGAGAACGTACCAACGGGTTTTGGGACGTACCTGATACAAAACGTCACATCAACTATCTGGAACTGAAAGCAGCATATATAGGATTAAAGTGTTTTGCTAAAGATCTCAGCAATGTCGAAATATTAATGAGGATCGATAATACAGTTGCAATATCTTATATTAATAGAATGGGTGGCGTTCAGCATAGCTATCTAAATGACATCACGCGCAATATATGGCAGTGGTGCGAGGAACGTCAGCTCTTTGTGTTTGCATCCTATATTAAATCTAAGGACAACATCGAAGCCGACGAAGAATCACGACGCACCAACGTTGACACGGAATGGAATCTCGCATCAAAAGCATTCGAAAATATCGTTTATACATTCGGACAACCAGAGATCGATCTCTTCGCGACCTGTATCAATAATAAGTGCGATAAATACATATCCTGGAAACGAGATCCATCCGCTTTCAACATTGATGCTTTTACAGTTGACTGGGGTCCGTATTACTTTTACGCTTTTCCGCCATTTTCTCTGATCTTAAAATGCTTGCGGAAAATTATCAACGACCAAGCGGAGGGAATCATGTTAGTTCCTTACTGGCCCAGTCAACCTTGGTACCCTCTCTTCATGTCTCTGACATGTGGACAACCGCTATATCTTCGACCTTATCGACAGTTGTTATCGTCTCCTTCCAGGAACCCTCATCCTCTCTGGAGAACCCTTATCCTGGTGTCGAGTCAGTTATCCGGACGGCGTTTTCACGCCAATCAATCAAATCAGATACAATAGACATCATGATATCTTCACTGTCGCGCAACTCCTTAAAGCAATACGATGTGGCTCTCAGAAAACTATGGTCTTTTTGTCGTGATAAAAACATTTTGTTTTATGATTGTAATGTTAATATGATACTGGAATTCTTGACAAATCAATATAGCGAAGGCGCCAGCTATTCCAGTCTCAATACTTCCCGTTCAGCTTTTTCTCTAATATTTGGCAAAGCAATCGGTGAAAATAATTACGTAGCAAGGTTCCTTAAAGGCGTTTTCAGGTCTAGACCAAGTTTTCCCAAGTATCAAACGACTTGGGACCCAAACTTGGTTCTAGATTTCGTTGCCAAATGGTACCCTAATGATAGTTTATCATTACGTCAAATTGCCAAAAAGACGATGACTCTGATCGCATTGTCTACGGGACAACGAGTCCAGACGTTATCTCTTATCAGGTTGCCAAATATTAGGGTAAAGAAGGATAACATAGAAATTATAATTAACGATGTTATTAAAACTTCGGCACCGGGTCGACCAATGCCGCGGCTCATTATTCCCTTTTTTCCTCAAAGGGAACAAATATGCCCTGCGAAAGCACTTTCTTCATACTTGGCCATTACAGAACCATTTAGGTCTGCTCCAGATACAATTTTTTTGTTTTTAACTAGTAAGAAACCAATCCACAATGCTAGCGCTTCAACAATGAGTCGTTGGATTAAAGAGGTTATGCATGACAGTGGGGTGGATACGCAAATTTTTTCCGCACATAGTCTGCGACATGCGTCCACGTCCGCAGCCAATCGCAAAGGAGTTTCGATTGAACTTATTAAGAGAACCGCCGGTTGGACGGGTAATTCCCTGGTATTCGCAAAATTTTACAATCGTCCTATCAACCCGAATGGTGATGAGAGTGCATTCGCAGAAGCCATCCTTGAACAATAATGTCTAATTTATAATAAATATTCCATTTGTTATATGTATAACTACTTAAATGTATTCAGTTTGATTACAAGTATAATGTCCTATATACTCATATAAGCGTGCATTATTTCCTGACTAATATACCTATTAATTTCGCAAAGAGCGCTAAACATCTACCTGGTGAATATAAATCTCGAGGATGTAACGGTGAAGTATAATTAATGGTTAAACAAACTTACCTTGTGACGTTTGACCATAATTATATGAAGCGTTACATCCGAAGAGATTTACAACCCTCCCAATCCCAATAATATTTTATCACTGAAAAAATACCCCAATTTTATTTGCGAAATGGCTCTGAATTAAATGACAGTTGGGTGCGAGTGTTGCACGGGTGCGCCGAGGGTGGTGCTAGTAGTAGTAGGTTGTTCCTGTTTTTTTTTTTTTAGCTCTGAAATTGTGCTCGGTGCCCAGTACATTGAGAAATGTACTACCTGGTGAATATAAATCTCTTCGGATGTAACGCTTCATATAATTATGGTCAAACGTCACAAGGTAAGTTTGTTTAACCATTAAATATACCTAACTAACATTTGTATTTTAATATCTTTAAAACTCAATCACGCAAATATTTATTCACTCCTTTAATTAAGACGGTAATCAATGACAAATTTAAAGACACAGTTTGTATATATACACATGCACATGAAAGTGCAAATATAACATCATCAAATTTAGGTAAAGAGTTAACAGCACTTACGAGTACATAAATCCCTCTCACAGTACTTCTAACATACCGACAAAGATTTCGTCTGAATTTGATGTTGTAATCTCTCAAAGGAAATCACCATAAGTAATGCTAAAGTGGAGATTGACCAGAGTAGTAATTCTCGTAATTTTAAGATAATACTACCTTTGATTTCCCTACATTTTTGACAAGTTTTTGACATGGATTGTCACTGAGATGAGATTATGACTACACTTTGAACGTTTTTACTTACGAGAATCGGCCTTCAGATCGTTTGATGGATATAGTCCAAGAGATCATTAAGTGCGGCCAGAGTACGTGGTACTGGGGAGTTAGCACGCGCAACAGTGCGACAGGGAGGCACAGCAAACAGCCTGTGCTTTCTACCGTGCCAGTAATTACAATTAAGGACAATTAAGGACGCAGCCAGTATAGCATGCAGATCAGGCGCGTCAATAGTGCCATAGAGCGTCTTACAGGCTATGGTGCGCTGGTCTTTTGTTCGCCTTACCTCTAACGAGTTATATCCGAAGCATCCCAGTAGCAATTTACTCGGATAGAGGTAAGGATAATAGCCATGTTTACGCTTAAATAATAATAATAATATAATAATTCATTTATTTCGGGTAACTAGGCCCATAGAAGACAACATTACAAAACATATTACACAATAATCTGATAATAAAATAATAATAATACTAAAATTCATAATAAAAGAGAAACCCAAGGAACGCTTTTTGTACCTTCTACAATAAAAGCGCATAGGTACTTTCGTGTGGATTCCACACGTAGGAGCTGGATTCCAATTTGCTACGTACGAGTGCATTTATTAGTATTTTGATGGCATGTGCGAAGCGAAAATCGCAGCAATTACGTAGAACGAAACCCAAACTTTGGTAGAAGTCCTTAGCTATCGTGGTATTATGGTCGTAGAATAAATTAGTCATATATATAAATTATTCATAATAATATATTAAGAGTTTTTAAACTTCATTTGCTGAGCAACGACCTCCTTTCTTCTTCGTCGTGTCAATAACACGACAGTGAATTAGATTTTGTTAGCCCACTTTCACGGCATCTTCGGTGGCAGCGCATAGACCTCCGTAGTCCCTATGACCACCATAAATGGTCGAAGGAGAATTGACTATAATCACCACACCACACTCTGTAGTCAAATATTAGTAATCATGCCATGGTATGTATACCTACGTCATCATCATCTGCCTAGCCTTTTACCAACTATGTTGGGGTTGGCTTCCAGTCTAACCGGATGCAGCTGAATACCAGTATTTTACATGGAGCGACTGTCTATCTGACCTCTACAACCCAGTTACTGGGTAATACGACACCCCTTGGTAAGACTGGTTGTCAGACTTTCGGACATCTGACAACCCGTAACGATGGTCAAAGATCCATGAATGACAGCCGGGACCAACGGCTTAACGTGCTTTTCGAGGCACGGAGGGGTATTGGTATGTAAAGATGGTCACCCATCCACGGATCAACCGCGGCAAGCATAACTTAACCTGATCTGTGCGGCTGTTATGTTAAGGTATGTATACGTATAGGTTATTATTTCCGAAGAAAGTCGACTAAGGTAATGAAAAGGTCCTTCGACCTTTTCATTACCTTAGTCGACTTTCACAAGGACGGTTAAAAGCAAAACCAGCACCGAGCCAATTTTAATTTACTTTCTTTGAGATATACTTATTAAAAAGATACTTTGCATACATTTCCATGATAAACACAACGCAAATATTAACAAGACCTTTGATAAAAATTTCAAGTCTAATATTTTTCGAGAGAATAATTGTATTCAGATTTGACCTGAAGCTGTCCTTGCTTAAGGATTAATGGTAGTTGTTTTATTAATAAAACGAATTGGTTTACTGTACCCTCAACAAGTTTAGATTAACCTAGTAACAAAACAACGGTGTTTAGCTTAGATAAACTGTGATATTAGGGCTGTGTCAAAATGATATTACAGTATGAAAACTTGCTCGTTATATTATAGTCGATATAGGATAGAAATATCCAAGAATACGTTTGTTTACTTACAACTATTTTTTCACAATTGTTTTTACAGGCATATAACAAATCAATAGGTAGATACAGTAGAACTAGAAAATGTATTTTGTATGTTCGAGTATATTCGGTAATCTTCGTGTTTCCGAATTAGCATGAACGTCGTGCCACAGAGTAAGGGCGGTTCTGCATTATATCCGATCCCAATCAGATATAAAAATCCGACTTCACTCCGAATTGGGAATGTTCTAAATTCGGACGGATAGAGATCTAGTGCGCAACCCCTCATACAAACAGGACTATGGTCACTTCAGACCGGCATATCTCGGATTCGCACAAAAAATTGACAAGTTTTTAGGAATTGCAGAGTTGTTAACATATAATTTTGTAGTCACGGTAATACAAAATACTCAAAGTAGGCAAATACTTCCATGGTCGTAACAGCTCTATATTAGAACATATTACCGCGCGTTCGTATTTCCGAAGATTTACGATGATTCCCGGAGCGCATACTTTTCTTGGGATAGCTTACCTACTTCTGGAAAAACGATACACATATATCACATATCAGAGCTTTGTTCCATATCGTATGGACATGTGATGAGTGATTAATTACAGAAACGTAATCTTCGTTAACTCGTAGCGAATCTGTTAATCAAGTGAGACAGGCAACGCTCATTAATTAGTTTTAGAAGCTTAGGCAGTTGGATCAGATGGTGTATTTAGTCTTAGTAATTAGCACTATGTTAAGACATAGAGTGAATTACAGTCTACTCTGATCTATAGATCAGAGTAGTCTGTAATTCACTCTAAGAGAGAGACTATAGATCAGAGTAGACTATAGTCTACTCTGATCTATAGTCTCTCTCTTTTATTTTGTCGTGAGTTGTTGTGGGGTACCTCGAGAAGTCATAGTTTTCGATTCTACTGTCTATAATTATATTGGCTCGTGTTCGTCTCACTGTTCGGCAAAGGCTTCGTCTCATCAAGAGAAAGTTGGAACTTTGATCAACGCGGTTGCTGCTCACTGCGTGTTTGCGATTGCTGTACACACAAGTCCTATGTATCTTCTCCGTAAGTCACTGTTGACCAAGGTTAACATGAAAGATGAAATAGGTACTTGGTCAGGTTTGAAATATGTAGATTACGACGTAGTACTAAAAATTACACGCCTAGCAACATGGTGTGGGAGTGGGTTAGTCATACATCGTGTCATTGTATGAACTTCCTTTCGTGGAAACTCAATGTTAGTGGAAATGTCAATAGTAAGATATAGTTTCGATTCCAAACCTTTGTTTATATGAATAATGGTTATAACAGTAATAAGTTAGTTAAGTCCAGGAATCGTGCGGGACAGACTATGAATATCACGATATTCTCCTTATTGATGTGCTTTAACACTGTTAATAAGTAATAAGCAATTTATTACCTAAGTACCTATACTAGCTACTACTGCCTACCTATAATATCATCAAGAATGCTTGAATGGTCATACAGATAGTTGTTCCGGGTATTTATACTTGTGAAGATTTGTGTCTGTAAACAACCTTACTATACATACTAACTTGAGATAACACTAGTATAATAAAGAAGAAAACAAATTAATATCTTTTCACAATATTACATTCTAGACATAGTTTTCTTTCAGTGTCGAATCGGTTTTGGTTAAATAGCCTAAGTAAAGAATATCCTACTAACGCCTCCCTCCTCCTCTCACGCAGAGGAGGCCTGTGTCCCAGTAATGGAAACGTTATAGGCTGATTATGTATGTATGTATGTGTACATATTATTTTATTGTACATGTATAAAATACTTATAATAAACTATTACTTTTTTATTTATCACTTCGAATTACTTTTAACCATATAAGTTGTATATATTTTTGTAATCACCTTTCAAAACCAATAGTGGCATATCAATTTTGATATGCTTGCTACTCGTTGGTATTAGAAGAAAACAAAATCGAACTCCATAATATGGGCACCCCAAATCCGCCATTTTACTTTGTTTTTTATTTTAATGTAGCCAGTGACACTCGCGCTACCAAGACAAATCTAAAGACGTATAATTTATCCAAATCCGTTCATTCGTTTAGGAGTTACGAGGGAACAAAGAAACGGACATACATACAGGTCAAACACATAACCCTCCTTTTGGGCTTTGCCGCAGTCGGGTAAAAATGCAGAAAAGTTTTATTGGCAAAAAGAAAAGGCGATGACGGACAGTAATTTTACATAAACACAGACTAAAGGGCAGAAGGGAGTGTCAGACTCTTACTGACTAAAACCCACCCGTGTCCCTTCCGGCGGCGGTTGGGACGTGAGGCTCTGTCCCTCAATCATCCCGTCACCTCCTTCGCTAGCATGACTGCTTCGCAGAAGGAGGTGACTGTCACCCACTCCCTCTCGCTCCGGACCATGGCTTGAACTAGGGCCGGACGCGAGAGGCCGCCGCCGCCGCTGCCGATCGCCTCTACGAGGACACGGCGGTGCTCTGCCCAAGCGGAGCAGACCTCCACCGTATGCTCCACCGTGTTCCCTGGGTGATCTTCGCAAAGGTGACACCCGTGCGTTTCTCCTGATGATGTGCAGGAACCTCCCGAAACATCCGTGTCCGGTGAGGACTTGCGTCAGGCTGTAGGTGAGGACGCCGTGACGCCTCTCTAGCCACTCCTCAAAGAACGGTCTTATCGCTACTATCGTGGCGTGCCCTGCATATTTCCCCTAACATGTTCTTTTTTTTTGGGTTTGTTTTCTTTCTTTGGGTCGTGTTTACCGCAAATAAACAAAAGAAAATATTCTTTGCTTTATCATCTTTTAACCTCAATTCATTTGGGAAAAGGCCTGATTGAGAGCCACACAATTTACTGAAAATTCGTATTTCAATTTATTAATAACATCTATTTGTTTCAGATACCGCATCGCGTTCCAAGAAACGCTCCTCTGCAGAAAGGTTCATGGTCGCCGAGATTCCCGCATCATCAATTTGGATCACACAATCTGTAGGGATGTGACCACTCTACCAAGCGTCAACACGAACAGCATCAAGCGAGACTCGAGAATATCATTCATTAGTAAAGTTGATTTCGTGAAGGATCCAACCCCGTATTGTGTTGGTGACGCCGAAGATAGGGATTGCGAGGAACCGGTTTTCAAAAGTTTTTCAAAAACGTGAACGTATTTCTAAGTCAAGCGCACATTACAGCTGCGCTAAGGAGCAGCGCACTGTTTTGCTAAATTGCGCAAAAGTCAAAGCGACATTAGGACTGGCGTCGGGCCGCGCTGCAACGCTATGATTGTGTTAGTCAGCTCTTGTCATCGAGTGTATCCAGTCCAGTGCAATGGATAGGTTCGGTCAAATTTGGACGGGGGCCTGTTGTCCTTATCCTAATTTATTTGGGGTCAGCCCAACATGTCTTTTTCTTCCATATTTTTCTAGTCATTACATTGCATTTCACGTCACTTAGGAAAATTTTGTATGTAACATCGCTGACTACAGACTATTAGTTATTCTGTGCTACAGGTGAGATGCATCGTACCACATAACAGCGGCCGCAAAAATAGTGTGCGATGGTTCATACAGACTGTTCGTAAGCTATGTAGCAAAATTATTGCAATGCATTGCGTTTCGGCGCGGTCCGCCATAATCTGCGCTAGCCTTTGAGGTGTCAAGGTTAACAAGATAATATAAATGTATATAAAATAAAAATAACTATAGCTCTGTAAATAAATTATTTCTATTTTCAGTAGGTTAAGGTTAGGTTAGATAGATAAATAAGTATTTCTAAGAAACTAAATTAATAAATGGTTAATCAATGCTATTTCTATTGAAAAGCTATTTTAAGAACAATGAAAAGCTCTTTCTTCTAAACTAATTAAGATTGTCAATGAAGGTAGTAAGTTGAATTTTAATTAAGTAATATATTTCTTGTAACTTCTGTTATTAATAAACTTTTCAGGAATATATATTTTTTTATCTTGTTAATTAGAACTTTTAGCAAGTTGTAGGTACTTCATTTAAATTGAATTAAAATGAACTTTTGAGAACCTTGTTCCTGGAAAATAAATTACAGCTTAAGAGCGTTTACGACGTACGACATTTCATACAAATTTTCAAGACCTTGGTTTTCTAAATGAAGGAACCGATTTTAATGAACCTTCATACGCATAAGCAGGAGACAAAGGTTTAAAAACATAGTTAAGAATATTTTCGAAAAATAGTGTTACAGTGAAATTAGACCGGTTTAAATTTTCCATAGAAACAGAGATTACCAGTTATCTGTTTTAAATAAGACATTTCGAAAATGTTCTTTACTAACTTTTTAGACCTTTGTATCTTGCTTATGCGTATGAAGTTTCATTCAAATCGGTTCATTCATTTAGAAAAACGGGCTCGAAAGTTTGTATAAAATGCCGTACGTCGTAAACGCTCTTAAAATGTTTTAGATACAGCTCTATCTGCGTGTCTGGGCAAAAAAATAAGTTTAAATTCAAGAGTCTTGTGCAAATCTACACTTAGCGCGAATTTCACCATTAAAACTGAACGTGATCTGAACCGCGTTCAAGAGCTGTCAGTATCAGTATTATTGTTATGTAGGGTAGTGTATTGTATGTTGTGTGTTGTTATTGTCAACATAACAATGTTGTTTCTATGTTAATGAATGTAATTGGTGTGTTGTACCGTATTAAGAAGTTATTATTTATTTTACTAAAAGATTTAGCCTAGGTAACATCAGTATTATTTCAATAATGTATCGATATGGCTATTACATATGAGAAGACCCCTGCCCTTCAAACTAGAAAAATCCTGTATCTTGAAGGACAGTGTACTTTAAGGGATTGACACGTTTTACAAAATATTCATAACTGCGTTATTACGCATTTATGAATATTTTGACGCTAACATACATATTTATTAAAGGGGCTTAAAAAGTAATTGTGAAGAGTGTTTTTGTGTGTGTGTTTTGCTGTTGAGTTGGACTGGTCCGTTGGGGTGTGTGAGTGTGGTAAATATAAATATCTGTCAAGGAAATGAAAAATAAGGTATTTTAGATGTAATTTGTAGAGTAAATAAGTTCGCAATAATGAACTATAAATAAATAATATTCCTTAACAATGATGACCCTGACAGATCTTGAACATGGTTTAAATGTGCTTATCAAGTTCAGTTTTATTGGTGAAATTCGACCTAAGTTGTATGTAAGTAGGTATTACTCAACTGGGCACTGTTATATTCAGAAAAATAAATGACACAAATATTTCAGTGACTGTAGTCATGTAATACATGTAACTTGTTTGCTACTTAACCCTTTTGCAGGTTTTATTTGCCTTACCAAATTTTCTCGGTGTACAATGCGTGCCACGAAAGAAGAGACTTGACACACCACGTGGTTTGACATGCGCAGAACACGATTTTAGGTATCTTTAGCGGTATGAGGTCTGAGTGCGGGACGGGACCGGACGTCATAGGGGCGGCGGAAAGAGCGGGGGAGGCGGGGTGAAGTCTCTTCTTTCGTGGCACGCATTGTACAAAAGCCTACAATAGTTGTTCATGTTTCAACAAGTAAATAAAATATTTGATTAAATAATTAAAACGTATAATTTTTTCTAGACTAATATTAGGAGAAATGATGCTAGCTTACCAAACTAATTAATTCCGACGACAGTAATGAATGGATAAAATATATTATGTATAAGCTAATGTTGAATTTAGGAGATTAAAATATAAGATCTGGTTTTAAGATTTACTTCAGCTTAAACCCTTAGCTCTTTGGCATTTAAGCCTTATTTATCATTGTTAATGATAACGTCTTCTTTGGAGAAATTTTTTCTGTATTGTTAGAATTTTGGGTTACAAACGTTTGCTGTACTTACTTACCTCCAAACCTTGCGGACTGTGGTATACATATACATACATACATACGCGTAAGCAGGATACAAAGGTCTAAAAAGTTAGTAGAGAACATTTTCGCAATGGCTTATTTAAAAGATAACTGGAAATCTCTGTTTCGATGGAAAATTTAAAATCGGTCTAATTTCGCTGTAATACTATTTTTCGAAAATGTTATCTACTAACATTTTAGACCTTTGTATCTTGCTTATACGTATGAAGTTTCAATAAAATCGGTTCATTCATTTCTAAAAATATAAGGGCTTGAAATTTTGTATGAAATGCCGTATGGCGTAAACGCTATTAAGAGTCGATATTAAGCTAACTAAGATACAAATTTTGTTATAAATGTAAATTGTTAATAAAAAAAACACTGTAAAATGCCTCCGCTGTTTAATTTCATAACCTTGAACTAGGTTTAACAAATAAGTACATGCGCCAGAACTTATGTCTGGCTTAAGAAACTTTAAAACTAAAGCAAAAGGAATTTTAACGAAACTTTTATTTTAGGTCAAACGTGCGTAGTTTAATTGTGAATAGAGAAAATTCCGTGAGGATTATCTCTAGAATGTTTCAGACAAGTAGTAATCAAATATTTATGTGAAGAAGTGAGTAAGCAACCACTGGCAAATATCGCGGTGGACAAACTACACTTGCTTCTTTATAGCAATTTATCTCAAGATCCATTAGAAATTTCTATAGCCGCGCACTAAAGTATTCTTTACAACACGTTTAAGGAGGCATAATATTCAATATGAACCACTATGAAAATATAAAGTCACCATCACAACTCCCTACTTTTAAATTGCCAACAAAATGTCAAAAAAAAGTTATTTAGCAAATTAATTCACAAAGACACAACAATTACAATTACCAGCTAACACTAAAATATATATATTATATACAAGTATATAATAAAAAATCAAAGAAAAAAGCAGGAGCTGATTGGGCATCAAAAAATTAGTCCGCATCGCTGTCAATGGGATAAGTGCTCAAAAGGCTGGCAGCATTACCACGTTGGATGGCAATGCTGATTCTTTGGGCTAAAAATAGGCCAGCCGTCTGGTCACGTAAAGGGTCAACCAACCGCTTGGCGATGTCCAGAAATATTCGATGAGCACTCGGACCCCAAGGCCCTAATGTTTCAACCCCAAACGGCTCAAACATATAGCTCCCAAAGGTTGTTATTTTTGCGCCGTTTGAAGTTTTCTGCTCCTGCAGAAGCCGCTCCGGCACAGCCCACCGTGCTAGGAAGATGGGATGGCGCGAGGGTGTCCACACAGGTTGCATCCCACACCAAAGGCCTACCCAACTTAAATGATTACTTCAGCAATATATTATTATTGATTAATTATTAGTATTTTCACATGTCTCCAAATTTTTGGTTCTAGGACATGCCTGTTTCCTCACGATGTTTTCCTTCACCATTTTGAGAGCAGTGGAGACGAAATTATTTACACAAAGCAGAGCGTCTGTCTGAACCACGGTTCGAACCCACGACCTTACAACTCGTAAGTCGGGGCCGTTGACCACTGGGCCACCACTGCTCACTAGCAACAAACAAAACATTACTTACTGTCCAGCGTTAAATAAGATAAATAGAATAAATAATAGGTAATAATAATCAATCTTTTTCAAATATGATTTATTCTTTTGAGTAGACTCCGGAAGCTTTCCACTTATTAGACTAATCGTAAAAGTAGCTTTTAGGTATATGGTGATCAATATGTAAAAGGTTCATCACCCACGCCTTCACCCACTTACAATCGTTTCACGTTGAAAGCGACGTTTAATTCCAACTAAATTACTGCTCGGAACGCCCTAACAATGTTTTCACTCTGAGATTGAAAGGTTGGAAAACAATTTAAGAAATAGGTAGGAGCCTTAACGTAAATAACGTTAAGGCTCAGAACGGTTTTGTGTGTTTGTGTTGTTTCAGTACATTTTTTCAGACCATCTGTTCCTGTAGTAAATTATTTTTGCAACACCTTATAACATTGTAAGAGTTTCCTATCCTTCAAAATATGAAGTAGTATAAATTATTTCATTATACATCCCATCAACTCATACAATAATCACGGAGGTTGGTTGTCAAAGTCAACCAGGAAACCCTATATAGTAATTACTTGTAGTAGGTAAGTAACTAAGGTTATCAATTTATATCTTATGACACCTTTGGAATGAAACTGGAAATACAATTAATACATATTATGTTTTCATGATGAGCAGCCACTTAAAAAAAATCTCTTTATAATCATCCAGTTTTTGAACAAAATAAGTATCCTGTTATCTTCCAAAGAGTACAAATATGTTGTTTGTATTACAATGACCTTTTTTACTCTCAGAGGATCACTTACTGAACATAAAGTTTACCTCAGGTTCGTTCTATTTACATGCGAAACTAACTAAATACGGGCAGAGAACAATCACGAAAGTAGGTCAACAATTATCAATCGGTTCTGTGCTTCTCGCATCCAGCGGAATTCTGCGGCTTTCACAAGGTCATCGGTCCACCTTGTGGGAGACGAGTACCCGGTCCCCACTACAAAACCTTTTAGCCTCATCGGCTATCAGAGGGGCAATTCTCGTAATTTTAAGATTGTTAATAGTCTGATCTGTCACAATCTGTCTAAAATACTTCTATTTTTCCTACGTTTGTGTCAAGCTTTTGACAATGATTGCCGCAGAGATGAGATTTTGAACGTTTTTAATTAAGGGAATTGGCCCTCAGGGGGCCTAGAAAGGCCACTTTGGCAGAACCATAAAAGGATAACATTATGAATCCTAATATGGCGAAGACAGTCCGTGTTTTTCTTTTTTTCGCTGCACTACGTAGGTATAATCAAAGAGATTGGCATTGGATTTGGATTGGATTGATTGGTATTTTAGCACAGAAAAAAAAAAACTGAAAAATCCTTCACCTTTTTCAATTTTTTTTTACTTAATCGTTTCAAATCTCATTGGATTTGATACGGTTAACTTAACAGTTAGCTGTCCATTATGATTCATAATGTTATCCTTTTATGATTCTGCCAAAGTGGCCTTTTTAGGCCCCCTGTTCTGCTAACAATGTGCCCTGCTCACTGTTCTTAAGTTTGGCAATTCTTCGGGCTTTGTCGGTTACCTTGGTTCACGTAATGTACTATTTGGAACCGAGCTGCCAACTGCAATTGCCGACAGCACGTGCAGCGGCGCATGCCTCGCTCGTGCCTGGCTCGTGCAGTGGCTCGTGTCGGCATGCAGTCGCAACACGTGCTGTCGGCAGTTGCAGTTGGCAGCTCGGTTCCAACTAGTATCTTAAGGAAACTCCAAGCAAAGCTCTCTCCATTGCCCTTTGGGGGACTTTTAGCCTTATAATGAGGCCCATTGTGTGTGACCATGTTTCAATGCCTAAGATCAATATTTTGCCTTATCTCTGAATCGAATTCAGAATCCTCCTGTCCTAATATTAAGTAATAGTCATTCAATATAAGGATATTAGATTCTACGTGGTAACAGTAAAATATATTCTTTATTATCCTACCGAATATATCGAGACACTTGGCATAATACGGGTAATCTTATATTTTTCGAGGAAGATTAATCGTTTGACATCAATACGATATTTTTGTTTTGTTATTAGCAGCTACGGAATTCACATAATGTGCATCAGATCTAGGGATTATTGACAAAACCCATGCGTCATCGTATTAGCCCGTAGATAAATGCGAAATTCTTCACAAACCTTGCTTCACAAAAGTCGCTATATTGAACAGTTAACAGTAACTTGACTGACAGATATAATAATAATCCCACCGCCGTATTTTGACATTGACGTTGTGGTGGGGTTTGCGCGCCCCGAACTCTAGGCCTGTGCCAGAAGAGTTTACTTTGCCGCAACAGGTCTAAGGTGAGGAGTCGGACCAAGAGGGATACAGAAACCCGCAGGTCAGCATGTGGCGAGCTGTTGGGCAGTAGCGACCCCACGGACCTATCTCCCGGGAGAAGTCTTGGTCCTCACCTCTGGATTGCCTTTATTGGCCGGCTGGAGTGAACAATAACGAGGAACAGAGCTCCCGCTTCATTCTTGCCTTTATTGGCCGGCTTGAGTGGAGATTCGCAAGAGCAAACGTGCTCGGAGGAAATAAGTATTCCATTAAGATGCTGGTAGGGATCTTGACCGTACTTCCGGGATTGTCCTGATAGCCGTGGAATACCACTCCACTCCTCATAAGCACCTCAGAACATGTTGCCCCCTTGTCGCTACGGGGCCCGTTATTGAGTGTGCAAGTCACCCCCTGCTATTTTATCCGTGTATATATAAAACATTGATCAGGCAGGGGTCATAGTTCTTTCATAGTTCTTGGTAACCAGTCCACTTTAGCCACCCAAACCCATAGTCCAACTTTTTATTTTTCCATATCCTGCAATAGTCCTACACCAACCGGGGTATCCTTGGGTGCACTTGCATAGTGCATACAGGGATAATCGTCGGTTGGTGCCGCATTCCATTAAAATTTCGTAAGGGGCCTCTGCGAGTTGGCTTCGGCCTCTCGTACGCCTTCCAAAGGACCGAGACAGATAGCCTCTACAGTACTCATGATACAGAACTACCTACCGGTATTTTCCAGGTTGTGGTAGACACTGAATTTTTAATACATAGTATTTATGACGATATTCACAACGTCAATATCAAAGAAGATTCGTGGTTGTGTGAAAGATCAATTTTAGCATCTATGAACGACAAGGTCACTGCGCTTAATCAGCGCATTTTAGATAAGCTATCTGGTGAATCACAAACATACCTTTCCATCAATACAGTTTGCAATCCGGATGAAGTGGTTAATTACCCAACAGAAAAAAGTATAATTGTGCCTGGTCGAGCCCCTCACAAACTAGAACTTAAGATTGGCGTGCCCATCATACTACTCCATAATTTAAACCCACCGAAACTTTGCAATGGTATAATAGGTTGCGAATAGTTTTGTTGCAAAGAAACGTTATAGAGTCGTATAATATCCGGATGCGGAAAAGGTGGGATAGTATTTTTACCACGGATTCCTATAATACCGTCGAATTTTCCATTTGAATTCAAAAGATTGCAATTCCCTTTTAATATCGGTTTTGCTATGACAATCAACAAGTCACAAGGGCAAACGTTAAGCAAAGCTGGCATAGATTTAACTATGGGTTGCTTTACCCATGGGCAACTATACGTGGCATGTTCACGTGCGAGGAATGCTAGTAGTGTTGTTGTTTTAGCCCAAAAAATTCGTACACCAAATATTGTATATAAAGAAATTTTTCAATAAAGCTAATACGAAAAACTAAAAATAATGCAAAAACGAAAAAAAAAAGAACTAAATGGAGAAATTTGTACAAAAACAAAATATCGATTCATAAAATAGAAGAATTTCATTATCTAACTTAGAAAGATGTATTAATGATTCTTATAAATATAATTCTGTAAATACGTTCCTGTTATAGTCGCGAATCATATTTTGATCAAGATACAACCTGACACTGACCTGAAAATTGTAAAAAACGTAAGAAAAATTGAATTTCGCGGCTACAACTGCGCATTCACCTTAAGGGGGAAGCGCTAAGGTAGCCCGCGAAATTCAGATTTTCTTACGTTTTTTGCAATTTACTGGTCAGTATTAAGTTGTACGTCGACCAAAATATGAATCGCGGCCGTAACAAATATGTATTTACAGAATTATAATCATTAAAGTCATTAACACAACTCTCTAAGACCACGTAAGTCCTAAGAATGATGTTTTCATGAAACAGTTATTCTTTGGACTTACGTGGTCTTAGAGAGTTGTGTCGATGACTTTAATGTTTATAATTCTGTAAATACAAATTTCTTACGGCCGCGATTCATATATTAATCAAAGTATAACTTAATACTGACCAGCAAATTCCAAAAAACCCAAAAATAATTGAATTTCGCGGGCTACCCTGGCGCTTTCGCCTTAAGGGGGAAGCGCTAAGGTAGCCCGCGAAATTCAAATTTTCTTACGATTTTTACGATTAGCAGCTCAGTGTCTGGGTGTATGTTGATTAAAATATGATTCGCGACTGTAACAAATATGTATTTAAAGAATTATAATCATTAGAATCAGTAATAACAACTTGTTGGTTAGTATAATCCTAAAATGTCAAGATTTCATGAAATAGTCATTCAATAGAGTTACTTGGTCTTAGAGAGTTGTGTTGTTGACTTCTATGACTTGACTTCCTCGCTTGTTTTGTATATAAGACTATTCAAAAAATGCACACGCAATTATTCAAGTTTACACTACTGTCGGCACTCCTAGAGTGCCACTATTATTTTTATAAATAGTCAACATTGAAATACGTATTTATTAAAATATATGTATTTTAGGTAGGTTTGGAGAGAAAATATGTTTGGCTCAAATCTGAGGCACGATTTTATAGAAATTATTCCTTAATATCGGGTACATGCAAGCAAAGCCGCGAGCAACAGCTGACTATATATATATTTTTTTGAAATGTGCTAATTAAGCCCTTTCATTTGATACCCAACACAACATGATTAAAAAGTTTTTTTTTCACGCATAAATCCAGCGGACGATCAAGACGCATAAACCTATAATAATAATACTTACCACATTTGTCAGATTATGACAAGTAGTTTAGTAGTTATGAGGGAACAGATGAACATACATACATACCGGTCAAAATCATAATATATAACCCTCCTTTTTACTTCGTCGTAGTCGCGTAAATAGAAACACATCAACCGAACGAAAAGCAATAAGAATATGGCTCCCCAGTTTTCAAATAAACGCAATAAAAATCTGGAAAACTGATTTGTGAATTCCCGAAAGAGCGAAGTTGTACAATTTATACGTCCCCAGCGCCGGCTGGTTGGAATTCCACATAAGTTAGTAGGTATGAGTTAACATTGAGACGGCCGGCGGCCCACAAATTATACGAGTATTATATTATGTATTAATTGCGTGGCATGCCCACGTCGCGGTTCATAATAATAGAGTAGTTAAGTAATGAGCTATAAATGTTAAGATTCATGAAGTATAGTGAAAATCAATCTTATACAAGTAACTAGCGACTTGCGTGCTTTGCACGGTTTTCGCGAAATGACAAATCATCAAGATTTCTTTATTACTCACTTATCAATGTTTAATATTAATGTAATAAACAAACTCTCCAAATAGTGGTGAAAACCGCATTAAAATCTGTTGCGTAGTTTAGAAGAAAAACGACATCACACAGATAGATACGAAAAGTGATTTGAATTTATAATACGTCCTATAGAAAATATACATCGAAGGAGCGTCGAGAAAATAAATTAATTACTAATGAGTTAATTTTTTGTTACCGTGGCGTAGCCTGCAACACCAAGGAGTTTTCAGCTGTGTTATCTTCAACACAGACAAAGTTAAAATGCCTTATGTCTAATTTCAACAAACAAGTCTTCCGGTAGGCTAATTGTTTCGTCATCTGTGAAAATTGGGACTAGGAACCTTATAAATGATGTTATCTGTACAATTCGGGAAGAGTAATGATTAATTAAAGAATGAACAAAATTTATTACAATCTGGGAGCCACTCCGTAACATTAATAAAAGACGTCGGAAATAATTACTCAAGCTCGGCTTAGTCATTTTATTATTTGAATATTTCTTAGTTTATAAATGAACGCGAAGTAACAGGAATTTAATAGGATCGTAGCACATTTCGGGTCATGACCATCTGCCTAACCTTTTCCCAACTATGTTGGGGTCGGCTTCCAGTCTAACCGGATGCAGCTGAATACCAGTATTTTACATGGAGCGACTGCCTATCTGACCTCCACAACCCAGTTACTAGGTAATACGATACCCCTTGGTAAGACTACAACTAGCACAATTCGAGTAGTATATCTATAGTATCTACCTACTCCCAGGAGAAAAGGCGTATTTTTATGATATCGTATGTTTTAAGTTGGAAGTAATCAAGTAATCCATCAAAAGGTATGACACCTTTGCACTTCTTGGTATTCTATGGTACTGCGTTACAGGATTTCAGTATGAAAGACTGCATCTATTTTATGATGAACACATACGAGTATACCTACACACAAAATCACGCCTGTATTCACCGAATGGTTTGGCAGAGGTGTAAACACAAGTAAACCCACATTTCACCAGTTATGTAAAGCCCAATGTAGATAAAAAAAGGCGAGCTGCTTTTAAAATTAAGTATAAGAACTGTTTTTTTGTAGTAAATGTCAATGTTTGTTAGCGGGCATGCTCTTTATGCCTGCAGGCTTTTATTTAGGTACTTATTTAATTTTGTTTTGCTTGGGTAGTTTTCATTGTATATACTAAATTATTTAATTAAATGTCCTGTTTCTTGTAATGTTAATTACTTTGCATACCTACTATTGTATAGAATCAAGTTTTTCTAACTGAATATCAAAAGTCATTTTGAATAAATGATTTTTGATTTGATTGATTGTTTTTAATAGTAAATAAAAAAGAAAATAATGCAGTTATCTGTTTAATTTCTCATACCCCTGTATATACTCTTACCCATTTAAAAATATAGTACAAATAGGGACTAAGGTATAAATAGGCACATATATAATAGTAATATAATATAATTAGTATAATATCAATAGCCTATAATAATAGGCTATTGATATTATACTAATCATATACACCTTAAACACCACACTTTAAATACACACCTTAAATGTTATGACAATTGTTGATTATAATAATATTTTTATTAATAATTTAAATACCTATTTATTGTATCTAATCAATAATGGTGAGTATATTCTATCTAAACACGTTAACCACATCTGTAAAGGAACGCATAAATTGTAGATACAACATGCTCGCCATAATTGATTAACTAAATCTCGCCTACTTATCAGCCTACTCTCTAAGTCATCATGTGTTGGAGCCTGATGTGTCAGGATTCCAAGTAACCTAGATTCTTCATCTAAGTCACATTGGTCTCATCATCATAGGAGCTGGTAGCCCGGCTCTATTACATATGTCGTTTAAAACACAGGAAGCCATCACAATTTCTCCCACTTTTATAGGATCATAGTACAATACCCTATGTACTAATAAACATCTGAACCGTCCTTTCAGGATTCCAATAGTCCTCTACACTGTTTCTTGCACTGCTGTGCAAATTGTTGTAATGGCTCTGGAGTCTCAGTTTCTGAATTACTAAAGGGAGTCATTAAATAAGGCCTTTGAGGATATCCTGAGTCACCTGAAATCAATGAATGAAGCTAGAATTAAGTGCAATCTTGACTTGTGTTTAAGTTATCATTGTATTGTAAATAATAACTTCGTGGATTGCCCTAGAGGCAGAAGACTGAGATATGTATGTGTCTACATTCTTCCCAATGATTTTTTGGTAACTTCCATTAGCCAAAAATGATAGTGTGCATAATATCTGAAACATCAGGAATTCAATAGGCTTTTGTTGGTGTGTGGTGAGGTATACCCATCATATCTCAAGAAACCTAGATGTAAACAAACCTTTAGCCTCTTGGTTAAACCACTGGAACGAAGTCGCGGACGCATATATGGAGTTAAGTCATCTTCCAATATATTAATTAAATCCTCAGAAAGCCTGTAAATATGGATAAAATCTGTATCACGGAATATTGTTTTAAACTTTCGTATTTGTTTCGCCTGTCGAGCTTTCTTCAAATTATCACTTTTCTTAGCTTCTTCTAATAAATGTAGCTTCAATTGTGTAGTAAAAGAATAGAAATATTTAAAAAATTAAGTACAGTTTATTATTTTTGTCAGTCTACGCCCGAATATTTAGAGCTTTTTGATTTGACAGTTAGAATCGAGGCTGTGGGCGAGACGTCTGACGTTTTACGTCTTACGAATTTTCGATCAGGGTCACGTGACCTGACGCGAATTTAGAAGTTTTTACCCATTCCAAAAAAGTACACAGCGCCGCTAAAGAAGTTTTCACTTCAAAAATCCTGGTGAAAAACCTCCCAGTTTTAGTTTAACTTTACTCGTTAAAACTGTTTTGGTATGAATTTCATTCACCATTCTGTAGCCAACACTACAAAAATGTTTAAAATTTTACGCATAATGGAGGTCAGTTTCATCAAAGCTCCGCCTACAGTTGCATCCACCAGGGTTTCATAAAAGTTACACTGACAACAGTAACTTTGCTCATATCGTGTAGTTTGCTTGTTAGTGTTGTCACCTCAAATACATACTTACGCATGGTAACACAGTTTTGTGGTCACACAAAGTCAGATGAAACATGAGACATGAAACGTAATGACATGAGAGCTAATTGACTTTGTGTTGAGGACATCTGACGTCAGCAGTTCCGTGCCAGTTTGACTGACCGACAGAGAACGTTCAGCCTTACACTCGGTTTCTGAATTGCATTTCTTGTCAAACTAGACTCTAATATTACTTTTGGTGGTTTCTTCAATCTAGCCTGCGAAATTATTTTTGACGTTTTTTGCGTAAGAAATTTAGAATTTCACCTTAAGTAATGCTAAATTGGCGTTTGACTACTTCTCAAATTCGCATTCTCAATTCAGAAACCCGATGTATGTCACTGACGATAAAAACTTGGGAAGATTTGCTCAATTGCTCATGGTATCTGAAGGTTTTTTCGAATCTGTAGGATACTTCTCATTAGATCTCTTGGGAGTTGAAGTTTCTATTTGCTCGAAATTACTACTGAATTGCCTTCAATTTTGATGCTGCTATTCGATATCAAATGAAATTCATTTCAATATCCATATTAAACATCTGAGGTAAATGTTGTTAAATATTTAAAATTATATTATAAAATAATGATATAATAGTTTTTTAACATAATCTAATATTATGGTGCATACCTGCACCATAATATTAGATTATGTTAAAAAGCTACTATGTACTCATAATTATCGCGTAGGCGTATATTATCGAATGAGCTTGTAATTACGAAATTTTTCTATGGTATCATAGATGGTATGCACCGAAAAATTCATATTTGTTGTTTTAAAAATGCTTTGGCTTCACTATTTCTACTTTATTAGAGTTCTTGCTCTCTGGTGAGCTGCAAAGTTATACATATATCTACATAAGTACATCGACACACTGCAGCACTGTTTCAAGAATTTAGAAATATCTGTAGAAAAGTTGAACGCGTAGCGTGTTCAGTCATGTGTTACGACATCGTAGCACGTTGTAGCCTCCGCTACGACGCGAAGTCGTAGCAACGACTGAATTTTTTTATTGGATGTTTTTGGTAAACAATCACGGTATGAAAATCTCGAGTTTTTACATCAATAACACATTTAAAAAAGTTCTGATTAAAATGTACGAATAAATAGACATTTTTTCGGAATCAAGAATTCGGTAAGCTATATTGATAACCAAGAAAAATATTTCATACATTTTCGTTTTCGAACGAAATCTCATTACTATGTCAACGTTGGACCATTAAAATGGACTGCTTCCGGCGACATTATTTTATAAAAGGCTGTTTACGGCTCCATTCTGTTCTGAAAGCTGCGGCCAATGTCTTTTCAATTTTAACTCTGAAGTCTGAACACAAAATCAATGATGTGCGCGACAGCGATTATATTTTATATTACAGCAGTAAACTTCCTTTACGGGATACGAGAATTTCAGTATTTTTATAGTAATTTTAAAGATGGTTTTCAAACTACACTTGTGATATAGAAAGACATAAACTATTCAACGGTGATATTATAGCCTAACTAGGTTAGAATTTCGGAGTTTAAAAAGTTTTAGTTGGGAGAAATATTGTCCTTCTTTTGAAACGACTTTTATTGTTTGTGTTGAAAATCGCTGTTTAAAATTAAATTAATACATTAAAAACTTATTTTCTTGAGAAAACGTCAGAAACAGTTTGAAGTTTGACCTTCAATATATCCATAACCAGAAGATGGTAAAGAACACCTCGGCTTTGTTAAACGTCTTTTTAACCTCAAAGTTTTTTCCATGGTCATAAGAACGTCCCCACCCTGTATAAAGTTTTTCCATTATATTGTCTACAATATAGTGATTTCGTTACCGGCTATCTTAGCTAGGGTCAATATAATTGTAAGCACGTAACATTCAAAGGATTTGGGAAAGGCAAGCCAATAGCAGATCTCCTTTGACTAACGAAATATCGGTACCTATTGTATTAATTTAGAGCGGATTACTATAATTAAAGCGAACAGGCACCTGACCCCATTATTCAGTATTAGATAAGGGGTATCCTGAAATTGAATGGATCAAACCCTTCCCTAATACACTTAGAATACACTTCGGATGGAATGACAATTCATGAGGTTTACCAATGGCAATAAGTCTCAATACTCAATACTCTTCACAGTCCTGCTTTCAATCTTCATTACTGACTCATCTTAAGCACCTTGTGGCGAAATGGGAGAAGAAAAACGAGAAAATGCATATTTAACCTTCTAAATTACGTTTTTTCCTACAAATATCTCCTGAAATTCAGTACGAGCACGACTATATTTCAGTGGAAAATTTCGGTTTTAATCTTCTTAAAAATCTCAATATGAAAAAGAATTGGTCATAGTAGGTACAGACAGCGTCAGTATGTGCTAACCCCTCAAGTTTTAAAATGTTATACATTAAATTCCTTACAAATAATCTAAAGAATACTTCAAAAAGAACCCACATATTCGAACCATCGCATCACCGAACGTCGTCATACTCATACCGGCAGTTTGACGAACTAGCCAGCGAGCCCATATGAATTGCGTTGAAATTGTTATCTACTATGGTCTGAGTCATTTTATCTTTAGGTGGGGATGTCTAATCGATAGATGTTATAATTTGAGGGTATCCATTAATTTTACTTACTTACGTTGTTTTTATAAAATTAATCCATACCCTCAAGTTATAACTACAACGTTTGATGTATACGTTCACTTAAAACGGCGAAGAGTAAACGACTACGATTTATCCATTAATTTTTAAAATGATTTATGATTTTATGAGAACTAAAATTGTAGTTGTTCTGTGTGAACAAAATGTGAGCATAAAAGGAATTGCGAGACAGCTTGGCATAGCAGTAAGTTCATTATAATATTAATTGTGTTCTCCGATTTTTTTCTTGTTGAGCTATTTGCGGTATCTTGTGTGTGGTATTTAATAACTTATTTAAAACCATGTTTTTCTATACAGAGACAAACGGTGCGCTTATGGGTGCGCAGATTTCAAGAAACCGGCGATGTTAAGACAATGTCCATGGGTCGGAGAACTACTGGGATCTATACGGACCAATCTGAACATAATCGGGATATTGTTAAGGTTCACACTACACCGCCGTTTACATCCACTCGTTACAGTTCGCAACGGCATGGAATATCTCTGTCCACGGTTCGAAGACATTTACACGCAGCGAACATTTACAGTTATCGACCTGCAAAATATGTCTAACAGAAGAACATCGAAGAGAACCAGACAAAGCAGTTATATTAATTAAGTATGACAACAAAATAAACAACGAAGACATTTAACTCATTTGATTCCACTATTTTACTTTGTATAGCAAAATATTCTAAGTAGATATCATGAGCTAATAAGAGATGTTAATTGATTATCTATTGATAACATGTTTATTCACTTATTATGCTCATGATTGTAATCCTGCCAAACTAACTTCTAGTTCCTAGACAAGTTGCAAATGCTTCAAAACTTGTCTCTTTCGATGTCACTTGTCAGACTGTCAAATGTCAAATTTGTATACTGAGACGGCATGACAGGTCACGTGACATTTCGTTAGGTTATGTCAATCTAAAATATTTCTACCGCTTACTATTTTATCGTTTACGTTAATAGGATGCTACTTGTCTAGGAACCCAATTGTGTCAGTTGGTAAAATAGTATATTATGATAACTGTAAATAAAATTATCAAATCAAAATAAATCTTTGTTGTAAAATAAGATCATAGTTTTGTTAAATAATAGCAATAATAAATATTATTATATGATTATTAAGGTATTTTATTTTTCTTTATTTTAAAATTCTTTATAAATAATTACTAAAACAAAATAGAAAAATATATTAAAATAATAATTATAATGAACAAAAAGCACATTTCGTGCCTATGATTTGAACTCCCACTCATAGGCACGGCAAGCGGTCTTGAAACCTCTAGTCTATTTAGACGATGAATGAAACGTTCTTAAATGTTAACCCTATTTATTGCTTGTCGTTTTCGCAATAATAAAAGTATTAACGTTTTATTGAAAAAAACAATAATAAAAACAGAATTTTAAAAAATAAATATTAATTTAAACTTATTTATTCACTAAAACAATAAATTAATTAAAATAAAATGTTTTTGCAAAATACAAAAACCAACTTGGTCCTATCACGGATTTGAACGCACATGTCTTTTGGAGGGGTAATGACTTAATGAAGCTGTGTGTACGTGTGAGTGTAATTCATGGGTAGCTAAAAAGATATTTTAAAAACCTTGAATGAATTCCTTAAATAAAACCATCAAACCAATCAATTTATTACCCACTAGCTGCGCCCCGTGGTTTCACCCGTGGGAATATCGGGATAAAAACTATCCAATGTTCTTTCCCGGGATGCAATCTATCTCTCTGCCAAATTTTATCGAAATCCGTTCAGTGGTCTATGCGTGAAAAGGTAACATACAGACAGACAGACAAAGTTACTTTCGAATTTATAATATTAGTATGGATGATAGTTAAGGGTAGGACGTGAATTGAGGGATCAGATCAGGGTTAAACATTTAATGGGAAGTTTATAGTTCTGTATTTAATTATTTATTTATAGGAGAACCAACGGCTATAACAGAATCATAACAATAAAAATAAAAACTATTTGTGAACTATTTAAATTACGTTCAAATTCGCTTAGGATCAACTTCAATTTACAAACCTTATGTAAATGTTGGTAGCTGTGACGAGGGTGGCCTCATATTGGAAATTGTGATATTAAGAATGTTTTTATAGCTAAATCTGGTCGAATAGAGCATAATGAAAATGTGTTCTAAGCGCCGTTCAAACATCTGTTGAAGATCGTGAAGACTTTGTTCGAAAGGTGAAATGGTACGCCGATTCCTAAGCTCGCGGACAGCGTGCGACCACGAGTTTTGCGTACAATATTTTTGTTAGTTAGATAAGTTTTATATTGAAAAAACAAACCAGTGGCACTCCAGGAGTGCCGACAGAAGTGAATCAGAATCAGAATCAGAATCAGAAATATTTATTTGCCAACAATGTAGGTACAGGTTTGAGATGGTACAGTATAGTACAGTGTTTCCGCTACATTCTACCTTACGGCGTGCAAAAAACATTAGTTAAAATACATTGACATTATAATAACCAGACATCAAAAATTAATACTCATAAAATAAATTGTCACATAAAAAATAAATCAAAATTATACATTATTGCAAAAAGGTATTTAAAAATGTCAATTGTCATTGAAGAAGTCATTTACAGAGTAGTAACATTTTTGTAACAGTAATTCAGTCAGTTTAATTTTAAATATGCGTGTGGTGTGTCCTTTGAGATTATGTGGAATTTTATTATAAATGATTGGCCCCATTGACATTATATTTTTTCATAATAGTGCTGAAAACTTGAATAAGCATAGTTTTATAATTTTATAAATATGTTTGAAGGTCATTCTTCCCAAAGAAAATGTACCTCGCGTTGATGTCTTTATAATGGCCAAAACTTAAAACAGAGGTATCGGTTACGGTAATAGTGTCGCGAGTCCAATGGTTTTTCCCATCTCAAAAAATGCCCAACGCGATGAAAGAAGATTTCACTTAAAAAAAAAACCGTTTGCAATATTTATTGTTTGAAATACTTTTGAAACACTGCACCATGTCGGTGGTACAATAATAGGTACCTAAGTAGGTAAAAAAAATTTCCATCGTTTTCTTCGTCTGTTTTTCTTTTTTTCTGGCGATCCCAGCGTCTTCTAAGATGTTTATGAACTCGTAACACATTTTGTTAAAAAATATTTATTACACTTCCACAATTGACACAATCATGATTGACATTATAACTGTTTGACGTTCGTATGCCGTCAACATGACGTCATTCATGTACGTTTCGACTGGTCCTGACTACTCTTCCCATGTCGCATGTAAACTAGGCATGTCGAGTGTCTTTCTTGCGAGAAATGCTCGAATCGACATGACGAGAATAGCTCGACTTGATTTTTACGAGGGAAAAGTTCGAATCGAACGGCAATAACGAATGCGAGATGCGTGAGAATTGCCTTCTAGCAATGTATTCATATTTTGTAAGAATAATATACTTAATATTATAATACCCATTTTATGTAACATCTGTTATACGTCAAAGGTACAGTAGACCGTACGTGTGTGGTACCAAAACCAGTATAAGCTGACCTCGTAAGAAAAGATTCTCAATAAGTGATACCACTGACGGGCGGTCAACTCACGTTTTTTCTCCTTTCGTGAGGCAATTTCTTTGCTCCAGTCGCATCTATCTAGGTTTATTTGGAGATAAAACCATAGCCCGAGTGCAAGATAATAATAATGCTTAGTAACTAACAGGATATCTATGATACGGTAAGATATACCTACGTACGAAAATACAGAAGCCAACCAGCAGACCTACCAGAATTTTCTACTTTGAAATGCAATGTATCTATTTAGGAAAGTCTTATTTTTTTATTGTCATTAACAAGTACGCAATCCCTATACGTGATCCTTCTACCAAGAGAGGAAAATCAACATCAGTACCACAAAATGTACAATAATAATGAAGGAACTCTGTGCCTACTTTCGACACACGTTCCAAGATTTTTCTTTTATAAATAAACTTAATGAACCGACAGGATTTCTCTGCGGATTCACGAAAACATATTTTATTCTGGAATCACGTAGTTTTGATAACGGAATATGATTTAGATATTGAAAGCAATGTGTATATCGCAGATGGATTATCGGATCCGCTGTTTTACAAAACTGCTAGTGGTTTTACAAAACAGGTCCGTTATATAAAACAATTGAACAACGTTCAGCGGTTATCCGTAATTACCTACTGAATTGCATAAACGTTTTGCATTTATCAATGCAGCGGGTCAACGATTTGCGGTTTTGTAAAACAGCGTGAAATGAAACGTCAGATTGTACATTTTAGTTCCAAATTTTGTCGCTCGTGGCTCTGTGTGTCGTAACAACAATAATGAAATCCAAAACAGAAATAAATAAAACGAGTAATAATTACATTAACACAAGTGAAGACAGTGATTTTAAGGACAATATTAATTTAATTAATATTGTCCTTAAAATCACTGTCTTCACTTATCAGTTCACTTCAGTTATCAGGGTTCTACGAAAGACGCTCATTGCGACTGCAGATAAGCCATTCTGCATCACGTCGGTAGCAGTTTTGTAAAACGTAGCGCAATGACAATCCAGCTGAACGTTGTTCAGTTGTTTTACATAACGAAACTGTTTTGTAAAACAACTAGCGGTTTTGTGAAACAGCGGTTTCTACAATTCATTCGCGACATGTATCCTGACACAAACAATAATAAATAAACGGAAATATTAAATAACTTAATTACTATTTAGAAGTTTAGACTATCTGAGGTCAATAAACCGGAGTCTAAAACTAAACTCGGCGTTTCGGGCTATCTAAGACTATGTTAAAGATAGTTTTAAGTTAGTCCCTAACAAAAAGTCTTTAAAACAACAGTTTTTTGGACTAAAACTAAATGCTGCCTATTAGGATGTTCATTTTCAGTACACAGTAAAGTAAAGATAAGATAAGGTAAGGTAAGTAAGGTAAAGTTTGACTTAACTTGCCTAGCCTTTTCTTAAAATAAAATTTAAATAAGTTTTGGCACAACACGGTTAAGTTTTCTAGTTAATTTTTGGTTAGTTTTCACATTGGGTTAAATAGTCTACTATTTTAGGCAATGTGAAAGCTCTTTACATTTTTCCTTTTTTTTTCTTCTTTTCTTTTGCTTGTTACATCGTCTATAATTCACATGTGGGTTAAAAAACTCATAATCTATGAGACGATTCAGTTTTGTGTATATACATATATTTCTTTTTATGAATATTATAAACGCGAAAGTTTGTGAGGATGGATGGATGGATGTTTGTTACTCTTTCACGCAAAAATTACTGAACTGATTTTGATGACACTTTACAGTAATATTAGCTTATATATCAGGACAATACATAGATACTTTTATGCCGATATTTCCACGGGATCGACATTTATGCCGGTGAAACCGCGGGGCGCTGTAAGTCGTCTATAATTCATATTTGGGTAAAAAAACTCATGATCTATGAGACGATATCTACTTAAAATTTACCTACTTCAGTTCTGTGTAGGTACTTCTTTTTGTGAATAATATGTAACCTTTCAGGAGGAGTTCAAAAATTTTGTTATAATAACAAGATTAACGAAATTTTGGGAATACGTAAGGTCCAAATCTAAATAGAAAAATTGAGCCCCTTTTATTAAATTAACCTAATTCTTTCTCCTTAATATTTTATGTATGAGATTATTCTACGAATTTCTTTTTGCGAGCGTTCAAGTGTAATGAAAACCTACAATTATACTAAACAGCCAAATAGAATAAAATAATTTCTAATTTATTTTACGTCAACTTATAGTAATGTTAAGATAAAAATTATATTTTAGATAAAACTCAAAGCAACCATTTCAATAAAAACATACCAAAAATCCTTCGACTTTAATAAATAATTTATGTTACAATAAATTAAGTAAGTATGTTTTATTTAAACCCAAAATAAAAGCTGAGCCCAACTGTCGCTAATGAGACACAATTACTTTTCTTTTGTTACCGATCTTAATAAGATTAATCGACAGTTGAAAGTTAAAATCATGCCAAATGCTTAAAAAGTTACTCAGAAAATTTAAGCATGTTGCCTCTTTCAAAGTGAAGATTCCTATGGACTATGGATAAAAAGAAATGGCAAATTAAAGGGCAACAAGAGATGACCAGTCAGAATAAGAATGTATTTGTTGAAAATACAAGGATTATCAAATGTCTAAATTGGTGGTTTATGCACAATTCATATTTTACCTGTTTAAGGCACGCAAATTAGTGTTCATTACTGCTTAGATACTTATTTTAGTAAAATTTACAGCTAAGAATTTAGATTTATAACAGAACAGTCAGAACATAAATTACAATAGTGAATTGTAATTTATGTTCTAAGATAAATATCAAGACACACTAGTTACAAAACTATAAAATAATATGTTCTAACCCTCTGGGGCAATACATATCATTGCTCGTTTGCGCTAAAGTGAATCCTTGAGGAGGGTCATTTGGAAATTTGGTCAATCAAAGCTCTTACGAGGTCTTTGGAGAGTCGGTACGTCTTAACGAACTGACAATGCGTAAGGTCAAAAGCATTATTGTTTATTCTTGATGAATCCGCCCATAAGACCAAAATTTCTTCTTCTTACGCTTCCTATGTCAACCTTATGGGCAAGTTCAACGAAATCCACATAAAACATCATATTTCTAAGGAAGAAAACGATAGTAATCTTAGATCGATGCGGTAAAAGTTGCACTTTACCAACTTATGTTCAACCGTGTAATTTGACAGATGAACCGTTGAAGTTCAGCTCTGATTCGATTCTAACAAGGGTCAAAATAATAGTAGAATGTGACTAAACGTCACGCTCATGTTCAACTTTGTTAGCAGAATAGATTTTGAAACTGTTCCGATCGATTGTTGGCTTAAACTAAAACGTAACCGCAGTTGAATCGTTGTTCATTAGTAGAATGTGAAAACGCTTACCAGCCGTGATTCAACTGTGGTTCCATTGCGATTTTTGAAGAATTTTGTTAGTAGAATCGGCCCCCAGATCGTATTCTACGAATGTCTGAGTAATATAATTGCTTTTAGAGCTTGGATTTAGATTTATTACTTCTAACAGCTAAAATATTGCTTGCTAGATAACATTCTCTGGTTTGTGGACGTGATCAGTTTTCAATTGAGTGCACCTAAAAACCTATTACCTATTTATGATATAACCCTTAGATAAGGATAAAGTAGTAATTTAAAAAAAGATTATATGCGGAACGATTCGGTACTTTTAATTTTTAAATCGCCAGCACATCAAGCTACTACAGCCTGTCAAATTTATTTGATAGATTTTCAACATTATCGCTAAAGCATAAGGTTCAAAGTTGATTGGGAATATTTGACAGTTTCGGGTAGCTTGATGTGCTGGCGTCTGTACGTTTACTTCGCGAACTCGTGCTGCGGGAGGTACGTAACACATTATCAATCGGAATCGGTTTCATTTTAATAGTTCAACAACATTCATTGCGTTATTTACGTGCTAAGCAGACAAATTTTTCTAACTTATGAAGCAGTGGATTAGCAATTTGCTTCAAAATGATTGAGATTCCGATTTATAGTGAGTTACGCAGTTATGGGTGCTGGGTCCGCAAAACATTAATTCAATCCTGAAACAAATTATCATCGAACTGTCCAATTTTGAAGCTAAATCATTTTGTCGAAACCCATCCAGTAGACAAAGACAGTGATTAAGAACTTTTGCCAATAATTAACGATCCGGTCAGTTATACCCTAAATTACTGCTCACTTTCCACGATTTATTGATAAAGGCTACCCACCCCTGCTTTGCACGGTTTTTCTGACTTAGCAAAATATTGAGATTTCTTTATTAAATTAAGTTTATTATGAATGCATTATTCATACAAACTTTTCGGAATAAATCATAGTGAAAACCGCATCAAAATCTTTTGCGTAGCTTAGAAAAACGACGTAATAATCATTTAAGTTTGGAGGTGTAGTTTACTTTGAGTTTTAACTATAAAATTAAACTTAAAACCTTAACTCATTTATTTCAATTGATCTGAGATTATAATAATTAAATGATGGTCGAAAGTTAGGGGTACCACACATGTTCGGGTCAGCATATTCGAGTATTTGTTGAACAATAAAGCCGACCCGGAATTACTTGCAATACATATTCGGCTTTTATTCGGCTCGTACTAATCGGCATGCTCCGTTTGGCATTTATCCGCGTTGAATCAATCACACTTCAAGCTTAGCGGCTTTTTCCCGAACATATAATTCTACATAACATCTATACTAATATTATAAATTCGAACTATGTCTGTCTGTCTGTATGTTATTGGTAGAGAGATAGATTGCATCCCGGGGAAGGACATAGGATAGTTTTTATCGACTTACCTCACGGGCAAAGCCGCGGGTGGTAGCTGGTAGTATATAAGTATTTTTTATTTCACGAAGTGACACGCGTTTTACTTGTGTGTAAACGCAGGAGCTCTCGGTACCGTCCGAGACAATGGCGAACTCAGAAGTGTGTGTGTGTTATGAAATATTCACCGCGTGTATATAGATTTGGTTATGATAAGTAAAGCGCGCGTCGTTTCTTGAGAAAAAAAAAAATATACTGTATTCGATTTCGCCGAACAGCTGTTCCGATTCGACCCGAATAAAGGCTCCTTCAAACAGTCGCGACACGCGATAAAGTCGCGCGCGACACAAAGGCACCGCAAGTCGCGCAACGAGCGGTGCCTTTGTGTCGCGCGCGATTCACGTCCCGCGTCGCGCTTGTTTGTAGGAGCCTTTACTGTGATAAAAGGTAAAAGGTCCTGCACCCTATGACGCCAAATTTCATCGAAATCCATTTAGTCGTGAAGGCGTGAAAAGTTAGCAGACAGACAGAGTTAAATACACACTTACAATTAATAATTGCCATATTAGTATAGAAAGGTATGTACTACAGAAATATTTTTTCTTAAAACAACATCTTTATTTTCTTTGAAAAAATAAAAAAAGTGAAATCAAGAATCGTCTTATTTCCAATGAATTGAATAAAGCTTTGATCATATTTGACGGTTGAGCGGATCCAACACAAAGGAATCATTCACCATTGAGTGACAGACGCTGCTTTTGACAGTTGTAATCTTCTATTTTACCTACTGAAAGAATATAATCTTTCTTTTAAAATAATTGTGTCTCTGTCCAATCAATCTGCCTATAGCCTTTTCCCAACTATGTTGGGGTCGACTTTCAGTCTGTAAGTCAGGCAGTATTTTACTGACTAAGACTGGTTGTCAGACTTTTTTCATCTGGCTACCCGTATCTACTGTCAAGGATCTACGAATGACAGCCGGGATCAAAGAATTGACCAAGTAGGTAGACCGGGGCGAATCGGATCACTGTTTTTTTTTTGAGAATAATATAAATCATGCTACAGAATAATATATAAAACTTTTATTGACAAAATAGTAATCAGTAACAACCTAGCTACGAAATAAACATTTTAAAACTTAAATTGCTCATTAATTTTTCAAAATATTAACTAAAAACTTGACAAACATAAATACCCGGGGCGGGGGAGCGTCATAAGACGCCAGTCGCTTGCGCTCCGTGACAACGCGTTATTCAAAATATTACCGAATTTCTTATTTTGATCCGATTCACGCACTGATCCGATTCGCCTCGGTCTACTCTACGTGTTTTTTTTTTAAATTGGACATGAGGCATTTTAATTTTGTCTATAAATTTGAAGATCTGAAAACTCCTTGCAAGCTATCGTACAGTAGTCAAAAGTTTAATTAGTGAGACCATAATAGGCACACGGTTCTTTTACTTGATGCTTTTTAGTATAAATAAGTTTTGTTTTCATAATCTTTTATGAATCTTGATACACAAAAATCACTACTTACTTTAATAGATATGAATTACAAACGAAATGTGACGTTAGCACGCTACATAACTATTTATATAATCCTCGTAGATATTGTGGGCGGTCCAATCCCAATATCAACTCATTCTAACTTATGTGGAATTCCAACCAGCTGGCGCTGACGACGTATAAATTGTACAACTTCGCTCTTTCGGGAATCCGCAAATCAGTTTCCCAAAAAAATATTACTTTGGTTAAAAAACTGGGAAACCATATTTTGATTGCTTTTCTCTCTGTTGATGTGTTTCTATTCAATATCATTGAAGGACGGTAGTAGGTATAATTATGGTTATTATTATTAATTGAAAGCAAAACGTTGAGTTAGATATTGAAACTGTTGAAGTCAGTACAGTCAGGGAAATTATTTATAAGCAAATTAGTGTCGTCGTCTACGTCAGTCGTCGTCTAGTCTACGTCAATGATTAGTGCCTTTTCACACGTCCCGGCAACCGACATTGCCAGGCAAAAACTAACGTAAAAACGCCAGCACATCAAGCTACTACAATCTGTCAAATTTCTTTAATAGATTTGCAACTTTATCGCTAAGGCATAAGGTTCAAAGTTGATTGGGAAAATTTGACAGTTTTGGGTAGGTTGATGTGCTGACGTTTGTACATGGCTATACACTTTGCCGCCGGGTAGCCGGCACCAGCTACCTGATTGCCGGGACGTGTGAAAAGCGCCTTAATATTCCGCCATTTTATACAACTGCAACAGAATTACTGTTGTGATTTGATTATACGGGCAGTTGAAATTTTGCTAACAATTGATTTTCCTGACTTTACGTATAGGTAACCGGTGTGGGATACATGAAAATGATGTAGGCAGTAACGTCGAGCAGCGTGCTCTTATTTTCCATTATGTTCCATCGTGGCAATCAAACTTTCCGCCGACAAATTGACCGTCGTCGTCTGCGCAGCGCCTTAGGTGACGCTTTGGCAGTCGCTTATTTTGAAGCATAGCTACTTTCATAAGGTAAATGAATTGTAAATGAAATATGTTAATAAGATTACGCTTGGGTTTTCCAAAAAATCCGCAGATTTGATACACATGATATTAATGCCTTAGCTGCTAATAACATCACAAATATCGTGTTACCGCGTTATGTGCGTACCGAGGTCAAACGGATAATCTTATTCGTAAAGTATAAGATTACCCGTAATATGAGATAGCCAAGTGTCTCGGGGGATACTATTAAGAATATATTTTACTGTCACCACGTAGAACGGATTTTAAAAGGTAGCAAAGCGGATTACGATGGTAGGTATCGCAAAACGTTAAAACTACCTCAATCGATACCTAAATGTGCTGGCGTGTTCTAAACAATTCATTAAAATAAATATTGAATAACTGTTATTTGATATTATTAGGACAAGTAGGTTCTGGGTTCGATTTGCAAAGTGTTATTGTATTTCCCATTAAGAATGTCTGCGTAGCAGCTCAGAGTCAGGATTTTTTTCCCAGTTGATGTCACAGGCTTGTGTGTGGGTGATGTGAGTTTGTTTTTGCTAGGAATTGACATTATTGACAGCTCACTACACGCTCACATCACCTAAGTTTTCACGGTGAGATGGTTATAGAATCGCAGATCGCAGTGCAGGTTTCCGGTGCAGGCGACTCTGTGCGGGTCGGTACCGATCGGTGCGGGTGAAATAGTCCCATTAACTTATGCGCTCACACATAAACAGGTAAAACATGTAACCGTTTCCTTCTACCTGTACCGGGAGCCGGGACCGAAAACCCGCTTCTTTATGTAAACACCCTTACATGGGACTTAAACATAACTGGCAAAAGTTGGTGTACTATAGGTACACCTCTGCTACCCTTCGGGGATTAAAGGCGTGATTTTATTTTATGTTTTATGTTATATTTTATCTAAGACTAGTAACGCCCCGCGGTTTCACCCGCATAAGTGTCGATTCCGTAAGAATATCGGGATAAAAACTATCCTGTGTCCTTCCCCGGGATGCATTCTATCTCTCTGCCAAATTTTATCGAAATCCGTTCAGTGGTTTAGGCGTGAAAAGGTAACATACAGACAGAACTTTACTTTCGAATTTATAATAGGTATTAGTATGGATATAAAAACACAAAATAACTGTTTAGACCGTAAGCTTTTCAGTCATAAGAAACATTCCCATTTTCCAGATTTTCATTTAAAGCTGGATTTGTGCCAACCTCAGTCACAGATGCCAATTACGTTTGAATATAATAATATGTGAGCATTCGCAAAAGGTTTCGGTAAAACCCTTATACCACTTATCTGTAGCCAATACCAACAATTACAGTTGGTTTAAGAGTTTAGGAAAAAAAACAGAGGCACCCCGGGAGTGCCGACAGAAGTGAAAATAAAACATAAATAGAATACTTTGCCATCACTTACTGACATATCGGATATACATTAAAACCGAGGAGTTGTTCCGGTCTGATCCCCTGAACCCCCCTCCACCCCTCCTCGATCCCCTGCTTGTTCGTCTTCTGTTTTAATCTCTATCTTATCCACTATAAACTTTCTCATTCCGGTTTAGTAAAGAAAAGAAAAAGAAAGAAAAAGTATTTATTTAGAGGACAGCCGAACACATCCGAAGCGCGTATTTTTTTAATCGTCTTATAAACAAAATACGCGCGGTGTCGCTTACGGTAACAGTGATGCAATTTCAATGGTTTTTTTCCATCTCAAAAAATGCCCAACGCGCCTAAAGATTTCACTTAAAAAAAAATTGTTAGTAAAGTACAGATGCCAGCACATCAAGCTACTACAATCTGTCAAATTTCTTCAATAGATTTTCAACTTTATCGCTAAAGCATTAGGTTCAAAGTTGATTGGGAAAATTTGACAGTTTCGGGTAGCTTGATGTGCTGGCGTCTGTACCTTTTCTCGTAATGAATCCGGTTCGTAAGATTTGATTTGAAACACACACACACATATAAATGCAAATCTTTTGTAGATTTACCAAACAATTTTATAATATAAAGTAAAAAAATAAAAGTCGTAAGGGTCGATTGAAGGTCGAGCTACGCTTGCCGTGGTTGGTTTGTGGATGGGTGAAATTTATATCGAGATCCCTTCATATCTCGGAAAGCCGTTAGTCCCGGCTGTCATTCGTATCTAGATCTTTGAGTAGTTACGGGTAGTCATAAGCCCAAAAGTTTGACAACTAGTCTTAAGGCTCCTTCAAACAGGCACGACACGCGATAAAATCGCGCGCGACACAAAGGCACCGCAAGTCGCGCGACTTGCGGTGCCTTTGTGTCGCACGCGATTTTATCGCGTGTCGCGCCTGTTTGTAGGAGCCTTTACATGTATCGTGTCACCAACTGGCTTGTGGACGTCAAATAGGCAGTCGCTCCATGTAAAATACTGGATACTAGCGATCCGGTGAGGCTGGAAACCGCCTCAATATGGTTGGAAAAAGGCTAGACAGACTGATGATGATGACTCTTTTTTAAATATTTGCTTTGTGCATAATTAGGAGAAATAACGTCCCCTTTCCAAGCTAACCTTGGCTACGTTGAGCTACATTCTACAACCTGTTGGAACTTCACGACAAAAACAAAACGAACAAGATTGATTGATAATGATGTAGCAGTGATGCTTATGATGTTTAACTTGTAGACTTTGGTAAATGTTGGCCTACTTACGTGATTGATGTCTGCCCGTGTTTACCTAGTTACAAATGTAAATAGAACGAAGGTAAGGTCAACAATATATTTTGTAAATGATTGTGAATGAATATATTTGTATCTTTTGAGAGTAGAAGGATGACGGGTCATTGTAAAACAAAATATTGTATCCTTTGGCAGATAACGGGATATTTTGTTTAAAAAGTGGGTGATTACAGAGTGATGCTGCTGTTCCATCATTAAAAAACCGGTCAAGTGCGAGTCGGACTTGCGCACCGAGGGTTCCGTACTTTGTAGGTATGTAAATAGTTGTATAATATAATAATAATAATATATAATGTACATAATCACGGGATTTTTTTTAATGTACCAACAAATTTACGGATTTCGGATTTTTTCCTTTACTTGTGCTACATGATCTTGCTTTTTGCCAAATTTCATCATTCTATGAAATATCATTGATTCTATGTCAACGGAAGTAGGTACCCTATAAATTTTGAATTCCTAGAACAGGTCCGAGTCACAATACTGTATAGATAATATTACCGTGGCATATCTATAATTAGCCTATAACGCTCCCACTGCTGGGACACAAGCCTCCTTGCGGTGAGAGAGGGTGCGCCGTAATCCACCACGCTGGTCTAGTGCGGGCTGAAAAACCTTGTTTTCAGTCATTTCCAATTTACAAACTACGAATCATACATTTCATGGTTGGCTTGATTTTGAATATTGTCGCTTGGACAAATGGATTAGAACAAACATTGAATTGAATTGAATTTCAAACAAACACAGAATACAAAAAAACTACGATTCTATTAGATTGTCCCTTTGTGCCAATAGATAAATACTAAAATACTTACTGGATAAACATTGAACATCAGAATCTGAGTGAACATTTTACCGAACGAATACAAAGCAAATAACGTTTTGAACCTTAACGTAAAAAACCGTATTTCCTAAATTGTTTTCCAACCTCTCAATCTCAGAGTGAAAACTTTGTTAGGGCGTTCCGAGCAGTAATTAAATTGGAATTAAATGTCGCTTTCAAAGTAAAACGATTGCGAGGCAGGTGGGAAAAAAAGGCAATGGGGCGGGAGGGTGACCTTAACTTTTAAAGAAAAGATGATAAACCTTTCTACATAATTGATAACCGTATCTATATGTATATATAAAAATGAAAATACGTTTGTTAGTCTTACTAAAACTCGAGAACGGCTGGACCGATTTGGCTAATTTTGTTTTTGAAATATTTTTAGAAGTCCAAGGAAGGTTTGAAATGTGTGAAAATATGAAGAAGTTGTAAGGAAAATAGTGAAAGGAAAAATTTTATTATCCCTTACAAACTGTTCGCACCTGCCAAACAGGGCGCGTACAGAAATTAAATAATACTTACGGAGGTAGGTAATACGATTGTATAGTTTGATTTATTCAATTGTTTGGTATGACTTTTACTCTTTTATTTTATTTCTATTTTAGTTTATTATCTTCGTGACTGTGAAAGTACTACCATTTACCATTTTTTGTAGTTTAGTGTATTAGTGAAATAGTTTAGTGTATTTACAATGCCAAGGAGAAGACGACCTAACTTACGGCCTGGACACGGGACATTCGCTGCAGCGAAATATCGCGCGATGCGTACGGGCGTGGTACGGCCAAGCGTCTTGCGACTAAAACAAATGTAGGTATAGAAATGTACTAGCTTTGCCTCGCGTAGCGCCGAGTACGGCGCGACCGGCGAAGTTTGCCGAGCGAATCGCACGAGCGACTGGCGGCGCGGCGGGCGATAGAAACAAATGTATTCACAGTACGGCGCATACCATGGTGTCGAGCGGCAGACGCGCCGAATAGTGTAACAACCAAAACAGTTTAATGTACTCGCTGCGATTTTAATTATTGGAAAAACTAACTGATGTTGATAAGCATCAGTGAAGTGATCACAAAGGCCGATTCAAAAGTTAAAAATAATTTATTTTAGATTTTCGAAGAATCAATTTAATCAAATCTCATGAATTCCCCAATCTCTTCCAAACATGATATCTTAAATAAAATAAAAAAACTACTCTCCAAACAATGTCGAGACAACTTTGATGAAGACATCTCGCTCTTGGTCGCGGCGGCAAACGCAACTGCCCGTAGCTGTGCAGCGACAGCCGCACCGCCGCCGCGCCGCCGGTCGCGCCGCTGATCGCGCCGCCGGTCGCGATATTGGTAATCTGCTCGAAGTGCTTCATATGTTCAAAAAAAAGCCTTGTTTATCAACGTAAATGACGGATTAATGTTGTCGAACTAATAAAATTTAAGCCATTGCTACTGTTAGTAACTTACGCAACTACCCCGTAGGTAGGTAGGTACGTAAAGATAACAATAAAACTAATATAGTAGAAGCGGTTCCTCCTCAGTTCTTCAAGATGAAAACAAAGTCATTTTGTTTTAAAGCTGTAGTTAAAGCTCTAGTAGTACTTTAGAATACAATACTTGATCAGTGTAGATAGACGGGTGTTTACTCCATGTTTATAGCTGGTTTTATTTCCTTTCCTATGGTTTATATAGGTTTTACAGTTGACGATCAAGGTTTACTGACCATATGCCGTGACTCACTCGTCTGGCACATTAATAATAGCCGCACAGGTCGAACGATCAGGTTATGCTACGCTTGCCACGGTCAGTCCGAGGATGGGTGACCATCGTTACATTACGAGACCCCTCTGTGGCGCGGAAAGCATGTTAGACCGTTGGTCCCGGCTGTCATTCTTAGATCATTAACAGTCCTTACGGGTTGTCAGAAGCCCGAAAGTCTGACAACCAATCCTACCAAGGGTTATCATGTTACCCAGTAAATGGGTTTGTGGAGGTCAGATAGGCAGTCGCTCCATGTAAAATACTGGCATTCAGCAGCAACCGGATTGAGAGCAGATTGCTGCTGTATGGTGGAAATAGAGCTTTGTGTATAAAGTCTATAAAAGTTTAGAAACCTAAATATTTTAACAAAAATGCTAAAAAAACATTGGCCAACATTATTGCTGCTCGCGTATACGCGATTGATTGAAAAATAGGCTATAGCCTATTTTTCAATCATAATAATATTACTTCTCAGGGCGGTAACAATAGCATTTGAACAGATATAATCAAAACGGAAAATTATGTTGAAATAATTTCGTTTAATTTTCGTTTTGATTTGATTTTCAAAAGGAATAATGTAACAAAGGATAAGGGATGAAAGGCTTTTTTAGGGGGGAAAGCGAAGGGGTTTCATTAGGTTTCAGAAATATATATTTTACCTGAAATTCAACATCTAAACTAACATAACAAAAGGTTTTTTATGTTTGTTTGTTATGAGTAAATGCGGGTGGTCTTTTCCCCATAGAAACGCTCTCGCCTGTTTTCTTTCTGGTTAAGGCAATGAATTTTCACAGAATAATAAATATTAACTACATGTATGTCCCTGTTTTCCTTTTTGATGATACATTATTTATAAGCACTAGAACCCTCAAAAAATGCCAATTTTAACCGCTGTCCACAGAGGTGTGATATACAAATTTGACAACTATTCATGAAAAAAAAAAAACAATGGGACAAAGTATATCCTTCTTATTCAGTTCACGAAATACCTTTTAAATTGGTCCGATATTGGGGGAGGAAATAGGCGAGAGCCAAACCTCGAATTTTGACTTTTTACTTAGGCTTTTTCAAAAGTCTCTCCGACCGCATTTCCTCATAAGCTTTCACGCTAAAACAGCGTAATGGATTTGGATGAAATTTGGCACATAGGTAGCCCATGATCTCGATTAGGACATAGGATAATTTTATCCCGATATTCCCATGAGACCGAGAGATATGCGGGTAAAACCGCGGGACGCAGCTAATTACTTATATTACAATTATCGACGATCTTCGCAGTGGTGGCTGGTAACAGCTGGATGCCAGCAGTTATAAGCCTATAGTCAGCTGTGAACAGGGGTCCTAAAAAGGCCACTCTGGCAGAATCATAAAAGGATATCATTATGAATCACAATGGACAGTTAAGTTAATCGTATCAGATCCCATTGGTGAAGGATTTTTTATCCCGATATTCCCACGGGATCGAAACTTACGCGGGTGAAACCGCGGGGCGCTGCTTGTCTTCTATATAAATACACATATCCTAAGGCTCTTTGTACACATACGTTTTTCTTGTCGTGATAAACTACGGTTTATTCGCCGTGTGTAGGCGTGTAGGCACGGTCGTCAGTGTTGTATGTATCAATACGGAAACTTGTTGACAGACACGTTTTTCCTACGGCGCGGTTATTTCGCCGTACTGTAAAGGAACCGTGCCGTGTACAAAGGGCTTTATGAAGTTTATTTAGGTTTTTTCGTACAAGATGTAAGTCATGTTCAGTTGTATCCGGATAGACTGGAAGCCGACCCCAACATAGTTGGGAAAGGGCTAGGCAGATGATGATGTAAGTCATGTGTCCTTTAATAAAGGAAGAAACAGCAAACAATGTATATGAGCTTGCCTATATCGTTTCAGTAACAATTGATCAAATAGACATTGTGTCTATTTTTGTTTATTTGTTAGGTACAGACACTCCCACAGAAAGAACTCAAGGTTTTGCAGAATAACGAGTTTCATACGCAAAGTCATGATAACTTAAGTACAATTCTATTTATTATTCTATTCCGCCCATTGTATGTTTTGTATTCACAATCGTATTTTTTGTTATGTATTTTCTGGTGTACAATAAAGTATATATAAATAAATAAATTCTATACATGTGCACATTTTAAAATTGTACGTTCATAAGTTTATTTAAGACATAACAGGTCCTGTGATGTTACCCTGAGAGACACGAGTCATTTAGATGATTGCAATATTATAATAGTTCATATTACAATATGTTGTTAACGAAGAAGTTATTCGAAACTTTTCTCATTTCGACATTTACCTTGTTTCACGGAAACCGTGCTTAACAATAATAAAAAACCAGTCAAGTGCGAGTCTGACTCGCGCACCAGGGGTTCCGTACAAATTTGTAGTTATATAAATAGTTTTAAAATTATTTGTTTTGTAATGTAACTACAAATTTACAGTTTTCGAATTTTTTTACTTTACTTGTGCTACATGACATTGCTTCTTGCCAAATTTCATGATTCTAGGTCAACGGGAAGTACCCGTATAATAGTATAGGTTTTGATTTCGGAACATAATTGCCCGTAGGTATCTTTTGATTGCGTTGACTTAGAAGTTTGAATTTTACACTGCTTCAAGGGATTGCAGTCCTGAGTATTTGATATTTATTTCAAATTGATTATAACTACACGCATTTCTTAAAAAAAGGGTCTTAACTATGGACAGACAGATGGACAACGAAGATATCAAGGGTTCCGTTTTTCCTTTTGAGGTACGGACTCCTAAAAAGTCATTCAAGTAATAATAGCGAGACAAAAACAAGGAAATTTTACATAATATACTAGAAGAATTCAATTATGTTCATCGATATAAGAAATTGCAATTTGGTCACCGAAATTGCCTTCACATTTGCTCGATTAAAGACGAAGACTTCATTCTAATATATATTCGGGCGAATTATTATCGTGGAAATAAAATTTGCAGAATAATTTCTTAAATTTTGTAGGCAATTTTGTAGAAGAGCACTGCGATGCTGAGTTATTCTTACATAGTGGTTCCTATTAAATGTTATGGCTCCATTATAATGATAAACGTTGTTGTAAATAATACTCTTGTACGCTACTATGAAAATGTTAATGGTTCTTGAAATAAATTGCCATAAAGAAGTGTAGTTTGTGAACCAGGCTATAAATAAGTGGTTGTTTAGCCACTTTTTTGTTACGGGTAGTCAGACTTTAAAGTCTAACGACAGTCTTACTACGGCGTATCATCTTGCCCAGTTACTAGGTTGTGGAGGTTAGGTAGGCAGTCGCTCCATGTAAAATACTCATATTCAGCGCATCCGGTTAGACTGGAAGCCGACTTCAATATAATTGGGAAAAGGCTAGAGATCTATGATGATGTTTAGCCACTTTTTGAGACGAACATTTGGTTACTGTTCATCGCTAACATTACAAAGATTATCCTCTTTGAATTCCAGATTTTCTGCAGACTATTTACTTTAAATTCTCTATCATTCACAATTAAACTGTAAATTAAACTGTTTGTGTTAATTGTTAAAGTCTTCAGAACATCCTGAATTTAAATAGGATAATCTTTAATCTAATCCGGATAATCTAATCCGGATGCTATTAATACCAGTATTTTACATAGAGTGACTGCCTATCGGACCTCTACAATCCAGTTACTGGTGTAATACGATACACCTTGGTGAGGCTGGTTGTCTGACTTTCGGGCTACTGACTACCCGTAACGACTGTCAAAGATCCATGAATGACAGCCGGGACCAACGGCTTAACTTGCTTTCCGAGGCACGGAGGGGTCTTGGTGTAAAGATGGAACCCATTCACGGACCAACCGCGGCAAGCGTAGCTTAAGCAAAAGCGATGCATAAGGACAATGTGTAATATAAAAGTAACCGATAGTTGTGTACCTTTCTTCAAATCTTTAAAACTACTTACACTGCCATCATTGTACATTTTGGAAACGGCACTGTTTGTGAAGACTAATTTGCACTTATTTGTCAAATTATCAGATGTTAGAAAAACTCCTATGCGTGCTAAATACTTAAATCAATTATGTCACACAAAATGTAAAACAGCTCTAATGTACAAAAGTTTCTTTGGCATCGCTCCAAGAATTTATAATAAAATACCTCATCAGATAAAAAAATTACCTGTTCACAAGTTCAAGAAAACTTTGCAAAAAATTTTAATTGATAAATGTTATTACACGGTTGACGAGTTCTTGAACGATTAATTTAGTAACTTCAACATTTTCTCATCTCTGTGCTAATATTTTGACTTTTTTTTTTTACTTTTTTGACATTTTAAATTTTTTTTGACTGTAAACTTTAAAACTACACACATTTGTATGTCTTACCATAGACAAAACATAGCGCACTATATATACCTATAAGATCTGTACTTTTTGTTACCTATGTTTTACAAATAATAAATGATTTGATTTGATTTTAACCTGATCGATCAAACGTGCGGCTGTTAATTCTTAGCCACTAGCCCCTCTGTCGTTTGACACCTAATACACTTAAATTAATCTCTAAACTTTAGAAACTGAAAACTGAAGTATACAAGTTTGGTAGTACTGCAAACGTCTACAGCCGGGTTCAGACGAGACGTGTGTAATGTAATGTATCGTGTAATGTAACGCAAATTCTGCGTGTGGTCGGCAATGCGAGCATTGTATATACCTAACGCTGGGGCTGACGCTCGCGCTGATCCATCGGCTGTCGGTTTTTAGCGCGAACACAAAGGCTCTCACAATCGAACAAATGCAGGATTCGCGTTGAGTTTGTATGTCATCCACAGTATTCGCATTACATTACACTCGTCTGGATCCGGCTTTAAATATCTTTTGAACTTGCGAAGCATCAACTTTGATCATTACAATAATTATGTAGGTACCTATATATACAGAATCTAATGAATATCACATTTTCGATGTCGTAAGCACAAAAATCCTTGCCTTTAAACTTATATTTTTTGCCCATTGTACAACATTAACTTTTTCAGGCACGCAGATGGAGCTGTAAAACATTTTAAGCAGTAAATTTCCGTGAACAAAATTTTCCCAAGTTCATCTTAATTAAATTTTAATGAAGTACAACCTAGTTAAACTTGTAATTAACAAGATAAAGAAAAAAAGTATCCTCCTGAAAAGTTTATAAATAACAGAAGTTAGAAGAAATATTTTACTTAATTAAAATTCAACTTACTACTTCGTTGATAATCTTAATTAGTTTAGAAGGAAGAGCTTCTCATCGTTCTTAAAATAGCTTTATAATATAAAATAATAGCGTCAATTAACAAATAATTATTTTCTCAAAAATACTTATTAATATAACTTACCTTACCTTAACCCACTGAAACTAGAAATAATTATTTACAGAGATGCAGTTATTTTTGTTTTATATACTGTTAACTGTTTCATGAAATCGTCATTCTTTGGGGTTACGTGGTTTTAGAGAGTTGTGTAGATGACTTTAATGATTATAATTCTGTAAATACATATTTGTTACGGCCGCCATATATTAATCAACGTACAACTTAATACTGACCAGCAAATTGCAAAAAACGTAAAAAAAATTGAATTTCGTGGGCTACCCTGGCGCTTTCACCTTAATATAAAAAGGTTTTGTTGGTGTATCGGTTACTGGACATTTTTAAGGTAAGAAAAACTTTTGATGTCTCCAAAATCTATAGTTTTCTTCATTGTTTCGTTTTATTTGCGTTTTGTAAATCCGAAACTAGTTTTGACAGGTTCGTTGTAGCTTGGCAGATTATTTAAAAAATTCAAATGCAACAGGGGGTGTCTTTGATCACAGATACGGGTTACTCTGATCACTTGATCAATGTCACCCCGTAGATCAAAGTTACCCCATTTATAGTTAAGTTTATACTGTAATACGATATATTGGTAGCTTTTTATAGTTTAAGTTGTGTTTTTCTATTTCAGAACAATGCCTCGAACATTTATATATAATTGCTAACGCAAGTGTGTCTAATCGCGGAGCTGCAGAACAGTTTGATATTCCTTATGGAACACTATAAAAAAGGTATCATGGAAGATATATTAAAAAACCGGCCAAGAGCGTGTCGGGCCACGCTCAGTGTAGGGTTCCGTAGTTTCCCGTCCGTCACAATAAGTGTTCCCACTTATGAGTTTAAAAGTGGGTATCCATTATGTTCGCGTAATAATCGTAGTCGATCATAGATCTTAAAATATTGGGATTCGATTTTAATAATTCTTTTTTTGTTTTTGTTTGAAAAAAGATACGTTCAGGATAATAAAATATGTAAAGGAAGTTAAAAAAATGCTTGCATATACGATTATACTACAAACTTCGTCCAGAAATAATTTTGTACAACTTTTTGTCTTTTTTGTACAAAAACTGTTGCTTCCATCAAGTTCAAAATAATTTTCCTAGAAAGTCCTCATAAAGTTCTACTTTTCAGATTTTTTTCATATTTTCTAAACTTATGGTTCAAAAGTTAGAGGGGGGGGGACACATTGTTTTTTACTTTTGGAGCGATTTTTTCCGAAATTATTGACATTATCAAAAAATGATTTTAGTAAACCCCTATTCATTTTTAAATACCTTTCCAACAATATATCACACGTAAGGGTTGAAATTAAAAAAAAAATCACTTTCCACTTTACATATAGGGGGGCTACCCTAATAAAACATTTTTTTCCAATTTTTATTTTACCACTTTGTCGGCGTGATTGATATACATATTGGTACCAAATTTCAGCTTTCTAGTGCTAACGGTCACAGGGATTAAGCGAGGACGGACAGACGGACAGACAGACATGGCGAAACTATAAGGGTTCCTAGTTGACTACGGAACCCTAAAAAACCAGGTTCTCAGCCTGTTTTCTCTGAAGCACAAGAGAAAGCAATACTTCAGACTGCATCTAAATATGCAGATTTTCGGTTTCCATAGTGGATTTATGCACAAACAATATACTTGCCCTCACTACATGGATCAAGAACGTAATTTTCGAAATGTGGATTCTGCCTAGACCATCACGTCGGCGTGATGTTGTTTTTAAAGCTCAAATATACAAAGAAAATAAACGTTATTTGACAGCACAGTTTAAATACAAGGCAACAAGCATTGAACAAGTACCTTACGTACAGTACCCGGCGATAAATATTGCACATCGACCTTTTTACACAAAACCATTTTATACAAAGAATAAAAATAATTAGGTATCAAAAGAAGCAAATCATTATTGTTTTAACAGCTCCTAATAGATACCGGACTGTTTGTATTTCGTGCGACAGAGATAACGCTCTACGAAGCCGAAATTAGCCGATTGTCTCTTTCCAAAGGTCGATGTGCAATATTTATCGCCGGGTACTGTAATAGAAATGTTTGCGGTCTCATGACCTTGCCACAGGCATTTGAAGATTCCAGAGATTCCCAAACCTTCAGGATTGTACCGACTCAAATACATGTGTCTCGTGTATCTTTTTTTTTTTTAAATATAACTTTTCGATCTAAGGTAAACAAAGCAAAAGGAGTATGTAAAGATGCAGATGATGTTTGTGTTGTGCAGTGCCACGTGGCGTTTTGTAGTTTCTGCCTACCGCCATGGGAAGGAGTTGTTTATCTATGTGAGTTTATCTACAGTCTATTCAAACTTATGTTTAAATTAATATTATTTCAAGTTAAACAAATATCAACTTTATTTTAATGTTAATTAAGTTGATTTCAGAGTGACTAGCACTATTTATTTATTTATTAATAACCAACTTATTAATTAACAGTTTGCACAACACATAAAAGTTATTACTCAATATTTGAAATATTGAAACAGTTATAAAAATGTTTGAAGTTGTATCGTAAGCTGAACTTTATTGTGTTAGTTGTTTTTCTATAAATTCATATTTGTTTACATTTTTGGCAAATTAATCGCGAATGCAGATTATGTGTGTAAGATTCGACAGAACATTTTCCCTTCCTCATTACCCCAAACGCTTATCATAATATTATTAGCACTCTAGATAATTGCTCTTGTGATAATATGACTATTATGATAACCGCCATCTCGTCTTACCCCGTTAGCCCTTATCATGACACTTGGCTGGTTTCTACGTTGTCATAAAAAAATGTGGCGGAAATTTCACTTCAAGCGGTAAAAAGGTTTTTTTACGTGGTAAAAGTGGTATCTTTGTAATTAAATATATGAACCCCCTTAATAATAAACGTGGTATAGCGTCTGTATAGTTACACAACGCTTTGTCTTCTTCTTTCGAAAGTCAAATTACTGACGACTGAAAGAGAGACATCGGTGTGTAACTATTCATCTGATAAAATGCGTTTTTTAGTAAGTCTTTATAATGCAATTCATAAATAATGTCGAAACGCCTAGCCTGATCCTAACCATCTTGGGGTCGGCTTGGGGTCGGATTTTACATGGAGCGACTTCCTATCCATCTGACCTCCATAGTCCACAACCCAGTTACTGGAATTCGATACCCCTTGTTAACACTGATTTAGAAGAGAATATGTTTAATGACATTCTTATAATAAAATAAAAGATAATCAGTATTTTGAGATACCTTATTTTGTATTGTATTCCTAGACATGATGGGGCACAAATCTGTGAAATGTGACGAACAAAGACTCGCACAATTACTGTATGTGGACGCTTTCTCACACAATGTTCTCAACAATTTACATTGAATACTTAACGCCAACTCAGCCTGAAATATTAGCGTCTACCATAAAATATGCAAAAATAATGACGTCTATATTAATTTGTCTACAAAAATGAGCCTAATTTTAATGTGTTTAACACATTTTCAAGGATAGATTTTAATTACTAAGACACTGGAATATTAAGCGAGGAATATATTCAAATTACACGCTGTAAGTAGAGTTGAATTAAGTTTGAAAATGTATTGCCTAAAGCGCGTGTCGTAAATTTCGCCTAAGGCTTGCATTCTAGCCTTGGGTGAAATTTAGGTTTATCTTTAAAGATCCTCATACTTATTAATATTCTCTGTCTAAAGTACACTCGTTCTTTTCTAGTCGGTGTTTCTAAATGAAGATAAACTTGGCCAGGTGTGTCCTTTCCCGTGACCTTTTGACGAAATATACTTTCAAAGCAACAGGATCCTCTGAAGGTCTGACATCCCGTTATATGACTATGCTGGCTCTGATTGGTTGTTGTCGTAGATAGAGTATAGTATAGATTCGCTGTCAGCGTATACGAGAGTCCTTGTGAGATCGCGAAAGTCTTTAACAGTTACTTGTTAACTGGTACTATCTAATGTATTCCGGTAATATTTTCCAAAGAAATCGAACCATGACCGTCGTTTTAGTTCACAACTGTGGTCAGAGAACAAGTTTGTATACGCGAAGGAGATGGAGGAAATATAATATTATTTAGTGACTTGTCTATTGCTCTATTCTTTCTAAGTTCAGGAATTATTCATATTTTTGCCATGTTCTTTATTACAGCTATTTGAGAGAACAACAAGCCTGTAAATCCCTAGGCAACCTCAACTCGGCTCTCTAAATATTAAAATACTATCCCTGTAGTATTGTTTTGCTTACGAACATTTGCATAAAAGCCAGTTTTTGACCGGAGGTTATCTTAGTGAGCAATTCTTTGTAACCTTTCGATAAATACGAATCTATGAGCTCGATGCTGAATAACAAATTCGGTTAGTGAATGAAAGAATAGAATTACACAAGGATTCGTATATCGAGATTTCGTAACGCAAAAGGTACACAACAGAAATACTTAAACATAATGTATGGCCATAATGTATAGCACAAAATAATATATGACTTATGGAAACGTTACAGAAAAAAGTAACATCCGGGTTCCCCAAAATCCGGTTTGCTAATCATGAAATCTGGCATTTTACGCTTACATCGAGACATGGGTCCGGGGAATAAAAGACTTTGACTAAATCGGACACCGACCGAAAACATTATGTAAATAAAGAAACGGGTTTACAATGCACCCCAGTCGGATAAGGACTAGCTGAAATCAGGAGTTGAATCTAGTATCGTTTGGCAGGAGTTGGGGGTAAAAGGAGTTAAAGCTGGTAGGGGTTGGGTCCCCGATTATAACGTTACCACTCTTTATTAAAAGGTATTTGGTGCCGATTCCCTTGTTCACAAACTATAAACTAAACTAAATTTAAGTTCAGTGCATCTTTTTCTTTCTATTTCTTTAAGAAAAGGACAGAACTGCATTATAAAGTGTACATTATAAAATGTTTTTGCAAAAATAGAGCTGTTATTTAGCTTCGTCGAATTTCAACTTGCAGGTCTTTTGCTGGGGAGGTACCTAGTGGGTTATTCCATTTATCAACGCCAAAAATCCACCCAAAACATCGTAACATCGATAACACCAAAACCACCATAGACAATTTCGAGCGGCCATTGTTGTTTACATCTTTAGTAAATTTTGAAACGCCGGAACTTAGACCCCGCCAAGAAGCTTATAGATAAAAGTGGAGGCAACGCTCTAAATACCTAAGTGAAGACGACTGTGGTCGGACACTCTCTTTCTAAATACATATATATGACAGAGAAAACACATATCACTGTCTCGTTCTTATGTGTGTATTTAGAAAGAGAGTGTCCGACCACAGTCGTCTCCAATTAGGTATTTAGAGTGTTGCCTCCACTTTTATCTATAAGCTTCTTGGACCCCGCCATTCATTTATCTACCTACTCACTGACAGATAGCACTCTAAAGCCAAAATCTAGAAGCGTATTTTGCACATGATTTCCTTTTATCACGTAGGTGAGAACTAACGAATGATTTGTGAAAATGCATGAGCAAATATGGAATTCTTTTTTATGGAAGTTCGTCAGTTTTGTCGTTGAGAGTTGCCATCGGGCAGAAGGCTTGTATAAAATAATTATTTTGCAGTTGTGACTGTTCGAACGTACAGTGCCTATCTGTATCTACGTATCTATTGCATTGAATGATGATTGATTTGTATCAATATTCGCTCAGAATCCTGAGTAAACAAGCTATCTTGGATGATAAATTATATCCAGCTATGTATACGTTATTATAATAATAGTTACACAGCACATTAAGCTTCTACAATCTGTTAAATTTCTTTAATAGATTTTCAACTTTATCTCTAAAGCTTAAGGTTCAAAATGATTGGGAAAATTTGACAGTTTCGGGTAGCTTGATGTGCTGGCGTCTGTACCTACCTACCCAACAACGTATAACCTTGCCACAGGCATTTGAAGATTGCATAGAATTCAAAGAGATTCCCAAACCTTTACACTTGAAGCAACTCAAATACACGTATCTCGTGTAGCTTTATCTTTTTCAAATATAACTTATTGATCCAGGCCCAGGATTTATATATAACCTAGACCTTTGAACGGCTACCTGACTTCTTTTGAGAAAAAAGATTAGATTTTCCTTGAGACATCTTTTTATATTTTGACGACATTCAAACATCTATTTTGTGACTGGTCATGCTCAATAAGAAGGTCAACGAAAACGTGTGTGGGCAGCCTAATATCGAATAATCCACAGGTACATCTGTATCTGCACACAAACCTCCTTAATTATAAAAATTATTTAAAGATAAGGAATGATTAGCGTCTATTTAGACGTTATAGTTAAGTAGTTTTGAGGCAAGAACATCTCCGCCTAACCTTTCGAAGGAAAACAGGCAGTGATATTGTATTGTTTTCTAAGTTATGATCTGCATAACCGTGCATTTTGCCGTTTAAACTCTAAGCTTTGATTATAACGTAAGACGTCCTCGTAACATAGGGCCCAGTTGAAAACCAGCGTCAGACATTAGTTGTCTGACATTTATGCTGAATTGCGCCTATCTGGCGCAGCCGTGACGCACACAATACTATTTTTTTCTGTTTTTTTTTTGTTTCTGTGTGAATATTGTGTGCTTTATTTAACTTGGGCCAAATAAACTTATTTTCTTTCTTTATAAATAAGGGGGAAAATCTTAGAGAAAAAGTTTTATCTAAAATACTGCACAGGTTTCAGGAAGAAAGACTAAAGCTTTATAACTGGGTGTAAGAACATTAGGTAGTTTCCTTAGAACTCAAGTGAAACCTCGGGTATGATGAAACTAGCATCGGCTAGTTTCAAATAAACCCTTTACGCTAAGCAGTCTGTCAAAGACAGAACCTGGTTTTGCTCACTCCTAAATTCAAGCCAATACCTACCCTACCCACATAAATCTCGATTTTTCTAGCTTCGTTAAATCGCGTCAAGTTTGTACAAAAGTTAAATATGTACCGCCATGCCACTGATTTTCCCGGTTTTCATTTTAATCCCTTTTCCATTAATTCAATTAACAAAGCTGGTCTCGGTCCTGTGATGTCGCTTCTGTTAATATTATATAAAGGGATTTTATTAATTCAGGAACAACGCTTTAAATGTTTTACCTAGTTCATTAATGTAAGTACATTATAACTGTAATCCCATCTTAGACCACCGCTGCACTGGCTGAAGTTAAGGAAAACTTTACAAAATTCTCTAGAAAAATATTTGACCTGAACATTTTTTAATCAAATGTCTTCTGAACATTTTTTAATCAAATGTCTTTTATCAATATTTACTTTGTGTTTATCATAGAAATGTTTGCACGGTATATTTTTAATCTACACACAAAAAAGCTAAATGAAGTTGGTTAGGTACTGGTTTTACTTCTAACCGTCTAAATTGTCCATCTATTCGGAAATAACAACCTACACGTATACATACCAGCTATTTACTAGTACCTGACTACCGAGTGTGGTGTGGTAAATTCTCCTTTGACCGTTCATAGTGGGCTAGGAAGGTCCCATTGCAGCCGTAGTGACATCTGCGCTGCTGCCGAAGATGCCGTGGAATCGCGTTGTTTTGGCCAACAAAATTCAATTCCCTGTCGACCTCTCTTCTTCTTCAACGTGACGAAGACGTAGAAGGGCATTGCTCAGCAATGGAAGTTTACAAACTAATATATTATTATGAATGATTTATATTTCTGTGATTGAATTTTAAAGATATAAAATACAAGTATTTCTTATATTTTGTTTTTAAAACAACATCGGCTGTGTTTCCAATCTGGCTCTGAGATGAAACAAGCATGTGAAGACCTTGTAGTATCTTTTCATTTTATCGCTAAATGGGCCTGCTCTTGATCTTTACCTGATGGAAAGCGATGGATGAGGTCTACGATGAATCGAGTGTGCCTAGAAGGTGCCTGTTCACTCTTGCTTGGCTAACGGAGTTATGGAGTTATATGAAAAGGGAACACAGACGATAGCAGGGAGTTCCACACTATGGCCCTGCTCATAATAAATGTGGAGGAGAAGCGCTGAGTACGACTGTTCGGGATATCAAACAAATGTAGATGGAACCATAATACAGTATGTCTGGAAGTCCAGAAGTGAAACGGAGATGTTGGGATCAGGTCGTGGAGCTCCTGCGCACACTCTCCGAAGTACAGACGCCAGCACATCAAGCTACTACAATCTGTCAAATTTCTTTAATAGATTTTCAACTTTATCGCTGAAGCATAAGGTTCAAAGTTGATTGGGAAAATTTGACAGTTTCGGGTAGCTTAATGTGCTAGCGTCTGTACAATACCTAGCACAATCCATTTTATTTCAATCTATAGTACGTAGGTTAAGTAAATAAAAAACTTATTTGATACAATACCCAAGTAAGAAGTAATATGTAACACTACAAATATAAATATTTACCCTCGAAACAGGCTTTACATCTGTCGTCAAGTAAACTAACTAACTAAAGAAATAATAACAAAAGTCCATATTTGATACCTTGTACGACCCAGTAAACCTTTATAAATACAGCCTTGACAGCTTTGACTCAAATTCAAACATGTTTACTTTGAATACTAAGTGAACAGTGTTCCGTAGGAAATTCGATTCAGTAAATTTTTTTAGATAACGTTCTGTGTAATTATAACGGCTATGGTTCTCTTTGTTCATTAAAATCATTTTTAGACTGTATTCAGAGAGTAGGTCACTTCTAGTTGCGCCTGCACCATATACATATATTATAAATTCGAAAGTAACTCTGTCTGTCTGTATGTTACCTTTTCACGCCTAAGCCACTGAACGGATTTTGATAAAATTTGGCAGAGAGATGGATTGCATCCCGGGGAAGGACAAAGGATAGTTTTTATCGACATACCTCGCGAGCGAAGCCGCGGGCGGAAGCTAGTAAATATGTGTTTCCGCCTGCCTTCACACGTTGCAGGAGACTAAACGCCCCACACGTAATAACAATAATACTTTTATTGTGTCTGGTTTAATGTCCTTCAACCGATTAAGTCTAGCAATCCTTCGGGCTATGTCAGTAGCCTTGGTACTCCTGGTATCAGATAATTAATGATTCAGTCCCGCAGGGAAACGCTCCATAGTAAAGTGATTGTCCATAAATGAGTTCTTGTTATTCTTTTCAAATCAATGATGCAACATTCGTCCAGTTAACTAGATTACTTTTGCCCAGTAGGTGGCACCACAGTTCACGGCTTCAGTATAAACGTGTTAACCAACTGTATAACTGGGTCGCATTGCACCGTTTAGTAAGTTGGCTGGCCATAATTCAATATGAGGAAGCGTCTGCACCACTGAGTGGTGAAGGTAAAGAAGACCCAGACCACATAAAGGACACACATCTAATACATAAATATACATAGGTGAAAAAAAATTAGCTCGTAGAGGAATCTATTCAGCTAGAGAGAGTTTTAAGACAAATTTAATATTGCAATGTCAGCTTACCAATGACGTAACAGTTTTTAGCAATAAATACCCTTCTGTACATCGCTCTGCATCGCTTAACGGCTCCTGCAAACAGACGCGACGCGCGACGCGAATCGCGCGCGACACAAAGGCACCGCCCGTCGCGGTGCCTTTGTGTCGCGTGTCGCGTCGCGCCTGTGTGTACGAGCCTTAACTCAATAACTCTATTAATTAAGTTATGAGGTTGCTCTGTAACTCAACGACCGTTACGAAGCCCACTGTAGATGCCGCGTAGCCCGCTACGAAGTTATGCTACGAATATCGTAGCTGCTACGCGAAACCTACGAAAAAGGTGACTTTTAACAAAATGTAGCAATATTTGTATGTCTGATAAGGTAATCATCTGTTTAATAATAACATCGAGTTCTGTCATATTTATATCATGTTAATATTAAAAACCAACAAACAAGTTCAAACAACTTCTTTAGATAGTTTCTGTTTCTTCGAAATATGTTGTGATATTTTTAGCTTTAGAAAATATATCTTGATTAGAGACGACTGGAACTTAGAAAACATTGATACATTAAAGTTTCCGTGTTTGTTGATTGCATCGCGATCGTATCTGACGGATATAAAATTACTTATGTCATAGTGACTTTGAAAATGTTTTATTGGTCACGTACTCGTACTAATGTTTTGCAATTTATATAGTGTGAGTTGTTAATTTATAATTTTGTAAAACAAAATAGGCAAGTACTTCCGTGGTTGTAACAGCTCTATATTAGATCCCATCATCGCGTGTTTTTATTTCCGATGATAGACGATGATTCCCGAAGCGCATTCTTTTCCTTGGTTATCTGTAAGTGTGTTTTAAATAATACTTAAGTTAGTAATATAGCTAGAACATCTACATTACTAACTAAAGTAATGTAGCTGTTTGTGTTACGTGTTAAGTAGCAGATTATTTTTTTTAAATCTTATCTCACATGTAAGTACAATCCATACTAATATTATAAATGAGAAAGTATGTCTATTTCTCTGTCTGTTACCTCTTCACGCTTAAACCGCTAAACCGATTTAGATGAAATTTGGTATATAGTTTCTAGTCCCGGGAAAGGACATATGATACTTTTTATCCCGATATTCCTACGGGCGCTGCTAGCAGTATACTCGTACCTATGTATATACTACTAGTATATATACTACTAGCATCCAGCCCCGCGGTTCCACTCACATAAGTGTCGATCCCGTGAGAATATCTGAATAAAAACTATCCTATGTACTTTTCCACGACACAAACTATCTCTATATCAAATTTCATCTCAATCGGTTTAGCGGTTTAAGCGTGAAGAGGTATAAGACAGACACACTTTCGCATTTATAATATTAGTATGGATTAATATGGATAGACGAAGATCATCCGTTCGAGAGAGGTTTGATAGTAAATATTGGATTCTTGTGCTCTCAAAAGACGTAATCCAATTTACTATCAACCGTTTCAAACTTCGTTAGCAGCCCTTTTCCGTATAATTAAGTTCTACGAACAGGAAGAAATTCTGTCTATTCAAAGGGAAAGTAACGAAGTCCTACATGTGGAGTGTAATATGTTTTATGCCCAACTTTAATTCCTGTTTTGTAGCTTTTATTTTGGGCGGAGGACGTGCCCAAAAATGTTGTTCTAGTGTACCTGCTTAATGATATGGTTAATGTACAGACGCCAGCACATCAAGCTACCCGAAACTGTCAAATTTTCTCAATCAACTTTGAACCTTATAGTTGAGCGATAAAGTTGAAAATCTATTAAAGTAATTTGACAGATTGTAGTAGCTTGATATAGCTTGGTATAAAAATCGGTAATTCAACCGCATAATTAACGCTAATGAGACAGAATTGATTTTCTATTGAAATGGGCCGATATCGTACAGTCCGCTTCACAGTGATAGTTACCCCCTTGGTAAGGACATCGAACCTATTTAAGTTTTTTGTAATGTAACGCAAATGGCGTGTTGGTCTAGTGGTATACACTGCGGCTTAGCAATGTGATGGTCTCGAGTTCAAATCCGCGCATGAGAAGGGTTTTTTTATTTTATTTATTTACCTTTATTATTTATTTTTAGTTTCTTTAGTAGGTGATTTTTGTTTATTATTATTAAGAAATCAAATGGAGGTTTGTAATAAAAGTTAGGCATTTTGCATAAACAATATTCATTTATTTTTCTAATTACATTTCTAGGACTTTATGGAATCCACTTCCTGGTTGAATATACAGATTCCTGTCTATGTTAAATTGGGGTTGTTTACTTAGAATATTAACTAAACACAAAATAGATACCTTATTTTGTCTTAGAACGTTTAACAGATAACGGTTCGTTTATAGATATTTCTAGAAACATAACTACAGTAATATTTATTTATTTAAAGTTGTGAAAACATACATTTTTTATACTCTGTATGATCTTATCGGAAAAAAAGCTTGGTTGAAAATGAAATGTTGTCATTTGTGCCTGTGAATTACAGAGGAAGAACCAACATGCTAAACTATAACAGTATAGCAATATACATCTTTCTCTTTTATCACATTTTCTGATTAGCCTTATTTAACACAATATTAGAAAAATATGTGAGGTCAGATATGAATCGTTAACAGACTTGTAAACAAGAGTAACTGGATTGATAATAATAAAGGTTTTTATTTTTGATTAACTACGATATAATGATCCCACTGATTATGGAATGATATTGGGAATTATTAACACTTGCTCATATAAATGTTCCAATGCAATTTTATCAAATAAGTTACACAGTCAATCTGCCGAGTTGCCTATTCATAACGGATAGGATGGCCGTCACTGTCTAACACTTCTTGAAGTCAGCATTTGAACGCGTAGTTTTGAAGGGTGCCACTGAGTGAACTTTCACAATACATATTACGTTGTCGCTTCGATTCATTAGTGTAAGCAATCGGGCGAGGGCCTTGGTGATCACATTTCACATCACCCGTCGCTTGATACCTTTGTATCTATCTACGAACTGTTTTTCTCTGTAACGAAAATAATAATATTAGAAATACATTTAAAAAAATTCAACTTGTAAGTAATAATGCAACATGATTGCAACAATAAATAGGTATATGTGTAAGAATAACGTAAATCTTACCGTTATGATCATATCTCGTGATATTTACTTTGTTTTGTTCCTTTTCCCACAGAACAACAATTTTAGCCTTCAATAAAGTTGTTAATCGAACCATACCATCGATTAATTAAATCAACTGGTAAAAAACATAATAAATTGGATAATATTACGATGAAGATAATTAGACACAAGCGAATCGGCACGAAAATGAAACCATTTGAAAAGTAAAAATACCCTCAATCACAGTTTAGTAAATAAGGCGAAGAAGTATACTAAATTCAACCTTAACTCGCAGTTCATACGTCAGTTAAGTTTCTGAAGTAAAATGAGGGTAGTGCAACAATCGGAATCAACACATTCTATTCAACCAAACAAGAAATCTATGCTAATTTCAACCTTATGTTTTAGTTAATTGAGGAGTTGCGTATTGCATTTTGTAAAACAAGACGGTAAGGTGCTAGTATTAAAATAATATAACACGGAAGTTGAAATTTAAACCTTAATATCTAGAAGATAAGACCGTTAATAACCTTGTTCGATAAAAGGAGTAATGCTATTCAAATTTTCGTTGAGGTTGATAACTGAGCCAATAGCCTAGTGGTATAAGGCACGGTCTAGTTGATCGGCTGGCGCCTGGTGAAGCAGGTTCGTATCTTAATCGCACGCAGTGTCTTTTTGTAAGTTATTCTTGGTATCTATACAGTTCGGCCAGAAGGAAGCCGATAAAATACCATATAAAATTATTAAATACTTGCAAATATTATTTGAGGCGGATCGGTGGATGCACGCGGGCAGAGATGGGTGCGGCGGCGGGGGAGGGAGCTGCTCAAGGCTCACGTGACACGCGGGCCCGAGCTTGCTCGGGCGATAATCTTTAAGTCTTGGTGGGGTACCTTTTCTCTGCACTTGACTGTACCACGCCCGGCTCGAGTGGTTAACAGGCAAATGCCCTAACACACCCTTCACACTTCACTGTTTAGTCCCCGTCCTGTTTATGTCACTTTAAAGTGTACTTAAGAGTTGCAAAAACTTAGTTGCAGAATTGGGGGAAAAGTCTGGCTTTTAAGTCACTGTAAGAATTACTTATTTATTTGAAGAGGTAAAAACTGAAATTAGCATTCAACTATGAGTATTTTATGATGTATATAATAACTTTAATCGGTTCATTATCTGTTCTGAATCGTGTGATTGAATATGAATTATTCTAGCGTCGATTCGAGTTAAGAAGATTTAGTTCCTTCCCCTAAAGTAGGTAGGTAGTAGGTACTGTTCAACTTTCAAGCCTATTTTCAGACTAAACTTGCAAATCGTTTACCATTTAGCCAGTCAATGCTCAATTCAAGATCTATTTTGTTCTAAACGATCAACAGGAATTGAGAAACTCATAGAACATCTTTACTTTTTGTTCTATAGGTATTTAACCTGCAAAGCTCCGCGGTCACGAAACAAAAGAAAATCAATTGTGTCTCTTTAGCGGAGCTTATGGGGTTAAACACAGCTAATGATAAATCACAATAAATAATAAATCGCCTCTCAGTTTGATCTAAATTGTAAAACCAGTAAAATACCTCTAGGAACATTTACAAGTTATCAATATAACAGTTACAAGTGTCTATTCTTTGAGTAAGAATTGCATACAGTTATTTGTACATTTGTCTTAGACTGTGATGACATAGGATCGTTTTGCGACGAGAAATAATAAATGGCTGTTGAAGAAATTCGTTCTATTGATGAGTACTGCGGGTAGTCTATCCGTCCTAGTAACGGGCGGTCTTGTCATGAAAATCTGGCAAACGTAATAAACATTGAGTTTGTTGGAATCGAGCCAGCCGGTCGATTCTGTAAAAATTTCACCGTGAAAACTTAGGTGAAGTGAGGGTGGAGTGAGCTATCAATAGTGTCAATTCCTAGCAAAAACAAACTCACTTCACCTAAGTTTTCACGATGATATTTTTACAGAATCGACCGGCTGTACACAAAACAGAACACATACCATAATTCTTATACCAGTTACACGTCCCGCTCTACGCGGTGACGTCATCTAGAACGTCCCAGAAAATTTTTTTCAGCGCGCCACGGGGCGCCTCGCCTCTTATACTAGCCTTGTACACAAAAAAAATCTATGAACCGCTGTTAAGGGGCTTACAGTACCTAAACACAAAACACGCAAGTTTTAGAAACAATAAAAGTATATGATCGACTACCTACAGTAAACAAAATCAGAAAAATATATGACATTCTTCAGGATATATGCTAGGTAGATAGTATGTTCAAAACATAATACAACTAATTTGATACGATAGAAAAAAAACATGAAGATACCTCTAAAAACTTTCTTTTTACAATAAAAAACATTCTAATATACATACAATAATTCTGATTTTTCGTCAGATTGAAAAACTTTTAATGACTTTGATTTTCTTTAAATGACTTAGATTTTATTTTTCAATAATTGTTTATATTTAATGTTTGTTTACATTACGTCAATTAAAGATTTAAAAAACATTATTTCAAAATCAAAAGCGATGAACCTATATATTTATTTACCACAAAATAGCCCTATTCGTACTGAATCGAATGACATATAAAACATAATATCATTGTTCTTCCAAAGTTTTGATATAAAATAACATCACGCGAATATCATATTGCACATGCGCATCGCCGCCATTTATTTTTTTAATGATCTTCAACTACAGATAACTTATTTCGTAATGTCGATACAACCACACGGTCTTTGGCACAAATGTACTACATCTAATCACTCGACTAAAGAACCTAGAACGCAAGCAATACTCCCATAGACAAAACTACTAAAAATAAAAGTCCGAAAAGTCAGCCCGGGCAATCTGTGGTTTTCGTTCGCTGTCTATTTTTGGCGGCTGAGTGGATGAAATATTTATTACATTATCCATATCTATGCGACCTACATATCATTATGAACATCTATATTCTTTTTTATATTCAAACGAATTAATAAAAAATATAATTTCAATTTCCAAATAACATTATGTAAAAGAGCATCGTATTTTCATAACAATCCCCGGTTGCGCAATAAAAGCTGCCTTAGGAAATTTAATTATTTTCCATTATCAAAAGCAATCAAAATAAAGAATAACCCTCAAGGGGGGTGGAGGCGAGTTCAGGGGAGATCGGAATAACTCAAATAAAGTGTGATACTTCAGACGTCTCCTTGACTACATAACGAAGGAAATGTGCCGTTTTCCTGAACATTCCGAAAACGTTAACTAACCACAAATGTGGTTTGGGAAAGATAAAGGAAAAGAGCACTTACTTAATAGGATTACAAATAAGTTAAGGGAAAGATTAAGTTGAGATTACTGAGAAGAAAGCTTAATAGGTATAAGGTATTACGAACGAAGTTGTTGTATTTTTGGAGACAGGTGGACGGTATTCTACTTGACTTCTCTTACGCGTATTGGAGGTGAAGTTGTAATTGAACAGCGGAAGTGAAACTCCAACTAATAATATTAATAATATATTGTGGCAATTATAATATTAATAATATTATAATTGCCACACAAATAATAGTTTAAAGTTAGGTACACTATTTAGCACAGTCATATAACTAATTAAATTAACAGGGACAAAAAAACTAATGACAAATCTAGTCCGTGTCCCGCGACGGTTGACAGACAAGAGAGGGACGCTATTTAAGGGGCTTACATGACCTAAAGCGCGGTCACTGTCGGACTGCATAGAAAAGAGAAGCGCGATGACACAACGCTGGTAATTTATTGCAAAATAAAATTTGCAATTATTTAATTACAAAAAATCTGTTGTTTGGACTAAAAAATTAAAATACTAGTATTTTAATATGTTGCTTGTAGTATAATCTGACAAAAAATCATAATGACTTATGATTTATTTAATTTATTATGGTTTTTATTGTAAAAAGAACACACACTATCTACCTAGCACATATCCTGAAGAAAATATTTTTTTTTTTTGATTTTGTTTACTGTAGTCGATCATATACTTTTATTGTTTCTAAAACTTGCGTTTTTTGTGTTTAGGTCCTGTAAGCCCCTTAAGGTACGCAATAGGTAGCGCCCGGATCGTAGCTTAGACTTGCAACTTGCGTTGCTAACTTATAAATACTTATGTAAACATAATACAGGCGACGCCACGTATTCTAAGGTGCACAAATGCACAATACGTGAAGCCACATGTTCAATCTGCTGTAAAATGTTTCAGAAGAAAAAAAACTAGCTGTCATAACTAGTGTGTCATACTAGGTCATTTTGGCGTGTTATATATTTCATACAACTGATAAAGAAAGGCAGTTGTGATTTGAATATACGAACAATTTCAGTTGACTACAGCTTTACATAATTTATATATGTACAAGGATCGTTGTACTATGTAACTATGTTCCTGGCATAGTACAGAGTATTTTAATAACACCCATAGAATGTACAGATGCCAGCACATCACGCTACCCGAAACTGTCAAATTTTCCCAATCAACTTTGAACCTTATGCTTTAGTGATAAAGTAGAAAGTCTATTAAAGAAATTTGACAGGTTGTAGTAGCTTGATGTGCTGGCGTCTGTACCACCCAAAAATAAAATAATAGATTGTTTGCCAAGGGAGCAAACAACTATTTTGAAGGCGAGAGTGTTTCTTTGAATCCAGAGCGGAGCGAAGGGTTCTAGAGTAGAATGCCGAGCATCAACAGCGCAAGCAGCAGCAGCAGTGGGGAGCAGGGCACAGCGAGGGATTCAAAGTACGTCACTCGAGCTTAAAATAGTGTTGCTCCCGAGGTGGACACTCTACTTTTTATCACCCTCCATGGAAAAATAAGTAAGTGCGACTTATGAATAAGAATAGTACGTTTATTTATTTACCTACAATTTTGAGTAAACAATTACGAACGAAGGCAGAATGCTTTTCGCACGTTTTTTATTTATTCACAATCTTTTTAGGGTTCCGTAGTCAACTAGGAACCCTTATAGTTTCGCCAAATCTGTCTGTCCGTCTGTCCGTCCTCGCTTAATCTCTGTGACCGTTAGCACTAGAAAGCTGAAATTTGGTACCAATATGTATATCAATCACGCCGACAAAGTGGTAAAATAAAAATTGGAAAAAAATGTTTTATTAGGGGGGCTCCCCTATATGTAGAGTGGGAAGTGATTTTTTTTTTAATTTCAACCCTAACGTGTGATATATTGTTGGAAAGGTATTTAAAAATGAATAGGGGTTTACTAAAATCATTTTTTGATAATGTCAATAATTTCGGAAATAATCGCTCCAAAAGTAAAAAACAATGTGTCCCCCCCCCCTCTAACTTTTGAACCATAAGTTTAGAAAATATGAAAAAAATCTGAAAAGTAGAACTTAATAAGGACTTTCTAGGAAAATTATTTTGAACTTGATGGAAACAACAGTTTTTGTACAAAAAAGACAAAAAGTTGTACAAAATAATTTCTGGACTAAGTTTGTAGTATAATCGTATATGCAAGCATTTTTTACTTTTAAACTCATAAGTGGGAACACTTATTGTGACGGACGGGAAACTACGGAACCCTACACTGAGCGTGGCCCGACACGCTCTTGGCCGGTTTTTTAATTTGGCTCGCGCGCGTTTTACTTTGTCATACAGCCTGTTACTTGTCCATACAATGTTCGAGATTGATCTCTTTGGTGATTGGAACTCTTACTAACAATATCCACATTCCAAATTCAAATCACTTTTAGTCCCTAGGGATTAAAGAGCTATTTTAGTACCGGTTTACGAAGAATACACTAGCTCTTTTTGAATAGATGTGATAAAAAGGTATTTTTAAGCCAACAATTTATCGACACACAATATAGGTAGATAAGTATGCAAAGAAAAAATAAAATTAGGTAGACTTTCTGTGCTCACAATATAATTAATACCTTTTTTTATACCTCAAAATCAAAGAACCACTTCGTTGTCTTACAACACGAAAAAGCAATCAAAAGAACCAATTACTTACTGAAAAAAATTAATTAACATCAACGATAAAAGCGTCGGAAACTAGAGGAAAATTTGATGAAAAATACCTATTTTTAACAGACTTCTAAAAAGGAGGCGGTTCTCAATTCGAATGTTTCTATTTTTTTTATTTTTTATGTATGTTCAGGCATAACTCCATGGTAAATTGATTTGCAGTTTTTTTTTGTTCGAAAGGGCTTTATTCCGAAATGGTCCCATTTAAATTTCGTAAAGATCTGATGATGAGTTTCGGAGACAGACGATGGAACTCTTCAATAAATGCCAGCATTTCAACCGCGATTGCTGCTATAGCATAATATGTATGCATTGTTTACGCAATCACACAATATAACATGACGCCTGTACCCTTTAAAGGGTTAGATGTGTTCAATAGCTTTCTGTCACTGATATTCACATAGCAAGTAGTGATATATGAATTTGTTTGGGGTGGGTAGGTACAACTAAAAAGTGAAAAACAAAAACTATTTTACAAAAAAACAATCGACTTCAGAAAAAAAAACACTACAAAGTCAAAAATAACTTTAATTTCGAAGTCGAAGTCGGTTGTTTTTAATGGCTCATGTCGTTGCTAATACTGGAAAACTAGATTTTAAATAGATAAGACTTCAGTGTTAAAACATTTTTGTCTGATGATGGCAGAAGAATATTTCAGCTGCACCGGTCAGATTGGAAGCCGACCCCAATATATGTAGTTGGCAAAGGCTAGGCAGATTTATTGATGGCAGAACAATTTGTCTTGTTCAAACAATTTTGGTTTGCTAAGTGTTTGCGACACCCTGTTTTCCAGTCTGTCTACAAGACAGACAAGACTCAGGTCGTCGCACTGACTAGGCGCGGGTTGGTTCTCTTGGGGTTAAACTTGTAAAATGTTAGATTATTCCTGTAACTTAATTATTTTATAACCTCCTATGAGTAATGGTGAAGCTCTGGAACTTGGTGACTTTAAGTTCCATAGGCTCCCTGAGATAGTTGTTTATGGTTTATCATCTCATTAAAGAAAAAAAAAACTTTACTTTGTTTATATAATTTCACCACAACTGCTCAGAAAACAGTGAAGGAAAACATCGTAAGGAAACCGGCATGTCCTAGAACCAGACATGTGACATCCACCAACCCGCACTGAGCCCGCGTGGTGGATTACGGCCCACTCCCTCTCACGGAGAGGAGGCCTGTGTCCCAGTAGTGGGAAAGCCATATGCTGATTATGTATGTTATGTAGCTCATATGTGTGACATAATAGTAAAGTTTTGAAACCCTAATGTGAAGGTTCAAGAAAATCCTTACAAAGATCGGTAGTGCTGATTGAGCAAATTCTAAATAGAATCAGAACAATTTTTCAAACTACATAATCTACAAATCAATCTGGGTTAATGAAAGTTTTAAGAGAATCGGGATGAAGTTACTTGAATCTACTTTGTGAATCTGGGGCAACTCCGATGAAACTAAACTAGAAGAGCCGATATAACTTCCGTCGAACATCTAAAAATAAATCTGAATCTAGGATTTTAAGCCTTGTTTATTAGACTTGGTTTGACCTACTCGTAGACGGTATTAATTTTATTGCTTGGTTGTAAAATCCTGTGAGATGAGATCTGTTCTCTCTGTTCTTCGTCTTTATTGACTACTAGCTTCTGTCCGCGACTTCGTCCGCTTGGAATTTTTTATCCCGACCCAACCCGCCCCGTCGCATCACATCGCATCGCATCGCATCGCCTGCCCGCGCTATTACTTCGTTTCCGCTTAGCGTTCTTTCTGACTTTTTTCTTTCTGCTCGGTTCCGAAGAGTCGTAGCGTGATGTTAAGTAATAAGAATTGGGCTATTAAATGCAAAAAGAATTTTTCAACTGATACTGACAGGTAGTTCCAGGCCAGGGAATAGCGCGTTCAAGCAAACTCTGCTTTATTATTAGTAATATAGATTTAGATTACCTTATCTCAAATTACTCAACTTGAGATAGTTTAGGCACAAACGTACAACAGAATTACGAAGAGGAGAACGAACGAAGTATTTATGATAGATACCAACCAAACAACCGATAAACTTAAATAGAAAGACATCCACCGTTTTTAACCCCTGAAAACAGAGGGGTGTCGTGTGTATCTGTGTGTCTGTCTGCGCAATCGTAGCTCCCAAACGGCTGAACCGATTTGTTTTTTTTTTTTGAAAGGCTACTTGATCGAGATTGTTCTTGGCTATGATTCAAGATAATCGGTTAAGCCGTTTGAATATTATCAGTTCTTTTCTAGTTCATCATCAGCATCTTCCACAGGTCTGATTGAGTCGAAATTTGGCATTTCGTTACTTCAATGATATTAGAAGAACATAGTAACCTTGAACTGCTGCTGCAGCATCACGTGGAATTTGCAGGATACCCTACTCCCTCAACTTACAGCAGAGGTATCGTGTTTGGTCTCCTTGGAATGGTCTCACTCAATGAATAGGTTATAGGTAGGAGTAGCAAAGAGAAATGGGAGGACCGGACAAAATGAATCCCACAGCTAATAACAACCAAACATGTCATTAGATAGGTATTTTAATAAAGAGCAATAACTACTATGGCGGTTCTTTTGAAATTGCTGTGTGAAAAAAGTTATGGCGATGTTCCGGATGTACTTGGACGGTATATAGCGGAATACTTGAATAGTAAATCACTTCTAGTGGTCTTAGTTTAGACTTAGTGGTTTGAATATTCGCAAATGTATGCATTCGATGATAACAAAATAATATGTTACCATCGAGCTGGTGATATGATAGACCTGGACGCTAGATAACGGAACTCTTGACTAGCCACTATAGTACACCCCTCCGTCCGTGAGGAAACCGGCATGTCCTAGAACAAAAAATTCGAAGACATGTGACATCTACCAACCCGCACTGGGCCCACGTGGTAGATTACGGCCCACTCCCTCTCACAGAGAGATCCTGTGTCCCAGCTGTGTTTTTAGTATTTGTTATTATAGCGGCAACAGAAATACATCATCTGTGAACATTTCAACTGTCTAGCTATCACGGTTCATGAGATACAGCCTGGTGACAGACGGGCAAACGAACAGTGGAGTCTTAGTAATAGGGTCCCGTTTTTACACTTTGGGTACGGAACCCTAAAAAACTATTAAAACTAGGTACACAAATACATAGATAGGTTTTAAATACACATTCTATACCGCGCGGAGTATAGCGCCGTCGACGCTAGAGTGTAAGTACAAAATGGCGTCGTCGCTCGGCGCTATTCGCGGCGAGCTCACTGCGCACTCGCTTCGCTTTGGACTCGCTTTCAAATCGCCTGTGTGCTAACGCATTTTTTTCCTGTTTACGAAAGTCTTGAACAGATTTATTCTGTTATATATTTTTAGCAAAACGCAATTTGAATATACTCAATTACGCTAAAGCAAATCCTGCCTACAGCTAACGTCTTCTATTGAATTTCGTTCTTTATTGGATAAAAAAAAATTGTTTACTGAGTTCCTTATTGAGAGTAGGTTTTCAGGCGCAACAAGCAGGAAAAAGCATACCTATTACAAACTGATTGATGATAAGGTACCAATTTTATTTTAATTATGACTTGACAGTCCACTTTTGTCCTGAGAATAATCAATCAATTATCTGTTGTGTTATCAGTGTTTTCGACTACATTCTCGTTTCTTTAAATTAATAAAAATATAATATTTGTATCATCTCTTTTTCTGTTATATTTAATACTTGCTTCTGCCCGCGACTTCGTCCGCGGAATATTTATTGTTTTCACATAAGATTACACTCGGTAATACTGTAGCTTCCCATTCGTGAAAGAATTTTTGGAATTGGATCAGTAGTTCCGAAGATTACCGAAGAGCTCATTGTCTGTTTAAGGTTGCCCTTAGTCGCCTTTTACGGCAACCTCGGGTTGTAATGGTGCGATGACATTATGTATATTTAATCCGTCACAACACGGATACTAATAAAATTATATACTATACTATATAAAAAATACAAACCATCATTTACTATTATAAAATTTAAGTTAGGTTAGTTACCTATTTAATTTAAAGCTTCTCTTTATACAATGTTTGAGGTTGTTTTATTTTTCGGTAACAAACTAATCTGCTTTTCGGATGATCCAACTCGTGATAGACTACTAGACATACAGTATGTTAACTAACAGAGGGCGTTCCCGTTAACCCGCAATAGTATAGCATCCATACATGCTAAAAAAAATATTACCATTCGAAAATAAAATGTTTTTATTTTTTTTTATATTAAAATATTCACTAAAAATCGTAAATTGATACTCTATTTATTTAATTAATTCTAATTTATTTAATTAAATAAATTCCGACATTGCTGTCCTTCAAGTACGCGTGTACAGAGTGTTTCTTTAACGTATCAATTTACGATTTTTAGTGAATATTTTAATATAAAAAAAAATAAAAACATTTTATTTTCAAATGGTAATATTTTTTTAGCATGTATGGATGCTATACTATTGCGGGTTAACGGGAACGCCCTCTGTTAGTTAACATACTGTATAATTGCCCATGGGAAAAACATTATTTTCGTAGGTCAATGCCAACTAAAGAGAACGCATGTCCCTGGGACTTGTTAATAGTCAGGGCAAAGGATGTTTTTATTGAAAACTGGAGTCGTTTAAACCATATAGGCAGGTCCGTGGGAATCATTGGAATCCTTGGGATGTGCGCCAACTGGCCAGCTCCTGGTCCGATGAAAATTGTTGCCACAATTAGGTTATCTTTTAAATCTTTTATTAGTAGCCTTGTGCCATTGCACAGGTTAAGTGGGCTTACATTTCTTAAAAGCATGATGAGTGTACAGATATACCGTCGCTCAATAAAGTAGCCGCAATCCCAGAAGACCGCCAGAGCCATTTTTTCGGATTGCCTAACATGTGCTAATATTAAATTGGCGAGGAATGTTTTCCCTGTGCCTCCTGGGGCGTCCAAAAAAACGATAAGCAATCTTCTGGTCGTCAAAAGAAAAAATATATACTAAAAGTAACGAAATAACGTTTGTTTTTAACATTTTCACAAATTCTCTCATGTTCGTGATGACTTAGAGGTCCTATAAAACGTTTTAAAGCGTTCCAATATGATGTAATAACCTTATGGTTATTAAAACCACCGTTTGGTTGGTTTGGTTGGTTGGTTGGTTGGTTGGTTGGTGGTTGGTTGGTTAGGTTGGTTGGTGGATTCTTTCTTGACAATTTTATGGCGCTCGTAAGTTCTTTATAGAACTTACGAGCGCCATAAAATTGTCAAGAAAGAATCCTATCCACGAAAATGTTTGTGTACCTTCGGGATACATGATAATTTCTACCTTATTCTATCTACATAAGTATATTAGGTACCACCAAGTGCCTCGGCTATTATAAGTTGTAAACTCACGCTTAGCAGTAAAACACTACGTTTATTGTTCATGAGGGAAATCCTATGATTCCGCGACTTAATAAGGGATGTAGGTCGTAAGTTCAAACCCCAACAGATGCTGTAAAGGCTCGTACACACAGGGGCGACGCGACACGCGACACAAAGGCACCGCTCGTCGCGCGACTTGCGGTGCCTTTGTGTCGCGTGTCGCGTCGCGCCTGTGTGAACGAGCCTTAAGGCTCCATTAAACAGGCGCGACACGACACGAGACACAAAGGCACCGCAAGTCGCGCAACGAGCGGTGCTTTTGTGTCCCGCGCGATTCGCGTCGCGCGTCGCGCCTGCTTGCAGGAGCCTTTACTTGGTGTAAATTATTTCATCACCAAGAGTGATCATCATTTTGAGAGCAGAGGCTCTCAAAATGGTGAAGAAATACATCGTGAGGAAACCGTCATGTCCTAAAACGAAAAATTCGAAGACATGTGACATCTGCGTACCAACCCGCACTGGGCCCGCGTGGTGGATTACGGCCCACTCCCTCACACCGAGAGGAGGCCTGTTTCCCAGCACTGGGAATATTATGGGCTGGATACAAACGTTGTTCTACATTTTAATAGTTTTGATGTAATTTATAAGTAGATCATGCTGAATTTGGCTTTAGAGATTCAAAGAACCGAAATATGTTTTCATGTTTGGTGCTCCATTATTTTAGTTGCAGATAATGGTGTTTTGTTAAAGGTTAACGTGAGTTAATAGTTGTAAAAGGCCAAGGAAGACTGATGACCGGTTTAAATAGCGATTTAAGAATCCAAAGAGACAAATGTGACAGCCGCTAGACTTTTTTTTTTACCCATATTGTGCGTGTGCTAAGTACCTAGTAAACTTTTTAATGTCAATGGAACAAAAATAAAATAATAATGCCAGTTTTTTTAAATCTTTTTAAATCTTTTCGGACGAATTTTTTGATACCCAATGAGCTCCTGCCTTTTTCTTTTCGTTTATTATATACTTTTATATATATATATTAAAGTGTTATATTGTAAAATAGGTTAAGTGTGTTAGAAATAAATAAATTGTTAAAAAAAATATTATATGTATATGGATATTAGAACCAAGTTTCTTCTAAAACTGGAGTAAAGAAAAAAAAAGAAAATACGATTTGCGGTACCTAAACATGACGCAGAATAAGAACACAAAAAAGAACATGTTGTTGAGGGAAAATATGCGTCACATCCACGCAAAACGCTCAGCATAATGCGACCCTATGCGAGACATAGAGCTGGGACTGGGGGTTGGGGCGCAAAATAAAAAATAAAAAACATTATAAATACACAGTACTTATTTCTAAATATTGAATGCGAGTTGTTGTTGTGGAATTTGTGTTGATTTAAAAACTAATCGTCTATTGCATAGAACCAACCAACTTACGGTAATATTATGTTACTTTCAATGGTTAGTTAATAAAACTTAAGAAACCACTTCTGAATCGCAAAGTATGTAGTGTGACCTTTTCATACGTGATTTTGCCTACAGATCCAATTTTAACCATGTATACACACTGCGTACCAATTCAGTTCAGTTCAGTCCAGTTTCGGGTAGCTTGATGTGCTGGCGTCTGTACATTGCTTTATTGAAAATCGTTCTGACAGATATTGCTGAGTTATTCTTGTATGAATTGCATTTTATTTTTACATTCACTGTCGTTATTTCTCGTCGTAACTTGGAAATAATTGACATTTGCAGACTTTGGAAACAGCAATAAATGTCGACTTTTTATTTCTTTTGAGAAAATAGATAAAAGATGAAGTGTTTATATTGTGAAGCTAATTTAAAAGTCCGTAGCTGCAATTATCCGATAGATAATAATAATGGAAAACTACATCGGAGCTTAGATTAATTGTTAAGAGTAGGTACAATAAAAATGGTCGCCAGTTTTTATTTATTTATTTGTTCATTTATTTCAGGCGACCCAGGCCCATAGATAGGCCCTAAATATACATAATTATTTTTATCATAAAATAGTACTTCACCAAATAAAAATAAAAAATGTGCTTTGCTTTGTAGCTACAAACATAATTTTCCTTTGGGTAGTAATAAAAGCTCTGAAAAATACGAGCATACTAAAATTATGAAATTTACTGCTTTATATACTTACTAATTTTCCGACAACTTATTAAATATTTAAAAGCGGGTTAAATATTTAAAAGCTTAGGAAAACTTTGTTTTCATTAACTTGAGTTTTTATTTTGAGTAGGTATATTATATCACGGTAGGTAGATTGATAGTTGAAAGAAAATTAGCTTACGCACCTTGCTAAAGTGCATTTAGTGCCCTCGCCTGCGCTCAGGCACCAACATAACTCTCGTGCATTAAGGGCACACTTGCCGAAATTTTTCCATACAAACTTCGGGAGAATATTACTCCACGGTTTGATTTTGTACATCCAAAGTTAAACATTCTATCGTTTTGTCTTATTATTAATTGTGTCTGTACGGAAACAGAATAGTAAAATAAGAAGCCATTAAAAAGTTATGAGCCAACAAAGATTCGTTTTTCTTGCTAATTTCAGCGAAACTTTGGGTGTAAATAAGTAATAAAAGATGGATAAAATCTTCAAAACAAAAACCGTACCGACAAAGCTTATTTATCGAAAAGTTCAATAAACTTTATTTGTAATTGATTTATGCAGTGGTTTTTTCATAAAACTCGATTTTCCAAAGGACGTTTCGTAATTTTTACGCGCTCGTTTTACTATGGAATCATCGTGCATTTCACTCGATAATGTTTCCCCGCGCGGTGCGGTGCGGGGGAAAGACGCTCACGCACACTATGTCACGCGCACGTTTCGAACTATTTCGACTCAGTCTGCTGCTATCATCGCCTACTTCGTTCGTACGTATTTAGACTAAACTGCTGCTCCTTTGTGCTATAGTATTATCATTCGCACGTGAACACTACATTGACCTCTGGCTTGAACTTTGGATTTCGATACTACCTACATTATCTGTTTGACTTGGCACTACAATTTGGACTCCGTATTTTTATTATTGGAATTGTTGATTTGAGTGGACGCTGTGTCAGTGAAGTTGTAGGTACTTATTGATTGATTGAAGTCTGGTGTGAACAACTGCAAATAAACAATGGGTACTTGGGTAGGGTAGGGACCTCCTCGAGCATATTTTTGTTATAATATAACTAGCTTCTGCCCGCGATTTCGTCCGCGTGAAATTTTTTGTTTCCTCGACCCACCCCGTCGCATCGCATCGCCTGCCTGCGCTATTACTACTCGACTCCTAAGGGTCCTAGCATCATGTTTCATAGCCTATAGCCTTCCTCCAGAGCTGGGCTATCAAATGCAAAATGATTTTTATTAATCCGACCGATACTTCCAGAGCTTCGAGCTTTCAAACAAACTCTTCAGCTTTATAATACTTACTAAAATAAAATTAGTAATAGATTAGTTCTAATAAATTATCTTTTAGCTTATAGGTACATTTTGTGGCTTATTGCTCAGCTAAGACTTGGGGCTTGGGGCTTCAAATTAATTTATTTGCTAGAATGTAGGCTTGGCGACCGGCGCGGCCCGCGGCCGCCGCGCCCGGCCGGCCGGCGCGCTGCGGGCGACGGCGGCGCGGCGGCGCGCGGCGCAGCGTTTTATGTAGGTAGTTAGCTACACAAGTTGGGGTAGGCAGGACACTCGCTCGATCTCCTACGAGGCGGCTTGTGTACTGGCCGGATCCCCGCCCTGGGACCTGGAGGCGAAAGTACTCGCGTCACTGTACCGGTGGCGCGAGGAAGCGCGGGCGCGGGGCGAGGGGCTGACGCAGCGCCATATGGAGCTGCGTCGGTCTCAGCTTCGCGAGGTCCTGGTGGCGGAATGGCGGGACAGGCTTTCGCGCCCAACCGCCGGCCTCGGTACCATCGAGGCGGTCCGGCCAGTGCTCGAGCGCTGGCTCGGGAGGAGGCACGGCTCCCTGTCGTTTCGGGTGACGCAGGTGCTCTCGGGGCACGGTTGCTTCGGGAAGTACCTGTGTCGCATAAACAGGGAGCCGGACGCCCGGTGTCACCACTGCGTCGACTGCCGGGAGGACACGGCGTGGCATACGCTGGCAGAGTGTGCCGCTTGGGAGGAGCCGCGCCGTGCCCTCATCTCAGAAGTAGGCAGTGACCTCTCGCTGCCGGCCGTGGTCGAGTCCATGGTCGACAGCGAGGAGTCCTGGGACGCGGTGGTTTCCTTCTGTGAAACAGTCGTCTCGCAGAAGGAGGCTGCGGAAAGGGAGAGGGAGATCTCGTCCACTCACCCTGCCCGCAGCAGGCGCACCGGGCGTCGGCGGAGGGCGGACAACGCCCTCTTCCGGCCCCCCTAAACGGGTCCAGGGGCGACGGACTCGGGGACGTCCGTCGCCCCCCACACATCAGGACCCGAGGTGGTGGCGCGCGATGTGTTCCACGCGCGCCCCTCTTAGACGTCGCGGGGGGAGTCAAACACCTCACTCCCCCCCCTGACCAGACGGGGCCCGCTGCGGCGGGCCGGCACCAGCCGGGGGTTGCGGAAGGATCGTACGTTCCCGCGACCCCCGGCGTAGGTGTGAGATGGAACACCCGGGGTGGTTTTTAGTCAGTAAGAGTCTGACAGACCCCGCCGCCCGCCCCAGGGCGGCGGACATCCATGAGGATTTTCCACCCCGGATCAAAAAAAAAAAAAAAAAAAAGGCAGGACACTCGCTCAAAGAGCGGCGCGCTAGTGACTTTCATTTTGTGCTCGTGGAAAGGGGGGAGGAGTGCTCGAGTAGTAGGTCTAGGTATCCATACATAAACCTAACCACTATCCCTTACCTATACATAACTCGTATTGTTTGTATAACATTTTAGTTATTAGTGGTTTTAAATCTATTGTTATTATTAGTGATAATAAACATTTATATTTTATTTTATAGTAGTGTTTAATTAATAGGTATAGGTGCCTAAATATACCCTAACACACTACAAAAGCACCCTTATAATAATTGAGTAAGCAACTGGCAACCCTTGTAGCAATCTACCGCCTACTCACTCTACGTTACGAGTTTGATACCTACGTACATCACAAAATACAGATACTACCAATGACGTATTATATATACGAGTAGACACGTTATCAACCAACATCTCGGCGCTTAAAAACGGCGAAAATACTAGATAACTACTTATACGCGTAAAGAAAGGGAAAGAAAATATGACACCGTACGGCGGAATGTCTGTTGCTAGAGGGAGATAAATAAACATCTTCAGTTACGTCACAGGATAAGTAATAGTCAAATTACATGCTCATTGGTCGAGCGCATGAGTGACGTAGCTATCAGAGTCACTTCATGCGCCGGCCGCCATTAGACGCAGCGTCGTCGTACAAAATAAAATAAAATAATCTAGTTTTGTAAACTTACGCGTGAAATGACACATTTTTGTCTTTAACTTTTGGGGTATAATTTTTACATCCTCTGAAAACACACGACGGCATATTTTCTTTATGTTTTGCACAGGTTTTCACATACCTACGATGTAAATTAAAAACAAACATAGCGTCGCGTCACGCGACAGGTTGGTGCGTGACTGAGCGCAATGTGGCCAATTGGCTTCATTTCATGTTGCCATTTTAGAGTGCGGACAACGTATCTATAGTTTTATACATCATTGGATACTACAGCCTGTCTATTCTGTAAAAAATTCACCATGAAAACGTAGATGAAGTGAGCTGTCATTCCACCTGATGCTAGGGACTGACACTATTCACAGCTCACTCTAAGTTCACTTCACCCAACTATTCACGGTGAGATTTGCCTACTTTGTGTTTCCATTTAGTTTTGTGATTGTAAATATACTTTTTATATAAACAAATAAAATACTTTTTCATCATCATACACACAGTACAATAATGGAAATAGTTACCTATCTATTAAAAAGACACACATTATGTACCTACACTACCTACCTACTAGCAAGTAAAATGATTTTATAGTCTTACCTTTCAGAGTTTCCAGGTAATCTAAAAAAAGTTATCTCTGGATGCGTTATTGACGAATTCATGCAATCAAAAACAGCACAATATATCCTACTCGAAAAAATCGCGCGGTTATTTAAAAAAAAAACAACACAACCGCGACTGTCGAACTGCCGAGCGCATGCCGAGATCGAGGCGCGTAGGCATAGCTCGCGCTTCGTCCGTTTGTATGAAGTTGGAATACTGTATAGATAATATTACCGTGACCTTAGCGTACATCTGTGAGTAGGTATATAATTATGTAGGTAGGTACTACTTTGTCCGCTGCGCTGCAAACCTATACCACACCTATACCTACCCAATAACTTTAAATACTTACATACTATATGAAAACAATCTTGATGTATCACTTGTCTTGAGATTCATAAAACTCTAGAACTTACTCAAACTATTATTTCGTTTGTAAAAAACACTAAATTTTTAAACTGTTTATTTAGTTAAAAAGATGTCAAGATTGTTTACATATAGTAACGTACTTACCTAAAGTTTTTGGGTATTGATAAAAAAAAATAAAATAGGCAAATAATTTTGAAAATAATATAAAGGTAGTCAACTAAACAGTAGGCATGGGCGTTTTTGGTTTTGAACGCAAACTGATATTTATCTGATTTCCATAGCGCCAAGCCAAACATTAGGTACTACATTCTTTCTAGTTCCAAGAAACATTGAACCATCAACGTATAATCTCGAAAATGTAGTCTTTAAATAATTAGCAATAAAGATGATATTGATCGCATTATAATGTCCGTTAGATTTCCGAGAACCGAAATCTAAATCACAAAATTCGCGCTAAGTATCTTTTTTACTCCGCTAAGTTACGTTTTAGAGAGAAAGCGAATTACTAACAAAATCCAAACGCAAACTGTTCGTTTGCGTTTGGATTTCGTTTGGTGATGAGATCCAGTGATTTTATTGTCGATTCGTTTGGTGGTAGATCGTTAGCGTTTGGTTCGGCTGGGTAGATTTTTGAAATCCAATCTTCAAGTTTGAGAAATCGATACGAATCGATTTTTGTATGAAATCGGATTTTGAATTCGTTTTGATATATCGGACCCATGCCTAGGGTTTCCAACCCTCCCGGATTGCCCGCGAGACTCCGGTAATAATGGTTAATCTCCCGACCTCCCGGAGTGCAATAATTTCTCCGGTTTTTTTAAAGTATATGCATCCGTCGCTCGCACGTTACTCGTCGCGTTTGTTCTTTCCATTCCTGTCTCTAACAATTCTTGCGAGCGCGTATTCAGTCATTATGATGGAACAAGAAAAGAAACTGAATGAATATTTCTTTAGTAAAAGCAGAGATACAAATACTACTTTTATGATTTTGTAGTAAAAAACCATCAATAATAAAATATTGAGATTTTCTTTCAACGCAATACTCGATTTTTTTAAATTCTCCCGGGTTGGTCCATTCGAGAGTTGGCAACCCTACCCATGCCTAATAAACAGTAGGTAATAGAGAGAGCAGTGGTGGCCCAGTGGTCACGGACACGACTTACGAGTTGTAGGTCGTAAGTTCGAACCCAGGCAGGCGCTTTACTTTGTGTAAATTATTTCATCACCACTGCTCTCAAAACGGTGAAGGAAAACATCGTGAGGAAAACCGGCATGTCCTAGAACCAAAAATTCGAAGACATGTGACATCCACCAACCCGCACTGGGCCCGCGTGGTGGATTACGGCTCACTCCCTCTCACAGAGAGGAGGCCTGTGTCCCAGCAGTGGGAACATTATAGGCTTGTTATGTATGTATGTATGTAATAATATCACTCGCCGGACCGGACCTACGCCAAAGAGTATAATAATAATACGGGAGACCTGCGCGTCGGGCGAGCGATTACTGTTGAATGGCAGTGCATGTGTGCATCGTCCAATGTGACGTTTCTTTCAGTTCGGAACGGTGTTTGTGTGTGTAAACTCGACGTTGTGCGTGTAGACTATCGTCTAACTGCTCATCACTGATACTATCTCTGTCAGACACGATGCCAGATGAAACAGCGTGCTTTTTAGCCACGCCCACCTCTGAGTTCGAGCACGTAGCTTGTTGCACCTTAATAACTCACTTTGCGCTCAATACAACAATCTACTATAAATACCTACAACATTTTGTTTACTTTAATTTTGTGTTAATTTTTCAGTAATTCATTTTAACACATCTTAGTTAAGTATTACCTACATTCAAGCACAGATCGTTGGAAGTTAATTTGTTTTTCGGAAGCTTTATTTTATAATAAAGCTTCCGAAAAACAAATTAACTAAAGGAAAAGGGATATCCCTTTTCCTTTTAGTAAAAGGTCGATGCTGGACAATGGCCCCGAAAGAGTAATTAAACCATCAATATGTGGGTGTCAAATTAATGTAAAGCTACTTGTATCAATGATCCCTCTCTATGTGTGGTGAGGAAGGTTATTTGACCACAATGTTTAATTAAATTTAGAGGGGTGAAACGTGTTCGCTAACAATGAGCCTCATTAGATGGTTGAAAATCACCCCAAGGGCAGAGGGCTATGGGCACGCCACAATTGCGGCTCCAGCTACTCCTCAATGAGGGGTCATTGAGAAGTAGCTGGAGAGGCGCCACGGCGTCTTCACCTTCCGCCTAACGCAGGTCCTCACCGGACACGGCTGCTTCGGGAGATTTCTGTTCCGGATAAGGCGGGAGGAAACGCCAGGTTGTTGATCTCCGGCACAAGTGTGCGCGCAGACACATGTGTACGCCCGCTTCCCCCACTCTCATAGTACGATGGGACGGCAATCCGACCCGGCCGGAGAGAGATCAGGCGCAGTACAAACGGAATAACGTGCTTTCCGAGGCACGGGGGTATCACACCGCCAACTTCCATACTCTGGACTGTTACTAAGAAATTCCCAATGGAAAACTCAATAACACTGCTCGACCCGGGAATCGAACCCAGGACCCCACGCTCAGCAGTTGCGCTTGCGACCACGAGACCAACGGGGCAGTTACAACGCGCGGGGGGACGAGACAATAGACATCTCATTGACCTCATGTATTAAAATCCATCCAGCCGTTAGGATGCTTCGAAGGTTTAAAAATCGAACCTACAAAGACCAGGCGTGAAAAAATAACCAGTCTTTGTTGTCATAAAATTCAAACAAAGGTAAGAGTATGTTTGAATTTTATGTTTCTTACTACATTCTACAGTATGGGGTTGACAGTCGCGGACACGTAGTACAGCGCTCCGGCGACATTGAATAGATGTTCATTGATGACGTGGAACTGCGGCAGACTGTACCCGTAGATGAAGAACAGGCGCTGTACGTGAAAGGGAGCCCAGCAGACAATTAATGCTATCACTTCTGCGGCTGTGGATAAAATTATGAAATTTCACCAATTTCAATATAACAGAAAGTTTCTGTTTAGTGTCTGTTTCTCAAGATGTTTTTTGGATTGATTTAAGATACTTAGATTAAAACCAGGAAAATAGGCTTAAAAACATCATCATTATTATCATATCATTAGGCTCCCACTGCTGAACATAAACCCCAAGAAATATGACAACTAGGCTATTAGTGTAGTATCTATTTAAATATGAAAGAATAGTTATTTATTGCGACTCGTACAGGAAGATAACAAACTAACAAAAGACAGTAAAAAATTAAAAAACCAAGTTATATAAAAAAGTGACAAAAAGAAAAATGAAAGTCCTATACGAGGCCAAAAGGCTCCTATCTCAGTATGATGCTGCGACATTTAAAAAATAATGGTGCAGCAAATAAAAAAAATGTTTTAGGGTCAGATTCCACCAAAAATAAAAAATCCTCGTGGATGCTCGAGCACTTTTTTAAACACTGAATATGTAACTGTAATTCCAATATGTAACCGTGTACCGTGTACCGTGTTCCGTGTATGTGTGTGTGTGTATGTATGTGTGGGTGTGTGTTTGTGTGTATGTATGTGTGTGTATGTGTATGTTGTTTGTTTTGTGTGTGTGTGTGTATGTATGTGTGTGTATGTATGTGTGTGTTATGTATGTCATATGTGTGTATGTATGTTCCTGTGTGTGTATGTGTTTGTGTATGTTGTGTTGTAACTGTATTTCTGTTTTTTTCTGTAATTCTGTAATTTCAGTATAATATTCGACACTGGTATCAAGCGTTTACTTGCACATGCTCGAGTATGCGCGAGCGCCCAGTCGTGGTTATCTGCGAGCCCGCCCGAGCGTCCTCGAGGCCGAACGAGCACACCCGAAGCAGGCTATCATTTGCCACGTGTCCACGTCCGAGGCGCACCTTTTCCCTAGGCGTGGCCAGGGGGATGCCCGAACACGCACAAGATTTTTTCCGCTTGGTGGAAACTAACCCTTAAACTTCAGAGAGAAGAAATACTTTTTTTTTTATTTTGACCAACCTTATTTTACCTGCAGTAACAATAAACAATATTCTATTAAATTCAGATTCAGATTAGCCTGTAAACTCACGGACCGTAACAACGCAATATTTGCCTATTTTGTGCTATGAAATATATAGCTAAATAACAAAAATAGATTCCAGTCACAAAAATAAAACTGCAAGATTTTGTTATCGCAGAACTCTCGAACAACATTCAAAGTTACTAACAAAACCGTATTAACGTAGAATAACTTTTGTTGTGCATAATATTTGGTACCCCGGGGGTAAGGAAAAACACTGTAGGTTTATCCAAGCTAGAATTCTAGGTCAAACTGATGATGTTTTTGCACTTAGAAGTGCTACTTAGTAAAACTAACTTGTTAGGTACTCAAGCCTGTTGAATATTAAACTTTTTAAGAGGCGTAGTTGTGACATCACCGCACCGCTACACCAAAATAAATATGTGGGAATCGCTACGTTGCTACGCACAAAATATCATATTTTAATGCCTTTTAATAATTTATATGTACTCTCAGTCCATCATGCTGTAAATAAGAATAATAATCATTGAAAAATGTATCTATGCAATTGTATATTCTCCATGATTGTAACAGGTAAAGGCCCTTAGGTTAACGACCTCACGGGTTAAAACAATTAAGATATTATGAGATTACCGACTCCCAAAAACATAATTTTTCCAGTTTTCGGCTATAAGGGATTCATTACACGCAACGTTTAAACTTGAGATTAATTAAACCAGACCTTCAACTTGGAACGTTCAAATTCAAGTCACAATCTCGTTCGTTCTCAGTGACAATCAAACTTTGGTAAATAAGGAGGATGCAAATTTTGGTCCCACCCTCCAATAGTTACATGTAATACATCGATGGTTAGGTATTTTTGAGCTGAACAAAAGTTACTATGGCGCCAAGTTTTAAATCTCAGCCTGTTCAGAGTCATGCTTTAACTTATCAATTGAAATTCGCAAAGTCCTACTGCAGCAAACATTTACAAAATGGAATGTACATTTTACCGGCCAAACCCGATTTTAGGATGAACTAGTTTCGGCTAGGCCAAACCTACACGGGTTGCATGGTTGCGGTCGGTCGATAGGCGACGTAGGATGCAAGAGCGAGCGAAGGGCACCCCGAGGTTAGGTTTGCTTAGGTTACTTTAAACCCTTTACACAGAAAGAGGAGCCCCGCCAAGCGGGACTCCGTCGACATAAGATGCAAGAGCGAGGGAATGAGACTAAGGTCCTCAGCGAAACTAGTTCATCATAAAATCGGGTTTGGCCCGTAACATATACAATATAAATATACCGAGAAGCTGGACTGAAGGATTTACCCAATGATATTTTACTAAAATATCATTGGATTTACCTGATTTTGACATTGATGAGTAGGATGTATGGCTTTTACGTGGTCGCATTCAGTCGCGACACTGATGAGCTAGGAGGTACAATTGTTTGTTACTTATTATTTTACAACAACAATAAAATTATTATTCAAAGTTATTGCACCTAACTGTATGACCGGCCGACGTACTGTAGGTACCTGTTCGCATATTGTGTCAATCGTTTGGACGCCAGCACATCAAGCTACTACAATCTGTAAAATTTCTTTAATAGATTTTCAACTTTATTGCTAAAGCATAAGGTTCAAAGTTGATTGGGAATATTTGACAGTTTCGGGTAGCTTGATGTGCTGGCGTCTGTACTTAGGGTGCGCCAGGCATGAGGGATTTGTAGGACCAGCCTTATTTTTAAATGAGGTCATACTCATACTAGACGCAGAGTAGGAATAAAAATGTTTGATTTTTCTATTAAGTCTAGTATGTTACGCTACAAAAGTGTATAACGAACTAAACAAAAACCAATACCCCAGCCCTCACCTAAACACACACTTAATATACATATTGCAGTATGCTGCAGTGTAAACTGTGTTCAAGAGCTGTCAGTATCAATATTCCACAATTATGATGACACCGAGAGCTCTTGAACGCGTTTAGATGTGCTGATAGTGTTCAGTTTCATTGGCAAAAATTCACGTCACATACCAATTTCCGAATTAACCGAATTATCCCTTTGTTTCCTCACATGTAACTGTAGCATCCAGTTTGACTCGTTTTGAAGTCTGTAAAGACTTCAAAATCAACTGTTGTGTGTGTATATGTTTTGGTTGTTGTGTTTGGTTTGTAATTGTGATGTCATTAATGACATCTTCGTTCAACTTCGAATATAAATTCTTGAACTGTTTTGAACTGCCTGTTATAGTTATATTTTGCCAAAGTTTATTTTCTATTCATACTGTGACTTTCATGAAACCTTGAAACCGTGCTGTTTTATCCGGTTTCATTAATATGCTGTCCACGAAAACGTTTAGTATGCAGACGAGACACAAAATATTATCGTTACAAGACTTGACACACATGAACAAAATGTGGCAAAAGCAAGCTGTTGTTATCTGCTTGTACATGAATATCTTTTACTGACCGAGTCTCAACTTAGAACAGTTATAATGTAATCTCTTTTTCGTTGTGCCAATTTCTACGCTCTGTCTCACCCAAGTTCGAGCCACGATAGCAGTAGTGGCATTTACCAAACAAGTCACCACGATTTATTTCAAATCAAACCATTTATTTTTTGCCAACATGGGTAGGGATATTGATGATTTTGCAAAAAAGAGCTGTCAGAGCCATTTATAATCTACGTCGCCGCGAATCCCTCAGGGAACTTTTTAAAAGGATTAATATTATGACGGTACCTTGCCAATTGATTTATGAAAATATTATGTGTGTAAGAAAAACAATCTACATCTTTTTAATAAAATAAGCGATAGATATAATTTTAATACTAGAAATAAAGATAAAATACATCAACCATTTTTCAGATTAGCCAAGATACATACATCTTTTATGGGGTTCTGTGTTAAATGTTACAATAAAATACCTTGTAATATATTACAATTAAATGAAAAAAAAATTAAAACTCACACTAAACGTACACTTTGTAAACAAGCATACTATAAATTAGAAGATTATGTCTAAGATAAGAACGCTTGGAAACATGCTAGTCCTGCTCCATAGGACAATCTAGAGTCTAGACAAAATTGGGGTCGGCTTCCAGTCTAACCGGATGCAGCTGAGTACCAGTATTTTACATGAAGCGACAGCCCATTTGACCTCCACAACCCAGTTGAGTAATACGAGATCCCTTGGTAAGAGTGGTTGTCAGACTTTTGAGCTTCTGATGACCCGTAACGATTGTCAAAGATCCACGAATGACAGCCGGGACCAACGGCTTAACGTGTTTTTCGAGGCGCGGAGGGGTCGTGGTATGTAAAGATGGTCACCCAAGCGTAGCTTAAACTGATCGATCGACCAGTGCGGCTGTTATTACTTAGCCACTAGCCCCTCTATTATTTATATTACTAAATTGTTCCCTAGCTAGACTATCCTTATCATGTTCTTGTCAATCATGTGTCTGGGCAGAAGATGTTTAAGTGATTTGGAGTACACATGATAGTGTAGTTTATTGAGTTAGGGATAAGTAGCCTAAGATTCTGCGTTGATTTCATAACCATGATAAATCCTTTAAGTATATTTTCCTACGAAGTTTTCTGGAAAAGATTTATTACATAACATTTATTTATAGTTTTCTTCATACTGCTTTCTTATCTTGCCGTAAAGAAAAAAAAAACATCACGACGGTCATTACATATGTTATCTAAACAATTTCTTAGTCAGGCAGGGTTTGGATAGCAACGTCCCAACATTTTGCGAAAGACGTGAAGGTTCACCTAATGACCTTGGAGATTACGTAGAACGACATTTGATCATGCAGAAAAAAGAAATAAGGCACATATTAAAGCACTATTTCATCACACACAGTTATATTTATTCCGAGAACTAAGCATCAGTTTTCCATTAGGTACGTGGCTTATAGAGCTCTCGTCCCGTTCCCGCCTCATTGAACATTCGTTAGACAATGAGTTACCCTACTAATTGTACACGTCATTTGTTAGTGGTATCACATTCCAACAAGATTTCTAAATTGAATAAATAGAGATGATTGCTGATCATGTTTGAACTATAGTATGTTATTTGGGAGTCGATTATTTTAGATGTGATTGGACTGGTATGAAGCTGACGACATGTGGGATTTTGTTGCTACCAGTGTGTTCCGCACGTAGACCGTGACGTATTCGCTTAATAAAGATGCCTGTTTTTGAATTTTAACTTGTTCAGGTAAACAAGAGTACCTATAACGCAAAGAAGAAGTGGAATCGGTAGAAGATGTAGAGTAAATCCCTATGACACTAAATCCGCCTCTATACATCTGTGTACTTAAAGGTAAGTATTAAATAAATCAATCGGAACCTGTTTTAGTCTGCCTCTGGTTTTACAAAAATAGTATGATAGCATTTCATTTACATGAAAAAATTCTCTCATGTCGCAACTGTCCAGAGCTGAACACAGTCTGTTACAATATTAAATTAGTCATGCATAAAATCCTCCTCCCTCGGTCATAATTTGCATTATAAACATTTATTTCACCCATAGCACAAACAACATTTGTTTTTTTTTTCACTTACACAGTACAGTATTTTTATGTAGTCCGAATAACCTTATTAACCATAGACAGATTTTTTTATTTCATTTACTTTATTTACTTATCGCTGAAAGCAGCTGTAAAAATTCTTTGGCGGGAATTCGAACCGAAAAGGCGCAAATTTTTCAAAGTTTATATTTTTGATGTGAAACATCTATAGCCGCACGTAAAACAAATTTCTGGCGTGGCGACGCGTCGCCACGCTATATAATGGTGTATATGTATATACAGTCACAGTCTTGTGTACTGTGTGGCGACGCGTCGCCATGCGCAATGTTTCACATCTGCCAGGCGTCCCGTGACGGCTCACTTTTTTTTTAAGTTAAAAGTTCTTAATATATTGTTTAATTCTATTTCAATGTGTAAATATTGATTGTAAATAGTGGTAAAATGTTGGGAGAAGAGGCCGGGGGTGAAATTCCCCCGGCCATTAAAGGCCTGGGTACTTCGGGCAAACGGGCTAGGAAAATGGACCCTCAGGACCAAAATAATGACCAAGTACTAGTCAGCGGTGGTGAGGATAACTTTTTACCTTATTTTTAAACCAAATTATAAAAAGACTCTATCCAGAAAATTCAACCAAGACGGACTTTATAAGGTATTCATACAAATTAATAATAATAGTGATCGTTTGGGCAATAAGAGCCCTATCTATTTAAACCACATTTTCACCACGGACGTCAAAGGTGTTGTCTCAATACAGCGAGTAAACGCTAATAAAATTGCAGTGATATTTAAGCAGTATAATAATGCGAATAACTTTTCCTGGAAAAATATAATATGATAGTAGTTTATAAAACTGTTGCATAATGAGGGGTATTAAACACGAGTGTGTGTTTACAAACCGAGCGGAGCGAGGTTTGTAATAGTATCACACGAGTGTTTAATACCTTATTATGTGCAGTTTTATACAACTTTTTATCTACTTTCATACATTGAGATTGAATATACTAAATAAAAGATCAAAGTTCAAAAAGTAAGACATACTTTACTGCTTATGATAATTATTGAAGTTTTGTATGAGTCATTTCCGTCGCCGCATCTAAAATATCGGGCGGAGTCAAATTTCCTTCACATTCACTGGTATCAGACATTTTTAAGCAATAATAGAATAAAACACTAAATTCAGAAAAAACGTAAAAATGGCGCCAGAAACCCAGCTCTTCACCGCACTTTAGCGCAACCACAGATAAGTAAAATTTACACAACAAAACTTCACGCTCCCGTAGGTATATATGTAAAGCCCCATCCACACGCTGGCTGTTTGTCACAAACACCGCAAACAGCAAACAAAGTGCCAAACATCCTTTGATCTGGCAAGAAAAACCGACACCGATGCCGAACACTGCCCAACACAAACACAAACAGGCAAACAACGACAAACACCCATCCACATGTCCGTGTTTGCTGTTGGCTGTTTGCCATTGTTTGTCAAGCATGTGGATGGGGCTTAACGAGTTCGATTAAAAAAAGTTATGCATTCTCCTTCGTGATTTAACTTCTTGGTTAACCTGTATCGTAATGGAAAAAAAATTACTTTATAACATTATTTTGTTCGAGAAATAGTGTTATAATGAAATTTTTTTTTTCTATTTCGGTATTGTGTTTATAAAGTATGTCAATATAAACTCGTTTAAAATTTTATAATTAGAATTTTACGACATGAAAGTAGATAAAGGTATTTTTTCCGGCTGCCCAGATAGAGAAGACAGGCATAATTAGATTTGTCCCCGCGAATATGTCGAATAAAGAACTTTATTCCACGCTTTCGTCCATATATGAAAATATAATTGTTCGTAGATTCACAAAAAAAGTTGGTCAGGAGAAACGGTCAGTATAACGTTTTTGTCGAGCTCTCTCCCAGATAATGTACAATATGACCTTTTTTCATATAGAGTTTTCGAATATGTCCCACCTCTGCAACAGTGTTACAAGTGTTTCAAATTTAACCACTCGGCAAAAATATGTAATGGGAAAGAGCGATGTAGTACCTATTTGCTCTGGAGACCATTACTATAAAGAATGTGACAAGCCCAATGAGCTTTACTGCGTGAATTGCAGTGGAACATATGTCCAATTAAAATGAGGAAAATACAAGAAAAAAAGGAAAATAACCTACGCCGCTGTTGCCCTATCTAAGGAGATAAGTTACAATACAGAATTTTCTCCTCTAGTAGTTAATAAACCTGTAAATAATGTAAACAAAAATATAAATGTAAATGTAAAGAACAAGTCTAATTAAATGTTATTAATAAGACAAATGAACAAAGACGATTTCTACTGATGAGTTAAAGACTCACTTAATAAATAATAATGAGATTAATTAATAAATAATAATGAGATTACTTAATAAATAATAATGAAATGCCATGGTACGCACATTAATTGCTATAGCAAATAAAGGGGTTGACAGTCTAATTACAACAATGTTTATCAAAGATATTAATTAAAAATCTAACTTAATTATGGATAGTAATAATACTTCTGTTTTAGAATTGCACAGTACAATACAGTATAATATTCAAAGTATTTACAGTAAAAAACCTCTTTTAATTAACTTTTTTGCCAGAAAGCATAGATGTTTGTCTTGTTAATGAAACCTGGATTAAAGATAATAGACCTTGTCATATACCTGGTTATAATATTTATTTCAAAGACGCTTCAAATGGGTATGGAGGTGTTGCAATTTTTATAAAGCCATTTTTAAAATATAAACTGTTGCAAACTTCGTTTAATGAACATTTGCAAACCATAGCTATGTCGCTATTTACTTCTTGTGGCCAATTCTCTATTCTCTGTGTATACTGCCCTCCCACAGGGCCTTTGAGAACTGACACTTTAAGTAACATAATTAAAGATCTTCCAAAACCCTTTTTTGTGGCTGGGGACTTCAATGCCCACCACATTGCTTTCGGCTATTTGTCAACCAAAAGCCGAGGACATCAATTATATAACATTATAGACAATTTAGACCTATGTATACTAAATGAAGGAGATTTCACTACCCTACATTATCCGAATCGAAATCCGTCAGCTAAAGACGTTAGTCTGGCTAGACCTTGTATTACGCCTTTATGTAAATGGTCTGTTCATAATGATAATATGGGAAGCTATCACTTTCTAACTATCACAATTTTAGCCAACCGTTATAATGTTAATGCTCCTGTAGATAAGTTTCTATATAATAAAGCTGATTGGAACAATTACAACGAGCTCTCTAAAACAATTTTTGATAATATTCATATTGACCTTAATAGTCCTCTAATAACTTATGACCACTTTTTTAAAGCACTTGATGCACTCAAATTAGAGTGCATTACAAAATTTACCAAAACGTCAGAGTATAGATACAAACTGCCAGCTCCCTGGTGGAATGATAAAATTAAAGAGAGTGTTACTAAGTCCCAAGAGGCTTCAAAATATTATAGAGATAATGCTATTATTAGTAATTTTATATCATATAAAAATTTTGACGCAATTAAGAAAAGAACAAAAGCAGAAGAGAGGAAAAATGGTTGGGGAAAATTGTGTGAAAGTTTTAACAGAACAAATCCTATTACAATAATTTGGAACAACATTAAAAAGTTTAAAAGATAGTCTAGTAACAAATCTTATTGTGATGAATTTATTGAACCATTTTTAAGCAAATTATCAGGAAGTTCTTATGAAAGTGTTGATTTAACTGTTTTTTTCAATCTTCATAATAATGACGCCTCAAAGAGATGTCAGCAATACCGAAGCCTGCCGGGTCAGCGGGATTGTCCGAAAGGGTTATCGCTGGCCCGGAACATAAAGGGCTAAGGAAGGAACACGGGTGGGTTTTAGTCAGTAAGAATCTGACACTCCCTTCCGCTCCACCCAGAGCGGGAGGGGTCATTTGATGACTTCCCATCCTCAAAAAAATCGAACAATCCCGCTGACCCAAAAAAATCGAACAATTTCCTTTCGAACAATCCCGCTGACCGTGACTTTAGGCTGGCGAAGAATTTGCATTGAAATTTTATAGTTGCTGATCATTAAGTACATTTATAGGCAGCAATGAAACAGGGTGACAGTCTTGAAGATAGTGTTCTTGAAGAAATTTTGTGCCAAAGAAATGGTACATTAAACGCAGATATACTGCTAAAAGTAAAAAAACTGTGTAAAGTCAGTTACATGTAGACCCTTAAAAGAGCAAATGGAATTTACGGGCAGCTGTAACTCTCGAAAGAGGTACTAACTTGCAAGACGACTGTTAGAACAAAAAGTATTTTTGAAGTTCTCAGTTACATTAGAGTGCCTCGACCCCTGCAAACAGGCCGGTAATGAATACTTCTTTATTTGAAAATAATATACTCGATTATTTTATAAAAAAATCTGAACATTTTCAACCGACTGTATTCCATAATAAGGGCTGATTTTTCAATAGTCAGATAACTTTTATCTGAAGAATAATTATGACAGTTTGACATATTTTCTATAGGTACAAAAGCTGTCAAACCGCAATATTTATTCCTCAGGTAAAAATTATCTGGCTATTGAAAAATCCGTAAAATCACAGAAGCAACTTCAACAGGCGGCGCGCGGCGGTTGGGTTGCGGAACAAATTGAATTTGCGTCAATTCCAAGTGCAAAATTTTCAGGTACTTCAAACTGGCTTGGTTTTATGAAGCATAACTTTGTTAAATCAGTCCACTAGGGAAGTTCAATTAATAATGTAAAATAAAAATCCTAAAAAAAAAAAAAGTTGAGGTGGTGTGATTGACACCGCACTGCCCCTAATGCCGAAATTGGCCTTCCAAGGATAGTTTTTTTAACTAAATTTTGTGCCATGTTACGTGATATCAGTCATTATGGTAGGTTCTGTATCTATGTACAGACGCCAGCACGTCAAGTTACTACAATCTGTCAAATTTCTGACACTTATGCGGGTGAAACCGCGGGACGCTGCTAGTTTTCAAGTATAGTCTTATATAACCGGTCAAAATTAAATCAATCCTTTAAGTTTTAGGATATCAATCTAGCTAAGATAATATATTATACCTACATAGACTAGCTTTTGCCCGCAACTTCGTCCGCGTGAAATTTTTGAATTTCGAAAAACCCTTTCTTAGTAGATACCTACTCTTCACAAAGAACACACCCTCCAAATTTCATGTCTCTAGGACCAGCGGTTTGGGCTGTGCGTTGATATATCAGCCAGTCAGGACTTTGAATTTTATATAATTATTGATATATCATCCAGTCAGTCAGTTAACCATTTTATATATATAATTATATAGATAGATATTACAGTTTTCCTTACCAATTTTCTTTTTTCTAGCCACCTTTCAAATATGTAATTTACCAATTTTCTTTTTTCTAGCCACCTTTCAAATATGTAATTTACCAATTTTCTTTTTTCTAGCCACCTTTCAAATATGTAATTTACCAATTTTCTTTTTTCTAGCCACCTTTCAAATATGTAATTTACCAATTTTCTTTTTTCTAGCCACCTTTCAAATATGTAATTCATATGTAGGTATCTAACCGCTTGTATTGATTGGTTATTCATTTCCTTTTGTGGCTAAGTAATAACATACGCACGGGTCCATTGATCAGGTTAAGCTGCGCTTGCCGCGGTTAGTCCGTGGATGGGTGACGATCTTTACATATCAAGACCTCTCCGTGGCTCGGAAAGCACGTTAAGCCGTTGGTCCCGGCTGTCATTCGTGAATCTTTGACGGACGTTACGGGTCGTCAGAAGCCCGAAAGTCTGACAACCAGTCTTACCAAGGGGTATCGTATTACCTAGTAATTGGGTTGTGGAGGTCAGATAGGCAGTCGGTCCATGTAAAATACTGGTATTCCGCTGCATCCGGTAAGACTGGAAGCCGACCCCAACATAGGGAAAAGGCTAGGCAGATGTTGATTTTTAATGTGTAGGTATGAGATGGACTGACCATACCTACTCAAGTACTTAGAAGGTAGGTAGGGTCACAACTTTGTATGTTTTAATTCTCACAGATTTTGTTTTGTATAATAAGTACTATATCAATAGTATCTATGATATAATTGCCTTGATAATAATATGAGACTTTTAAGTATCTAGTCGCTTTCCAAGAAAAAGGTGTAACCGTTATTCGTTCCGAATTTTTCGTGATAATTTTCTAGACCATTTGATAGTAATTTCACGTCTCAATGTGCTAGGTTAAAGTCTCAAAAGGTCATTCAGAACATTGTTGTTTCCTGAGGATGATAAATGAATGTTACGAGAAGTTGAAAAATAATCTGTAGGTATTTGGTCCCTGATTTTAATCTGTCTGGATGTCAAAACATATTTAGGAGAAATCTAATGGTTCGCGGTTAAGCTTCAAAAGGATAGACGGAGAATAATAGGGGTATTCGACTACAGAGACGGGAAAATGTAAGATAGACCAGCGGGTTAACTGTGTAACATACTAACAGTAGCAATGACTTTAGTTTTGACAGTTCAACAAAATTCATTGCGTTATATACGCTGTTGAGCAGACAAATTGTTCGAACAGATGAAGCAATGGATTAGCTATATCCTTCAAAGTGATTCAGATTGTGACCGATAGTGTATTACGCAATTAGGGTGCAGCTGTTTTCCTCCGGCATCTTTCGATTTTTATACAAATCAGAGTAAATAAAAGTTTTTTTATCACATCTATTCAAAAAGAGCAAGCGTACTTTTCGTAAACAGGGACTAAAATAGCTCTTTAATCCCTAGGGACTAAAAGTGATTTGAATTAGGAATGTGGATATTGTTAGTAAAAGTTCCAATCACCAAAGAGATTTACAAACACGAACATATATTGTACGAACAAGTAAGTCATCAAGTGTATCATTATATATCTGCCTAGCCTTTTTCCAACTATGTTGGGGTCGGCTTCCAGTCGCACCGGTTGTAGCTGAATATCAGTATTTCACATGTTTTTTTTTGAGTAACAGGCTGTATGATAAGGTAAAAAATGGGTGAGCCAAATAAAAAAAAATTTGTGAAAAAATGAAAAACGCGTGAAAAGCATTCTGCCTTCGTTCGTAATTGTTTACTCAAAATTGTATGTAAATAAATAAGCGTACTATTCTTATTTATAAGTTGCACTTACTTATTTTTTCATAGAGGGTGATAAAAAGTAGAGTGTCCACCTCGGGAGCACCACTATTTTAAGCTCGAGTGGCGTACTTTTTTGAATTGCAGATTTAATCAATATTGATTGAACTAAAGTTTCATTGAACTATTCCAAATGGCCTTGCTAAGAACAAGGCTCCTTAGAAGGCCATTATAATAAATCAGTCATTTAACACTAAAAGTTACTGAATAGTGATTAAATCTACAATAAAAAGAAGTTGTTTATGTTACGTAATAAAACAAAGTATTACTTAAATATTTGTTAGTTTTATTTATCCAGTAAATAAACGAATAATAACTGTTACGAACATTATAAACGAATAACTGTTACGAACGTTATAAACGAATAATAACTGTTGTAATAAGAGTGGCCTTCCATGGTACACCCACCTTATTTCAACGTCGTCGATTCCCGATATCGAAGAAGCGAGGGACCGTACTGCCAAAATAGTAGCGCAAGCGATTCGCCGCCGCGTCTGTGATTTCCAGTTCGATGGGTGTTTGTGTAAATAGAAGGAATTTGTCATAACATGGCAATAACTACGAAATATTAATAATTGACCTTCGAAGGAGCATGGCCTTCCATGGTCCACCCACCTTAGTTGAAATTTAGTAAGAAATCGATGGATATTCTCGAATATAATTTAATTTTAATAATAGAAAAAAAAACAGTACATTTATCCAATTAAATTTCAGTCGACAACATCCATCGGTTTCTTACTAAACTTCAACTAAATCCGACGATCCTGCATAATTATCTCTTTTGTTGACTGTACCTACCAAGTGTCTTTGTTCAGACGCACTAGACGGGCTTAGTTTGGGTACTGTTTGTAGTACCCGAAGTAATTTAATACCCGAAGGGTTGGGTAGAGTTTACCTATATTACATACACATTTTGCCAGTTATTAATACCATTAACAGGGCACAGACCCAGACTCCGGGCTGCTTCTGTGAAATTCTCTTTCAAATAAACTTTTCAGGAAAACACAACACAATTTTTTTCATCTCTAACAAAATGGCAGCCAATTCAAATTATGATATTACTTGTACGCCACCCTGTATTAAGTAATAAATACCTATTTTATAACTTCAAGAGAATCTGGAGGCAGGAAAAAGTTTACGTAATACAAATTGTTGTCTCCATGACAGCCTTAAACAAATAGGCCTAAAAGATTCAATTTATATCAAGTATATAACACTCCAAAAAGCCGCAATTTTAAATACCTGCAGAATAGTTAGAAAGTTCATGCAAATTGACGAAAATGAAATCACTCCCCATAACATTAATTCTTCGTAAATAAGGGGAAAAAAACACCACCACACACGCTACATTGACTTGCCTTGGGTCCGTTAATGTAGCTTAAACTAGCCAAAGAGCTATAAGAAACAAAATTCGTTTACCAAAAATAATAATAATTACAGTACAGTAGGTAGTGCAGTAGTTACAGTATATATGTCTTATTATTATTATTAATAACCTAATGTGGGCTATTATAATTTCTAACTTGACGATATTATCATGGATGTCCAAGTCCCCATCCATGAAATATCTGGAAATACATGCACGTTATATCGTTAGCTATAGTGGACGGAAAATTAAAAGCGTCTTCATATATTTTCATACATTTTATTTCCCTGTTCTGTCCTGTCCTTTCCTGTTTTATCGTGACGCCGTGACGTTGGACGTCCTCGGTACTATCCTCACGTTAGAAATTATGAAAGCACACAGTCATGATGTTCAAGCCCGCAAGGTCTCGTGGAGGCTGAAATGGTGTTAAATATTTGGGTCCCGGTGGGTTTTGGTGGGTCCCGTCTGCTTCCAACTTTTGTTGGAAGCAGACGGGACCCTTTCGTTTTTATATTTTCAAACTAAAATGCCTTTTTTTTTTCAGGATGGGAAATCATCAAATGACCCCTCCCGCTCTGGGTGGAGCGGAAGGGAGTGTCACTCTTACTGACCCACCCTTGTTCCTTCCTTAGCCCTTTATGTTCCGGGCCAGCGGTAACCCTTTCGAACAAACCCGCTGACCAACTAAAATGGCCTTGTTTTTAGCTTTTCATTTTTTTTATTTATTATTTATTAATATATATACTTCATTGTCCACCAGAAAATACATAACAAAAAAAATACGATTATGAATACAAAACATACAATGGGCGGCCTTATCGCTTTGTTATCTTAAGTTTTTGACTGCAGTCGGGTTTTATAGTTTTTTTGATTACTTTATTTTTATTCCATAATACTGTACCCATCAATGCGACTGTACCTACATAAGCATTACATAATGAATGAAAACAATGCTCTACTGCGCTATTGAGTCAGAGCTTTGATAAACATATACCTACTATGCTTTTTTGACAAGTTTTGTTCTATTATTGACTTAGAACTGACTTCTAGCACAAGTTACATTTACCTCAGAAAGATTATTTATAAGGAGAGGAAGGGGTTAACATGAATATTTGAAATAATTGATTTAGTTAGTGCAACTAATCAAAACGTCTAAACAACTTATTAAAAGCCAATCCTCTAGTTACAAACTTTTCGATTGGTTAATAAATTACCAAAATGAAAACAAGCGAATCAGACTATTACAACAAGCAACAATAATCACGGTAATCCAATCAAGCAATTTCGAATTTACTGCTCAATTGAAAGTAATACTTAGCTCGACCCCGAAGAAGAGCTCGTTGAAAATAACGATAAAAGGATTCGTATGTTAAGCCTGGCTAATCCAGTAAACCACTTAGGGTGCAGACGGATCAAATATAGCTATAGTGTTTGTTGTGATACAATCATAATGGGATTAAAACAGGACCTGAACGCAAAAAACGCAAGCTTTAGTAGCAATAAAAGTATATGATCGACTACAGTAAACAAAATCGGAAAAATATATGATATTCGTCAGGTTTTGAAAATATAATAAAACTAATTTGGTACGATAGAAAAAGAAAACCCTAAAAACTTTCTTTTTACAATAATAATAATCATACTAATATAACATGTACAATCATTCTTGTTTTTTGTCAACTAAAGCACTAGTGTTTTAATTTTTTAGGCCAAACAATAGATTTTTTGTAAATAGATAATTGCTTCATATTTTGCAATAAATGACCAGCGTTGTGTCATCGCGCTTCTCTTTCTTTTCTATGCAGTCCGACAGTGACCGCATATTCAGGTCATGTAGTCCCCTTAAGTTGCTTTGTTTTGCTTCTGAATTCACAAATCTTTCACGCACGTGAGTAATTAAAAGGAACAGTGAATACCTTTAAGATAACATGTAAACATTGTAAACGCTAAGGACTCATTATTACTATTGATAAAATCCAATTCACAGTGAGCCATACCATACCAGTGAGCCAAATCTTATTCAAAATCGCATATGAAGCTGTTAAAGCGTGATTGAGTATCAAACTTCCAAACTCGCAAACTTCCTAACTTTCAGCCTTTGTGAACTTCACTGCAGATTTAACTCAACCGTAAAACAATGACAAGGGAAATCCAGTGAATCTTAAAACGGGACGACAACAGAATATCTAATTAAACCGTCTTTGACTTGAAATTGTACTCACGGAGAGCGTTTTCCCGCGACTTTAACGTTTGTAAACAAAACCTCATTAAGCAAGCATGTCCCACTTTGTTCTTTATCTAATTGATACCGGTGTTATAAAAGTAATATACTCGCTGAGACATGAATATTCAATTAACAAAATAAAAGGAGAATTGTACTCATAAGTTTTTTTAAGTAGGATGTCGTTTAACAAAATAAGACAGTGTCCTTATCCACACCAAGATTTAAAACAAGTGTCGTAGACATAATCATAGAAAAACAAATACGTACGAGCGCACTCATGTACAAACCGTGTTCGGTGCGTATGAAGATATCCTACTCATTTATATTTACTCTGACAGAATAGTTCTGTTTGAGCCTTAACAATGCGGCTGCCCCATTTCAAAACCTAGTAAGGACATAAAATGAAATTTTACAGGAGAGCGCATAAACGTAATAAGGTATAAGGTCAGCCTATGGATAGTATTTTTTGAATTGGTTAAAGTGACTTACTAGGTTTTAAAATGGTCACTAGGGAGTGAAAGGTGCACTTACTAGGTATCGATATTTAAATATATCTCCTTTTATGTAAGTTTAAAACGCTGGTGTTTTTGTATTTGGTAGAGACCTTCTAGGTTAGCAAGATTATGCAATAAAACGATTTTTGTAAAAAGTGTCCCTTACTAGGTTTTGAAATGGGACAGCCGAATGTTATCAGTTAGATTTAAGACAACTTCAACTTTTACAAGCGACCGTGGCAGGTTTTCAAGGGTTGAGAGGTCGTGCGACTGGTCTGCGCACAGACTTATTGCTTTACATAACATACATAATAAACCTGCTACCATCCTTATATATTCCTTCGGCTTCGTTTACGTTCGTACATCTGACCATACACGCTTGGCATACGCAGCGCACGGCGCTCATCATCGGCGTCATCTTATTGTTTATGATTATTAATAAAACCTACCTAAAACCGGTGCCCTTAAATAACACGTTTTGTTCTGCACCTGATGCCTGCGTAAATCCAATTAAAACCTTTGGTTTTGAAACCTGTCAAACGCAGGAATATGTATTCTGATCTCTTTAGAACAGAACACACATCCCTTCGGTTGAAATGGATTTTCCAATTAAATGCAATAGGTGGTAATATTAATCAACCTTTATAAAAGCTTGTACCCTTATTGAAGTAAATGCTTTCACTTTGATCTCATTCACAAAGAGCTCTATTACTGCCACTACTACTAAAATGTTTACGTATGATAGTTCAGCCGTCACAACCGACACGCCAATACACTCTCCAATTTTGGAATAATTGAGTTTGTCTGCGAACTTTGTGAAGCCACTGTGGGCTTAAAATAATGTACCAATGCAGTCTACTTCAACGCGCCGTGGAAATTGGTGGTCCAAAACGAATTAGCCGACCTCAAACGAAATGGCCAAGATGTTGCATTCGAGGGGCTAACTAAATTATGTCGACGATAAGTAAAGACTTATCGTCGACATAATTTAGTTAAATTGATCCCTGAATTGTTTCCCACGTACAACTTGTGAGTAAAGAACAAAGTTGGGCGTTAGATGAAATATGAGCAACGCCTGACTTAGTCATTTAGGTACCTAATGTATATGTCATTGTTTAACTTGTACCTATAATGTTAGACTTTTATAAATCTTTTTTCAGATTAGGGAATAAAATATAACTTGAATTTCTTTTTTTTTTTTTACTCTGACAGAATAGTTCATGACATCATCCGTCGTGCTCTTGTCACCGCCGGGGTGCCAGCTGTTTTAGAACCCAATGGCTTGGCACGCGACGATGGGAAGAGACCAGACGGAATGACCATAATGCCTTAGAAGGTTGGTAGGCCTTTGGTGTGGGATGCAACGTGTGTCGACACCCTTGCGCTATCCCATCTTCCAAGCACGGTGAGCTGTGCTGGGGCGGCTGCTGCAAGTGTGGAAAACCTTCAACGGCGCAAATACTCCAATCTCTTTGGATCTCATATGTTTGAGCCGTTTGGGGTTGAAACCCTAGGGCTATGGGGCCCGAGTGCCCACTTAGTATTTCGAGACATCGCCAAGCGGTTGGTCGACTCTTCACATGACCGACGGATGGCTTATTTTAGTGCCAAAGAATCAGCATTGCCATACAACGTGGCAATGCTGCCAATCTTTTGGGCACGTCTTAAATTTTTTGATGCCCTTTGATTATTTCCCCTCCTTTTTATTTACTTGTACATATTATTACTATTATTTTAATTCTGTTAGCTTTTAAAATTATGTTTGTTTGTTGAATTGTGTTTAAGTTGTTTATCTTGTACGGTAGATATGAGTAACTTTATAAATGTTTTACGGATTGCGAAACGGGGTGAGTGGAACATTTTAATCGAAAGGGGCAAGACCCAAGGGGCGAGCGGAGCCCAAACCAATAAAATTACCTAACTTAATATTTATGTCTGGAAGTAACATGAAGAAGACGATTCAATTTTTATAGCTTTCGTCTTATTTACTATATCGAGATTCATGTTCATGTATGCATGACACGCAGCAGCTGCTACGTAAATAAGTAATGTATGTAATTCCCAGTAAAGAAAATGGGTTTAGTGCGCTACTTAGATTTGGCTGAAATCTTTTTTATTTATAACCTACCGTATACCTACAGGCAGTGACTAAAAATAAAGGTCACTGGGGAAATTTCCAGTTCAAACAAACGACGCTCTTCTCGGATTGGTTGGTAACAGCTGGTTGAGAGTGAGAGCCTTGGCTCGAGTGAAATAGCGTGGGATTACACAGACCTAGGTATAGCAGTGGACTACTATAGCCTAATGATGATGATGAGAACGCGTTAATTGACTTCGAATTACGACTTGTAAAAACTAATATATTTCTATGTTTATTTACGTGCTCGCGTATTTACTTAAGATTTTTTCAAAATTATTACGTATTCTTAAATCAACAAAACCAAAGCCAAAAAGAAAAAATGTGTGTCACGCAAATTAGAAATATTTATTTTGAATAAACGAATCATTGAACAGACAAACACAATTGAGAATGTATTCTGTGGAAATACGTCAATCATGTTTATTGTCATTGGAAACCGTACGTTGTTTGTTGTGCCGCCATAAACCAAAAGCCAACAAAGCCACAGCCGGTCGATTCTGTAAAAATTTCACCGTGAAAATTTAGGTGAAGTGAGTTTGTTTTTGCTAGGAATTGACACTATTGACAGCTCACTCCACGCTCACTTCACCTAAGTTTTCACGATGAGATTTTTACAGAATAGCACCGCTGGTCTTATTAGAGGTTTATTTCGTAAACAGTGTCGGTATTCTTTGAGAACTTTGATTTTACTTTCTTTTGTATACTCTCTCTTTCTACCTTGTCTCGGCCTTCTGCCATTGTGGGCCAATCCTTTAAGAAGGAGTCCAGCTCATACCGCCATCTTTTGCTGGACCTGCCGCGCAGTCGTTTCCTGCCATTTGGGATCCACTGCGTGGTGGCTTTTGCGTATTGCTGCTCCGACATGGACTGATGTGGCCAGCCCAGTTCCACTTTAGTCCAGCAGCTGCGCGGCCAGCGTCAGATATTTGTGTTTTGGAACGAGTTATTCTTTGTTAAAATTTATGGTTAGAAAAAATAAGAACTTGGAAATGTGCAGAAATAAAATACAATTTCAATAAAGCACTGAATGTATTCCTTTCATGATGGTACAAATACAAATATTTAGACGATATATGCAAAGAAACTCTTAAACCTTTACATAAAAGATTTCATCACTGGATCGCAACATTTTCCAAACAAATATTAATATTAGATTGTTTGGTAAGGGAACAAGCAACTATTTTGAAAGCGAGAGTGTTTCTTTGAATCCAGAGCGGAGCGAAGGACCCTAGACTAGAATCCCGACCGCAGAAAGGGGTTCTAAAGTAGAATCCTGAGCGCAGCATGGGATTCAAAGTACGTCACTCGAACTTAAAATAGTGTTGCTCCCGAGGTGGACATTCTACTTTTTATCACCCTCTATGAAAAAATAAGTAAGTGCAACTTATGAATAAGAATAGTACGTTTATTTATTTAGGTACATACAATTACTTGAGAAAGACATACTCATTTTTTATAAAACTAAGTAAATGCTAAATTGAGTAAACATTTAGTTACGAACGAAGGCAGAATGCTTTTCGCGCGTTTTTTTTATTTTATCATAAACTTTTTTTTATTTGGCTGGCGCGTTTTACTTTATCATACAGCATGTTACTTGTTCATACAATGTTGGAACAAGAAATTGGAACTTTTACTAACAATATCCACATTACAAACTAGGGACGGACTAGATGGCGCTGTTTCTAGCCTGACGTTGAAATAAACGCTCTGCTTTCAAAAATCTTTTTAAAATACTATTATTGTTTATAAGTGTATAAAAAGTAGTGTAAATATAAAACTTGAATCAATAACTTAGTGACAGTGTTTGCAACGAGTTTTATTTACAAACTGTGAAGTTATATACAAAACAATACATCATAATTCGACCCAATAACAATCACAAAGAAAAACAAAAGCAAGTGACAATTTAGAATAAACAACTAATTTTTCAACCTACAAAACATTCTGTGACTCAAATAAGTGATATACAAACAAATAACAACAAGACAAAGAAAAAAAGTGATTAATTAGTGTTTGAACTTCAACCGTCGTAACACCGACAAAAATAAAAGCAATTTTGAACCTTAATCCATACTTCGGCAAAGACATTTAATCTGCCGCAACTAGTTAAAAAATTCGACTTCATAAGCGTTGCACAGTTGGCCTAGTGGTGAATGCATACTTCTTTTGCCTATTAACTTGCGTCGTTCAAGTGGTCGCAAGTTCAAACCCAAGTACCAACATTAACTTTAGGGAGTATCAAAAAATTCGTATTTGTAATTTTTCAAATACATATTCTCACTGGAATATTATAATGTCACCAATCAGCACATCAATCAATGGCAATAATAGCGGCCGAAAAATAATACCGCTAGTAATGTGTCATAAATGTAAAAAGAAGGTAGACATTAAAAGTACAGCTTTGTGCTGTGCATGTGATAACAGATATGAACTTGATTGCGATGGATACCCAGAACACACATATCGGCTCAAGGACCCAGAAGCAAAACAGAAATGGAGATGTAAGACGTGTATCAGAAACAAAAGATATGCTAAAACCGATTCTTCATCCGGCATTACTTTACGAAAAAAACAAACTGTTTTGAAGACAACACCACCTAAGGAACAAGTACCATTAATACAGTCAAATAGCACAATGTTATCTGATTCCCACATACTTACTGACTGCGAAACATCTGATGAATCATATAGCATAACTCCCAATAAATTATCAAGGAGTGTTGACAGAACTGTAAGTGATTTAATAACTACCTCAGAGATGAAAGAGACAATCGCTCAACTTACACTCAAACTGGAAAGTACGGAACATGAATTAGAAAATGTATTGCTAGAAAACACCGATCTACATAAACACATTAACAAATTATCCTCGGAAATCAACATTTTAAAGTCCCTGTGCCAATCGTCTACCATTTTTCAAAATCCAGGGTCAATTACAAAGAAAAAAAAGCAAGCCCTGTTACAGCAACATAACTTGAGTTCTTTACCGTCCTCTCCATCGTCAGCCTCATTGAAAGTGGAGACCAGCGAATACGTAATTCACCTGGAACGGGAAATACTAATAATTCAAAAGAAATTACAGATCGCAGAACAGGAGATAGCATCACTGACAGAGCGTATTGATTCCTGTGAATCTATGAATCAGCAAAATCGTGAAACTGCGGCACAAGTGAGTAATCTTGCTTGCATAAATGTTGCAGGCGTGAAACGCAAAAATAAGCTTTCTATCTTCAGCAGCAATTGCACAAGGGGGACTTTGCCCTTAATCGAAGAAGTATTCTCTAATCAGTTTGAGTATTGTCATTATTTAGTACCAAATGTAACCGTAACAGATTTCTTAGGAACCATTCAATACAAATTAAAAGACTTCTCAATGAATGACTACTGCCTGATTTTCATTGGAGAAAAAGATCTGCAAAATGGTGACTATGCAAATATACTTCATAACCTGAACTACTCGCTGAAGAATGTTACCCACACTAATATTGTTATCTGTACCCCGATTTACGTAAAAGGTGCATTAATACATAATTATAAAGTGGAGCTTTTCAATAACCTTCTCCTGTCAGACATAAAAAATAATGAGTACGCATATTTTTTCGATAGCAATGCTAGCCTATCGCACGAAATGTTCTCCTACAATACTGGAAAAATAAATAAATACGGATGGAGAAACATATTTGACCAGATTATGTGCAGGATAAGGATTGACTACAGATTATTCGGTTCTCAAGAAGTTTTGCCTATCACGAAGATTGACACTCATGACAACTCTGCCTCAATTAGTACCACTGAGATTCCAAATGAGCAAGAGAATATTAAAACAAGGAGCGATCAGTTTTTTCTATTATAAACACATGAATATTCTGCACCAAAACATTGCTGGACTGCTGAATAAATCTGATATGTTGACACTGCATATCCAAGAGTTGCGCAATGAAAAGAACATTGACATCGATGTATTATGCATAACTGAACATTTCGTAACTTCAGGGCAGGAATCATTAATTAAAGTACCTAATTTCAAGCTTGCATCTTGTTATTCAAGAACCCATCAGAAGCGTGGAGGAGCGTGTATCCTTATCAGAAATAGGTACGAATATAAGGAACTTCCTAACACATCTATCACAGGTGTTTTTGAATATTGTGCAATTGAATTATGTCAACAGGAATTGACTGTTGTATGCATTTATAGACCTCCGAATATAACATGTATAAATTCTTTCATGGATAATTTAAACATCTGTCTAAAGAAATTGTGTACTAAGTCCAGTAAAAAAATTGTTTTGTGCGGAGACTTTAACATTAACACACTAAAACGAAATAACATAACATTGGACTTTGAAAATTTATTACTTAACTATAATCTTAAATTAGAATTCAAGCAACCGACCAGACCCAAGAGCGGCACTTGTATAGATAACTTTGCTCATAATTCCAGACAAAAATGTGTAAGTGAAGTAATCGATTTTGCATTATCCGACCACACGGCTCAGATTTTAAAACTACAGGTGAACAAAACATGCATAATCAATTCTTGGCACATTCATAAACGTAACTTATCCAATGAAAATTTAGCATTATTCAAAAAACATCTTCAATGTCTGTCTTTTTCTGAAGTATTCGAAACAGATAACCCTAATGAGGCATACGATAAGTTTCAAGAACTATTTCGTTTATTTTATGATTTATGCTTTCCAAAACAATTAATTAATGTAAAACCTGATAAAAAAGTTAAATGGATTTCGCGTGGAATAAGGATTTCTAGCAGGAAACAGAGAAACCTACTCTGGAAATACAGAAAAGCACCCTCAAGTGAAAATAAAAATACATTTAAAAATTATTCACGGAGACTAAAAAGAATTATAAATCTCACTCAAAAAGCTCAGAATAATTACCTTATTAATTGTTCTCAAAATAAATCAAAGGTGTCATGGCAGATAATTAATAATAACAATCGGTTAAATGAACCTATTTTGCAAATAAATAAAGATAATAAACTGGTGAAAAACCCTGAGCAAATTGCCAAGTCATTTAACGATTTCTTCGTTGACCAGATACAGAACGTAACTAAGAAACATCTGGGCAAGACAAGTGGCAATACTAATATCAGGAATTCTTTATTCATGCCCCCAGTAATACCTCAAGATATTATGCGTATAATAAAACATTTAAAAAATAAAAAAAGTGTTGGATACGACAAAGTTTCTACCGCGGCAGTAAAATTTGTTTCAGATATCATAGCCAAACCATTGAGCCATATAATAAATGCATGTATAAGCTCAGGTATATTTCCAGATCAATTGAAAACTGTTGTCATAAAACCACTACATAAAAAAAACAATAAGGAAGACATGTCAAACTACAGACCGGTAGCTTTAATTTCAGTATTTTCTAAGATATTCGAAAAGATTATATATGAATCTATTTACTCATTTGTAATTAAAAATAATATTTTATGCGAAGAGCAAAAGGGCTTTCGAAAAACTAAAAATATCAACATGGCAATATTTGATCTTTTAAAAGTTATCATGAATAATGTTGATAAGAAAAATCCTGTATGTGCAATTTTCACTGACATGACAAAAGCGTTCGATTACGTAAAACATGACACCCTGTTAAATAAACTTGAAGCCTACGGTATAAGAGGTAACGTACTAAATCTAATAAAGTCTTACCTCACTGATCGGAAACAGTATACAGAAATATCGAGAGTATGTACTAAAACCAAGCGTGAATTAAAATATTTATCTTCTAGCAGAATACCTAAGTTTGGGGTTCCGCAAGGTAGTGTACTTGGGCCATTATTATTTCTGCTTTACATTAACGATCTACCGCGTCAAATTCATCATCCAATGACATTATTTGCAGATGATAGCACGGCTATAATTGAACGCACAGATAAAACGGAATACAAAAAAGATATAAACGACACCCTTAAAACTATAATAGATTGGCTTAATAAAAATAATCTAGTGATAAATCTAAATAAAACACAAGTCATGCATTTCTACCAGCGGCTAGAGCCGGAGAATATGATAGTAAAGTATAATGACCAAAACGTAGATTCAACTACAGTAACAAAATTTCTAGGAGTACACATAGACAATAAACTGACATGGAAACATCAAGCTGAAAACGTGTGTAATAAATTAAGTAAAACGGCGTATGTACTCTATAGCCTGTCAAAAAAAGTTAACATAAATACGTTAGTAACAGCATATCACGGTTTAGTTGCTTCCTCACTAAGATTTGGTGTCATATTTTGGGGAAACTGCAGTGAGAGAGAAAGGATATTTAGGGCCCAAAAACGGTGCCTCCGATCAATGACAGGTCTTAAAACTACAGAAAGCTGTCGACCTGTTTTTAAATCTTTAAGAATACTTACGTTGCCATCGTTGTACATACTAGAAGTAGCCCTTTTCGTTAGAACTAACAAGCACCTGTTTACGTCAGTAGTGGATAAAAGACAACGATCAGGACCAATAAGGTCTCAATATAAGAATCAACTTTATACAGGTGGTTACCAAACGGCTTTACTTAAAAACAACATCTTAACTATGGGACCTATTATATATAATAAACTGCCATTACATTTAAAAGAATTACCCATCAAAGTTTTAAAAAAAAAGTTAACAAAACTGCTACTGGACAAGTGTTATTATACAATTAAAGATTTTGTCACTGACAAAACATTTTAGCGTAATTTCCATGTTCCAATCCCAATGTTATTTTATTTTATTTTTTTGTGCAATTCTGTTGACATTTGTAATTGAATTTTCTGACATCTAAAAATTAATTTGTTGACATTGTATAGTTTAATTAATTTATTTTTTTAATTATTTTATTTTATTTTTTTGTGCAATTCTATTGACATTTGTAATTGAATTTTCTGACATCTTAAAATTAATTTGTTGACATTTTGTAGTTTAATTAATTGAGATTGAGATTTCGTTTTTATTTTTGTTTTTTATTTTATTTTAAATTTAATTTATTGACATTGTAATTTAATTTTATGCTATTTTTTTAATTCAATTTATTGACATTCATTCATATTTGTATTAATATGAGTTGTTTTAATAATGTGAGTAGGTAATGCTGCTTAGTGAATGGAATGCTTTTATTTGTTTTATGTTTTTTGTTTTGTTGTTTACTGAATGTCTTACGTTAAATAATTTTGCATGCCGTACGGTAAAATGTATCGGGACTCTCATTGAAATTACCATCATATCTGTATACCTACATTATGGGCAAATAAATGATTTCTATTTCTATTTCTATTTCTATTTCTATTTCTATTTCTATTTCAAATTCAAATCACTTTTAGTCCCTAGGGATTAAAGAGTCGGGATGTTTCCGAAGAATACTCTAGCTCTTTTTGAATATATGTTATAAAAAATACATTAACCAAACATATTCGGGATCTTTTCTCTCTTGCTGTAAGCAGGGACTTGAAAACGAAATTAATTTCGTTCCGTTACCACTAATGTTATCGTATAACTTTCCAAAATTTGTAACGATACTAAAACCTAAAAATATCAATAACGTTACAAAGAAAAACGTTATAGAATATCATTTTCGTAGAACAATATTATAAGGTAACGTTATAGGTATCAGTAACATTAATCTTATCTGCTTGTAATAACATTACAGGTGAAACGTTACAGATTGATTTTTAACGTTATTCTTCATACTTTTTCGTCATCTTTTATGTCATGAAGCTGGCAAAGTTGAGTATCGAAATGAATAACGTTATTATATCGTTATACTAATAACGATATATTGATCATATTGTTAGTGAACAGTTTAAGATTTCGTTACGTTTGTCAGTATCGTTATAGCCAAGGAATTCATTTAGTTACGATCCTGGTGGAACGGTACAAATTATTGGTACTGGAACTACGCGTAACGTTATTTTGAGTAACGTTTCAAGTCCCTGGCTGTAAGTAAAATATAGGCATCATTTTATAGCGCGAAAGAAAATTAAATTGTGTGCAAAATTCACACGTATTTCGGCTCTATCGGCTGTGTGGTATCGTTTATTGTTAAAGAGTAAGCTCTAAAGAAATTTTTATTACGTGGAATTGACAATGGTAGTAAATCATGTGTGAAAATGTGAAATATATTTATCTTTTTGCCATTGTTATATTGTCTCTTTTTTGTCAGGATTAACTTTTGATAAAGGTTCAGTTGATAAACAGTGGCGTGCATTGGTTTTCAGAATAGGTAGGCAGGCACCTCTAGTCTAGATAGACGGGGTTATTAATCACAGACATAAAACAAAAGTATCTATTAACAAAAAAAAAGTTTTACAGCCGCTATGTTGGATTTTCATTTTCACTTTATTTTCGGCTTCAGCGCCCTTGAAAACCATTTCAGCGACACCCATGATGAAAAATTAAAAAAAAATTACTGGCATCTTTAATATTCATTTTGACCTCACTATTGACTTCAGCACCCTCAAAAACCATGAAAACGACACTCATGATGAAAAATTTGAAAATTTTTGCATCCGCCATCTTGGGTTTTCATTTTTACCTCACTATCGGTGAGCTCAATAATTATCCATCCCTTGCTTTCTTTGCACGGGCAAATTACGAACGAATTACAAATTACGATTTTAACGATACTCGGTTGGTTATTTGAGTAGGCATGCCTACTTTAGGGTGATAAATTGCGAAGGTCGAACCTCACGGTATTACGCGTGAGACGTAGGTATTTGTAATTTCGTCGTATTAATTTGAACGAGGAAAGACCAACGACAATGTGCGAATATGTAGTACGGGAGCCGAGAAGGCCGTCTGGCGACTGCCTGCTGCCGCGCGTGTTTGTATGAACATTTTGTTTTTTGTTAAGTAGGTATGCTAAAATGTAATTGACAGGTTGTTGGTTGGAGACAGGTGATTTATCCAGGTAAGCACTGCTTATTAGGGTGTCCCGAAAAATTTTTTTTTCGCTTTTTGCTACTCAAGCCCCCTCAAAAGTTGCATAATTATTAGTTTTAGATTACCGTAAAAATAATAAAAAAAACATAAAAAAATATCTTGCGGGTTCTACCGGCATTTTTTTTAATTTTTTTGGATTCAGGGATCTGAATCAGGATCTGAATCAGGATCTGAATCCTGAATCAGGATCAGAAACAGGATCAGAATCTGGATCAGAATCAGGATCAGAATCAGGATCGGAATCAGGATCAGAATCTGGATCTGTATCAGAATCAGGATCAGAATCAGGATCCTGGATCTGAATCAGGATCTGAATCAGGATCAGACTCAGAATCAGAATCAGGATCAGAATCAGGATCTGAATCAGGATCTGAATCAGGATCTGAATCTGGATCTGAATCTGGATCTGAATCAGGATCTGAATCTGGATCTGAATCAAGATCTGAATCAGGATCTGAATCTGGATCTGAATCTGGATCTGAATCAGGATCTGAATCAGGATCTGAATCAGGATCTGAATCAGGATCTGAATCTGGATCTGAATCAAGATCTGTATCAGGATCTGAATCAGGATCTGAATCAGGATCTGAATCTGGATCTGAATCTGGATCTGGATCTGAATCAGGTTCAGAATCAGAATCTGAATCAGGATCAGAATCAGGATTCCGAATCAGGATCTGAATCAGGATTGGAATCAGGATTAGAATCAGGATCAGGATCAGGATCAGAATCTGGATCTCAATCTGGATCTCAATCTGGATCTGAATCTGGATCTCAATCTGGATCTGAATCTGGATCTGAATCTGGATCTGAATCGGGATCTGAATCTGGATCTGAATCTGGATCTGAATCTGGATCTGAATCTGGATCTGAATCAGGATCTGAATCAGGATCGGAATCAGGATCTGAATCAGGATCTGAATCCGGATCTGAATCAGGATCTGAATCAGGATCTGAATCAGGATCTGAATCAGGATCAGAATCAGGATCGGAATCAGGATCTGAATCAGGATCTGTATCAGGATCTGAATCAGGATCAGACACAGGATCAGAATCTGGATCTGAATCAGGATCTGAATCAGGATCTGAATCAGAATCTGAATCAGGATCTGAATCAGGATCTGAATCAGGATCTGAATCAGGATCTGAATCAGGATCTGAATCAGGATCTGAATCAGGATCTGAATCAGGATCTGAATCAGGATCTGAATCAGGATCTGAATCAGGATCTGAATCAGGATCTGAATCAGGATCTGAATCAGGATCTGAATCAGGATCTGAATCAGGATCTGAATCAGGATCTGAATCAGGATCTGAATCAGGATCAGAATCAGGATCGGAATCAGGATCTGAATCAGGATCTGAATCTGAATCTGAATCAGGATCAGAAACAGGATCAGAATCAGGATCTGAATGTGGATCTGGATCTGAATCTGAATCAGGTTCAGAATCAGAATCTGAATCAGGATCAGAATCAGGATTCCGAATCAGGATCTGAATCAGGATTGGAATCAGGATCAGAATCGGGATCAGAATCAGGATCAGTATCAGGATCAGAATCAGGATCTGAATCAGGATCAGTATCAGGATCAGAATCAGGATCTGAATCAAGATCCCTATATGTACCCTATAGCTACCATTTACCGGGTAATAATATGTCTTTCACTGACTCGAATGTGCCCTGGCAGCTGATAGTATGTCATGCTCACTCAAATGTCTCGCTGACGGTGGCGTGTGTGTGTTAGATCATTTAGCTCCCTTCAAAATGGTTGAGCTAAATGGTGCTGATTTATGCGTCATGTTCGTGAACGGGCGCCGTCAGTTGGGGTTGGTCATCACTTAGCTGCCTCGGCTTATTTTTAATTAATTTATTTTTGGATTGTAGTTTGTTAAGTACTATTTGTTGTACTCTGGACGCTTTTAACACTTACGTTTTTATTAATTTTTTTACATCGTTCTCACATTATATAATTTTAAAATCAAAAGTAATGATGTATTTTTGTAAAATATCATTTAAAAAGAGTGTCCATGGAGTTTCTTGCCCGTTCTTCTCCATAGGTACCTACGCTTTGGAATGGGCAACTAGCTTCAAATTTTCTGACTGACCGACTTCTTGACAATTCAAAAGTGCCTGTAAATGGTTTAATGGGCATTGTTCATATTTTTTTAAATGTTGTAATTGAAAAACCATTTCGAGGAATAGCGTTACTGATCATTACGGACTAATTAATTTTGAAAAATATTCATATGTTATTGATATTTTTGATAAAATACGATTGACCTTCTTTGCCCTTCAAATTACGTACGACTTTGGCCGTACAGTTTTGTATCGTTGCCTCAGAAAATAAAAAGTAAGAGGCAAGTATTGTCTACAATCTGTCAAATGTCAAATTATTGTAAATATGTCAAAAATATAAACATTCTTGTTTATATCTCATTATTACATTACATAGGTACATTATTTCAACACTCGACAATATTTAATATACTGGAAGAGTTATGGAATACAGGAAGTGCTTTGTTTCAACTTGCAGCAATAATAGTAATAATGCCGCCGCGTGCGTTATTATTCTATTTCTAAGTCGCCGCGTCGATTGTTCTAGTGACGATAGAGAGTAGTATATTCCTTGGAGGACACTTACACATAAAAAAAACCATTTGTAAATAAATACGCTAAGCTAGGATTCGATTATTTAAGACGTCTATTCGGCCTATTGACACTTTGGCAGATGTGACATTGTTGACGTTGTGTTGACAGATTAAATTTTTTAATTATGTACTAGTAAGGCAACGGCACTTAATTTTTATGCCACTGGATGACGTCAGCTACCTTAAAAACTTAAAATAATTAAATAATTTTTATTAAAATAACTATTGAGCCAATCATCAAAACATTCAAATTAGTTTCTCAAAATGCTCTAAATTTACAAAAAATACAATAAAATATAATGGTTAGAAATTTCCACTGAAATAAATGCTTTGAGTTTGAGTTTGATCTGAATCAGGATCTGAATCAGGATCTGAATCAGGTTCTGAATCAGGATCTCAATCAGGATCAGAAACAGGATCAGAATCTGGATCTGAATCAGGATCAGAATCAGGATCAGAATCAGGACCGGTCGATTCTGTAAAAATCTCACCGTGAAAACTTAGGTGATGTGAGTTTGTTTTTGCTAGGAATTGACACTATTGACAGCTCACTCCACGCTCACTTCACCCAAGTTTTCACGGTGAGATGGTTACAGAATCGCACTGCTGAATCAGGATCTGAATCAGGATCTGAATCAGGATCTGAATCAGGATCAGAATCAGGATCGGAATCAGGATCAGAATCAGAATCTAGATCAGAATCTGGATCAGAATCATCAGGATGCTCTTTAGCATCGTTGTGATTTGAAAGTTTAAGACACGAAAAAGCTACAGTTTTTACATGTTGTTTTGTTGTTTTTTTAGATGATGAACATGTAAATTCATAAGATTTAACATGGGAGAAAATGAGATAGGAAGCATTATACAGTGTTTTTGAAGGTTTCACTTCTACCACGTGTGAATTGCACACATGCTGTTTTTTTTTTGTCTGTGTAAAATACCAATCAATCCAATCCAAATCCAATGCCAATCTCTTTGATTATATTATACCTACGTAGTGCAATGAAAAAAAGAAAAACGCGGACTGACACAGTCAGTGGAAAGATGTGTAAAACTAGTGACGGAGGCTTCTCAAAGCGTGACGGAGGCTTCTCAAAGCGTGACGGAGGCTTCTCAAAGCGTGACGGAGGCTTCTCAAAGCGTCACGGACGCTACAGCTCGGGATGGTTTTATTAGGAACAGATTAAAATCTCGCTCAGAAATGCCTAATTTTGGTCACAAAAACCAGTTCCGTTTTTAAAGTTGCCATTGATTATTTTTTCTTTCAACTATTTTAAACCTTGCTTTAACTCATTGTTGTACCCTTAAATTTAATAAAAACCATTTAAATGTCATTTTTGTATGATTTATAGTTTATATTAGGAACCCCTAAAAATAGCAAATTTGAAAAACTTCAAGGACTGGTAGAGGCCTCAAGATGCCGGATATCTAATTAAATTTTATAATAATCGTAATATATGTGTCAAAACGCAACTTTTGATACCTCTTGCGTAGCCGTAGCTCAATTTTTTTCCCCCATACATGAACGGGACACCCTACTGCTTATATGCCTTTATGCAAATGCACGCCACTGTTGATAAATAGTCCTCTTTATCACCCTTCGTGACTAAAATGTAGGTAATTTTTAACAACAATCGATATTCTACAAAGTACCTATGGCAACACTATGAAAAAATAACTAAAAAAGTAAAAGTTATTTAAGAACATTTCTGAAAAAACGTGTTACAGTCAAATTAGACCGATTTTAAATTTTCCATAGAAACAGAGATTTCCAGTTATCTCTTTTTAAATAAGACATTTCGAAAATGTTTTAAAGTTACTTTTTAGACCTTTGTATCCTGCTTATCCGTATGAAGTTTCATTAAAATCGGTTCATTCATTTCGAAAAACAAGTGCTTGAAAGTTTGTATGAAACGCCGTACGGCGTAAACGCTCTTAACAGATTCTTATTACCTTGATCTATACGATTTTCCTCTTTTATAATATGGGTAATTTTCTTGCTCCATTAAGATCACGCAGATTACCATTATCGAATATTATTATCAGTATGTCTGTCCGAGACAGATACGCTTCATCTACAAAGGAATAACGGTAGCGTAGATAATATAATCTAAGGATACGCTTAAGGAATTTACAGCTTCCAAAATCACAGCTTTGGAAGGAAATTACTTTGTAAAGCACACATCATTAAATACGCATAACAACATACAAAACATTACATCACGCCTGTATTCTCCGCAGGGTAAGGCAGAGGAGTAGGTACAGACGCCGCACATCAAGCTACCCGAAACTGTCAAATTTTCCCAATCAACCTTGAACCTTATGCTTTAGCGATAAAGTTGAAAATCTATTAAATAAATTTGACAAATTGTAGTAGCTTGATGTGCTGGTATGTCGCCAGTTAATGTCCCATGTAATTGGGGGTGAATAAAAAAATCCCCTTCGTCACTTCTACTACTAATTCTTACATTGAATTACACAAGATCAAACGCAAATCGTTTAATCGATATAAAAGGCATTCCATTGAATGATCGTTGGACAAAGCTATGTTTGTCATAGTATCTATTCCATTACCATTTGATATAATATAATGAACATTCCATTCTTTCATGTTTTGATATTTTAAACTTTAGGAATTTGTTTTAAAAACGTTTGTTTTCACATTGAAATGTATTCAAGTGTTATGTGCATTTGAATTCATTCTGTTTGTTTTATTATCATGCTCAAATTAATTAAAATTAAATGCTCAGAAAATTTAATGCGTATATTATTTTTTTTCATAACTAGAAACTTACTTGTGTGAATCAAAGCACCTAAGTATTCTTATTAATGTTAAAAATGTAGAAATAAACTCAACCTTGTTACTATTAGTACACTATTTATGTACCTATACCTCTGTCTAATTTTTCGGGAAAGTAAGGCGTAATGTACCAACAACAACAACAATAACACTACAACAACAACACAACAACATGAACAACTGTTGGACAAGTGTTGTTTATTGTTGTTTGTTTGTTTGTTCTTATATGAACAATTGTATGAGAAACGATAAAAACTTTTTTTTAATGTAACGCTGAAATACACAATTAAATACAAGGGCTAAAGTAATCACCCGATGTTGTACTGTAATTTTGACGTGACAACGTCTAATAAATCGATGAAGCTGGTTGCACTCACGAAAAAACATGACTCATGTAGCGTTACCTCGCGGCCTCGCTCTGTAGCGTTCCATGGCGGCTTGAAGTGCAAGCGAATATTAACAAATGCAATGCAACTATTCCATCAGTATTTTCTTATGACGTTGTCACGTTCAACTATCGTCAGTAAACCGACTTTTTTTTAGCAATCAAACATTTTAGTTCTACTTGTGGATTATGTTTATTTAATGAATTACAATTATTTACATAAAGTCGAGAAAATGTTATCGGTCAAGTGGCCGCCGCCGCCGCCGTCAAAATTGATGACCATACGGCCTCGTTTTATGGCATTTTCCATCACTTGTGTCAAAACATCCGGCGACAGGTTCTCGAATTCCTGTCGAACATTCTCTTTAGGGGCTTCAAGAGTCTCAGGGTTGTTCATATAAACCCGGGACTTCAATTATCCCCACAAAAAAAATCGGGAGCGATTAGACGAAGCGGACATTTATTCCGCATTCTTGAGGAGTATAGAGTTCCATGGCTTATTGACGTGTGTATTCTGCATCTGTTTATTTCACAAATGTCAAAACAGAATTGACATTTGCCGCCATTTGCAGGAGTTATAGCGCATTCCAATAGGGTGATTACTTTTGCCCAACCTTGTAGCATGCTTGTTAGCTAGTAAGTAGCACGCTTATTTAGGTATAGCTTGGTCTCCTTGTGTGTAAAATATTCACACTCTTATCGTAAACACATGCAAATTGTGTGTACTTAGGTAGCATCTGCATCTGAAATTAGCATGCTTTTGTGCTTTTACATAGTAGGTTTATTCCAGGTATGAATGTGCAAGTTATCAATCACTCATACTAGCTCAGTACTAAGTTTGATTTTTGTTCCGGTAGTGAGGAAAAGCGATAAATGTCTTCCCAATTACGAGCTTCACTTAGTCTCTGTCTACCGTATTAGTGATAAAGTGTTCAGTGAACATGAAAGCTATGAGATAAGCTTGACAAATTCTAATGCAGAGAAAAATGGCAGGTCGCTTCTCACTTGATCTATAAAATATTGGATAAAGTTATCTCAAGCATATAGCAACGAAGTTATGAAAAGCTTTCAAGAAAAGAAAAATCTGACGTTTTAGTCAACTTTAATGAAACCAACGTTTTGACAAAATGTTTATCTAGCCCAAGCTTTTGCCTCGGTAATAAAATTATTGTCTCCAATATACTTAATTTATCGTAAAAGTACGCCAAAAATGCAACATTTATAAATTATCCCGGGACCAAACTTGTTAAAAACTAAATCCAAACTTTGTTTTACAGATATAAATAAATCTTCCAACTGCTTTCAAACTTTCATTTTGCTATTTTCAAATAAATCGAGGCTGACCTGTTTGTAACTCGAACACATAAAAGTTACTAGACAAAATCCCTAGGCTTTAATAGCTTAGCGATTAAGAGTTAGCAACTTTAGCAGAATGTTATATCAAAATGTCTAACAATACGAAATTGAACCTATAAAAACCGAAACCGAAACGGAATATATTGAAAAACAAATTACTAAATGACCTACAAAGTTACATTTCTTAAAAGTTATTTTTAATTAGCAATAAGCACATAGGTAAATAACAGGTGCATAAGAATTATATAACACGACCCTAATAGACACTATAACGTGCCTAGAATACGCCCGTTGCATCCGAAAACCAAGCAGCAAGCAGGTCCAGCGCCCGTTGACAGCGCACCATGCCTTTTTTTTATAATTGTCACTCGGACAGTGTAGGTTGTAAGGAGTATCTAAGAAATATATATGTATATTTGAGAAGGGAGCTTGTTTTAGTTTTCTTAAAAACGAAATATTGAGATTAGAATTCCCAGAGCGGCTTTTGTTTAGTTAAAGTCTAATGAAAATAATTTGAATTAGAAATGATAAATTAACAACTTATTGTCAAATATTATATTACTGGAATTTTGGAAATTTAGGCACGAGGACAATGATGATTAACTACGATTATTATAACTAGTAGGTACCTTATTGAGTATTTAAATATTTCACATTTTTCTAATCAGCACAATTACTAGACCGACTTGTAATAACTCTGGTCGTCTGTGTCCTTTATAATCACCGACAAGGTAGGTAGAGTCTGGCAAATGAAAACGTGACCTGGAGTTTTTTAAGTTTTAATATGGCAACATTATTAAGCTGTCAAAGGCACGTCAAAGTCTGTGATTGTAATTGTTAGTATTTTGTCAACACGTTTATTTTTCAAAAATATAAGTATGCTATATTATGAGTAAAACAATAAAAAGTAACGTGAGAAAGCTGCAACATACATCAGTAAGGTCAAATTTAAACAAGAGGGGAAAGTAGTTGTTTTCCAAGAAAAACAACAATGTTTAAATGAGATGTCGGATTTTTAGGTAAAGCCAAGGATACACTAGGGAACATTTTGTCCCGCAACATGACGCGCAACACTTAATTTACGTGACGCTGCAACGTTGCATATTGTCCCGCAACATGCCCCGCAACATTGTACGTGACGCGGGGCATGTTGCTTGCTCCCGCCTCGAGAGCGAGCGCACGTGTCTCGCGTCAGTGTCGCGCCATTTGTCACCGAGTGTGGTCGCGTACGCAACGTGCCTCAACATGGCTTTAGTGTGGGGAAATGATACCGTGCTTTCACAATTTGCACTAATAGCCACAACCTCCTCGGGCGACATTTCTATAAACACTGACTAGTGTGGTCAACACAATGTTCCGCGACATTCACTTCGGCATGTTCTACGTAGTTGTTGAGCAACATGTTGCTCCAATTGCCCCCTAGTGTATCCTTGGCTTAATTTTATCACTGGACAATGGGCGAGTATTTTCTGCACTACTGATTTTTTTTTTATATAGCTTTTCGCAATTCAACCTATGAGGTTGCGGGCTTGTCTGTGGATGCCTCAATAAATTAAGACCTCCAGCCAGGGCTTAAGAAACTTAAAAACTAAGCGACTACACGCTGAGGGCACCCTCTGTGGGGTACGGAGTTACGGACCTCAGCTTAGGGCGTCGCTGGGAGAGGGCAGCAAGGGACAGGCAGGATCGGAATTATTTAGGGACGAATTTAGAACTACAGGCTCAGCGGCGCGGGCTGGCTCGAGCAAGGGTCGGGCCGGAACTACAGAAATTAATGCGACATCTCGTATATATTTGTCGCAATTAAGTCGTTTCCGGAACGCCAGCGCCATCATGGTGGCGCTCGACAGTGTCTAGCCTGACATTCGTGCTAGTGGACGAAAGCCCTGCAGTGCAGCGTGGTGTGGGCTCCTTGATCTTCGGACATCGTACGGACTATGGGCGTTTGTGCACTACAAGGAATTTTACCGTCCGGCAGTCCGATTTTTTACGGTCCCATATGGCACGACATAATAAAAAAATAAAATCGGACTGCCGGACAGTAAAATTCCTTGTAGTGCACAAACGCCCTATATGTGCTCAGAAGCTGTCTCGCGTTCCGTATCTAGTTGTGTCGGGTATACTACATAAATACGAAAAACTTTATTCCAACCGTCACAAATACGAATTCCGATTATCATGATTCCGAATGGTTCAAAATTCCTAATATAACAACTCCGATTTATCACTCATCGTATTTTTATAATTCCGAAATTTCAATATTCCTAACGTTTATAATTACTATTCTCAAAATACCGAGTTTCAATAGATCGTATAACAAAAATTCCGAATTAATGATAATTTGAAACATCAAAAATACGAATTCAGATTAATTAGAATTCCGAAATAAAAACGCCATGTAAAACTGAATAGCAAACAAATATATGAGTAGAATACCTACGGAAATTCGATACACAAAATATCGATAAATGCTAATACGATGCTACAAAATTGCTATGCACGTTACTGCGAAAGATCTTCACTACGATACTACTTGACTTTGATGCACGGTTTGGACACGGCACGAATTGTCATTCGTTCGCTCTTGCATCCTATGTCGACGGAGCCCCGCTTCGGGGGGATATTAAAATTTCTATGTAAAGGGTTTAAAGTAACCTAACCAAACCTAATCTCGGGGTGCCCTTCGCTCGCTCTTGCATCCTACGTGGCGACGCGACGTATCGACCGACTTAACCATGCAACTGAAGTCACCCGAAGGGTTTGTCCTATCGCGTGTAGGGAGAACTGGTTTGTCCTAGGCGAAACTAGTTCAACCTAAAATCGGGTTCGGCCTTTAACACATATAAGGAGAAGAAGAAAACACAAAAAAATAATATTAAATAATATTAATACAAAGTAGACATTTTTAAATTTTGTACATTAAACGCTACATAAAGATTTTTAAATATACGTAACTGAATATTATACTAATTGAATCAGAATCCTAATTTTAGCAGGTTATTCGGAAAATGGAAAATCGGAATGTCGTTTTTAGGTCCGAGAACCCATCGAGAATTTGAATCTTCAAACATATGAAAATCGGAAAACAAATCGCATTTATGACTTTCGGTAAAATAAATTTTGTGATTTTTAATAATAGACATTATAATTCTTACGTATTATGAAATTCGGACTTTTGAAATTCGGAATAAAATATTTCGGAATATTTGGGTGTACTGTAGTGTGTGATTTGCTAGTAGGAATAATTTGTTCGTAAAATTATAATCTGATTTGAATTTTAAACGGTTTTTCTATTGTGCAATATTATAACCAACACTACCCATAGTACGCCCACAATAGTTAAAATATGGCTGATAATAACGAGACACACGTGACTTCTCTGTTATATTTATGTTCCTGCACGTTTCAAGTAAAGGCTCCTTCAAACAGGCGCGACACGCGACAAAATCGCTTGCGATACAAAGGCACCGAAAGTCGCGCAACGAGCGGTGCCTTTGTGTCACGTGCGATTATATCGCGTGTGTTTGTAGGAGCCTTAAATGTATTGAAGCGTCACGAGATTCGATTGGTAAATCAATCCAATAAAACAATCTAGAAACTGATTTGGCTATAAATCAGAAACTCAAACCAGCATTTGGACTGTACCTGATTTATATTCGCAAATTCACTAACACTTGACGAAGCAATATTGAATGCCTGAATAAAAACACGTTGTTAGATTTTCATCTTTCGACACTGAGATGAGGGTTAAAACTCGAACGGCGCGCTTTTTCGGTGTCTCGTAGTGTGAGGCTGGGTTCACACGGCATTGTCCTGCACGTTTTCTTTGTATTCGTTTTTTTAACGTACAATCACCCGGGTGTTCATACGGTAGATTTTCATTCGTGTAAAAAACGAATAGCAGCAGTCTTCACACAGTTGTCACAGTGAGTAGAAGTCTGTAATGGATCTACGCTTGGTTGTACTTTTATATTGGTATAATCGAAGGCGTCAACGGTTTCGTCGCCGACAGAGCAGGTTTTGGGTACATTCTATTAATGAAGAATCAGGGCGTACTAAACTATTTGAGAAGTTATATGATAAACTTAGAAACAATGAAAAGAAGTTTTTTAATTACTTTCGGATGTCTATTGAAAGTTTTGAAAACTTATTCAATCAAATGGAAAATTCAAGCCTACCAAAAACGATTCGATGAAAAACGTACAAACATCGTGTCGTGTGAACAAGACAGAGCTATACTATGTGCCACTGCAAGCCGAATACGTTAAAATTCATTCGGTTTGCTTGACAAGTCCGTTGAGTATTCGTTTAAACGCATAAACGGTGTACGATTTTTTGCAGTACAAACGACATGTGAATGGTTCTATGTACAATGTATGTGCCACTATTTATTCGTTAAGACGTATACTGCAAAAAAACGTGCAGGACAATGCCGTGTGAACCCAGCCTTAGTGAAAACGGGAATACGTGTACATCAGAACTTACGTACCAAATAGAGAAAGCTGATTGTCTTTTTGTTAAGACTGTATTTTCTATCTACGTAAATTTTAAAGGAAAAGTATGACCTTAGTCAGACATTTAAATGAAAAAAAAACTTCAGACATGAGTATGTCCAAGATAAACTTACATCATCTACTTAACCTATTTCCAACTATGTTGGGGTCGGCTTCCAGTCGACTAAAAAAAAAAAATACCTTCGAAAAATTTCAACGCAAGGTTCAGAATCATGTACTGATTCATGGTACCAACTGGCGATGGCGTGTCGATGACCCGGCAACCCTCTATTAATTTATTCAAGTATACTTACTTGAACGCGAACAGATTCTTCAAGCTAACTCCAATTATAAATTAAAATATAGTCTGGTCGTGCAAAGAATGATTCGATTTTTTCTTTTAGAACTTTGTAATTGGAATGAAATCTGACAATTTGAGATGGGCTCAGGTTTAATTAAGTTGATATTTTACATCAACGAAAAAGCTTATAACAGATTTTTACTTATTCAAGACTTCAAGTAACAGTCAGCTACAGCAATTAACTGACGCACCTTTGCATAAATGGTTGAGATCTTTTAGAATACAAATCGATAAAATTTAAATTTAATTTAGATTCGTATTCTAAGAAATCCCAACCATTTATGCAAAAGTGGGTCAGCAGATCAGCTAATTGCTATAAGTGACTGTACATTGTACATACATGCGGTAGCGTTTTAATTATTGATTATTATTAATTATTCGTTTTAATGATTGTTTTATTTCTTCCTTTCATATTCAGTCCATTCTTCTTTGGAATCCACTTCCTCTTGATATCAGGACGGCCACCAGTCGATATGCATTTAAGCGGAAATTGCAGTTTTTTTCAAAACAAATAGCATATAGTCATCTCAACATCTCTCTCCCTTGAATTTGTATATACAATATATATATTATAGTAAATAGTATGTGTGTGTATATAACCTATTTATGTATTTGTGTACCTAGTTTTAATAGATTTTTTTATCATTGTTCCTCTTAATCAAAGCACCTGCCATCAAATCTCTTCACCACCCTTGGTTGACTGGTAGAGAATGCCTAAGGCATTAAGTCCGCCTTTGTACCTTTTTGTGCGAAAAGTTTAAATAAATAAATAAAATTCGGGAGGTATTTTTTTTTTAAATTAGACACATTCTATTCTGTTTTTGAAAAACCTCACTTTTTCTAACGTCTCTTGCATCGCGTTTTGGCAACTCGTTCCATTTGAGTACGGTTAAAAAATTACGTTCTCTAACGATGCTGAATTGTTTTGCGGATAGACAAAGCATTGTTGCTAAATACATCGAGGTTCCGAAAAGCGCTTAAAGCTGATTGATAAAGCCTTTATGCGGTGTTAAAAGCTGAATCGAGCATCTGAAAAATTACTAAATCGCTAACCGCAAAAGTAAGTCAAAGGCCCTTTATTAAAGTTGGAGCCTCATGTTTCAATTGTCATTTTGATATTTTGTCGGTTTTTTGCCCAAAATCTGGCATAAGTATTTTTTTTCTCTGGATAAAAGAAATCTGATAATATTGTAAAATCAGTCTTCATCAAAATATATGTAGGTACCTAACAAATCTAAAATAACGGGTCTCAGTAAATAATATAATTTAATTAACTAACTTTTTCTTAGCTTCATAAGTTTCAGAAGTGGAGCCGAAAGTAATAAACTAACATTATACCTAAGTTACGGTTTTGGTTTTGGTTGAAAATGCGTGTTTCGGTCGGACATTAGCTTTTATGTAAGTAGTATCTTTATTAAATATAAAGATACAACATAAATACAAAATTTGGACAAAAACCCATAAACTACTCGAGCCATTATCGCATTAAGTTTCCTTGACACACTTCCTCTATCGAGACATCGTCTCGCATCATAAGTGTTCCGCCGTTACTTCTTTTGTTGTTACGTCTTTATGGCCATTACGTTTTACTATACAAACACAATGTTCACAAACTGTACTGAAACATTATGGCATTAAGTCCACCTCTGTACATTTATGTGCTTGAAGTATTCAATTAATAAATAAACATTGTTAATGGACATGTTTATATGACCTAGTTATAGTGGATAAGACAGAAATTAAAACATAAGAATAACAAGCGATCGTGATCCAGGGGTTCAGGATATCCCACCGGAATAAATCTGAAAAAAAAACAATTATTGGGTTCCGTGTTGTGAGAGATTTATGTGATACCAGCACCACCCTACTTGCGTGACTATCATCTATGACTATGATCACTATCAATCACAAATTCACAATCTAAATAGTTTTTTAATGATATTGCTAATCCATTGCTTCATATGTTCGAAAAATTTGTCTTCTCAACGTAAATTACACTATGAATACGGCTGCCCCATTTTAAAACCTAGTAAGGACTTAAAATGTTTACAGGAGAGCGCATAAACGTAATATTGGTCAGCCTATGGATAGTATTTTTTTAATTGTGTGTGTGACTTACTAGGTTTTAAAATGGTCACTAGGGAGTGAAAGGTGCACTTACTAGGTATCGATGCTTAAATATATCTCCTTTTATGTAAGTTTAAACGCTGGTGTTTTTGTATTTGGTAGAGATCTTCTAGGTTAGCAAGATTATGCAATAAAACGATTTTTGTAAAAAGTGAAATGGGAAGTGAATGGGAGGTTCTGAAATGGGACAGCCGAATGTTGTTGAACTGTAAAAAGGAACACCTTTGCTACTGTTAGTGTGTTACGCATTTACCGCAAGTTTGTTTAAGTAATCACTTAAGTAAGGCGCTACCTTGAAAATCTAATATCCCCAAAAACCTACTAAGCGAGCGAAAGTGATGCAATTACTTTTGAAACGCAAAAGAAGAGTGATGGCTATAATGTGCGTGCGCTCGGAACAAAACGACGTATGTGCCAAAACGAATTTAGTCCTTTTTAAACAAAATAAATAAATTAAATTTAAAACTACTTTGAGTAAACTTTTATACGAAAATTTTCTGTTTTAAAGTAAATTCCAATGAATAACTCTTAAACGTTACGCCGTGATGTCGAAAAAAGTAAAAAATAGATATAACTTTGCAATTTTTTTGTATCGAGAAAATAATCATTGAATTCGTGTATTCCTTTTACATGATACTAGACCAGAGTCAAAAAACATATACCATTTTGAATCCCTATTCCACATACTTAACATGTTACACGAAATTGAAAAACCACATTTTTTTCAATATATCACCTCTGTTGTAAATGTTCGCTTTGCGGAAGGACGATCATTATAATATATACTTCACGTTAAATTGATAGGTTTGTGTTGTAATGTGTTGATACCTGTGGCGAAAAATATAGGAGGTAATAAATGGGAAGGTTTAGGTAACAAAAGAGAGTTTTCCATGGAACGCCATTAATATAATCCTGTGGGGGTATTGCTATAAGCACTACGCTTAGCTGTTACTCTATTGTTCTGAAAATGTGTATACCTACGCTCGCAGCAACATTCAACAAATTATAAGACCCGCCCCACCATTGGGTGGTGTTTCTAAGACTCCTTTCCTTAGAACACCTGCAGTAGGTACTGTAAGGGACTCGAAGACCCCTCAAAGTAATTAAACACCGATAGAATTTCTTTAAATTTATATTGATAGAAAAATGTTACACATTCCCGTGTAAAACTAGTACTGACTTATTTAAACAAAAAACCTAATAAAATATTTGACACCCCGTTCTAACCTTGCTTGAATGTTCGAATGGCACCCACGCACTGACCTCTATTAAATAAGTGTATAATACAGGTCAGTACACACACGCTAAATTATAGCCAGCCTGCATTACATAAGGTACATACATACACACAGATAAACAGACACACATACACACACACACGTACACACACACACATATACACGCACACATACATATACACACACAAGCACACACATAGCCACACACACACATATACACGCACACATACATATCCACACACACACGCACACACACCCCCACACACACACATATCCCCACACACACATACATAGTCACACACACACTTACATAGCCACACACACACACACACACACTTACAGATAGCCTCTACAGCACCTTATATAAAATTTCTGTTACTGCCAACTTTCCCATAGTGTTGAAATCGTCAGTGCAGTAGGCTGTGCCTTATCCGCCTGTTTTGTGAGAACAATTTTGTGAGAGTAGGTATATTGTACCGAATTAATGCACATTATGAAAACAGTTTGTTCAGAATCTTTTACTGTAAACCGATTTCTGTTATTTTTAATTCACGTATTTTTTTTTCCCAAAAATAATTAAAATACGTAAATTACACTCACACTTCCGCTGTACAGTCAAAACAAACCAAAATGGACGAAATACGTACTACTACCATTATGTGTTCGGTGCTACTACTAAGTAGGTACTATTAGTTATTCTCTGGCTAGAGTAGACCCTTATACGTGTGCGACTATGTGCGTGCGTAGATTTGTAATGTGACCACAATAATTTTCTCCCACAATCAGCTTAAGGAAAAACGGCCAGGGTAGCCCAAATTCAAATTTTCTTACGTTTTTTGCTATTTGCTGGTCAGTATTAAGTTGTACGTTGATTAAAATATGATTCGCGACCGTAACAAAATATGTATTAACAGAATAAATAATCATTAAAGTCATCAACATAACTCTCTAAGACCAAATAATCGTATTGAATGACTATTTCATGAAATCTTGACATTTAGGATTATACTAACTTAACAAGTTGTGTTACTTATAAACGAAATACATTTTTTTTTTGTTTTCAGGGGGAAATCTTTAAAAGGCGCCCGGGTTTTGAGGATAAGACAGGGGAGTAAGAGATTTCTACCTAACTAAAACCACCCCGGTGGTCACCATGTGCACATAGAAGGGACACCGTCACCTCTCGAAAGATCGATCTAAAACCCCCTCGGTGCAACGCCTGTTAGGGCACATCTCTGGGGAGAATGGGTCTCCCAGAAACCTAACTGTGCAAGTGTGCAAGGCACCTAGTGAGCACTGTACACCGTCTTTCCTGAGGTCACTCAGTGGGCGGACACGGAGTCCCCACTATGATCGTCTGTGACCCCAAAAACTAATACCTACTATTTCCCAATTAATGTGTAAAGGCTCCTACAAACAGGCACAACGCGCGAAGCGAATCGCGCGCGACATAAAGGCACCCCTCGTTGCGCGACTTGCGGTGCCTTTGTGTCGCGCGCGATTTTATCGCATGTCGCGCCTGTTTGAAGGAGCCTTAATGTGTATGCTGTTGGCGTATCTAATCTAAATAAAAATAAATCCCAGAGCATTACACAAGCTTTCATTCTTGACCCAAACTACATAAACTGAAAAGAAAGTTCGATACTTAGCTCGAATTCAATAACATATAAATAGTTTAAGGAGTTGACGTAAACGGTCTACGGTATCGTTATCTTAGACCCTGGCTATAATACGTATGTGCTTAAAACTTGGATTGGAGCTTATTTTTAAATGAGATCTAGATAAGGGACCAAGGCCACGTAACGTTAAAGTAAGTTTTTATAGCATCAATTTGTGTCATGTTTTTTAGCTCCTTATGTGTTCGGCTAAAAGTGACAATGAATTGAAAATAATGAACTTATCCATACTTAAATCCATACTTAACCATTATAAATGCGAAAGTAACTCTACCTGCCTGTCTTTCTGCCAGGTAGACAGGACCTGGGCTGATCCCCGGTTCAAGTGTGGGAAGGGAACACCGGAGTGGTTTTTTTTTAGTCAGTAAGAGACTAACAAACCCCTCCGCACGCCCCGGGGTGGAGGACATCCATGAGGATTTTCTACCCCGGAACAGAAAAAAAAGATAATGTCCTAACCCAGGTCGTACAGAAACGTTCCTGTGGTATCCGACGCGCGGGCGAAGCCTCGGGCAAAAGCTAGTATCAAATTAAGCGCGGGACACATGTGATGTGTGATTGGCGCGGTTACGTGTGATGAAATTCAATGTAGGTACCTACCTACTTGGCATTATCATTCAAACAGAAAACGCGGGTCTAATTTTCCATTGAAAAAATATTGCCGGAAACTGTCAGTAAGCGCGAAGATGAAGATTATGTTCGGACATGGTGACGGCGGTAATTATGAAATTTTTTGACCGTATAGCTAAAATTCTGTCGGTCAAAATACGCCACGGTTCACACTGTGGGGCATGGTCACACACATACACACAGAGAGAGACACACTACTCGACGCCTGTGAGGCAGCACATTCCTTAACAGAGCTTTCATTAAACCATCCTCCATCAGACATCAGTCAGTTGGGTGCAAATAGAAACTTTTCAAGAAAAACTTTTCCTCAGACACAATGTCACTTTGACGTAACCTCAATTATACGGCTGTAATGAATGAGGACAATTCCGAGGTAGTAAGGTGCAATTTATTGCTGTCGAAACTTTTGTCATCGTTTATATATTAAACACTGTTCATTGTAGATTTAATTTAATAATACTGATGGCTGAGATCGTTAATATCATTCTCCAAGACTACATCTAATTTTAAACAATGCGCTGTTATTTTACGCCACATTATAAAAGGGCCATGTTTTAAGTATCTAAATTACTTCAAAAATAAGTGTAGTTTTTTATGTTTGTATTTGTTAAGGTTGATAAATATCTCTCGCTAAGAAAAAAAGCCGGTCTATTGCGAGTCATACTCACGCACCGAGGGTTCCGTACAAAGTAGGTATGTAAATATGGATAAAGTTATATCATGGGATTTTTAAAAAATGTAACTTCAAATTTACAGTTTTTGGATTTTTCTTTTACTTGTGCTACATGACCTTGCTTCTTGCCAAATTTCATGATTCTAGGTCAATGGGAAGGACCCTATAAATTTTGATTTCCTTGAGAGTGTATATTTTTTTTACGTTAACTTAGAAGTTTGATTTTTTCACAGCTTCAAGAGACTATAGACCTGAATATATGGTTTTAATTTCAACTAGATACCTTTGACACCTCCCGCTCTGCGTGGAGCGGAAGGGAGTGTCAGACTCTTATTGACCAAAATCCACCCGTGTTCCTTCCTTAGCCCTTTATGTTCCGGGCCAGCGGTAACCCTTTCGGATAATCTCGCTGACCCGGCAGGCTTCGGCCCTGACGGGCCACTTCACTTGATGCTGACATCTACTTGAGGCGCGCGTGGACCACGTACGCGCCGTCCGGCACGGGCCTGGTCCTGATCGGACGAAGACGCATTACTCTCCGCCCGCAGGGCCTACGGTGGCCGAGAGTCGTCGCGCGGCTCCCGACATCTGGAGCGTCTCCCGCGGCGGCTGGGACGGGAGGATCTCTCCCTCTGCCGTCCCGCCGCCTCCTTCGCTAGCATGACTGCTTCGCAGATGGAGGCGACTGCCCCCCACTCCCCCTCGCCCCTGACCATGGCTTGAACCAGGGCCGGACGCGAGAGGTCGCCGCCGCTGCCGATCGCCTCTACGAGGACACGATGGTGCTCCGCCCAATCGGGGCAGACCTCCACCGTGTCCTCTGGGCGATCCTGGCAATGGTGACACCCGGGCGTTTCCTCCCGCCTGATAATGCGCAGGAACCTCCCGAAACACCCGTGTCCGATGAGGACCTGCGTCAGGCGGTAGGTGAGGGCGCCGTGACGCCTCTCTAGCCACTCCTCAAACAGGGGTCTTATCGCCACTATCGTGGTGTGCCATTAAGTATCTAGCTCGAATGACATATCTTTCTATGAAACTTAGGGACTAGATATAACTTGTACATGATCATCCATTTACGTATTATACATATACCTCATTCTCATTACACTTTCACTACGAAAACCGCTCTTACAGGGCCTATTCAGTATGACCACTCAATTATTCCTTACTTCGAAACCACGTCAATTCCTTATTTACGTTCGTTCATTTCGTGCGGTTTTATTCATTGTGTCATAGAGAATACAGCCCCTGTTTCCACATTTTGAGCGCTTTCAATGTTAAGGCCAGGATCTTCGAGCGTAGTAGGCATTTAGCGTTACCTCCGTCCTCGCGTGGCAAATCCCGCGAACGCGCAGTTCGAATGAACTCGCTGACCCCTGTCAAGGTAACATAACAACATCTATATTGTGAATCGGCCCTATTCTTGAAATATAGGGCTGCTCGCCTACAGTATTTTAATTTCATCATCCCACTTTAGTTTCTTTCTAGTTTTGTGATTGTAAATATTATATTTTTAACCGACTTCTAAAAAGGAGGAGGTTCTCAATTCGGATGTTTCTATTTTTGTTTACGTATGTTCGGGCATAACTCCATCGTAAATAAACGGATATGCAATTTTTATTTTTTTTGTATAGATCTGATGATGATTTTCGGAGACAAACAAAAAATCAACCGCGATTGCTGCTATAGCATATGTAATCGCAATCACACAACATAACATCATGCCTGTACCCTTCAAAGGGTAAGGCAGATGTGTTCAATAGCTTTCTGTCACTGATATTCACATAGCAAGTAGTGATATATGAATTTGTTTGGGGTAGGTAGGTACAACTAAAAAGTGAAAAATTAAAACTTTTTTACAAAAAAAAAAACAACCGACTTCCAAAAAAAAACACTACAAAGTGAAAAATAACTTTAGTTTCGAAAGTCGGTGTCAAAAAACATTCGAATTGAGAACCTCCTCCTTTTTTGAAGTCGGTTCAAAACGAAAATGCAGAACCAGCGACACCGACTTCCGAAATGAAAGTTATTTTTCACTTTGTAGTGTTGTTTTTGGAAGTCGATTGTTTTTTTTTTTATATAATGTTATTGTATAGAATTTATGTCAATATTTCTGGTGTTAAGTTTTTAGGGAATTATAAGTATAGCAACATAATTAATTTTATTACCTACTAACAATTGTTTTTAATTGCTACCTAATATTTTTTTCATGACTGTTACAGCGCTTCCGCATTAGGTACCCTTTCTTTTTTTTTTGAGGATGGGAAATCATCAAATGACCCCTCCCGCTCTGGGTGGAGCGGAAGGGATTGTCAGGCTCTGACTAAAACCCACCCGTGTTCCTTCCTTAGCCCTTTATGTTCCGGGGTAGCGGTAACCCTTTCGGACAATCCTGCTGCCCCGGCTAGTAATTAGTTTTTGGAGAAAATTCAGGTCTTTTAGGACTAGCCGAGCGGCAACATGTTTCATACCCAAGTGATTATTTAAAATAATACGGATCGACTCGTGAGGTACAAACAGTACCTCACGAGTCGATCCGTATTATTTTATCCTAAAAGACCTGAATTTTCTCCAAAAACTCAATCGTTTATGAGTCGCTGAAGACATGCTAGAACGAGTCAATTCCGACCCAACATTTATGAAACGCATTGTTACTGGTGACGAGACGAGTTTGACATGCAAACTAGTCAACACGCTTCGGAGTGGCGCCTTCCAACTGAACCGAAACCGAAAACCAGTCGATCAAAAGTCAAAGTCATGTTGACTGTTTTCTTTGACTATCGCGGTGTTGTGCACACGAAATTCTTACCGGGAAGGTCAAACGGTAAATAAAGTATATTATTTGAACGTAATGCGGCGTTTAAGAGAGCAAATTCGAAGAAAATGGCCAGATTTGTGGAAAGATAATTGTTGGATTTTGTACCACGATAATGCACCTTTGCACAAGGCCATCATTGTGAAAGAATTTTAGCAAACCAATGAGAATTCAGGGCGTAAACTAAACTCAGTTCCGGAAAAAGCGTTTGAAATTTTCTTTGATGATTGGATTATTCGTTGGCGTAAGTGTGTCGTTTCTGAAGGAGCATACTTTGAAGGTGATCAAAGTAAATTTGGATGAATAACTAACATTTTGTGTATTATTGATTCCCTTGGTACTTCTTTGACAGAGTAGTATTTTAGTATTTCTTATTTCTAATAAAGAATTTTTTATCCTGTGTATTATGTTGTAATGAGCTTTATCAGAATTTACTAAGTCCAAAGTACTTATATAACTAATAATAAATAACTAATTTATGCCCGCGACTTCGTACGCGTGGACTATAACTCATTTATTAAACATACCCTATGTGATAGATGAAAACCAAAGCTACAGAATATCGAAACTCCCATCAAAACCCCTCCAGTAGTTTATTATCTATCAGACAAAAATTCCAAAAAACTGATCGTAAGGGTAGTGCGGAAGCGCTGTAACAGTCTTGAAAGAAAACTTTCTTCTGCGAAGCAGTCATGCTAGCGAAGGAGGTGGCGGGATGGCTGAGGGACAGAACCTCACGTCCCAGACGCCGCGAGAGACGCTCCGGGCGTCGGGAGCCGAGTGACGACCCCGGCCACCGTAGGCGCAGGCCTGCGGACGGAGACTCGGAGAGTAATGGGTAGCTCACCGTCCGATCAGGACCAAGCCCGAGCCGGACGGCACGTACTTGTTCCACGCGCGCCTCAAAGAGATGTCAGCAATAGGGAAGGGGCCCGTCAGGGCCGAAGCCTGCCGGGGCAGCAGGATTGTCCGAAAGGGTTACCGCTACCCCGGAACATATAGTGCTAAGGAAGGAACACGGGTGGGTTTTAGTCAGAGCCTGACAATCCCTTCCGCTCCACACAGAGCGGGAGGGGTCATTTGATGATTTCCCATCCTCAAAAAAAAAAAGAAAGGGTACCTAGTGCGGAAGCGCTGTAACAGTCATGAAAAAAATATTAGGTAGCAATTAAAAACAATTGTTAGTAGGTAATAAAATTAATTATGTTGCTATACTTATAATTCCCTAAAAACTTAACACCAGAAATATTGACATAAATTCTATACAATAACATTATATAAAAAAAAACAATCGACTTCCAAAAACAACACTACAAAGTGAAAAATAACTTTCATTTCGGAAGTCGGTGTCGCTGGTTCTGCATTTTCGTTTTGAACCGACTTCAAAAAAGGAGGAGGTTCTCAATTCGAATGTTTTTTGACACCGACTTTCGAAACTAAAGTTATTTTTCACTTTGTAGTGTTTTTTTTTTGGAAGTCGGATGTTTTTTTTTTGTAAAAAAGTTTTAATTTTTCACTTTCTAGTTGTACATACCTACCCCAAAAAAAATCATATATCACTACTTGCTATGTGAATATCAGTGACAGAAAGCTATTGAACACATTTGCCTTACCCTTTGAAGGGTACAGGCGTGATGTTATGTTGTGTGATTGCGATTATTATATGCTATAGCAGCAATCGCGGTTGATTTTTTGTTTGTCTCCGAAAATCATCATCAGATCTTCACAAAAAAAAAAATTGCATATCCGTTTATTTACGATGGAGTTATGCCCGAAGCGTGCCATTTGTGACAATATCCATTGAAATAAGTACAAGCAGGTACTTACTAATTTACCTATTTATTTTTCACTTTGTAGTGTTTTTCGGAAGTCGGTTGTTTTTTTTTGTAAAAAAATTTTTGTTTAGTAGATTTAATAAAAAACTTATTGACGAATTCAAGCAATTATAGTAGTCTATAATTGCTCTTTGCCATATTATTACTTATTGACGAATTCAAGCAACCAAAAACAGCACAATATACCTAGTTATTGTGCTGTTTTTGGTTGCTTAAATTCGTCACCAAGTTTTTTATTAAATCTACTAAACAAAAATTTTTTTACAAAAAAAAAACAACCGACTTCCGAAAAAACACTACAAAGTGAAAAATAACTTTTAATTCGAAAGTCGGTGTCGTTGGTTCTATATTTTCGTTTGTTGACACCGACTTTCGAAATTAATGTTATTTTTCACTTTGTAGTGTTTTTTTCGGAAGTCGGTTGTTTTTTTTTTTTTTTGTAACAAAGTTTTTATTTTTTACTTTTTAGTTGTACCTACCTACCCCAAAAAAATTAATTTATCACTACTGCCATCTGCCTACCCTTTTACAGCGTACAGCCGTGATGTTATGTAGTGTGATTGCGTAAACAATGCATACTTAGGCTATAGGAGCAAACGCGGTTGATTTGCTAGCATTTATTGAAGAGTTCCGTTGTCTGTCTCCGAAACTCCTCATCAGATCTTTACGGAATTTAAATAGGACCATTTCGGAATAAACCTCGTTCTAACAAAAAATTTTGAAAATCCGTCTATATATGAGGAAGTTATGCCCGAACAAGTAGTATAAGTATACGGGCGACACAAAGGAGACAGAAACAGAAGTCACGAACACGATATCTCAAAGACGTAGGTATGAAAAGTGAAGCACATAAATGAGATTGACTTCTGTACCGATCTATTTTGTGCGGGCGGTGTCACCCGACATCAAAGGCATTTCGCTACCTACTGTAGAGAAATAATAAATTTCGTAAAACTGTAACAGCCAGGGTCAATAGGAATAAATGAATAAAAATTATAACTTACCATATTTCTTTCGCGATTTTTTTTGCCTTCAACCGTGATTTAGTCCTAATTTTATTTCTTTTATTTGCCATTTTCACCAAATCACAAATATAAATTGTCTTAATAACTATTATACAATAAAATACAAATTATTTACACAAGAACAAATAAACAAACAAAATCTAAACTATGGTATTTTTAAATATTTACAATTTATTTTATTTCGAATTAATATTATTTACGGAACAGAAGCGAAGCGCGCGCGCAAATATTTGGCATAGGTCCCTCCTCGGTAACGTCCCGCGGGACACTGGCAGGCGACGCGTTAATCGAAAAACTTGAAATAATCGATAAAAAAATATATAAATTTAATGAAAAAAAACGAACAGGTAGATTCGATTCCAAAATGAATTACCTATAAATTGATATTATTTATAAAATATGGAGTATTATAATACTCGTTTAAAATGAAATTTGCTTGTAAAAAAACTGCAAATCGGAGTTACTTCAGTATTTTTTTCTATCGAGAAAATTTTATTGCATCGTGTATTGAACGAGTACATGGTAAAGAGAAAGAATGCATCCTAAATATATATTTATTTCAGATTCAAAATGTTATAATTTGCCTATCAAAAGTGAATTCTAAAACAGGCAAAACCAGGATACCTGGCCTTAAATTGATACAACTGAGTGCGCTTGACTGTACCTATTATATTGTATTTAATGTATATGTCTATTAATAGTTTGTTCATAATTGTTTCAAAGAACGTCCTTTAGTTTAGAAATTGGTTTATAAACAAATGCCAATCAATCTCAAACGTTTGATGCTACCCCCACTCGTTATATTTAAATGTAGATATTAATAGCTGTCGATTTACAGCAAATTATACTTACTTACTCATTAGCAATATGTCCTGAAACAGAATTACTAGAAATAAGTACCTATCTAGTACCTAATTACATTAGTACACCCGGGAGCGATTAATCAGGTTCACCTTCTTATACCGAAAACTAACAATGATAGCTTAGATAATAGGTAATACGGGCTGGTGTCCGCAACTCCACGTTAATGCGCGTATTTTGCTCACGGCAATGATAGCTTATTTAAATAAAAAGTATTCTAAAACCTACTTAATACTACCTCAACCGGTCAAGCTCCGCGCGTACCCTATGTAGCACGATACAATAGAAAATCAATTGTGTCTCATTAGTGGAGTTTGAGAGATCATCAATGTTAAATAAAGGCTCCTTCAAACAGGCGCAACACGACACCAAGTTGCGCAACGAGCGGTGCCTTTGGCGTCGCGCGCGATTATATCGCGTGTCGCGCCTGTTTGTAGGAGCTTATTTATTATTTGTTACACCTACATCGGTACTTATTAAAAATACATACCTAAGCGCGACATCGCAGAGGATTTGTAAATAAGCAACATTTTCACTACCGTGGAGAAGAACCATCTTTATTGAACCAACCAGGACCCCTAAATTATTTTTGTCTGACTGGCTAAGTGGAGCAATTACATTATTCCTCCTTCAAGAGCTACAGAACAGATGGTGCTGTTACTGCGATTGAAAAAGATACGGCCTTTTATGCCGCAAAAAACGTATATTTCGACACTCTCAAAGGAATCAAAATTTATAAATTACTAGCTGCGCTCTGCGGTTTCACCCGCGTAAATGTTGATCCCGTGGAAATATCAGGATAAAAAGTAGCCTATATGTTAATCCAGGGTGTCGGCTACCTCCATACAAAATTTTATCAAAATTGGTCTTAAAAATTAATTAAAATTGGTCAAAATCACGGCCTAACTCTACCCTAACTACACAAATTCTACATATCAGTAAAAATGTATGGCTTGGCTGTTTCGTTACTTACTTCAGAAACTAAATATTCCCATCACCTCCACGACGGTAGATGGATTGCTGGATGCCTGCCAGCCAGACTCGCGTGGTGTTAAATTTAACCAAACACTCCTTTGTTAGAAATGCATTGAGATTTGGCAAGATTCATGTTATGATGAGCTTAAATAATGTGTTAATTATTAGTAAGGATACGCAGTGCTACAACAAAAAAATGCTGATCACACTCTACCATGCTGTCACACACGAAAAGCGACTTAATTTGATAATATGTACAGATACACATTCCGAGTAGGTTAGGTTCTTCTTACTTATCTACGGGTATTCTTCATTTTAAAGCCATACTTGTGAAATTATATCAAAGTGAAAGTTTATGAACATGTTTGTTACTTCCTCACACAAAAACGAATGAACCGATTTCGATAAAATTCAGTAGGTACACAAAAAGACAATTGAGACTGAAGGCCCGTACAAACAGGTGCGACGCGACACGCGACACAAAGGTACCGCTCGTTGCGCGACTTGCGGTGCCTTTGTGTCGCGTGTCGCGTCGCGCCTGTGTGCACGAGCCTTAATACTTTTAATGCGGATAAACGAAGAAGTTCCCTAAAAGCCGCCGAAAGCCGCATTGAAAAGCTAGCTGACAGTAAATTAAATTGGACTATTTAGAAGGATTAAAATAAGGGAGTACTGGTTTAAAGTCTTAAATTGAAGAGTGATAGACCAATTAAGAACAAAAGAGAACAACACTTTTTCAAAGAACTCGTTAATTTAGTGAAAGAGAACAGCTATAATGGGAAGGAACACGCACCTGTTTGGATTGAATAATGATCCCACGGCCTAAAGTACCTTCTCTTACTTAGGTAGGTAATTATTATACATTTAAGGGGGAGGAGGTTGAGGAGTTACTGTATTTTCTTTAAAGGCACACTTTCTCGCAAAATATTCCCAACAATTTACATTGGAATTTACAAAAAATCAAGGTCTGCCGCAAAACATGCAAAATCTACGTTTTTTCCGCGTCGAAAAACGAACCTAATTTTAATATATTTAAAATATTTTCAATTATAGTTTTGACACTGGAATATTAAGCGACAAATTTATTCAAATTACAAGCTTTAAGTACTAACGAGAGTTGAATAAAGTGTGAAACTGTATTACCTTTAAAAGCGCGTCTCGTAAAGTTCGCCCAAGCTAGGATGTACCGCGTTACCTTTATAGATATAACTAGTATTTGGGCGTTGCGCGAGCTGCAAGCAGCTCGCGGGGTCGTGTTTTTGAGGAGTATTTCTTACCCTTGTAAAAATTATTTGGGCGTTGCGCGAGCTGCAAGCAGCTCGCGGGGTCGCCGAGATACGATAGGGATGGGGGAGAGTGGGGTGGAATGGAAAAGGGGAGGTTTGAATTTTGAAAAATGGTTTTTACTTTTCCGAGCCTCCTCTATACGAATCCGTAAAAAAAACAAAACCCAGGTTTCTTAATTTCCGAGATACGATGGGGGGAGGGGTGAAGGGGGGGAGAGGGGGGAGTTTTGAAAAATGATTTTGACCAACTCTGGGCCCCTTGATATGAATCTGAAAAAAAAAATGTTCCAAGTCTCTTAACTTCCGAGATCTACCTAGAGGGGGGAGAAGGGGGGCAAGGGGGGCAACTTTGAAAAATGGATTTTACTTTTCCGATCCTCCTCTATACGAATCCGTAAAACAACAAAACACTGGACTCTTAGTTTCCGAGATACGATAGGGATGGGGGAGAGTGGGGTGGAATGGAAAAGGGGAGGTTTGAATTTTGAAAAATGGTTTTTACTTTTCCGAGCCTCCTCTATACGAATCCGTAAAAAAACAAAACCCAGGTTTCTTAATTTCCGAGATACGATGGGGGGAGGGGTGAAGGGGGGAGAGGGGGGGGAGTTTTGAAAAATGATTTTGACCAACTCTGGGCCCCTTGAAATGAATCTGAAAAAAAAAGTTCCAAGTCTCTTAACTTCCGAGATCTACCTAGAGGGGGGGGGGGGAGAAGGGGGGCAAGGGGGCAACTTTGAAAAATGGATTTTACTTTTCCGAGCCTCCTCTATACGAATCCGTAAAACAACAAAACACGGGACTCTTAGTTTCCGAGATACGATAGGGAGGGGGGAGAGTGGGGTGGAAAAGGGGAGGTTTGGGATTTTTCCCATACTCGTGAGAGTTACTTCTATACGAATCTGTAAAAATATACCCACCTCCCCCTTCACCATCTGGGAGAACAATTATGTCAGTGAGTGAGTCAGTGAGTGGTAATCGAGCTTTATATAGTATAACTAGTATTTGGGCGTTGCGCGAGCTGCAAGCAGCTCGCGGGGTCGTGTTTTTGAGGAGTATTTCTTACGATGGGGGGAGGGGTGAAGGGGGGGAGAGGGGGGAGTTTTGAAAAATGATTTTGACCAACTCTGGGCCCCTTGATATGAATCTGAAAAAAAAAAATGTTCCAAGTCTCTTAACTTCCGAGATCTACCTAGAGGGGGGGAAAAGGGGGGCAAGGGGGCAACTTTGAAAAATGGATTTTACTTTTCCGAGCCTCCTCTATACGAATCCGTAAAACAACAAAACACGGGACTCTTAGTTTCCGAGATACGATAGGGAGGGGGGAGAGTGGGGTGGAAAAGGGGAGGTTTGGGATTTTTCTCATACTCGTGAGAGTTACTTCTATACGAATCTGTAAAAATATACCCACCTCCCCCTTCACCATCTGGGAGAACAATTATGTCAATCAGTGAGTCAGTGGTAATCGAGCTTTATATAGTATAATAACTAGTATTTGGGCGTTGCGCGAGCTGCAAGCAGCTCGCGGGGTCGTGTTTTTGAGGAGTATTTCTTACCCTTGTAAAAAGTATTTGGGCGTTGCGCGAGCTGCAAGCAGCTCGCGGGGTCGTGTTTTTGAGGAGTATTTCTTACGATTGGGGAAGGGGTGAAGGGGGGGAGAGGGGGAGTTTTGAAAAATGATTTTGACCAACTCTGGGCCCCTTGATATGAATCTGAAAAAAAAAAATCTTCCAAGTCTCTTAACTTCCGAGATCTACCTAAAGGGGGGAAGAAGGGGGGCAAGGGGGGCAACTTTTAAAAATGGATTTTACTTTTCCGAGCCTCCTCTATACGAATCCGTAAAAAAACAAAACCCAGGTTTCTTAATTTCCGAGATACGATGGGGGGAGGGGTGAAGGGGGGGAGAGGGGGGAGTTTTGAAAAATGATTTTGACCAACTCTGGGCCCCTTGATATGAATCTGAAAAAAAAATGTTCCAAGTCTCTTAACTTCTGAGATCTACCTAGAGGGGGGGAGAAGGGGGGCAAGGGGGCAACTTTGAAAAATGGATTTTACTTTTCCGAGCCTCCTCTATGCGAATCCGTAAAACAACAAAACACGGGACTCTTAGTTTCCGAGATACGATAGGGAGGGGGGAGAGTGGGGTGGATTGGAAAAGGGGAGGTTTGAATTTTGAAAAATGGTTTTTACTTTTCCGAGCCTCCTCTATACGAATCCGTAAAACAACAAAACACGGGACTCTTAGTTTCCGAGATACGATGGGGGGAGGGGTGAAGGGGGGGAGAGGGGGGAGTTTTGTAAAATGATTTTGACCAACTCTGGGCCTCTTGATATGAATCTGAAAAAAAAAATGTTCCAAGTCTCTTAACTTCCGAGATCTATCTAGAGGGGGGAGGGGGAGAAGGGGGGCAAGGGGGCAACTTTGAAAAATGGATTTTACTTTTCCGAGCCTCCTCTATACGAATCCGTAAAACAACAAATCACGGGACTCTTAGTTTCCGAGATACGATAGGGATGGGGGAGAGTGGGGTGGAATGGAAAAGGGGAGGTTTGAATTTTGAAAAATGGTTTTTACTTTTCCGAGCCTCCTCTATACGAATCCGTAAAAAAACAAAACCCAGGTTTCTTAATTTCCGAGATACGATGGGGGGAGGGGTGAAGGGGGGGAGAGGGGGGAGTTTTGTAAAATGATTTTGACCAACTCTGGGCCTCTTGATATGAATCTGAAAAAAAAAATGTTCCAAGTCTCTTAACTTCCGAGATCTATCTAGAGGGGGGGGGAGAAGGGGGGCAAGGGGGCAACTTTGAAAAATGGATTTTACTTTTCCGAGCCTCCTCTATACGAATCCGTAAAACAACAAAACACGGGACTCTTAGTTTCCGAGATACGATGGGGGGAGGGGTGAAGGGGGGGAGAGGGGGGAGTTTTGTAAAATGATTTTGACCAACTCTGGGCCTCTTGATATGAATCTGAAAAAAAAAATGTTCCAAGTCTCTTAACTTCCGAGATTTATCTAGAGGGGGGGGGGGAGAAGGGGGCAAGGGGGCAACTTTGAAAAATGGATTTTACTTCTCCGAGCCTCCTCTATACGAATCTGTAAAACAACAAAACACGGGACTCTTAGTTTCCGAGATACGATAGGGAGGGGGGAGAGTGGGGTGGAAAAGGGGAGGTTTGGGATTTTTCCCATACTCGTGAGAGTTACTTCTATACGAATCTGTAAAAATATACCCACCTCCCCCTTCACCATCTGGGAGAACAATTATGTCAGTGAGTGGTAATCGAGCTTTATATAATATAACGAGCTTTATATAGTATAATGAGTGGTAATCGAGCTTTATATAGTATAATAACTAGTATTTGGGCGTTGCGCGAGCTGCAAGCAGCTCGCGGGGTCGTGTTTTTGAGGAGTATTTCTTACCCTTGTAAAAAGTATTTGGGCGTTGCGCGAGCTGCAAGCAGCTCGCGGGGTCGTGTTTTTGAGGAGTATTTCTTACGATGGGGGAAGGGGTGAAGGGGGGGAGAGGGGGGAGTTTTGAAAAATGATTTTGACCAACTCTGGGCCCCTTGATATGAATCTGAAAAAAAAAAATTCCAAGTCTCTTAACTTCCGAGATCTACCTAGAGGGGGGGGGAGAAGGGGGCAAGGGGGGCAACTTTGAAAAATGGATTTTACTTTTCCGAGCCTCCTCTATACGAATCCGTAAAACAACAAAACACGGGACTCTTAGTTTCCGAGATACGATAGGGAGGGGGGAGAGTGGGGTGGAAAAGGGGAGGTTTGGGATTTTTCCCATACTCGTGAGAGTTACTTCTATACGAATCTGTAAAAATATACCCACCTCCCCCTTCACCATCTGGGAGAACAATTATGTCAGTGAGTCAGTCAGTCAGTGGTAATCGAGCTTTATATAGTATAACTAGTATTTGGGCGTTGCGCGAGCTGCAAGCAGCTCGCGGGGTCGTGTTTTTGAGGAGTATTTCTTACCCTTGTAAAAAGTATTTGGGCGTTGCGCGAGCTGCAAGCAGCTCGCGAGGTCGTGTTTTTGAGGAGTATTTCTTACGATGGGGGGAGGGGTGAAGGGGGGAGAGGGGGGAGTTTTGAAAAATGATTTTGACCAACTCTGGGCCCCTTGATATGAATCTGAAAAAAAAAATGTTCCAAGTCTCTTAACTTCCGAGATCTACCTAGAGGGGGGGGGGAGAAGGGGACAAGGGGGCAACTTTGAAAAATGGATTTTACTTCTCCGAGCCTCCTCTATACGAATCCGTAAAAAAACAAAACCCAGGTTTCTTAATTTCCGAGATACGATGGGGGGAGGGGTGAAGGGGGGAGAGGGGGGAGTTTTGAAAAATGATTTTGACCAACTCTGGGACCCTTGATATGAATCTGAAAAAAAAATGTTCCAAGTCTCTTAACTTCCGAGATCTACCTAGAGGGGGGGGGGAGAAGGGGGACAAGGGGGCAACTTTGAAAAATGGATTTTACTTTTCCGAGCCTCCTCTATACGAATCCGTAAAACAACAAAACACGGGACTCTTAGTTTCCGAGATACGATAGGGATGGGGGAGAGTGGGGTGGAAAAGGGGAGGTTTGGGATTTTTCCCATACTCGTGAGAGTTACTTCTATACGAATCTGTAAAAATATACCCACCTCCCCCTTCACCATCTGGGAGAACAATTATGTCAGTGAGTGGTAATCGAGCTTTATATAATATAAAATCGAGCTTTATATAGTATAATCGAGCTTTATATAGTATAATGTCCACACATTATTGAAATATCTTAATTAAAGTCATTGTTTTCTAGTTGGTGTTTCCGAATGAAGACAAACTTGGCCAGGTGCGACATATCCCGTGACATTTGGACGAAATCATTTCAGACCATTATGACTCGTACCCTCAAGATCTGACTAGCCATGTTTATGAATAGGCTGGTTGTTGTACTTTTAGTCAATCAATAGGTACTGAACGACTAACCAACGGCTGGTTAACTGGGTGGCAGTTCTTCTGTCAGTTGAAATTTGACAACAGATTTACTTAACAGACTTTATTGTGGTTTTAGAAAGAATTTTGTTGTGTTTTGTTTATTTGTGTTGTGTTTTGTTTTAGTTTGTATTTACTACTATAGTGTTTAATTAAGTCATTGTTACTTAATACATGGATTGGTGAATACCTACTCGTATTCCGAAATAAATAATATAATACTATTATTATTTTTAAACTTTCGCATGTTTTCTTTTTAAAGTTTCGAATCGCTCTAATATTATAAAGGCGAAAGTTTGTGTGTGTGTGTTTATACAGTTTGTTAGTTCTTCACGCTCAAACGGCGAGACCAATTTTGATAAAATTTTGTATGAAGGTAGCTGACACCCTGGATTAACATACAGGCAACTTTTTATCCCGATATTCCCACGGGATCGAAACTTATGCGGTTAAAACCGCGGGGCGCAGCTAAGTTACTGCATAAACACTACATTTTTATGTTCTACAACATAAAAACCGGCCAAGTGCGAGTCGGACTCGCGCACCGAGGGTTCCGTACAAACCTGCAAGGTTTACAAAGTTCGTTCATTACGACAATCGAGTCATAACTATGGTATTTTTATTGCAAAATGAAATTCATAACATTACAATGGGGAAAGATGGAGGAGCATAAATTTAAGACAAAGATCTCTTTATCGTTTAAGTAATCCTTTATTTTATATTAACACATATCATTTATCTAGCCTTGCAGCAGACTTGCGAAAGTTCTTTTATTAAAGTTATTTATTTACTAAGTTTTTTAGTCACTATTTAGAAATCTGGTTCAAAAATATTAATTAAGTATTAAATTTGAACCAGACCTGTAAATGGTGACTGAAAAAAAAAAAAAAAAAAAAAAAAAAAAAAAAAAAATTAAGGATTTCGGAATTTTTCCTTTATGTGTGCTATAAAACGTTGCTTCATGCCAAATTTCAAGATTCTAGGTCGACTGGAAGTACCCTTTAGGTTTTGATTCCCTTGCGAGTACTTGCGAGTTTCAAAATATGCAGCTTAAATTGCTGTTTCTTTTGATTGCGTTGACATAGAAGTTTCATTTTGTTACAGCTTAAAGGTATTATAGACCTGAGTATTTGGTATGAGTTTCAATTTAATACCTCTACGCGTTTATGAGGAAATGGGTAGCAAGTTTAAAATTATTTAAAAAAAATATATTATGTGATGTAACTAAAAATTTATGGTTTTCGTAATTTTTCCTTTATCTATGCTATAAGACGTTGCTTCGTACCAAATTTCAAGATTCTGAGTTCACGGGAAGCACCCTGTAGGTTTTGATTCCCTTGCAAGTGTCGAAAATTTGCGGCATAAACGGCTGTATCTTTTGATTGCGTTGGCTTAGAAGTTTGATTTTTTCACAGCTTCAAGGGACAGTAGACCTGAGTAATTGATATAAATTTCAGCTTCATACCTCCACGCGTTCCTGAGAAAAAGGGTCTTGACAGACGGACGGACAGACGGACAACAAAGTGATCCTATAAGGGTTCCGTTTTTTCCTTTTGAGGTACGGAACCCTAAAAATGTAGTGTTTATGCAGTAACATGACTAGCAATAAGATTAAACTAGTCCGGTCCACCTTTAGTTCTCTCAGTCTCAAATATTTCTCTTCATATTACCTACTTACATTGTTGGTATAGTTATTTTCTCTGTAAGTCCCTTTATATAATGTCACATTCTCTACAGTACCTTTCTAACCTTTCGATAAATTCGAATGTATGAACTTGATGCTAAATAATAATTCGGTTAAGTGAATGAAATACTAAATAAAATTACACAAGCATTCGTGTATCAAGATTTCATAACGCAAAAGGGCTGTGCCTCTTAAATATTTATGTAAAGCTCAACGATGAAAAAAAATAACAGCACATCAAACATGAAGGGTTAGGGAAGTATTTAAGAAAAAATGCGTAATATCAGGCTTATCCGAAAAATTCCGGTTTGTTTATGCAATATTGTATGTTCGTGGGTCCAACCCGTCCAACTCGTAGGGAGTAAGAGACTAAAATCGGACACCGACCAGAAGTATTACGTAAATAAAGAATGGTATAACCCCGAGGTTATACCGGTTTTTCTCAGCTAGCTTGGATTGATTTCTCCATAAATCAGTGTACTTTTTCACAAAAAAAAATCCAGCCCTTGCTCACCCTTTGCGTGTCTTCAAAACGTCTATCAAATGGAGGCAAACCGACCTCGAACCTCACTCAAAGCACTCAAAAGACAGCATATAATTTGAAAGCGAACTCTTTTGTTTAAATAAAAAGTAAATTATCACGGACTCACTCCTCGACACGACACCATTCGAGTTAAGAAGTTGTGATATGAAGTCAGGGAAATTAATTGTGTATCAAATTGACTATCACCTTAAATTATCCGCATATTCAAATAAAACTGACATTGACGGAAGTATGAAAGGGCTGTAACATTTAGTACATAATAATTCCATGGCTGTAACACGGCACACACCAAGGTAACCTACATAGCCCGAAGAATTGCTAAACTTAAGTGACAGTGGGCAGGGCACACTGGTCGTAGAACAGATGGCCGATGGGGCCGAAAGGTTCTGGAGTGGCGACCGCGTACCGGAAGACATAGCGTTAAAAGGCCTCCCACAAGGTGGACGACCTTGTGAAGGCCGCAGGAACTCGTTGGATGCGAGAAGCACAAAACCAAAAAAAGTGGAGGTGCTTGGGGGAAGCCTATGTCCAGCAGTGGACGTCTTTCAGCTGGAATGATGACGATGATGATGAACACGGCACATTGCCGAAGGTTGTCAATTTGATAAATATCCTGACTGTAATCGTCACTGTCACGGCAAATGAAAAGCCCATAAGTATTCAAGAAACATGGAGATGATGATAACTAATGTAAGCTTTATGCTTTCATAATATACTTAATATTATGAATGCATAGATCTTTAATTTGCAGAAATGGGTTGCCCCAGTAAGATTGAGAAGGCGCTCATTACTCTAGTAGAGACACTTCACACAATTAACATCCGGCTCGAAGGACCATTTTTATGTATGGCTCAGAGCTAGTTAGAGTTATGGTGAGTTGACGGTAAACCACGGTTGATCACTAGAAATATTTCATTTCTTAAAGTTACAAAATATAGTAGTATAAGTTGGATGCCAATCCGTGCCAGTCGCGATGATTGCAATATGTCAATGTCAACCAACTTTAATGTTCAGTGAATATTATTATATATAAATTGAGGTCGCATTGTCAGCAACCAAATCGTTGTACGTGCACCGTACATAATCCCTCACTCATTTCACTGTACACCGCAAATGGCGAGGCACACACTTTGGATATGATCCACAGTATAAGAATAATCCTTGAGGCTCTGGTTAGTCCTACCATGGTGTAAAGATGGAGCGGATGACATATAGCCTGAGGGGCAATTCTACTAATTTTAACAACGTTCACAGTCTGATCTCAGTCTCAATCTGTCAAAAAATACTTCAAATTTCCCTACATTTTGATAAGTTTTTGACATTTCTTTGTCGCTGAGATGAGACTGCGACTAGATTTTGAACGTTTTAAATTACGAGAATTGGCCTTCAGGTATCTCTCTAGAGAGAACGCTGATACGAGTATCATGTGCACTGTGACGTAGGTAGCACTGAAACAAATGAAAAATGAAAAAAATACGTGGTACGTATTTTATCTTAGAAGGATCCGAAATCAATCTTGTAGAAATACAATCTTGATTTCGGGTCCTACGATAACAAAATAAATGGATGGAATAGTCTCTAGGTATTTCTGGGAACGTGTCAGAGGGAATAAATAACATTGACGATAGACGGGGACTTAATTTTTTATTGAAATTGAATATTTTAGGCTTAAATATAATAATACTAGCAGCGCCCCGCGGTTTCACCCGCATTAGTGTCGATCCCATGGGAATATCGCGATAAAAACTATCCTATATCCTTCCCCGGGATGCAATCTATCTCTCTGCCAAATTTTATCGAAATCTGTTTAGTGGTTTAGGCGTGAAAAGGTAACATACAGACAGACAGACATAGTTACTTTCGAATTTATAATATTATTATATTATAGTAAAGTAGTAAAAAGTTCATCAAAAAACCTATCTCATTCCTATACTCCAGAGCAAAATCTCAAAAATCGATTCCGTTCTCACCAATCTCAGTCTCCATTAAATATTAGTCAATCTTGACCGAACTGTGGGTCCTCATCATAATCAGAACCTCTTGTGTCGACTAACCACACTTTGCGAAGGCTATGCCCTGATAGCGAAGCTGTGGTCTCAGCCTAGGCTGAGTATCACCCCTCCAGGAGGGACCACGGTTTACAAAACAAATTACTTCTCCTAACTCGCATTACTAAATTCTGGACCACGTTCATGCTACCTCGGCCTATCAAAACCCAAGTATTGAAGATGAAGATGTTTCACTCCTTTAGACTCTTTCAGTACTCAAGTGCTTCTAGAAACAATAAAACGAAAATGATTTAAGGATAGAACAAAAGTCGAAGCATGAGAATTCCAGAGGTCTGAATATTTCCAGAATCAAATCCCTTGAAAATCACTACAGAATACATCTCAAATAAAACGTACGAAAGCTATGATCAGAAACAAAACCATTATATTCTGATCAAACAATGAGAATGATATAAAAGAAACACGTTTTGCAATCAAGCTGCCACTGTAAAGGTTAATGTATACATAAGGAGAGTTACATGCTCGTCAAAAATGGGGGATTTTCCGTACGTGTCTCGTAGAAATAAAAACTCATATACAATTACATCATACGAGACTCGTCATACGATTTTCTCGAAGAGTTACCTATTTGAAAACTTATAAAATACCGTTTTATGTTTTCGCGGACACTCTTCCAATTTTCAAAGGCTAGACGTTTCTTGGTTTTTGACATCAGTTTATCGTACGCACGGTTTACACCGAGTTACAGTACCCGGCGATAAATATTGCACAGCGACCAAGATTTTTATTCTTTGTATAAAATACAAAAAAAGGTAATTATTTTTGTATTTTATACAAAGAATAAAAATAATTATCAAAAGAAGCAAATCATAATTGGTTTAACAGCTCCTAGATACCGGACTGTTTGTATTTCGTGCGACAGAGATTAACGCTCTACGAAGCCGAAATTAGCCGATTATCTCTTTCCAAAGGTCGATGTGCAATATTTATCGCCGGGTACTGTAACTTTTTTTATCGCCTGTCATAAACGCATAATTGAGTCGAGCAACTTTCTTCGTATAAATAAACCCAAAATGTGACCAAACTTTTTCATCTTTTCGCACAGTGTGTCACTTGGCTGTCACTTGCCAGACTGCCAAATCACTTGCGGGTCACATTAGAACGGACACAAATAAATGCTTTGGTGGACATTCAGTGATAAACGATTTTTCAGAAGAACTCTACCTACTTACTATTAGTTTGTGGGTGTAACAAGGGTCTTGTGATATCTGAATTCAACTAACGTAACGAAGGACATTTAAATGCTTCTGAAGGAAGTATTTTACGACTAGGATTTTATGATTTAAAAGAGTGTCCGTAGAATTTCTTTTCCGTTTTTCTCTATAAATACCTACTACGCTTTGGAATGAGCAACCAGCTTCATCTTCCCGAACGATCAACTCCTTGACCATTCAAAAGTCCCTGTAAATGGTTTTTAATTTAAATAAATGCTTTAAGTGAAGATTTCCTTTAATAAGGGAATTAAGGAAGATGTTAGATGTGCTTTGGGATTTGAACGGGTAAGGAATGACCATAGCATAAGTACTTAAAACCGGTAATAGACCATTGGGGTAACTGCGTAACACACTATCAGTAGCAATGGGTTCCATTTTGACAGTTCAGCAACATTCATTGCTTTATTTACCTTGTTGAGCAGACAAATTTGAACATAATGAAGCAATGGAATAGCAATATTCTTCGAAATGATTCAGATTGACATTGATAGCTTATTACGCGATTAGGGTGCAGCTTTCTGTAGCTCGTCATCACTCTCCTGTCCTTATCCCAATTAATTTGGAGTCGGCGCAACATGTATTTTTAAAGAGAGAAAGAAAACAAGTTATTTGACCCAGGTTAAGTAAGGCAAACAATATTCACACAAAAAAAACTTTAAACAGTAGTGTGCCTTACGGCTGCGCCAATGTTTTCTTCCATACTTCTCTATTAATCGTATATCATCTGTAGGTACTAACAAAAAATATAATATGTAAAATATATATATTATTTTTAAATTTTTGAATAAAACGAAATATAGTTCGCATCTTCAAAATTTAAAAAATAGATCAAATTAAGAGTCCTACTTTTATAAAAGACATATCATAAGACTTAAAAAAAAAATCCAGTCTCTTTTTTGGAGTCGGCGAAGAAAATACAATTTCACAACCTCACGTTATATATCTAACCAACACAATTATTCAACAAATAAAACTGTCAACATTGTCTGTATAAACCCTTCACATGAAACATGAAACTTGTTACAACTGACGAGCATTTTATAAGGTTTTCAAGAAAATATTGTTAGATTTATGAGGTTCAAGCAAGATAATATTATTATGTTATCTACAATAAAGTATAGTGTAGCGTAGTGTAGTAGTATGTATTTGTATTACAATCCTTTTTAAAAATATTCTTTTGTTATTTGAAAGAAAGTAATATCATTTGCTGCCAGGGCCCAGTCTGCGTGATATAATATAAATGTTGAAGACCATTCGTATAATAAGTACATATAAGTATAAAGAAATTGCATATACATATATTCTTGTTGTCAAATATCTGTATTCTAGTATGAATTGAGTTCAGATTAGTGCGAAATCTAACTTTTAAATCTAGTTTGATAAGTAAATCTTTCCTATAATTGGCCGCAAGTTTTTATATTAAGTTTATTCGCCATTAAATTAAGTTGTTTCGCTTATCGTTATTTCACTCTGACTAGTTTGAATTAATCTAAAGAAGTTTCTTTTAAAGCGAAATCAATCATGTTTTTGTTTATTTTTCATAAAACAAAAAACAAGGAAAGGAGAAAATGGAAGTTGTCCATCAAAATGTTACACGGGTTTGAGACCAAGAATGATGGTTATTTATTGGGAAAAAATATGAGGAAAGTAGGCTATTATTATTTATCATAAACACAACAAGGACATTTTTCGCGGAAATTGCTACAAACATGCCCATGCCAGACTGTAACAAAACATTTTATCTCCAAGGTATGGAGGGTTCTTGGTAAGTATGTAAAATGGTCACCCATCCAAGGACCAACCGCGACAAGCGCAACTTAGGGATTTTGTTTAGGGGGGGACAACCTTCCAACTGACCTAACCAGTCATTTAATGAGAGACCTTATATCGCCTAGTAATAAATAATTCCATGTTCAACATGTTTTTTTTTTCAGAATCCCTTACGTTCTTGATATTAATTTCAATTCTATACTTCGACGCGTTCTTGAGAAAAATGGTCTTGACTAACAAACAAACTGACAGACAAGGAAGCGATCCTATAAGGAGAAGCTAGTAACTCTTCAATACTGTCGATTTTTCTAGGGTGGGCAAAGAAGATTCTAGGGGACATTGCTCACCCTTGCTGATCCCCCCTAGCTACGCGCCCATGTCTGTCCCACCATGAAGCGAGGACAAAACCACCACCACCACCACCACCACCACCCACCACCACCCGCCGACCCGTCACCATGGAGCGGATGATTTCTGCCCAAGAAACGTGGGAAAGAGTACAGGTCCCGTGTAAATAAAAGAGGTGCATATAATAATAGTTAATCGCTGGCTGCGACAAATCAAAGAGAGTACTCGCTCAGTGACGCTCGCTTGACGGATAAAAAACTTGGTGAGACACTCACGCTTAGTTCACACGCAATAACTAGCAAGCGATCGCTAGTCGCCGTTGCGCACTCGCTGAGCGTTGCTCGCCCACTTGTTTTTCGCACCTTATGCATTGGCGCCTAGATACGCCAATGCATATTGCAGTTCAAATTGAATTAAAACATCGAGCTTAAAGCGACGGACGATTGCCTGCGACTGAGCATTTTCACGTTCGATTTCGGTCACCGGCCGAAACCTACTCTACTTTGGACCCTGCGACTTTGTTCACCTGCGACCTAGCCGAAATTTAGACAGTTGATTTTCGAAAATTGTGCGGCTATTGTCACCTGTACAAAGCCCGCATTAGGACCCTCGATCAAGGGATTAGTTTGGTGGTTTATTTTCTTTTATTTTCGAACTCGACAACAAAATCCGTTTACACTTGGGTGATAAAGTATCAACCTTACCTCTACGCCTACATTTTGACTACATTCTGATGAATTCCCACACAATTTGTGTATTCACTTGTTTTCACAATGTGTGTATTTAATTCCCATTTGTTTACAAAACCACTTTAGTCGGTTTTATTTGGCAACAATAAAGGTAAATAAATTCCGGCTCTGTAATTGAAAACTTCTGGTGGAATAAACATTTAGACCGCTATCAAACAGCTAGGAAACGACCAATTGACCTTTTGCATTCGTACTGATTACTTATTCAATTCGTCGTCTGAAATGAGTGCTGATGAAAACTAAAGTCAGTTAGCTTTTCTTTATATAATTTATTTATTTTATTAGGTTTACCGCAATTTTGGTCCCGCGTACCGGAAGACGTAGCGTTGGAAGGCCTCCCACAAGGTGGTCCGACGACCGTGTGAAGGCCGCAGGAACCCGTTAGATGCGAGAAGCACAGAACCGGTCGAAGTGGAGGTGCTTGGGGGAGGCCTATGTCCAGCAGTGGATGTCTTTCGGCTGAAATCATGATGATGATGATGGTCCCAGCAGCTAAATTAAACAGACAGTCAGGACTGGTGACGTGGCAGCAAGCGACATACAGCTGTCCGTGTGAGAAGCAGCTCGTCCTGAAGTCGACACCCGCAGCCTTCAGTACCAATAATTTTCTTTTTTCCTGAATATAATGAAAGCTTGCGTTCCTGCATATACTATTAACGGTACAACACTGATACACTCACTGATGCATTCTTACAGATTATTCCTGATGAACGGATATCACTAACAGTCACCTAACCATATACATATTTTTATTATTAGCATAGATGACAGAAGAGGCCTAAACTTCATGTTTTTCAGTGTACCTTCTGTGAACTATGCTATATAATGCTTCTGCAGCGGTTTGCAAATGTTCCCGAAAGCGGTGTTGACGATTTTCATGCCATAATTAGAGAGAGAAAGTTTTCTCTTTCTTTCTTTTCTCATTCATTACCATCATCTGATGATGAATGAGAAAAAGGGCGGCGTCAATAATAGGTAGGTCGCGCGGAGGCTTCAACAGCATCCTAAAGACAATGTTTGACTAGGTGGACAGCCCTTTATTTATTAGGCACTGGGTGCAGAGGCACGTGTCAACATGTGTTCAGCCTCGTAGTTATTAGATGTCGTTTGGTTACTTTGTAAGTTCTACTAACATAGTTTTTAAGTTTTTGTTACTAATACTATATGGATTGTGTGTATTTTTATATTATGTAATCCGCAATAAACGATATATTATAATTAGAATGGTTTAACATACTATACAAAAAAAGGATCACAACCATGTGAATAGTTGGGAATCGAATTAACAACCACATGGCAGGTTTGCGAAGCAGTCGTCGAACCGTTAAGCGAATTGCTTTGTTCAAATTGTACTATTATAGCGGTCCTTATATATGTCATAATTCACTGCTTACCTCCCTATATGTACCTATAACGTGATGATAATCATTTAAAATGTTAAATCTGCAACTATCTGCAGTATTCTAACCCTTTGGCTCGTCTTTTTACAATTTGCGGTAAACTATACAAGAACACGAAAATTATGCAATATTGCTTATCGCCCATAGCAAATAGTGTGATTTATACCCGACAGACTGACCTTCGTACAATTATGATACTGACAGCTCTTGAGTTTGGTTTAGATGTGCTAAACTCGTTGTGTCATCGGCCAATTTTATCAGAATTTATCTGCTAGTATTTGCGTGATGCTGGTATATACCTTCAAACAAACAGACGAAAATTCGAAGAACTATTATATTTTAGGCATTAGAATCGTTCCCAGATCTCATATTACTCAATTACTTTTTTTCAAAAATACTCAAATACAGTTTTGACTTCGGTACGGTTTCATTATACAGGTATATACATACAGATATAGATTCATTTCAGCCAAAATTGTAATACTTAAGTACTTCTTTTTGATCGCATATTTACGTATCCCCTGTGTCAGTTTGACTTCGCTTTAATTAAAAACTTGCCGGTAATTACGTTGAGGTCATAACGGCCTGATTTAACGATCATTAAAGTGAGTGACATATATGAAAAATTATTTATTATCATTAGAGACACAAAGCTGCATCTGGTTAGACTGGAAGCCGACCCCAACATAGTTGGGAAAAGACTAGGCAGATGATGACGATGATATAGACACAAAGTGCCCTCAAGCTTAATTTAGCCATCCAATTTGAAAGAAGCAAGCAAATTAAATCGTGTCAGTAAACATAAAAGTGAATCATTCAGTGTCATCCCTTCGTTTCTGATATTCATTCAATCATTTTCGATGAAAGTTAAGGCTCCTTCAAACAGACGCGACACCCGATAAAATCACGCGCGACATAAAGGCACCGCAAATCGCGCAACGAGCGGTGCCATTGTGTCGCGCGCGATTCGCGTCGCGCGTCGCGCCTGTTTGGCGGAGCCTTTAATCGATTTTGCTGAACCTTCTCTTGGTTTAGTGGTTTAACGATTACAGCCCGCGCGTACTGTCGAGAGATAGGTCGTGTTTAATCTCTTCCTATTGCACTAGTTAACGTGAACCTACTTCATTGTGGCATAAACCTAATTGTTTAGCTATAATATTACGCTTCAAGATAAGTATCGCCGATGTTGGTGATAAATCTGCGAGGCTAAAGTGGGACTGGGCGGGTCACAAATATAGGATGCATCCAGACAGATGAGCCAAAGTCGTCACACAGTCGGTGCTTGAAGACGGGCGTCGTCTCCGAGACAGGCATAAGAAACGCTGGATGATGGTGACGATTTGGACTTGTTCCTAACCGATTGGACGGAGAAGGCACAGCTCAAAGAAAGGTGGAAGAATATGGGGGAGGCCTTTGCCCAGCAGTGGGACAATAAGGTTAACGAAAAAAAAATATAAACCATACTAATATTATAAATTCGAAAGTAACTCTGTCTGTCTGTATGTTACCTTTTCACGCCTAAACCACTGAACGGATTTCGATAAAATTTGGCAGAGAGATAGATTGCATCCCAGGGAAGGACATAGGATAGTTTTATCCCGATATTCCCACGGGATCGACACTTATGCGGGTGAAACCGCGGGGCGCTGCTAGTCTTTTATATTTTTAAATATAAATATATTTGTTTATAAAAATATTTAAAAAATGTAATTTATATGTATTTCAATGAAATAAAGGAGAAAATAATAAATAATGAAAGTTATTCATCAAAATGTAATCATACAATGTGACATAAGTACTCAATGAGCCACAAACTAAGTCTCGCGATGTCGCTTGTATCTTGTGGCTCTGTAAAGCTAAAACGACTTACACTGTGTGAGCCTTTATGTAAACTACTTTTTCTGTAAGCGATCCTTTTCTTACTGCCTGGTGCCATGCATCATCATTTATCAACGCTAATTGACGTCTTTATAAGGGAGCGTTTGCCATCTCTATGTTATACTTCTGCATAAACAAACCATATTTTAGAACATTTGTACTTGACTTCAGATTATGTAGATTTCTCAACATTTGTGGTTTATAAGTACGTGGTTTGTATGATTACTATTATTAAGTAAATTTACCTAAGCAAAGTAATATTTACGTGAAAATTTCATATTATTTCAAGGATTTCCTGGAGTAACCTGCATCATGAAATGAAGATTGAACTTGAAGTTTCGTACACCATACTTGTTATAATAGCTTCAAAAAGTGTACTAAACTAATTATGTAAGAAGATAACTACATATGTGCTTTTATAATAATTGTGTAGACGCCAGCACATCAAGCTACTACAATCTGTCAAATTTCTTTAATAGATTTTCAACTCTATTGCTGAACCATAAGGTTCAAAGTTGATTGGGAAAATTTGAAATATTCTCTAAACAAACCTTTAACAAAAATTTAATTTCAAATCAAATGTTTATTTGCTAGAAATACATTGTTTTGGTAAAGAAAAAGCTATCTGGAGATTGTAAAAATCACAGAATCTATTAAAATCTCGAAAGCCGTAGAAGAAGACCACATATACCGCCTTGGAGATCAACTTTAGATCCCATTTGTCATCTATCGGACACTAGGACAAACCATTTTCTAACATACTACCCAATTACTCCTTTACCTAACCTTAACAAGCTGTTTATACAGTATGTTAACTAACAGAGGGCGTTCCCGTTAACCCGCAATAGTATAGCATCCATACATGCTAAAAAAAATATTACCATTCGAAAATAAAATGTTTTTTTTTTTATATTAAAAAATTCACTAAAAATCGTAAATTGATACGTTAAAGAAACACTCTGTACACGCGTACTTGAAGGACAGCAATGTCGGAATTTATTTAATTAAATAAATTAGAATTAATTAAATATAAATAGAGTATCAATTTACGATTTTTAGTGAATATTTTAATATAAAAAAAATAAAAACATTTTATTTTCGAATGGTAATATTTTTTTTTAGCATGTATGGATGCTATACTATTGCGGGTTAACGGGAACGCCCTCTGTTAGTTAACATACTGTATAATTATGTCCTGTTTCAAAGAAAACGAAGAAAAATTTTCAAGGTTCTTTTCTTCAATAAAATTAAAACACCAAGGTTCCATACTTCAGTGTACCTACTTCAGTAACAACAAGTACCTACATGATTAAACGATGCATTTGCCGACAGATGTTGTTATTATTATATAACAAGCTACAATACAATACAATACATCTAGGTATATGTTTAACATTATGGCTATTGCAAACAATTTTGTTCGTACGGTTTTAGTACACTATTTGTGTACCGTTTGGTAACGGCTCCTAAAACGTAATAAATACGAAACTAGGACGGGAAAACTCTTTGTAGCACGCGGTGTTACGCGACGCGAATATAACGTAGCTTCATGGATTGGTGTGGGTGGTATGTTGATAATGCGTCGGGGCTTTTGGCTTTAACCATTCAGTCGGCTACATTCCAGCCCAAATAAAATTCCAATAAAAATGGTCGTTACATTCAAAAAACTCTGAAAGAGAAAAAGCACTGAAGAGAAGCTAAGACGACGAACGATGTGCGGTGGTTTGAAAATAGTGGTTCGAGATTACATATAACTTTTTTATTTTACACTAGCAGCGCCCCGCGGTTTCACCCACGCAAGTTTTGATCCCGTGGGAATATCAGGATAAAAACTATCCTATGTCCTTTCTTGAGACTCAAACTATCTCTATACTAAATTTCATCTAAATCTGTTCAACTGTTTACTCGTGATTGAGTAACAAACATCCAAACATCTTCACAAAGTTTCACCATTTATAATATTACTAGCTTCTACCTGCGGCTTCGCCCGCGTGGTATGTCGATAAAGACTATTTATTTATATACCTATGTATACTTTATTTTACACCACAAAAATACATAACATGAGAAAAATATATCAAACACTACAAAATGTACAAATAGGCGGCCTTATCGCTTTCTGTGATCTCTTCCAGGCAACCTGCAACTATCCTAAGTCCTGCCCCGGGATGCATTCTATCTCTCTGCCAAATATTATAGAAAACCGTTCAGTAGTTTAGGCGTGAAAAGGTAACATACAGACAGACAGACAGACAGAGTTGCTTTCGAATTTATAATATTAGTATAGTAGGATTCATTTTATAGTATAGTCGAAGGCGGGGTAATAGAAGTACGCACACACGTGCACACATCTAAAACTAACATTACTATTATTAAATATAATTACGGTAAATATATTTAAGGTTTAGGTATTTACCCGGATAAATACCTGGTATTTACCCAAATGGGAATTTACCTGGATATTTTCCTTTGGGTACCTATTTACCGCACGCTCATCTCTATTTATTTGCACGCAATGTCGCCCCCAAAAAAATCTCCTAATGGCTGTATGCAAAGGTACAGCGATCGTCAGAGTATTTAAAAAGACAAACAAGTTGAAACTTTGAACGTGTGCTATTCTGTAAAAATCTTAGGTGAAGTGCGCGTTTAATGAGCTGTCAGTAGTGTCAATTCCTAGCAAAAACAAACTCACTTCACCTAAGTTTTCGCGGTGAGATTTTTACAGAATCGACCGGCTGAACGTTCCCAGGTATGGTCCGACAAAAATTGATCATAATGACGGGAAGAAAAAGTGACTGTCAGCTATGTTAAGCATCTTTTTACACCTGTTATGAATAAACCAATAAAGCATAATTGTTATTTAATAACCAACCAGCTAAATCATCTTGTTCAATTAATTCTCATAACATCGTTACAAATAAATATTAAAAAAGAACTGGCCAAGTGCGAGTTGGACTCGCACACGAAGGGTTCCGTACCACAAGGCAAAAACGCAGAAAAATAAAACACATTTGTTGTATGGGAGCCCCCTTAAATATTTATTTTAGTCTGTTTTTAGTATTTGTTGTTATAGCGGCAACAGAAATACATCATCTGTGAAAATTTCAACTGTCTAGCTATCACGGTTTATAAAATACAGCCTGGTGACAGACGGACAGCGGAGTCTTAGTAATAGGGTCCCGTTTTACCCTTTGTATACGGAACCCTAAAAATCATCGATAAATAAACATCTCACAAATCAACAGCAAAGAAAGCAGCAATCAGGATACGTTTGCAAAACCATTCAGCTATGAATATACTTTGTTACTAGGTTCTCCTTTATAAATTGAAAGACTCAAAACGGTAACGAAACCTTTCCTGTTAGAGATCCTTTAATCAATGAACCATAGAATTTGAACACAGTGTTAAGGGTATAGCCACATTGGCCACTTTATCATACTGTGGCAGACTGAATCGTATATTATTTGGCAAATGCCCTTTGTCAAATGCTCTTTGTCAATTTGATGAGTTTCAAAGGGATTTAGATGAAGATTCAAAATTTGATAATTAATTGTTAATGTTATGCAGTAAATTACTTGCTTTTGTTTGTAGAATTTTTATCTTTTTATAACTAGATTTTTATAAGTGACTGTCTTAATTAGCGTTAGGTTTAGGTATGTGTGATTCGGATTTGCTTTCTTCGCGTTTAATGTAGTTTGATTTTAGTGCGAAATAATGATTATATACAGGCTGGCAAGGACACCGACGCGCAAGCTGTACCTAATCATGAATTCCCCGTTATATCTCAAAAAGAGTGATACTTGGGAAAAAAGTGTCAGGACATTTTTTGTCGACAATTGCATGCTCTACAATTTTTGTCTGATGTATTTTTATGATAAAACTTACCGTTCGGCTGAAAAATGCAAAACGCCCATTTTTGCGAATAACCTTGAATAACTTTTTATGCACATGCGGGATCGATGGGGGCTTTTGACATTTCTTTTTTATTGTTGATAAAAATAATCAAACCAAGATTTAGCTTTATGCGAATTAATGTAACCTTGATACTATAGTCTATTTGACCAGACTGTTACGTAAGACACTCAATTTTTCTATTTAGATTTAGACTTTACTTATTTCCTTTCCCAAAAAGGAAATATCGTTAATTTTGTTTTTTTAAGGAAACAGCTCACTTCACTTAAGTTTTTAGAGAGATTTGAACAGGATAGAGCCACGAGTCCCACGAGTCGGCAGCGTTCCCACTACGCCGGACCGGCAGATCTGCCGAAAACCGGACACCGGACAGAGTGTTCACATTACATCGGATCCCGGAAGAAATTCAGACAGTACCTCAGTTGAATTTGGACCTGCGCGCACAATGGACGACGAAATTGTTGTGTTGTGGTGGTATCTTAATAGAAGGCAAAATAAAAGAAAACATTGGGTACACCCTATTTTACGGGAAAGATTTTCACTTGGAACATTTGAAACATTAATGGGTGAACTTGGGTGAAATGGGTGAAAATGCGAGCCGAATGACGTGAGTGGAACACGGGCGGGGCGAGGGGAGCACGAGCGGGGCGAGCGGGGGACAGATACCGGCACAAACTCGTTCACATTACTCCGGGCCCGGTCGTTCTACCGGCAATTCGTAGTGACAAAACGCTCGGTAAAAATGCCGGGCTCGGCAAAAATGCCGGACCCGGGATAATGTGAATAGCTTCATATAAATTGTACAGCCACTAGCCCTTCCGGCAGATTTACCGGCGCGGCAGATCTGCCGGTCCGGCGTAGTGAGAACCTGGCCTAAGGAACAAAATGTGACAGTCACAGACAAAAAAAAAATATCAACGTTTTCGGCGACTTTGCGGGAATAGTCTACTTATTTAATTAAATTCTACCGCCTTACTATAAATATCAGATGAATAGTTACACATCGATTTCTCTTTTTCACTTGAGGTGTCAGTAATTTGACTTTCGAAAGAAGACAAAGCGTTTTGCTACTATACAACGTTTATTAGTAAGGGTATAAGTTATGAAGCCCACTTTTGAAGTTGTTAAAACAGCTTAAAAGCACAAGGTGTTACATAAATAATATTTCAAATTCAATAAAACAACGGACTGTAATACTGTGTCGTAATAATTCAACTTGGATAGTGCTGGGCTGAAAGAAATTATTAATTTTGTGAACACTTTTGGATTTAAGATTGTAACTTGAAGGTGTTTATCTACACTCTACAGTAGCACAGTTCGTAATCGATTACTACACCTACCAATTGGACTAATAACTATGTAGTACCTAGGTACCACTAAATCTATATACCTACTAGTAATAATACTAGAGTTTGTTTTTTCGAACACGCTAATCTGAAACTACCAGTCGGATTACAAAAATTATTTTTGTATTTTATAGCCCAATTCTCACACATCACGCTAAGACCGAAGATTCAAGCAAAAATAAAAATGTCAGAAAGAACACGGACGACGCGATGCGACGGGGTAACAAGAAATTTCATGCGAACGAAGTCGCGGGGTTCTCCCCGCGACTTCGTTTGCATGAAATTTGCTAGTTCTATATAAAATGTTATTAGGTCGGTTTTAGTAGGTATTACTACAATTAGTATAGTATTAACTTAAACTATCGTCCTGCCGTCCTTCAATAATCACTAAAACCATACACATATTGAAACCTGAATTCGAATATGAAGTTTAAGGCGAAAGCGCCAGGGTATATTGCAATTTGCTGGTCAGTATAGTTGTACGTTGATTAATATATAATTCGCGGCCGTAACAAATATGTATTTACAGAATTATAATCATTAAAGTCATCAACACAACTCTCTAAGACCAAGTAATCCCACAGAATGACTATTTCATGAAATCTTGACATTTTGGGATTATACTAACCTAACAAGTTGCGCGATACAAAGGCACCGCTCGTTGCGCGACTTGCGGTGCCTCTGTGTCGCACGCGATTTTATCGCGTGTCGCGCCTGTTTGAAGGAGTCTTAATGCTTAAAAACTTTTGTGAAGTTAGCTTGAAGTGAGCAGTCATTCCACCTGATGCTAGAGACTAGTAGGGATTGGCGCTATTAGCTCACTTTACCTAAGTATTCACAGTGAGATTTTTACAGAATACATCGGCAGCCGATGTATTCGAGGTTTTAGAGGTCCTCAATAAGTCTTAAAATAATGATTCGTCAAGACACTTCGGTAAACAATAGGTACCAGAAACGCTATAGCTGACTAGTTCCTTGCTGATTTATGAGCTCCTCACGCAGCGATGTCTCGACGCAAACTCGTCGCGTAGACGTCGTAGACGAATAAAAGGTTTCACATAAAATCACGTTCTTCAGCATAGCCCCTGAATACTCAAACGACAGCTAACTTTAAGAAGTTTTTGAAAGTATTTCTATCGCTACAAAACTCCTTAAAGTGAAAAGGACAGCATGAGACTTAAATATTGCCAAAATTGTGTTGTGTTTGAGAATTCATCTGGTTTCTTACTTTCTGAGCACATATTAAAATTCTCCGGAAGCGAACATTTGGGAGGATTCAATGTTTTAAATATAGGATCAACGTCACATTGTCATGCTGAATAATTTAAGATTTGTTCGCTTTTAATATGCTGTGCAGGAATTTAATTACTTACATTGCGGAGTCAGATTTTCAGCAATTTCAGCAGAGAAAAGTGTCTGACTAGGTACGGTACCTAGTTACACTTTTCTCTCCTGAAATTACTGAAAATCATCAATGTAGACAAATTAGGTAAGCTTACAAGATTGATATTTGCAATGCAACAAGGTTTTTTTTGACAACACCCTATATGTCATGTACAGACGCCAGCATATCAAGCCACCCGAATCTGTCAAATTTTCCTAATCAACCTTGAACCTTATACTGTAGCCATAAAGTTGAAAATCTATTAAAGAAATTTGACAGATTGTAGTAGCTTGATGTGCTGGCGTCTGTACATAACATAGCCTCATCATCACGCCTGCTGTACTCACTGATGGTATAGGCAGAGGTGCATCAATAGTACACCCCCATTTCACCAGTTATGTTTAAGTCCCATGTAATAGGTAGCGAGCCTATTGCCATCAACCAGGCACAAAATCCAGACTCTGGTCTGCTACTGAGAAATTCCAGATGGAAAAACCCAATAACACTTTGCCCAACCCGAGAATAGAACCCAGAACCTCATGCTCAGTAGTCCAACGAGGCAGTCTGTGTGTAATTTACTTCCATCATTTACAAATTGTTAAATACTTGGTCAAAGCAAGATAACCTATGATGAGTTTGTAGAAGGTTGGTTGGTTGGTTGTTGGTTGGTTGTTTGGTTGGTTGTTGGTTTGTTGGTTGTTTGTAGGTGAATGGTATTTGAGGTGGTAAAATAAAACAGCGAATTAAATTAAACATTAATTTATTGAAAAAAAAAATACCAGCACACAATTTTGTTTCACAAAATAATAACATACAGATACTCCATGGCACAAAAAGTTTACATAATTTTATATAAAACTTAAAACAATTATAAGGTTTGGTTTCATTAATATAATTATGTTTTTATTGATTTATATCGGCTAAGGAGAGCTTTTTCTGTATCAAATTATAAATAATATCGTAGCCTAAAAGTGGTATTTATATTAGGTACCTAGTATAGTAGTAAAATAAATTCAAAGATGTTTTAAACATCGAAAACTTTAAATTTTGCGAAAAGTGTAAGAGGATTATAAAATAAACTGTTATGAATTACATTCACATCTGTAATTACAAATCCGTTATATAGTGTCTTAGCCTATCAATATTTTTAATTTTAAAATTAATCTTAAAAATAATGTTATCGTTATCCAAGAATAAAACAAAAAGGGATGGTTGATTTTCCAAAATGGCGAAGGATATTGTTCTTTGGAATAGATATACAGAACATAACATATTACATAATGATTAGTTTGTTTGAAACACTAAGGAAAATCATCAGCATAGCCCGACGCCAGTATGTCACCAGCTATGCCATAAAAATAATAATAATTTGCTTCGGTAGTAATAGTGATAAGTATACCCGGCGAGTGGGATACCAAAGTTCGATTCCCCCGCCGGAAACTTTAAGGGGCTCATGGCTAAGTAACAGCCACGCAGATCGATAGATCTGCGAGGTTATGGTGGAAGCGCCAGGCGAAGCGCGGGTTACCCTGGGACTTCCCCTTTAAGAGCCAGTTTCTCGAACGAAAATTATCTAAGCGCGCATAAACAGCTACGAATGGCTGTTGATTAATAATTCAACCAATCACACCAATTTAAGCGCGTTTGACAATTTGTCATAATAATTATTTTCGTTTGAAAAACTGACCCTAATGCCCGGTTTCTGAAGTCCAGTATAAATATTTTAATATTTTATCTTTCACACGCAATTTAATTTCATACCTTCGTACATAAAATTCGTACCTCAGATACCGGGCATAACACACGTTTTTGATGTAGTTTTCTATGAAATGCAACGTCAAATATAATAGTTATGGAACCGATAAACGGCGAACATTGGTCAGTTAAGTTAACTTGAGTTTAAACGGAGTTTATCTTACATTGCGGTGTTCGGAAACGCACTTCCACAAGTTGTCGAACCAATAGCGCTAATGGATAGATAAACCACTGACAAAAGTACCTCAGAAACCGGGCATAAGCTGCTCTTTCCGTAGTCCGCCCATGGCTGGGTTACCATATCGAGAGCCCCTCCGTGCTTCGGTGAGCACGTAAAGCCGTTGGTCCAGCTGATCTATTCTGAAAAAATCTCACCGTGAAAGCTTAGGTGAAGTGAGCATGAAGTGAGCTATCAATAGTATCAATCCGTAGCAGTGGGATGCCAGCTCACTTCACCTGAGTTTCCACGATGAGACTTTTTTTTACAGAATAGCACCGCTGCTCCTCATCCCTCCCCGGTCTTATCGGATTGCCGTCCCATTGGACTATGAGAGTGCACTTGTTTGTGCACCATCTTCTGCATACATGGCTAGTCAGGTGAGCTTGGCTGCCGAGACCGAAATTCGGTCTGGTGATCGTTATTATTAAAGGTAGCTGTTGTACAGACACCAGCACATCAACCTACCCAAAACTGTCAAATTTTCCCAATCAACTTTAAACCTTATGCTTTAGCGATAAAGTTGAAAATCTATTAAAGAAATTTGACAGATTGTAGTAGCTTGATGTGCTGGAGTCTGTACCTTAATATCTAAGAATCTAATCTTATTAAAAGGAATAGTGCAGAAATCTTTTTCAAAGCTTTTCTGGAGTATATTCTGTCTTTGTCACACGAAACTAACATTGTATCGAGAGTTGCGGGCGCATGTTCTATGGTGAACACGAAATATGACCTAAGTATTAAAAGCAAGCTGTCTATCGATAATTTTTTATTTTAAAATGTTTATATTTTGGTATTTTTTGTTCGTTTTATTTTCTGCTTTTTTGTTGTTTCTCAAACTGTTATTTTTTTTTAATGTTAATTAGTTTATAGAGGGTTCGATCAGTATGACCTTGACACCCTCATAGGTTATAATAATACAATAAAATTAATGACAGTAAATTTCATCTCATAATTTTTTTTACAGTAACTTTATTTTAACACTACTTATGCTATCTTACTTGCTGTTATAACTCGGAACTAGATAGTTGTAAAAAATCTGAAGAAAAAAACTCTCAAATAGGTACAGTAACATTATGTTACCCTAGACTTAGATCTATAGCATATGTTTATATATGCTTTAACCTAATTATGTTGGAATACACGACTTAGCAGTGAGAAGAGTCAATCACGTGAACAGGCAAAAAAAAATCTAAAGCATAACTAACCAAAAATCTTATAAAAGTAAGTAATATTCTTTGTAAAATGTGCAAAAAATGACAATTCTTTATTTTAAACGAGCGATCCGCCTGTGCATGGCCCAGGTGCAATGACAACATGACAAAATATGGAGTTTTTTGTGTTCTACGTAGGTTTAATTTTAACGTTTAATACACATAAACCTTCTGAAATAAATGCTCTAAATTGTGGTGAAAACCGTATCAAAATCTATTGAGTAATTTAAAAGAATTAAGCTTTCACACAACCATACAGACACGAAGTGACATTATAATATTTATGAAAATAAATGTATTAGATATAGGTAGTTTATAGGAGATAAAAATTAAGCAGATATGTATGTATATAGTAACTACACAGACCTTTCGACAGTTGTGTTTAAAATATAGAATAGAATACTCTTTATTATGTACACCATAAATATAACAGATATAAATGTAGAAATTTTACAAGGGGTAACACAATGGGCGGTCTCGCCGCTAAAAGCGATCTTTCAAAGACAACCTTTGGATAGATTAAGAAAGGAGACGCAATACTGCAGCTACTGTATTAGTATACATACATAAGTTTTATGTACTTCAGTAATAGGTTTAACCCTTAATCGGGCGCAATCACGGGCCTGTTTTTCCCTGAAAGGATAGGTCGAGACACAGTCAACGTTACCAAAGCTCTTTTCTCTGTAAGCTTTTTTTTTTCTTCATTTTTGTCAGTCAATACTGTCGTGGCTTGATCTTATCAAAATAAATGTTTTAATCTAGACTTTCAACAGAATTTTATGCTCAGAAGTCGAGCTTGTGACTAGGCCAATGAGGCATAAATTTTTTTCAGTTTCAGTTTATACAGGATGTGTTGCCAGTTGCCAATGATGTTAATATAATAGTTGGTAGACAGATAATTCATTCACAGCCAAAATATTGCATAACGAAGGCATAATTATCTTGTTTTTTGAAGTGAAAACGTCTTTAGGCGCGTTGGTTTTTTTTTTTGAGATGGGAAAAAACCATTGAACTCGCGACACTGTTACCGTACCGACACCTCTGTTTTAAGTTTTGGCCATTATAAAGACATCAACGCGCGGTACATTTTCTTTGTGAAGAATGACCCTCAAACATATTTATAAAATTAGTATGCTTTTTCAAGTTTTCACTTCTGTCTTATGCTTATTTACCTGTCTATATTCTGCTAATGAAAAGTTATTTTTGGTTACTCTTCTTATCGATTTCATTTAAATAGTCACGTTTTAGGAGTCGAGTATCAACTGCTTATATGGTTCTAGATAACACACTGCTTGCTGCCCACACAAAAACTAAAATTTTTTAGTTTTTTCTTTTTAAACGAGTTCAAAAAAGGAAGAGGTTCTCAATTCGTCGTATTAATTTTTCAAAATTATATGCAAGTCGGTATTTCGTTTAAAACAAAAGACAACCAGTTGCTTAGTGCACATTTTACAAAGATAGGTACTCAATTATCAATTATTTTATTTCTATCATAATCTAACTATATAAAAATGCGTTCTTTGATGCGCCTATTACTAAAGCACGTAGTAGTGTTTCTAACATAATAATCGACTATAAAGTTTCTTATATACTAACTCCGGTTTCCCAGAAATCCTTGAACCTACTTTATTTATCTTAAATTACTTATAATACATATTTTTATCATCATTACTTTTACATTTTTTTTTATATTATGTGTTTAGGGCTAAGGTGCTAAACACAATATGCTTTATGTTAAATTAGTATGTTATAAGTTTTCAGTATCAAATCTGTTATTTCTGCGCCAAATCCATAAATATTTACATCTTAAAATACCTAAAGTACTAGTGAATTCTATAAAATCTTCCATTCGCAAAGTTTAAATAATAACTATATGTTTGAATAGTAAATAGACAAACGTAGTAGATATATTGAAATTGAGTTTATTTATAATGAAGACCAGACTATTTTTTTTAGTAACGTTTTCTCAAGTTTCAAAATGAATTATGATTTTTTATTGAGTTTTGATAATTTGATGAAGATGCAGAATTTTAGTGTAATTGAGCTAAACAAGCATCTTTGTTATATTTGTTAATTTATTGCTCAGGCAGGAATAATATAAGTAAGTAATCAATTGTCGAGGTCGCTAGCTAACCATATTGCAATAAAACTCATTAAAAAAAAGTGTATTATGTCAATAAAAAGTGCAGTTTAAATCTTTATCTACACCCATTCTATAAATCCTTTATAAAAGTTTCTGAAACAGTTAGCTTATTGCCAACAATAAAACAATCAGTGTCATCAGTAATCAGTAACCATAATATCATCCAAACGAATGTTATAATGTTGTACTAAATTTAATTATGCAACTCCTTTTCAAAAAGAACATTCTCGTGTACGCGCATTTCACTACCACAGCTGCAGCGCCGTAATTAAAAAAAAAAGAACTTATAGGTTATTCGAATTCACGTCGTTTCCCGCCGCTCGCCATTTTTGTTCGATTTTAGTATTGCAAAAAACTGTTTCAGGACCTTTTATAGAGGATTCATATCATGGGTCATTCATATGGTGTAGATAAAGTCTTTTATGCACTTGCATAAAAGACGAAAAGTTGCACGGGTACAGTTGTACTCGTATATAATTAGGTATTAAAACACTCATGTGATACTATTCCACCTATTACCTATTACCACATTCGTGTTTTAATACCCCTTATTATACAACAGTAATTGCATAAATAACTATTAAACAATAGCCAGTAGTTTTGAAGTTATGCCAATAAATATAAAATATAGATGATGATTTCATTCACTTGTGAAAGGTTTTCCACCAGTATGTATTCGAATATGTTTTGTTAAAAAACTCTTTTGACTAAAACTACACTGACATACATCACACATGTAAGGCACCACACTTACCATTACCATTTTTACCATTACAATAATTACCATTTTGAAGAGAAATTGTACGGACATATACATATGACAATCTAAAAGGGTCATCCCTTTGATTTTAATTTTTACAAATACAATCTTTCTATTAGACTAGTCGATCGTGACAAGGAAAAAAATATAAATACGTCGAACAGACTGCACAACGTACCCAATCACTAACTACTGCACGCAATGACGTATTACGCATCATCTTGTATCATTTTTCAATCGCCGTTCTGTCAAGTTATTTATACTCTCTTCTATGCAGCATTGGCATAGCTCTCTTTTGTTTTCGGTGCGCGATAACAATAAGCGAGAAGCGTGTGGGACGCGGGAGTGGGGCGCGAGCGGTTGCCACTCCGTCAGTCAGTTGACGACAGACTACAAACAGGCGCGACACGCGATAAATCGCGCGCGATTATATCGCGTGACGCGCCTGTTTGTAAGAGCCTTAGTGGAGTTACGAGTGGTTACGAGTTATATTTAAAAAATACTACATAATTGTGTACTGAACTATGCTGTTTCATTTAAGATTTTGAGAAGTATGTAACTGGTAGATCGCACAGGGTGTCGTCAGTGAACAGTAGATCTTAGGTCAAGCCAAGTTGGCCACCCCTGGTATACGGTATAGACATTCCCATTCCTCGCTTCAATGAAATGTTTGATACCGCAGTCACCTTTTCTGGGGCAGTTTCATCCGATGGATCATGTGAAGGGGGGTACTATAATTTAAGAGGAAGAGAATATCATAATGTGCTTGTTCACGGAAATGTGAAAGTAATGATGTCTACAGGATTAGGAGTGCGAATGATAAAAGAAGACAAAGTACAGCTAAAAAGTGGTGTATCCTGTCCCTTCATTGATGGGAATTGTCTGGATCCAGCATCAGGATACACCTTTTGGGACATTTCAGAGAGCTATTCTTGTTCTGAAGAGGCATATCATGTGGTCTATTCCGGGCCCGCAAAGAAAGAAAAATACGTTTTGATAAAACTACGTTGACATACATCACACAAATAAGATGTTTCACCAGTGTTTTGACGAATATGAGTTGTTAAATGAGCATTTTGATGAAAATTGCATTGACATAATATATCACAATCTTACCCCCGAATTCTCAAACGACACTTAACTTTAAGGTGTGCTTAAATGTATTTCTGTCACTACAATACACCTGATAGTGACAGAGACAGCATAATACTTAAAGGCGACTTAAAATTGAGTTGCGTTTGAGTATTTACCTGATAAAGTGTTATCCCTAACAGATTGTGATATAATATGTCAGTGTAGTTTTCGTCAAAATAGTCATTTAACCATTATGTATACGAATATGTTTTCGTAAATCACTCTTTTGACTAAAACTATGCTAACATACATATATCAACTATGATACGAATACATACAATATTTTTCTTTTTGTAACACCGTTTTTTTTAATTTCGGAATGAATTATGATTTATAATGAGTTTGGTTAGTTGATGATAATGAAGAATTTTAGAGTTGTGTTGCAGCCTGGGTCAACCAACCAACCTGGGTCCAACAGTGAACTACGATAGGCCGAGTTGATAGATTGACGTTGACTTATGTCAATGATGTATGTCAACGTTAATCCATCAACTCAGTTTATAAAGTGTTTCACCAATGTGTATACGAATATGTTCTGTTAAACCAGACTTTTTGCTAAAACTACGCTGACTTTCATCACACTGATAGATTTTTCACCAGTGCAGCAGTGTGTATACGAATTTGAACTGAAATTATTCTTTTCACTAAAACTACGTTGACACACGTCATATTTATAAGATGTTTCACCAGTGTGTTGACAAATATGAGTTATTAAATTACCATTTTAACAAAAACTACACTGACATAATATCAAATTTGAAAGATTTTTCACCAGAAGCGTGTATTGGTATATATTTTATTAAAAAAAAGTGTTTTAATTAAAACTAGAGTGACATTAACATATTTGAAAGGGTTTTTTACCATTGTGTATACGGATATGTTTTCTTAAATATCTCTTTTGACTCAACCTACGCTGACGTATATCAAATCTGATACATATACATTTTTTTTTTACTATCAACATCTTGTATGAATTATGATTTTTATTGAGTTTGATTAGTTGACGATAATGAATAATTTCAGTGTAATTGAGTTGAACAAAAATATTGTTTCAAAACTTTTTTTAATTCCTTGTATAATATAATAAAAATTTGCACGTTTTTAGAAATAATACTGATATTTCAAATTAGTAGTTTTTTGTATGATTTTGATTAAAACCGATCATATTATCACTTTTTTTATATTTAATGTAAAAGGCTATAGAATTCAAAATTACGTAACCATTATGTAACATAAACTATTTGCTTACAAATTAATTACATACCTACTTGGCATACATGCGACCGTCCATTTATTGTGAATAATAATAGTACAGTTATATTTGGGCCATTACAAACGCAAAGTTAGAGTCAATCAATCTATTATATCGGACCTCTCGCTCGCACTTACTATTATGGAGCACTGTTGTTGTTCGTAAAATCGTAACTGTGTAATTAAAACTGTTGTTGTTCGTAAATGTGTAATTGGCATAATGATTCTAAACTTTACGTTTGTTATGGACCAAGTATACTTCAAATGCCTATACATTTATCTACAAATTAATTTACAACTTCCGTTTTTTCCCTTCTAAAATGATATTTTAATAATAATGTGGATACTATTCCTCGGTCTAGGCCTATTATTGTATAATGTACACATTAATATGTATCTCTTCTTAACCTAATTTAGAAATGTCTGCCCGCTTATGTAAAAATATTATTGTTAACGTAAATATTATAACGGGGTACCGATATTTCCGCCAAGTAATTCATGTATTGGAAATTTGAATTTATTGAACCATTTTTGTTACAAATCAATTGTAAAAACGAAGTTTTTAATTGCTACTAAAACTATGTAAGTTAATTTAAAGAGATTTAAGAGTTTAGTCAAGACAGAAGAAATCTGATAGTAATATTGCATAACTAGTTTCAGAGCTATCATTGTAACGCCTTTACAAAACATTTTTATATTTTTTAGAAAAATTCAAGTTTGACGTGTGGGTAAAATTATAATGATCTTCAAAAATTTCCACGTTTTCCATTTAGAATATTATAAACAATTTATTTCGCAAATGAATAACTGAGTATCTATTTTACTTTGACTATATTATATTCATGATTCCGTTATTCAATTTTAGGCTTTATTATCAAAATGTATTCAATGTATTCATAAAGTGATTCGGCGGAAATATAGATACCATTACATACTAGGAATTATGTAAAAATATATTTCGAAGTCACAACGTACAAAAAAACGAAGCGGGCCGGAAACGTTACAACCACAGATAAAACAAACAACGAATTTTATGAACCTACAGGTTTAAGTTTTTTTTTTTATTTGAAATGGGTTTGCTCTTGACTCTAGTCTAGGTCTGTAAGTCCTACCGCTCTCAATTTTTTTATTACTCTAAAATATTTCAAGTCGTTTTTATGAGTGAATTAGCGGTTTCACTCGGTAACGTTATTTTACTGGATCTAACCAGCAACAGGAGGAATTGTATCAACAGACTAGCAAAATGGAGTATGTTAAAATGACCGGTCTCTCCGTAATTCGGAGGAATACTTGAATAGCCCTCATTTAGTCGAACAGTTCTGGTATTCAGCTGCATCCAGTTAGACTGAAAGTCGACCTCAGCATAGTTGGGAAAAGGCTCTGACCAGCAGTGGGCGTCTTTTGCCAGAAATAATTATGATAATGATACATCAGTGCAGTACCTTTAGTAATAGATGCTGGGGGAGGCCTACATTCAGTAGTGGACGTTTTACAGCTGAATGACAATGACGATAAGATTCAAATTCATAAGTATTTTTAAACGAGCTTTGTTGTCAGGACCATTGGATACATCAGTCAAGGATAACAAAACTTTTCGGAGTTGCGGTCATCATCACTTATTAGCTTGATCTAATGCATGGCAAGGATTGTTACCTGTCTGCGCAAGCGCAACTCTCGAACAAGTTTGTTATCCTCAATTAATATACCTACTAGACATTTTAGTTGGTATTTTAAGTCTCGACTATGGCAGAGTATAAAGATCATACAGTATTGTAACTCGGCCGTAACCTTGAAATAAATGCCCACAGCCGCGCGGTACGTAAACATGCGATAGGGCTGCCCGCCTCCAGCATTTTAATTACATTTGCCTACTTTGTGATTCCATCTAGTTTTGTTATTGTATTTTACTGTGTACATAAATAATAAAATAAATATACTTGGTTGCGCCAACATTCAAAAACTGATTGACATTCGCTACTTCCTATACCCATCTCCCTTCCGCACATACCTCGCGAGTGAATAAGAAGATTTCGCTCGTCATTTTGTCGCGAAAACACTTCCGAATCGAACCGCATCGCGCGCGCAATGGCGATTGCCCGCACCGCTTGAAAAATATTGATAACTTTGGAATCACCGCATTTCCGCATATAATAAGACTTTTAATCAACCGCCTGTGTTATTGTTTAACGTGTGAGACAGTAATTTGAAGCCCAACTGCCCCTGAACCTGGAAAGTGAACCGGTGCACCGGCGACGACGAGCACGTGGCTCCCGTAAAAGGTTTGTGCTTCCTTCCCTTATTATTTCGGGTTGTTTTCTATTGTCCCACACCCACCGCAACTCGAAATCACCTATCACCAAGCGTTTGTCATTCTTATTGTTCCGCATCGCAAAATACAGTCCACTAATTTGGCCCTTGGCGCCACCAATACTTTTTTTATATAAACAAATAAAATACTTTGTGAATTGAATAGGAAGTGTTTAATAAAAATGCGTGTTGTTTTTTGATTGGTAGATTTAATTGAAAAACCATGTTTATATTTGAATAACCATCTTATAAATTTGCGACCGAAAAATATTTGCGCCTCGACTGAGACGTACGAAATGCTTTATTATTAAATTTTAAAGTATAAAAAATCCGCATTCTAATATAAAGCTTAATTAAAAATTGTTTTGGGAAACATGGACAAGGTGGAGAAAAAGGAATATCTTTTACTTGGTTATAGATACCTGCAGCTACTTTACAATTTATATGTTTGGTTTTAAATGAAGTTCGGAATATTTCCTCCATTTTTTCTATATATTCCACAAAATCATCGCTGGGTACAATAAAAAAAGTACAACCAAAAACAGCACAATATAGGCTACTCGTCATATTAAATATGTACTTGAACTTATTTTTAGTGAAAAAATCGCGCGGTTATTGTTAAAAAAAACAACACACCGTCCGTTCGTCACTGCGGCACAGTCGCGACTGTCTGCATGCCGAGCGCATTCCGAGGTCGAGGCGCGTAGGTATAGCTCGCGTTTCGTCCGTTTGTATGAAGTCGAAATATTGTATGATATTATTACCGTGACTATGGTTTTAAGTTTTTTTCAAATACCTATAGAAAAAATATACCATTGTCAACGAACGAACGAACGAATTTTGATGAAATGTGACCATTATTATACTCATAACTTAACGCCTGTTTTCCTGAAAGGGTTGGACAGAGGTGTACATTATAGTAAAAATATCCATGTAATAATCCAGGATATGGTATGGTGGTACAAATGTTGTATATGATACAAGTAGTTCCTATAGGATGTGAGTGAAACCGCGGGCATAAAGATAGTTGATAATAATTTTTGAAATTCGTAGGTTTTCTGTATTCCGAATTCCGCTTCGTTTAGTTGTAGCTTTTACGTGACTATATTAAATTATTTTTTATATTTATGTATGGATTGCATATTGCCAGTTTAACACACTTTTAACCTAGTTTTTTTCTTAACCCTAACTTAAACTAAATTACTGCGTTTTTAGCGCCTTTCTTAACTATCACTGGGATTAGAGAACTTATATGTCTTAAAATTAACCTTCAATCTATAAGATAACACGTCTTAGCATATTTATAAAAAAAAATCTATTTCAGTTCAATACCAGAACTAGCTTATTTTATGTAACTACCTACGGCTACTTAGGTCTTACTTAATAGGTCCTAGTGCGAAGATTGCAAAAAGATAAAACTTTAGTAGAAGTCATTATTTAGAATTAAGTTATTTTAGATACAGCAACTTACAACCCGCAAGAGTTAACTTGAGACCCGAGCGGCCACTCCCTCCCCCCGCGCTGTTAACGCCATCCACACTTAAGTAAGTGCCGCGCACTTAACGTTATCCGAGCGAAGTTAACTCTTGCGGGTTGTATGTCAGAGAAACTGAAATGAGTTTTAAATGTTATGACAGTGAGTTATGAAGAAGAGGCGATATGGAGAATTTGTGTTATGGATGAAGAACATAATATGTAATTTCAGTATAATGTGGAAGTGATTCCTCTCAAGCTCATACCTATCGTGTCTGTATGTCACACCAACCGTACCATCGAGTATTGAATGTTGAGATGTACGCTATAATCAAATGTAGGTTCACATGTTAAATACTAAATAATACTGGTACAACTTCTGTATGAAACTTGTACCTATGTGGCAGCTCGATAATGGTCCCCTGTCATGTCACCGCAAGCTATGCAATAAAAGCTTGTGCAGTTGTCAGTATGATTATGGCCGACTCGCAAGTATTTGACCTAAGTATCCTCACTTGTGGAGGCTCTTTTGAGTGACTTTAGTACAATGAAAATTATTAAATTTTTCTACAACCTATCTGGGGTCACGGTAGTGCCCCCGCCAAGACGAGCTTCCTAATGTTTTAATTCAATAAACCCACTGAAAAACTACCAGAAGAATTACCAGTTGTTTTTGAGATACTAGATGATATTATTGAGCCAAAAGAGGACAACAAAGTGATGATGGTATTTTTATATGAAAAAATATCAATAAAAAAAAAAGTAGTAGACAAAGACAAAGTAGAAAGACAGTTATAATATGAAGAATACAAGGTATGAAATGTGTTATTGTCTCAACAATTCAATTCCAGATTTTTAGTCAGCAGATGTTATATTATTCAACATTGTTACCATGTAGGTACCATGAATCATATAACATCTGCTGACTTCATTTATCAGTTTTCATTCCTTAGCATATTTTTATAATACTATAATCAGCATTTTACAGTACAATCTTTTAATAAACCAAGAGTTTTTCAATGGTTTTATGAAATATCCTATAGTGCTATCCTATTGATGAATTTCAAACAGAGAGCATTGCTATCAAAGAAGAATTACCACCAAAGAAGAATTAATACCAGTTGTTTGTGAGAGACTAGCTGACATTATTGACCCAAAGCATGGATGTTCATATACATATATATTTTTTATAAAGACAAGAAGAACATATGATATGAAGAATTTAAGTTATGAAAAGTGTTATTATTGTTGTATGTGTTATTTTCTCAAAAAGTCAATTCCGGATTTATATTCAGCAGATGTTACATGATTAAACATTGTTATCTTAATTTATCAGTTTTCATTCATTAAATCAGTCATCCTTTTTTTATATTATATATTTGTTATCGTACATAATGTATGGTATAATATAATATACCTATATACGATGATATTGCGAGCAAGATACAAAATTAACATAAGGTTTGTTAGTTTATAATATTATTATCTATTTGAATAAACAATATAGGTACTTAACGCTCCATTAAAGCTAAGGTATTGGTTATTTTTTGTTACCAAAGTGAATATACTCTTACTGCAGAACCACACATTATTTGGTACATAAACTACCTATGTTTGAGTTTTTTTTTTCTGAAAAATATTTATGTCAAGAATGATTTAAATTAATCATAATTTAGTGCAATGTAAAGATGATTTCATGACATGATAATGATAAGGAAAATAATTTCGAGAGTAAAGTGCCTAGTGGACTTTTTAAATAATAGCATTTTTTTCATTCACACACACAGAAGAAAAGACCTATACGAACCGCGCTTATTATCACTAATATATATATATTTGATTTCTAATACACACTTAACTTCTATACTACTATTTATTCACTTGATTCTAGATATAAGACGTCATATTTTTTCAATGTACACTTATTTTACTAATTAACCTACATTTAAACATTAACTAATTTAAAAGGATATACCGCTAATCAATGTTCCATATATTTAAGTCACCATTACCCCGGATTCAGGGGTATTAATTAATTGCACCGTAGTAATTTCCGAATTAGAAGATTACCCGTTAATGTGCATATATATTTAGGTAGGTAAAGCAGTCCTACAGTAACAAACAACCTCGATATAGATATATGGCTAGAATATGCTTTAAGACACGTCCTAACCGAAAGCGAATGCCGCGCGTGTACGCGATCGTCGCGCTCGTTTATATAAGAACTAGCATCGCCCGCGTGGATGTTGGAAATTATCCCACGGGAACGTGCTACCCGGACAAGAAGTATTTCTGTGTCCTTTCCTAGGATGCCATTTATCTCCTTGCCAAATTTTATCGAAATCCGTGCAGTGGTTCAGGTGTGGAAAGGTAACACAGACAGTTACTTTCGAATTTTTACAGTGTGGATAACATACTCGCGCGATCAATGAAGTCGCATCTGTATTCAAGTAAACAATCGCGTAATTGCATATTCGCGCGACAGTTGCTTGCGGTTAGCCTACAGGGTTAAACCAGTAACCAACAGTGTTTGTGTATCAATATTTCTGCGTCACCGAATATTAAAAAAAAACCTAGATATCAGAATTAAAAATAACTTTGAAAATGGAAAAACTTTTATCCTTCCAAGTATGGAAACATGGAAAACCTCGGTGCACAAGTGAGCCTCGATATTTACAGTTTTTATTTTTTAATGAAATGATGTTTTTATTAGCAAAGGACTGCTTTACCGCGGCCTAAGTGTGCAAAAAAAATATCTTACTTTAAATCTTAAACACTATCTCACTTCCATACTTTCTAGCCTTACCTAATAAAACACTTGACCTTAATGTACCGAACCTACCTACCTACCTACTACTTAATTAAACTACCCTAAATAACCATAATGTAACTACCCTAGAAATTATATATAACTACCTACTTGTTCCTAATTAACACGAAAAAAAAATTAAAATACGAATGGCAATCATTCGAAATTTTAAAATTGACGCTTCCCGGTCCGGATTAACCTGCGTCCTAACCAAAGTGATCGGTCTCGTGAATGCGCGTTCGTTGCGTTCATATCCACCCACTCATTGGTTCGAAATGAAAGGCGCCCTCTGTCGGCAAGAGCAGGTGTTCAGGTGCGCCGAATAAAATGAACGCAACGGTCGCATGTTCACGCGATGGTCAGTTTGGATAGGATGCAGCCTTAGATGGATACGTTATTATCCATATCTAAACTATTAATAATGAAGTGCATATAACCCCTAACTTGATTGTTCTTTGAACTACAGTGAAAGACAGAAGAAATTAATCGAAATAGTACCCGTTTAGATCACTTTTTTTTGTTTTTGTCCTTTTTTAATGTGGAACTAACGACGCCTTTTCTTCGCAGTTTTTACGACCAGACAAAACATCGAGATTTCTTTAATACACTCAGTTTCCGAAATAGATGAAAACCGCATCAAAATCCATTGCTTCCAGCCATTACCATCCTTCCAGACTGGAAGCCGACCAGTACATAGTTGAGAAAAGGCTAGGTAGTCGTTTATGTGTAGTGTTTTTGTTTGCAAGATGATTATAACAAATTCTTATTTAGATGTTTTGCTTTTTAACGTATTCTTTTTCTTCTTATATTGCATAGCATATAATAATACTAAAGTCCAATATCTGGTGCTGGTGGAAACCTTTATATTTCACATGGTTCGAAGAAAGGAACAGTTTATGTGCGAAAAGTACGTATCTAATGACTTAAACCGTTATAATCCTAAATTAATACGTGCCTACATTTCCGTGGTATAACTATATCTAATATTATATGCTAGTTAGCCATTACATTCCCACTCATACATGAACAATTACTTTGTTACATGAACAATTAGTTTCCTCTAAAGCCCACTTATGTCGATCGTGCAACGAGCTACAATATACAACCTTATTCTAAATTAAACTTATGACCATTACTAAGAGATTGTGTTTGATAAATTTATGAATTTATGGTTCTACATTTTTGATGAGATCTACAGAGATGGGGTCGCAGGGTTATACTTAATTTGGTATACTATATTAGAAACTAACTAACTAAACTTACTATAAAACTTATCACTATCGAGACCCATACACGAAAAGCTTAATATCGTCTTTAGTAACTTCATAAATATTTGAGAGTTTGTTGCGCCACTTCTTCTCACTAGGAAGTGGTGAAGGGCGGGCGCTTTGGGGTACTGTCGTATGTAATTTTGACGTTCGAAAAGTGCTGATTTACAGGCTAATTTGAATAAATGACTTTTGATTTTGATGTTGTATTGTTTCTTTTTAGAATGATTCTAATTTCTGCGATGTTATTTTGTTTTGACTTCTTAACTCAAACTGATTGTGTCTTAAGATGATTTTTTTTATTACTGAATAGGCCTGCTCTTAACCTCGATCACGTCTGATGAAAAGCGATGGATGAGACATGTTCTTTTTAGCTCCAAATTATTTACCTATGCATGTTAAGCCGTGCTGTTTCATCAAAAAACTGTTTATACTGCCGCCTGCTCGTTTGAAAAGTTACAAGAAAAACAATAAAATCAGGCATTTAAAAATACTATATTCGACGTGAAAATGTTTGGAAATATCATACTAATAGGTATTATAAAGGCGAAAGTTTGTGAGTGTGTGTGTGTTTATATGTTTGTTACTTCTTCACGCTCAAACGGCTGGAAGAATTTTGATAAAATTTTGTATGGAGGTAGCTGACACCCTGGATTAACATATAGGCTACTTTTTATGCCGATATTCCCACGGGATCAACACTTACGCGGGTGAAATCGCGGGGCGCAGCTAGTAAAAAATAAAACACAACATTTAAATCGATGTAAGTGTAACATTATTTTTAATAAAAGATAAAATTAAAGTAATTTTCAATGAAATGTTTTTTATACATTTAATATTTGATGATAGTGATTGTGAAATGATGTGTGTGCATACATAAAATATGTGTGACAAGAAATGTCTATGAAATGATTTTATTCATTTTTAAAGTTTGAGAATGGTTATATTTTTGGTATAATGGGTAGTTTTATCCAAAGTTTTTACTATTTTAAACTTAATATAATATGAACACGGTTTTCACCGGTGATAGTCCCTATTTTGTTTGTTTAAAAGTACCTACTTTTGAGTTAAAAATAATAAAACAATATGTTGTGGTCCGAAGACTGAACTGGATTGGTTTAAATATTTTAGAATTAAATAATCATTTTAGGTAAACTTGTGGCGATTTTTTGTGACAGTTCGGTTACCGTATGGCATATCCGGAATTGTTATCAGTGTATCGTTGAATGTTGAACTCTCAACTATCTGGTTATTTCTTTAAGGAGCGAACCTTATTTCTTTTAGACCGAAAAAAAGTGTAACATTTTGTCAAGACACTTTTTGTTTTCATTTGGGGTGACTATCAAGATGACGACTAATATAGAAGTATGGAAGAAAAATACATGTTGCGCTCACCCCAAAATAAATTGGGAAATGAGCAGGAAATTTATGACTTTTTTTTATTAAGTTTCTCTCAAACGTTATTAATTTATTTCATTATGCCTGTTATTTAATATTAGTTTTAATGAATGACTCTTTATATTTTCTTTTATTCCTTTGTAGTGAATTGAACTGTATTACGCGTTTCGTTTATGGGGATACGAGACTTAAGCTAGTTGAGGTGGTTTTCCTTTTGGTTGTATGAAGTATTTTCATTTTTATTTAGCAAATCACACATTGTGAAACACTGCAACGATGTTAAGCGTTGTACAGATATATCGTTATTATTAAAAGTTACGAAAAACAATTTTATTAGGTATAATATAACTCGAAAAGAAAAATAATTTCTGCACATCCCTTAATTAAAGTTGTGTTACCTAATACTACCATTATGTACAGACGCCAGCACATCAAGCTATCCAAAACTGTCAATTTTCCCAATTAAATTTGAACCTTATGCTTTAGCGATAAAGTTGAAAATTTATTAAAGCCATTTGACAGATTGTAGTAGCTTGATGTGCTGGCGTCTGTACCTAATACCTAAAAAAAACGTTTAGACGAACTTGATATTCAAAAAAACTTAAAAAATACCTGTTGCGTTTTCAATAGTTGTTGAAATTTTTAAAACTACTTTCTACAATAAAACTTATTTAATAAGAAAAAACTATTAAAAGACAAACATACGAGCGCAGATCACGAATGGAAATAATTAAAATAAGTAATGAAAATTAAAGTGTATAATAATAACCTAAGGCGGATTGCCGACATATTTGTTGTTGTCAACTAAAATATTATAATTATCAGGAATGACATATTAATTTTAATTTGGTACTAGAAATAAAAATATTAGTTTATAAAGTGCTGACGCAACGAGTAATCATTAAAACTGTATTCAGAATAGTTACGAAAAAAATTTGTTTTTTAAATATAATTTTGAATTAGATATTTGTTTATAAATATTTTATAAAAAATTTCGAGTTCTGAATTATAGGTAGGGAAAATTTTATAAAAAATTCCTTAATAAGTTTTAAAATATTTAAATTACTTTCAAAATAGATATTATTCATTCCTGACAAAAATAAAGATTATAATGTAAAAGCGTACTAGTATAAGACTATTCAGCCACGTCAAAATATATTTATGGAAAACTAAATCAAATATCAAATTAAAACTAATAATTGAACGGTAAAGAGTGTTTTCCTTTTTCAAATAAACAAACTTATATATTAAAATGGTATTGAATACCTACTATAAATTAAAAGAATAGGTAATTTAGAAAGTTTGATTTTGATGTGTTTCAGTGTAATTTTTGAAGTCGTTTAATTGTAGTCGCGTTATTTACAGTAATTTGTATTCCTCTGTTATTATTTATCAATATCCTAAATATGTTTTTTTTTTTTTACGTTATTATTATTTAATTATATTTTATATCGTATGTGTAGCCTCACCAAAATTGATTTGACTATATCAATTCTAAATAATTTTAATCAAAGACTATGAATGAAATGATTAATAATTAAAAATGCAAACTCAATCTAAAAACTATGTACCAACTATGTATAAATCTGCATTTATGTACATATTCGTCAGTACACGTAACAATAAGACGCCATGTTGAAAATGGCGGCTAAAAGAAAAATTCTATGATTTTATCACTCAGTTGACGAGTAGCCGTTTACGACTTTAAGGATAATGCTTAAATTAATAAAAATATTTAAAGAAATTATCGACTATTAAAAAATCCGTTAAATTATTCGATGCTACGTGCTAATTAAATATGTTACATAAGTTGTACGCGTACTCTTACAGAAAGAAGATTAATGAAAGAAATATAAGAATGAAACACGTGAAAGATGAAACGTGACGATGAAAATACAAGATCTGAAATGAAATCCATGAAACATGGATGTATGAAGAATTTGATTGGTGAAAAATACAATGATATTGTACGTAAAAAAACATATTTCACATACAATAGTCTGAAAATAAAATAGAACTGATACAACGATAAAAAAGGCACGACAAATCATTTCAATAAAAAAATAACAGTAAAAGCGCGCGCACTGCTTTATTTTACACATCATTGGAACAAGCAATTAGATACGATTCAAACACACACAGAAACAAAACCGCATCAAAATTTCATTCATACTCTCATTTTTATAGTACTATGTTACTTTCTATGATTCTTACTTCACGACTTTAGAATACGTTTCAAACACTCACCTACATATCTTCACTCAAAAATCGCTCTTATTTTTATAGTATTACAGTTTAATTTAATTTGGTTTATATTCTACCATTTTTTGCTTCCGCAAAATACAAACGAGCTCAACTGTGACTAATGAGACATTTACTTTTTCTATTGTTATAAATCAAATTTTGATTTTCCCACAGTTGAGAGGACACCACTTATTTTTTTATAATATACCTACTTACTAAACAAGCCATTTTTTAGCGCAGGTCATTTATTTATTACATTTGGGAATACAAACAGTAGTAAGTATATTAAACAAAAACAGTGGTGTATTAAAATTAAACTTAACAAATATACTACCCACAACATTTTCTTATATAATATATATTTCATAATAAAAACATGCTGTTTTCATATATATTTACACATTACGGTTTAATTAGGGCATATTCTACCTTTTTTGCTTCCGCAAAATATATGTACACCACTTATTTTTCTATATTATACCTACTTACTAAATAAACCTACTTTTTTTCTGCTTACTTTCTTATATCCTACGGCTTTATGCCAAATCACAATCATACGTAAAAATAAAATAATGTATTTGTTTAGAAAATTAACATTCCATGCCCTATTTTTATAAATAAAATTAAACGTTAACAACAGAACTCCGTTTTTATGGTTTTAATTATTCAGCTTTTTCACCCCGAAGGGTGGTTAAACTGAAAATTTATGTTAATTTTACGTTTAAACGCAGATTTCGAAAACATTTTAAAAAAGCGGTTAGACAGCTTGCATTTTTTTTTTCAAAGTTCCCCTTAAGTTTACGATAATATTAAAATTATATAACCAAAGATATTTAATTCTTACACTTAAAGCCTTAAAGAAAATAATGAAATAATGGTTAAATTTCTTAAAACCTTAAAAATATGAAAAAAAAAATTGTACTTTATAATTGAACGAAAGTCTCACGATAAGATACGATACGAAAAAATAAAGAAATTAAAACTAAAACGCGCATCTAATGACGATAAACAATTCCGACATTGCAAAGGATTAATATACACTCCTTAAAAGGACCTCCCCTTAATGGTAATATTTAGGATACAGCCATATAAAAATAGTTGCCTTAAAATATTTTTCGAAAAATAATTATATTCAAAGTTACACTCACGCTTAAAAAAACTTTCCTTAGCTCTACCCAAAATATAAATCACGATGTTTAAATAAAACTAACTAAAATGACATTGAATGCCTTATAAATTCGTTATCGAACTTCACGCAATGGATATCGCAGTTATGCACAAAATATTAAAATTCTAAATGAACCATAAACTTAACCTCCATTCAAACTTTTTGAATTTTGAAAACGAATAAAATATAATTACCTTATAAAATATTTTGGCCAAACAATTTCAATCATTCTGTTTCAGAATTCGACTAAAAAATAGAATACCTAATATACCAATATCCTTCGATTCACACTATTGTTATATTCACAATTGAAATACCTATAACACGTAAATTTTATTTATCTGACCTTTTTTCCGGTCCCTTTTGAATGTTAATCATTTCAATGAACGTTTGCCTAAGTACACAAAAAGGGAGGAGCGAAAGAGAGACATAAAGTAGGGTTGTAATACAGAAAACAGGGGCAGCGGAGCAAAGTTGAGCTAAAGCGTCTACAAATTGGACCTATGTTGAGCGGTACAAAGAAGAGTTGAAACAGTGGCATATAGATGGATATTCAATTGTATTTTTTAAATGTGATCAATATTTCAAAGCATCCTGTGTACAGCTTCAAACAGTGACATGAGTTGGAAGTTACACTATCATAGCTCAACTTAACTCAGCATAAATCACTTCAACATCTATAAAGAAAACACTCGCCATGACGATGATCCCTTATTTGTTGAGGGTCAAAATAGCTACCATTTTGAAAATGTTAGGTTACAAATTGGAAAGTTCGTGTAACATTTTTGTAGGCGACAGGCCAGATATTTTTCGTGACTAGTATAAGTTTTAATAATTTCTTCGATTTCAAGTGGACATCAATCTCTACAATGGTAGTCTGGCAAGTGTACGCAAAGGGGCCAAGAGGCAAGGGTTGACGTAAATATCCAAGAGCAGAACGGAATCTAACTGAGCAAAGTTGAGCTATAGTGTCTATTAGATTTTAGACCTGGTATTGAGCAGTACAAAGAAAAGTTGAAACAGTGGCATACAGGTGATATTAATTTGTACTTTAAAAATTAACAAGATTTCAACACATCCTGTGTACCGCTTCAAACAGTAATATAAGTTGGAAATGACACTATCACAGTTCAACCTAACTCAGCAGACAACGCTCCACACGTTTATAGAAAACTGTGCCCCTGGTCCCCTCGATGCTTAACCCTATTGGTTAAATGATGAAAACAGCTAGCATTTAGACTGTTACGTTTTCAGTTTGGAAGTTCTTTAAACATATTTCTGGAGGTTGCATCGTCAGGATTATCCAGATCCGGTGTGATTTTTTATCATATCAAAGGATATTATCCAAAATATACAAAAGACGAGACAAAAACTAAGACCAGAGAGGGGTACAGCTGAGTAAAGTTGAGCTATAGTGTTTTTTATTATTTCGACCTAACGTTAAGCGGTACACAGAAGGGATGAAACCGTGGCGTACAGATGATATTAATTTGCACTTTAATACTATGAACAAGATTTGAAATCGTCCTGTGTACCGCTTCAAACAGTAACATAAGTTGGAAGTGACACTATCATAGCTCAACATAACTCAGCAGACAACGCTCCTCAAAACTATGCTCTTGTTCTCATGACGCTGATCCCTTACTGGTTAAAACAGCTAGCATTTTCAGACTGTTATGTTTTCAAAAAGTTTTTTTAACATATTCTGTTGGTGACGAAGTATCTAACATTTCTTCAAGACTAATATACATAGATGATAATTGTAACAATGCCTAACAGGATGATTTTTTTTAGAATACCTACGCTAAAGGAGACGAGCAAAATTGGGACAAGAAAGGCAATATAGTAGGTTGTAGTATTGAAACCAAGAGCAAAGCGGATTTAAGCTGAGCAAAGTTGAGCTAAAGCGTCTACAAATTTGCCCTCGCATCGAGCGGTACAAATAAGGGTTGAAACAGTGTCATACAGGTGGTATTTTGTACTTTAAATAAAAACAAATGAGCGTGATTTCCACGCTTTTTGTACCGCTCCAAACAGTAATAAAAGTTGGAAGTGACACTATCATAGCTCAACTTAACTCAGTAGACAACGCTCCACAACTTTATCGAAAAGTATGCAACTTGTCCCTAAAGTGCTCATTCCCTTTTTAAAGCAGCTAGTATTTTAAGAAGAAGCCTTACAAGATTTTAATTTGAATGTCCATCGGAATTCCCACAACAACGGGGCGAATGGGAGTCTAAGTGCGGAAAAGGGAGTCCTACAATCATCATCATCGGAATTTTTGACTGTTTCCTGCAGTTAGAACTTTGTTCATTCTATATTGTTTTCAATCGTTGATATGTTAATAAATTGTGCACCAAAAGGCAGGTGATATTGCTCCAGATGATTTTCTTGTTCTCTTGAGTCCAGCGATGTTTTTTTTTTGTTGACGACGAAATCCAGCATGGTTGCATCGTGAACCCCACAATAATGTGAATCCTCAACTCTTCATTCCTTACATTTAAATTACAGTTACAGCGTAATTAAAGGAAAACACACAAAAGGTTATGTTAAAAAGGATTTACTCTCCTCCTGCTTGACGATCCCCATCTCCTGGAGCACGGCTTCGAGACCTTCCGGCATCCTGCCCTGGTCGAGCTCCAAGTTCCACTTGTAATACTGGAATAGAAGAGAGAAATATTTTTAACACCTGATATTTGACGCGTATCTCTATGGAGCGACGTCAGGTCATGGTAGGACGTTCGAGGGTTTTTTTCGTCATCACTTGTTAAGCAACTTCAGATGTGAGACTTTCAACATGATCAACAAAGGTCAGAATTTAAACAAACACTTTCAAATACTCCACCAATTTAGAACAATGGTAGAACCACCTTGCACCATAAACCACTACCTGTATAATTTGTGTGTCCTTTTCTATTTACTCCTAACATCAAGCACGTTAAAGCAGTTACTTAAATCTTCGTTTCCACTTAGGAAAATGTCATGTTGACTTCACTACCTACCAGGGTTTTTTTTAATCCTCCCAATGAGGGCTACCGTTTTTGTGCTCACCAGTTGGCGCCACTGTCGAGTAAGGTCCTGAAGTATAGCTGTGAAAGTTTGTTATTACGGGCTTGGAAACAAAGTTTACATTTTAATCATATTTAATACCTTAAAACCGTACCGTAGAAATATCGAGTATGCCGCTGTGTTGCGCAGTCCCGTTTTGTTCGAATAAAAAGGAGAACATAAGTTTCCGAAAGATAAAACTGTCTCAAAGCTCTGACATTCATTAACCCGTAACTCATATTTACAGACTTAAAAAAACAGGAGGTTATTTCCATAATATTAATCTCAGGTATTGCAAAATATTAGCAAAACAGTTTTTTGACATTTCAGCGTCACGCTACACTAGCGCCTCTAGCGTCGAATTCATACGCGATAGCCCTCATTCAAGCAAGCCCTTACCAGTTTCGGGAAAAAATTTTATAAAAAAAAAATGAGTATTACTACGCTAATTTTCTGCGTTCCGATTTGAAGACGGATGTCGTATTATTACAGGCACATGAGACGTTTAGCTCTGTCTCTGGAAAGGTAACACCTGCTCTGAACCAGAGACATACCAGAGGTTCTGGTATTGATTATGTCCTAAGGCAGTAGTGACCACTCATAAACAAAGTGGGCCTGCTAGTTTCTACCCAAAACAAAATGATATAAAGTAATCACGTACAAACCTTATCCAGTTCCTTCCTAAGCGCAATCACTGACCGTTCCCGGTCCGCAACCAGCTCCTCAAGATATTGATAGCGGAGCTTCTTGCGCGCGCGACACTCCCGCGCAGACTGTCTGCTGCGTTCTGCTTGAACACATGAAGAAGGACCAACGTTAGGCTTGAGTCTAAGAAGCCTTGATTAGGGAAAAGAAGTTAAAAGGTTTGACAAAATGACAAGGTTGGGTGAAGTGTGCTTTCTGGGATATGTTATTTATGCTATGTACAGACACCAGCACATCAAGCTAATACAATCTGTCAATTTTTTTTATTAGATTTTTAACTTTGTCGCTAAAGCATAAGGATCAAATTTGATTGGGAAAATTAGACAGTTTCGGGTAGCTTGATGTGCTGGCGTCTGTACTTACCTACCAAATATTTAAAAATGGTACGATCAGGTTCTGTTTTAAGGAGTAGATAGCAATATAATTTTATTCCTTCAGTCATAATATCTTGGCCTCGATCACGCCTGATGGAACGAGTGTGCCCAAAAGATGCCTGTACTTTCTACCTGCATTTGTTTCTTTGTGAATTAGGAAGATACTATTATTTTGATTATGTAGAGTGAATACCAATACCATATGTGCTGTATTTTGGAAAACTTTAGTAAGTGCAGTGTAAAATTATCATTGTTCTATGATTGTTTTCCAAATATTAAAAAACCGGTCAAGAGCGAGTCAGACTCACGCACCGAGGATTCCGTATTGTGAAACATTAAATGTTTTTAAATTTTCATCAGCGAGGCCTATAATCGTCAGAGAATTTTAAGACTACGGTGTAGAATATTGTAGTTTTAGGTCAGCGCCACCTCTTGACTGACAGTGGAGCTAATGTTATTTTTGCTGATTTCTGAAAAAGTGTGGTATTTAGAGACACCGTTTTATTTTTCCTGTAATCTTTACATAAACTTTTCTATCACATAAAATAATTTCAGATTTTTACTTCTATCACATAAAATAATTTCAGATTGTTCTCTAGGCAAACTTCGAAGATAAAGAGGGGAATGGTATTTTTTTTTAATTTTTCATCAAAAGTCGAAAACTATGCGGCGTAAAAAAAAAAGTTTGAGTATGTGCAAACAGCGCTCTTTCATATACGATACCCCACATGCTCTAGTAGCCCCCACTTCGTATTTTAAACACCACCTTTCAGACCCTGTTGCAAAAAAAAAAAGATATATTTTTATGTCTTTCTTATTTGCAAAATAGTTGGGCAAACGTCATCTAAGACTATTCTAAATTTAAAATTGATAGCAGTTCTTGAGATATCCATCTGTGACAGACTGACAGACAGACTGAGTCTCACCATAAGGGTTCCTTTGTACCATTTTGATACGGAACCCTAAAAATAGCCTGTACAGAAATGCCAAGCTTGTTTACGTACAAAACTGGATTTGATAAAATATTTTTATACGATTACATTGATCCTCATTACTATCTAGGCGCTATCATTGATAGTCTCGCATAAAAACACAGTCCAAGACCGAAGATAATAAGGCGTCTATTTGTTTCGAATATAAGTAATACTTATGTACAGTACCTGGCGATAAATATTGCACATCGACCTTTGGAAAGAGACAATCGGCTAATTTCGGCTTCGTAGAGCGTTATCTCTGTCGCACGAAATACAAACAGTCCGGTATCTATTAGGAGCTGTTAAAACAATTATGATTTGCTTCTTTTGATAATTATTTTTATTCTTTGTATAATTATTTTTTTTCTTTTAGGTCGATGTGCAATAATTATCGCCGGGTACTGTATGTGTGTGTTATCTTCCTGTGTTCTCATCAGTGGCGAAGGTTCTATACTACCCTATTCCTACCGGCTTCCCTTTGAAAAATGGCACAGTTAGTATTCTCATCATCATCATCTGTCTAGCCTTTTCCCAAATACGTTGGGGTCGGCTTCCAGTCTAACCGGATGCAGCTCAATACCAGTATTCACAGTACAATGCGTGCCACGAAAGATGAGACTTGACACACCACGTGGTTTGACTTGCGCAGTACACGATTTTAGGTATATTTAGCGGTATGAGGTCTGAGTGCGGGACGGGACCGGACGTCATAGGGGCGGCGGAAAGAGCGGGGGAGGCGGGGTCAAGTCTCATCTTTCGTGGCACGCATTGTACACAGTAGTGTACAGTCAGTATTCTATAGACAAATAATATAATCATATTAAAGATATCTCTACTATACTCTGGCTTACCTCTTACAAAAATTGACCCTTCGCTACTGGTTCTCATAACAAAATGACTTTGTTAGGTGGGTAAACCTACAATTAAAATAAGGAGAAATAGAAAGTTGGACTGGGTTAGAAATCGAAAACTAAGCAGGTACCTCTACCTATTTAAATTGGCTGTCATAATTTATATGTATGTACGTGTGTGTGTGTGGTGTCTGTGTTTTTATTTTTGTTTAATCGCGCTAATTTCTGGAAGTATCAGTCCGATTTAAAAAAAATCGTATTGCATTTGATGGCCCAATTATTGAGAAAGGCTGTATGTAGGCTATTTCACAACACGCTAGGATCCTGAGCTCAGCAAAAAGAAAAAAGTCAGCGAAAACGAAGACGAAGTCGCGGGTAGAAGGTAGTATAATATATTCTAGCTGTTTCGTTAAGAAATATTTCTCACATTCTCTCAACAAAGACACAACGCAGACACGCATATGGTGTTCCAATTCAAGCATATGTGCTTCATTAGTTGACCTTAAACCATCTATGTCGAAATACCGCACACCACATAATGGTGAAAGGCACGCAATACAAATCACATAGTCCACACGGTACGGACATTAAAACGAAGACGTTTTGTTTCTATGCTATTCATTTCCATTACGATCGTTTTGTGCAAAGTACCCTCAAGATTCCTAGAAAAAGTCTTAATGTTCCTAGTTGTGTTGGACGAAGATTATTTTGTCCAACGAGTTTCAGACTCAATCGAAGTCCTTACTTACGAGTCACGCGACGAACTCACGAACCGATTCGGACCGAAACAAACCTACAAACCTAACCTACATGTTTTCCAAAATATATGTAAAAGCAGTTTTCAATAACTCCTAAAATGAGCATGATCGTCTAAGAACATTTTCCTGTAGTTACAACGGTCAAGGATGGCCCTTGATGGCCCATCTCTAATTACCACTATGTAGGTACTCCTAATTTACCAATGGGTATCGTATTACCCGATAACTGGATTGTGGAGGCCAGGTAGGCAGTTTACCAGTATTCAGTTGCATCCAGTTTGCAAACTGGATGCAACTGAATACTGGTAATTTACATAGCTCATGATCACTCTCAAAACTGTCTTAAAGATCCTTACCTAGCTTCGCCTTCATGTCCTGTTTGTCGAGCTGCGCCTTGCGGCCAGGCCTGCGCCCGCGCTTTCCCCCCTCGCGCCTTTCCCCGCCCTCCGCACCCGACGCCCCCACCGAGCCGTACACCCCACCACCCAGCGACTCCTGGAAATAAAGTAAAATTAAATGAGGATGGTGTATTTTAGAAAATTATAAGCACAAACCATGTGGCCGATGGGATTTCGATGGGAAACCTTAAAGGCTCCTTCAAACAGGCGCGACACGAGACGCGACACAAAGGCACCGCAAGTCGCGCAACAAGCGGTGGCTTTGTATCGCGCGCGATTTTATCGCGTGTCGCGCCTATTTGTAGGAGCCTTAATGCTGTTTCCGTTATGTTAAAACTCTTTTGCAAAATTTCAACGTCTAGAATCATGAAATTTTGCTCCCAGACTCTTGTGTAACCGCGTTGTTCCTCTAAACTACGCAACGGATTTTGATGCGGGTTTCATCAACACTTAGAGAATTTATTCGGGAAGGTTATGTGTATATTAATTTATTAATTAATTTAATAAATAAAAGCATTAATATTAAACTTACAAATAATAAAGAAATGTCGATGTTTTGTCAAGTCGTAAAACATTGCAAAGCAGGGATGGGTCGCTAGTAATAAAATAAATCATCGGACGACCCATCAATCAATTAAAACGAGTGCAATTCAATTTCTAAATCATTGCTAACAGATATAGGTACTACGCACATGAAAATGTTACAACTTGGCAGTGAGAATAATGAGCTCACGACAGTAAGACGAAACGCAATACGACATCTAAATATGTCTCATTCATATGCTATTAATATCTTTTGTTAAAATTTTCCCTCAAAGCGTAAAGGCTCCCGCAGATGGGCGCGACGCGAATCTGTTAGAACAGTTATTTCCATTGAATTTTCATAGACATTGTTCTATTAGAGTCACGTCGCACGTGTCTGCGGGAGCCTTAAGTTTTGGATCATTAGCTGTAATGGCAGAAACTACCGTGAGAAGACAGATATGTGTCACAGTTTTTGACAACACAACAAACTACGTCGTTGTTCTGAGCAGGAAATATTTGTCTGATTTTGTTATCTTACAATACTGTTGTTTGACGACACGGTTGGCGCAGTGGCTGAGCGATCGACTGCTGCGCTGCGTGTCGCGGGTTCGATTCCCGCACGGAACAAATATTTGTATTGCCTACAGGTAGTTGTTCCGGGTCTGGTCTGGCTGATTGTGTATGTGAATTTAAATGTTTGTAAACGCACCCACGATACAGGAGTAATTCCTAGTGTGGGGCAACGTTTTTTAAAAAAAAGAACAAAGAACTGTCAAGTTTTGATGGATCAACTACCTACTTTTGGCCGGGCCAGTATCTTTGATATGGAGCTGTTCATTTATTACGGAAGACAATTAATTTTGACCACTTTCTGATCCCCTCCTTCCCCCTACGTAAGAAAAAATAAGACTTGTTCGGACCCCCTCCACCCTCAAATCTTACGTAATAAATGAACAGCCCCTAACGGACTTCAAGAGTAAACCCTCTGGTCATACACGCACGCCGGTTCCAAGAACTACGCACCTCACCTTTCAGAAAAACATCACCAATAAGGTCATTATATTTTATCGCCTCTGCTTCAATAACGTGATAAGTCTGACAATTTAAATTTTCAAGATAGCACATTATTGAAGCAAAGAGGCGTTATGGGCTCCTAGGGCGTCCCCTCCCGGCGTTTTCCATCACGCGGAATACACGTTGAAGTTAACCAAAAAATGTAAACAATTCATGATGTAACATAAACTGCGTAGTATCGATCGAATTCGTATAACATTTGTACACAACACGTAAAAAAACCAAGGCAAACATCTATACACAGTGTCTGCTAGTTCGTTGACATTAAAACCTCATTGGCAACACATATTTGAATGCACATTAAACATAGCACTTATATTTATGGGGTAAGGTTCAAAATTGAACACATGATCAAACAATAACCCTGCTGTTTAGTACCGTGACAGTACTGAATGGGGGTAATTGTTTTAAGAAGCACGTTTCCACTGCGTGTGAGGAGATGCGGTGATATAAACAGAATTGATTTTTAGAAAACATGGTTTCTTTGCGTTTCGTGAAGTTGTTTTTGATTTGTGGACTAATGTGTGGGTTTTGTGTAAGTGGAAATGGCAGATGGACCGATGAAATTTTGGGAAGCGGGTAAGGCAGAATTCAGAACAATTTTGGCAAAATTTCACACTGTCGCGTGGGATATTTTCCTCGGGCCGTTTTCAATTAATGGCTTTTCCAGTAGCTAGAACCTATAATTCGAAGACATGTGACACCCGCACTGGGCCCGCATGGTAGATTATGGGCTATGGCCCACTCCCTCTCACAGAGAGAATTTAAGGCCTGTGCGAATGAATGAATGAATGAAAATGAAATGGAATGTTTTAGAATGATTATGCTATGACTTGTTTCCTATTGAAAAAAAGTCATAGCATATTCAGTAATAGTAAACCAGGTCGAAATTATCATGGTTGGAGACGACTATTCCTTGACTATTTTTTGACACCAAATTCAAATTCAAAAACGTAAGCGTTCCGCGGTAATCAGGTGAGGATTGCGGCGAGTAAGGCTCACCACACCACGTAATCCTCACCAAGGCACCTTTATATCTCTGGAATCAGTTAATGACTATTTTCGAGAATTGGCATAGCGTTACGACAATTCATTTACTATTTTTTGAAATTGAAACCAAGTCAATACTCCCAACCGTTTGGTTGCACTAGAGGTGAGGATTGTGTGGAGACGTTCACCACACAATCCTCACCAACTTATAGCTATAACTTCGGAATCATAATACGACAATTTTTTTGACCTTGGTGACTATTTAAGTATTTATGACTAGGTATCTCTTGACAATTTTTTTGCGTTCTCAAAATTGATTTTCATGAAGTTTTTAAAGGAGAGTATTGTGTGATGAATGACACAAATTGTTGGTTCTAGGACATGCCGGTTTCCTCACGGTGTTTTCCATCGCCGTTTTGAGAGCAGCGGTGACGAAATTATTTACACAAAGTAAAGCGTCTGCCTGAGTTCGAACTACGACAAACATCTTGTAAGTCGAGGCCGTTACCGCTGAGCCACTACTGCTCTTTTGCTTTCATTATCAACTGTCTAAAAATTGCCGAATTACAGCATTATTTTTATCAAAAGCTGATGACCAAAAACCAAACAGTGTAGTAACTGCAATAAACTCTCAGAAGTTCAAGTCAATTTCCACACCAGGATACCCATCCACGTGACATTCAGATTGATCCTTAATCAGGAAGTGCATGCAATTTATGCATTTGACATTCTAGAAGGGGGGGGAACTAGGGTGCGCAAGTGGAACCAGCGATGCGTTGAGTAGCGAAGGACAAAATGATACTGACACGCTTGATGTTACAGAGTAAATCGATGTGAATATGGCGTCCTTTAAATAATAATGAAATACTACATCAATAAAAAGTAAAATACGTGAAGAAGACATTTAAGGTGGAACCGCTGAGATAGCACGAGAAATTGAGTGATAGAGAGAGTTGTATTGATGATTTTAATTATTATAGGTAATTCTATAAATACATATTTATTACGGTCCCGAATTATATTTTGATTAACATACAACCTGACACTGACCCGCGTATCGCAAAAAAACGTCAGAAAATTTTAATTTTACGGACCGAATTTGAATGGCACTTTCGCCTTAAAAAAATACAATACAAAAAGACATAATCGAGTAAGAATAATCAACGATTATTACCTTTTTATGCTAATCTATTTTACCGACCACGACAAAACTTAAGGGGCTTACATGACCTAAAGCGCGGTCACTGTCCTGCATAGAAAAGAAAGAGAAGCGCGATGACAAAACGCTGGTAATTTATTGCAAAATATGAAGCAATTGAAAAAAAAAAGTTATCTACATATTTACAAAAAATCTATTGTTTGGACAAACAAATTAAAACACTAATGCTTTAGTATATTGCTTGTAGAATAATCTGACAAATCAGTATTATTGTATGTATATTAGTATGGGTTTTATTGTGAAAAGAATTTTTAGAGGTATCTTAATGATTTTTTCGTATCAAATTAGTTGTATAATGTTTTCAACACACTATCTACCTAGCATATAATTATATCCTGAAGAATATCATATATTTTTCTGATTTTGTTTACTGTAGTCGATCATAATAATATATATTATACTTTTAGGCATTATAAAACTTGCGGTTTTTGCATTTAGGTCCCGTAGTCCCCTTAATTGACTTTTATGAGTGAGATTTGTAGTACCATGGCACCATTAACCTTTTAGTATGTAATATTTTTGGAATCGTCTTCTCAAGCCCTTTATTTTAACACCCCACGAGGCACTGATACGCACGGCGACATATCAAGCTATACATTACCAGTATAAGTTGTCTTCTCATTTTACGAAACGCCATTTTGGTTTTATATGTAGATTTATCTGTGTAGATAAACAAGTAAATTAAATAACTTGATCTGATTGATTTAAATTTTTTAAATTTTCGAACTAAGTAAATACGAGTAGGTAATTAAATCTATAATTATAAATTGATAATTTATATTATAAATTGTGTAATGACGTTTTGATAGTAAAAGTTTTAGAGGAAAAATTTATTTTATTATAGTCAAAATCAAATCATTTATTTAAAATAGGTACATTAAAGGCACTTTTGAACGTCAAAAAAAGATCAAATTCATTTTTTACTTTTTTTTAAATATTAACACGACATTTCCTCCACGTGGCTTATGCGCGTTGGCACACCCTGTATCGCCTAACGCCTTTATCCCAGCTTAGTACCAGGAGCAATACAGCCGGTCAAATTAAATTAGTTACCTAGCGAAACTCCGCAGACGAGATGGGTATGGGTATCGATATCTAAACATGATAAAACAAAAAAGAAGTTAATTTGATTACTTTTTGTGGGTTCATTGACCGCAGTTAGTGTGAACGCACTTGAAACATCAATTTTTTATAAGAAAACAATTTTTCTCAACTCTTACTTCAAGTAAAAATACCTCTTAGCAGTCATTAACCCCCAAAAAACTTTTTTTTTTTATCTGGATACCTATCACATCTGCAGAGTTTCGCTAGTTAATTTAATTTAACCCTGCATTTAAAACTAAAGTACCTTCTGAACACTTAGATGAGTAACAAATGTTACTTGGCACTCGACAGACCACGTATGTATTTACGAGATTAAGCACATTTCATGTCATTGACCATAAAATGTATGAACATAATATAAGTAAGAGCAATATTCTACATAGGTATGTACAGACGCCAGCACATCAAGCTACCCGAAACTGTCAAATTTTCCCAATCAACTTTGAACCTTATGCTTTAGCGATAAAGTTGAAAATCTATTAAAGAAATTTGACAGATTGTAGTAGGTTGATGTGCTGGCGTCTGTACTATAGTTACGAATTACGATTGAAGTAATACATTATGTAGTTTATTTATTTGGATCCGTAATCGTCCACTTTTCCAACGCAGATTCGAACCTGGGAGCATCCACGAGGTTGTCAAAAATCTTGGAGGTACCGGGTTTATTCACACCGTGATCTTAATACTATCAATTTCCTAAACCCTACACAACAATATTAAAAAACAAATATAAATAAAAAAAAAACGAATCATGAAAACCTGGAAAAAAAACGAAAACAAAAACCCAAATCAAAAACTCACCTGAAAACCGACGAGCACCTTTACATTAAACTCAAAAAAAAAATACTACAATGAAACACACATCTTGCCAGCACCACACCTCGAATCGAACTAAATAATTTTAATGGGGCTGCTGCACACCTTTGTCATCTGCGATTCCCGGGCGTAGCTACCCAACTCCCCTACTGCCACCCGTTGCCGAGTAGCAGCCGAACGAGCTCGCCCGGACCGTGCAACGATCAATACTGCATCCTGAAATGCTATATTGGACCGGGAGGGGATGGGGCGAATCTGCGTAGGCTAGCCGTCTGGGCCATGGCGCAAACCGGTTACCTATACGGGTGTCTACATTGTAGTTTATAGGTAGACAACGGAGGTGGGGTTAGATCGGCAGATGGGATTATTATTAAATATCTTTGATGTCTAGACAGGAGTGTGGGAAAGATAAGAATTCGTCACACGATTTTAAATGGGAGAGGATAAAGATTAGATTCGTTTGATGTTTATTGTTAGAGGATTTTCGGAGAAGCCGTTGAAAGACCGTTTGTGATCAATATTTTTATTGGTTCCGGAGATGACGACTAATAGACGTATGGAAAAAAAACATGTTGCGTCGACTTCAAATAAATTGGGATAAGGGCAGGAGAATGATGATAAAATGCCATGTTTAGGAAAATTAATTATTCAAATTAGAAAATGATATGACATAATCAACCCTTAATATTAATATTCCCCCCCCCCTTAATATTCCCACTGCTGGGACACAAGCCAAGGGGACAAGCCAACAAGGGGAGTGGCCTAATAATCTACCACGCGGGCCCAGTGCGGGTAGGTAGATTCGAATTTAGTTCCTAGCACGATGTTTTCCTTCACCGTTTTAAGAGCAGTGGTAAAAATGATAATACCAAAGGGAAAATGAAGCAAGAAAATATTACCTATGTTTTACAAAATTCTCAGACACTTTTCAAAAAACCGTATTTCACACTATGACTGCGACAAACAAAACGAAAATATATCCCAAAAAAAAATGCAATGCGTATTCACATTTCGAGTTAACTGAATGTGACTTGGGAGAAGTCTTCGGCCAACAGAGGAATTTGATAGGCTTACAATATTGCACGCCTTATCAGTTAGTTATTTATCACACAACGCATGTTGCACCTTTGTCATGACGAGAGCCTTACGACTAGCGATAAAGAAAGGGATACACTAGGGGACAAATGTCCTGCGACACGTGTCGCCAGCGACGACGTCGGGTGAAGTGGTGCGACGTTGCCAAACTTCGCTCGACATACATAAGTCATAAGGACATAACATATCATATCAAGCGAAATGGCCCGGCTTCGCTTGACATGTCGCCGACACATGTCGTGGGTGAGACATTTGTCCCCCTAGTGTATCCCTGGCTTAATGTTACTTGTAGGCGACAAATTAGCTCTTTCTAGTCCTAATTCCACTACAAAAAGCCGATAGTCAACCCGACTGTTTTTATTATTTTTAATAAAAAAGCAACGAAAATTACAAATAATAATATGATATTTAAACAATTTTTCCAAAAAAGAAAACAACATCGTAAATAATTAACCTAAATTTTGATCCTAAATTGGCACTATCACATCTCTAGCTATATATATATGTATTTTATACAAAAATTAAATGCCCGATGAACGTCAGTGTTGTGAAAAATTCGGTGACGCCATCGCAATTCAAAATATTGGAACTGCGTAGTCGGCGCGGTGCGGTCTCAATCCCAAGACTTTTACTAACAAACCGTAAAAATTACGACCGCTTCAGCATTTGACTATCCATCGCTTTCTACGTTACAATTATTTACCCAGCTAGCTTTCCAAAACACGCAATGGAAATTGAAACTAAACCATGTTTCGTGCCTGGTTTTAGTATCTTCGTTAATGTGACTATGTGTAGCCGCTGCATTGGGCTTTTAGATCGCAAATTACGTTTACTCACATTTATTATTGAGGACTGAACGTCGCCGCTATTTCTGGTGGAAAATTTAAAATCAATACTGTCGTGGGCGCCATGCCGGATATGCATCTTTTATGCGTTCGGCCTGGCCAGCAGGTAGACTGGCGCCAGACGAAGGAGGTATAAATGGCGTCTTTCTTTAATTATGCACAGGGTTTTACCTGGGTTTTCTTTATAGGTGGATGTTTCGATCAAAACCACAAACTGTATTAGAGGTGCATTGTAATATTATGTATTATTATTATTATTTAAGTCTTTATGATAGATGCTAATGAGAAAGTCACGCCAGCCAGATAAAAAGGATGCAACACTGTTTATTTGTTGCCCTTGTAAGTACTTCGGTTAATACCAGTTAAGATCTTTTGAAAGAAAAATCATAATATAGGTACTCATTATAATTTTGTATTTTTCCAAGCTTCACTGACCAGCAAAATTCCATTGGCTACATGTTTATAAAGAAATGTAGATTCTTTTCTTCAGTCACATTTCTTTCACAACGCCTCACAAAAACCTCATGGAAATTTTTAACGAAACCTAACTAAATTCATGCTTTCAACATAATATATTTTTGTCCAGATTTCAACACTGGCCACCGTGCCTACAGAATCCAAAGGTCACCCTCTCCCCAACGTGACCATGAAAGGGAAAAAACTCAAAAGTTTCTATAGAATTTTGTTAGCATACTCTACAAAATGTTTTCCCCTCGGGCATCAAATACAGGGTGGCTCAAGGGTGATGTCAAAAAATGTTACAAATAGGGCGTTTCAAGGTTCTTTGAATTCAAATGTTGCCATGTGGGAGCTTCAACCGTTTTTGCAATACTTCGTATGTAACAAACTAACGACCCGACCCAGCTTTAGAAGGGAAATATTATTACATTTTAATTCCATACTAAAACCTTCCTTAAGAAATTCTTGAATGATGGTAACGGTGAATATTGCATCGAAATCAATCAAGACGTAGCTTCTGACTTTTACTTTAAGCTTTTAGTTTTTTTTTTTTTTTATCTATATTAGTTTATATAGATTTTCATTAGTATGACCATGTCACACTCATAGGGGCATTCTAGCTTTTAGTTGATGTGGTAAGTATAAATAATCAATAATTAAACCAAAAAGTAATTAAATATTGAAAGGATTTGAATAGTAGAATATATACGTATGCATAAAAATGATAATTAAGCCACATTGCCCTTGCATAGAATGGCATGCAATATGCAATTTGCAATGTATAAAACATTTATTTTTCAATTGAAAGTCCTAAATGAATCATAATATTTTAATTATGTTTAATAAATAATTAAAGATAATTTTATGTTGTGGTAAATGCTAAAACTAGTCATTTCTAAAGGTGACCAATAGTTTTAGGCAATAAAGGGGATTTTTTTCGTTAACCTATGTATGCTGTTCCACTGCTGGGAATAAGGGTAATTATTACTGCTCGTTTGATAGCATTGGGCGCGCCCCTATTACATGGGACTCAACATAATTAGCGAAATGTGTGTGTTACTATAGGTACACCTCTGCCATACCCATCAGTATGTTATTTCTTGTATTCCTTATTATATATTTTTTTTTAATATGTTTAACTTTGCACGCACAATGGTCCACTTGAAGGCCTGCTTTGAAGTGCGGAAAACTATATAGTCTTTGGCGAAAACCAAACCCTCTAGCATAGACAGATGTTTAACTTTTCCTTATTTATGTGTGTCATTTCAAATGTTAATTTTACCAGTTCTTTAAAAGTTCCAATAGCTCGTCATTAGTTTATAATATTGAGCTCAAATTGAATAATTAAATGCAGCCACATGAACTTATCTAAACCATGTTTAAGTATACATGAGTACAAAACATAAAGGGCAATAGATTATGTCTGCCAACGCAAATTGACATGACGACAGATTGTTGCTAAGGGCGTTATAATAACAATAATATTATTATTATATTTTTCCCGGTGACCTCTCAACATCTGCGCAAAATCCCAGGCCAGCTGATACAATCACAGCATTCGCAGATGAGTGTTTAAATGACAAAGGAACTTACACCTTGGAAATATCTACCTACCTACAGTTTTCATTGTGTAAATGGTAATTGCGAGCAAATGTGAGCTACTTATCCATTGTCCATTGGTGTGTAAACTGTAATCTATACTACTAATCTTAACTGCAAGCTAATAATAGCTTGTTGGATGTACCTATTGCGTTTTAAAAATCAATGTGATCAAACAATTGCCAACACATGTTTCGAGTCTACGTTTAAAGAATGGGAGCATTACATATCCCTAGTTTAAATTGCTTTTGTTGGGCATCTAATTCGGTTTCAGCAATTGTTTTGTTATTTTATTATAATATCATCCTAATTGTTAACTTTCTATTTCACACACAAAGAGCGATTATAAAAACAATAAACGTAATCTTCCAACTAAAGTAATATAATGGATAATCTAGAAATAATTTATTTATTTACAGCTGAAAATAATAAACAATTTCTATTTTCCACATATCTTTGAGTGGGGCTGGGGACAGATCAAAGTTGGTCAATGTTACTACTCTACTTGTTTTGTTATCTCATTTACAATGTTGATAAACAAATATAAATGATTAAGTACATAAATATTTTGTAAGTACTTTATTATACCTAATTAAACAAATATACCGATAATTTGGAGTAGGTACTATATTATTCTGTGTATAAAAATCGTTAACTTTCTATTAGCACGCACTTAGGTAAACGCACTAGTCCTCTTCAACCATGACCTTACATTAGGACTTGAAGAATAACAATTACCTATTAAATAACCAATTTATCAGCTTCCAGTAACAATGTTGTACATAATAAATAATATCATCATAACAAGCAAATACGCAGTAAGTTTTGTTTCTCGGTTAGCAACAAAAGGCCGTCCGATACCAAGCGAACTGCGTCGTTCGTTCGCGTCAAACGATGTTCATTTTATGCGGCGTAGTAACTGTCAGTTCCTAACCTTAAATATTTTCCATTCAACCACTCAAAACACTGCATACACACTACTTATACATACCGGTGTAAATAAAAACATAATCTACATAAATTTTCTCACAAGAATCTATAAAGAAATGTACCGCTACTCACGATTTATAGCGATTGTCGGAGTTTCGTGTCCGCCCTAGCGACTGCCTCAACGCACACTGGCTGCGGTGCGACGCGTTGCGCAGTGGGAACGACCGCGCGCGTTCACTCTTCTTATTTTTTAAAACAACTTTTTAAGTCGGCAATGGATCGGTACAGACAGACAGACTACAGCGAGCCGCACAAGCAGCGGACGAGACGTGTCGCAACGGCTCGTATTGTAGTCCTCCCCACCTTGGACAAAGTGACCTTATCGTTTGGCTGCACTCGGTAACAGTTAGTGCAATATAAAGACGTACTTACTACAGCGCTGTCTCGCGACACTAATACTACTAGAGATTAATGCTTCTTCCAATGATACTGCAGACTGCTGAGCTTGCATTCTGGAAGAACGGCTTTGTGGCCTCGCCTGACATAAGCTGAACAGAATAAAAATAAGTGAAATGGCAAACACTTACCGGTTTTTTTCTAAGCCGCTTTCCTCCAGATCCCCTCATTCAAAAACAACTAGATATTACCCAGATACTCGAGAAATCAAAAACAAAACAACAGGAATTTAGACAACATTTTGACAAGTAGTTACATCGGTGGTCGAAGGGAAACTGGCCGGCCTAGGTGCACCGAGGCAGGACTCAATAACGCAGCGCACTAATTGGAGACCCATTTCTATCAGACATGCGCTTGAATATCGAACTACTCTATTCTAGATGTTGGAATGAATACGAAATATTTTATCTCTCGCACACCGATCGTTAAAATAAAAAAGTGCATCGCACACTGGCATTGAAGGGCCACACCCTTCCGTCAACATTTCGCCGCATGCCCTACCCACCCCATATCCGCGACATTAGCACTATCATAAAACTTGACCCACATTTATTTTGGGCTAAATACACATATTATGCGATGCCGGAAACGTGGAATGAACAATCTATTTTTGCATCTAGACATTTCAAAGAAATCCCAAATTCCAACTTTAACATTACCTCTTATAATGGTAGTTTGATCCGAATCCTTTTGCGGCGTAGTAAGTACTGCGTTTCTCGAAATGTAACTACGCAGTAACTAACCTAGGTCAAGCATGAAGGACAATGAACAAAAATGCGTTCCTGCGCAAAATAATTTTAATCTTAGATTAATTAAAGAATGGTGGTTTTAACCAGCCAGCGGGGTAATTACGTAACACACTAACAGTAGCAATGGCTTTCATTTTGACTATTCAACAACATTTTTTGCGTTATTTACGTTGTTGAACAGACAAATTTTTAGAACATATAAAGCAATGGATTAGCAATATCGTTCAAAATGATTCAGGTTGTGATTTTTAGTATGTTACGTAATTAGGGTGAAGTATTTGTTGCACTCTTCTTGTTGACAGCGATTCAGACGAATTTTTTGATGCTCTTTGATTCTTTCTCCCTTTTTAGGGTTCCGTACCGAAATGGTAAAACGGAACACTCACTGACACTCAACGGTGACACTCAGTCTGTCTGTCTGTCTGTCTGTCTGCCACAGCTGGATATCTCAAGAACTACTAATACTATCAACTTGAAATTTGGTATAGTTTTAGATGACGTTTACCCAACTATTTTGCAAATAAGAAAGATTTTTTTTTTTTTGCAACAGGGACTGAAAGGAGGTCTGAAAAATTCGAAGTGGAGCTGCTAGGCACTGGGCATGTGGGGTATCATATGAGAGAGCGCAGTTTGCACATTCTAAAACATTTTTTCTTTGTTATTAGGCCGCATAGTTTACGACTTTTAAAGAAAAATGTAAAAAAAAACCCCTTATTTCCGAAGTTTGCAAAGAGAAAAATCCGAAATAATCTGATTTGTGATAGAAGTTTATGTAAAGATTACAGGAAAAATAAAACGATGTCTCTAAATAGCACACTTTTTCAGAAATCATCAACAAAAGTTGCACTAGTTCCACTATCGGTCTAGAGATGGCGCTGACCTAAAACTGCAATATTCTACACCGCAGTGCGCATTGTTAAAATTCTCTAAAGAATATAGGCCTCGCCGATGAAAATTTTAAAACACGTGATGGTACGGAACCCTCGGTGCGCGAGTCCGACTCGCTCTCGCCCAGTTTTTTTTTATACGTGCGTCTACTTAGGTACATATTATTATTTACAAGCTTCCGCCCGCGGCTTCACCCGCGAGGTATGTCGATAAAAACTATCCTGTTCTTCCCCGGGATGCAATCTATCTCTCTGCCTTTTATCGAAATCCGTTCAGTGGTTTAGGCGTGAAAAGGTAACATAGAGACAGACAGACAGACAGAGTTACTTTCGAATTTATAATATTAGTATGGATTACATAAAATAATATTATCTTGTTTGAAAATAAATGGGAATGGAGTAGCTGATATAAAGACTCAAAAGTTTAATTTGGTGCATAAAGAATGCATTGTTTTGGAGATTTCTCCGAATAATAACAAAAGTAACAGTTCTTCTTGCATGGAATAAACAACTGCGCAGTACTTCAGTTACAAGGTAACTTAATTTTATGAGTAAGTACCACCTTGAGTAATTTTTCTGTGTATTATAATATTATTTATAACAAACAGTAATCGGAGATGTTCCAATCCTTACTAATATTATAAATTCGAAAGTAACTCTGTCTGTCTGTCTGTATGTTACCATTTCATGCCTAAAGCACTGAACGGATTTCGATAAAATTTGGCAGAGAGATAGATTGCATCCCGGGGAAGGACATAGGATAGTTTTTATCCCGATATTCCCACGGGATCGACACTTATGCGGGTGAAACCGCGGGGCGCTGCTAGTGGTGCATAATTTTACATAAATCAGCCTATAATGTTCCCACTGTTGCGACACAAGCCTCCTCTCTGTGAGTGGGAGTGGGCCGTCTACGATTTTTTGGTTCTAGGACGTGCCGGTTTCCTCACGATGTTAAAACCTTTACCGTTTTGAGTACCTTCCAATGGTAGGCAGCAAAAGGAATACTATACTTTTTCTCTGGATATCAAATCATATAGATAGGCAGTCGCTCCATTTAAAATACCTACTGGAATTCAGCTGCATCCTGTTAAACTAGAAGCCGACCCCAACGGAGTTGGGAAAAAGCTTGGCTGATGATGATGATCAAATTACAGATGTGAAGAAAATATTTTGAAGGTAAGTATTATTTTTGATTTTTGGAACCGACATCGACAGTCCGACATCAAAAGATGTTATTTTTATTTTATTTTTAGATGCTTTTATTATAAATTCGTCGAGATTTCTTACGAGACATTTGTTATAATTTTATTATTTGTTTGAAAACTTGGACATTGATATCTTTATTCCCCTTTATAGTAAACGTTGCTTAAAGTTAAGAGAAGCTTAAACGTCAAAAATGTGTCTGTCAAAAATTTGCTAATCATTACTTAACTTTAACAACGTTTATAAATAAACCCCATTATGTTGTCCTGGTGAGGAAACCGGCTTGTACTGGAACTAAAAATTCGAAGACACGTAACATCCGCCAACCCGTACTGGGCCCGCGTGGTAGATTACAGCCCACTCCCACTCAAAGAGAGGAGGCCTGAGTCCCAGCAGTGGAAACATTATAGGCTGATTATGCTATCATTCGAGCGCGGATGATATCACCAGATTCGGCGCAGTAGGTAGGTAATTCAGACTGATTCAGACAGCACTCTGCGCTGGGCGCGTACGCCACTTACTGCGCGAGAGCAAGAGAAAATGCGATGGCTGCGGCGAATCTAGGTGCGCGTTCACCTTTAGTCTGCCTACTTGCGTGGAATTTCATGGCTTCACTACCGAAGTGATTATGATGTATAGCAGACTAGTAGATTACCTGGCGAAGGACAACCAAGATGACGCAGCATTGACAGCAGACTGCAGTCAGTTCCTATTCCTGCTGCTGTTGCTGTAGCTGTTGTTGGATATCAATTTTTTTTTTTAAATGGAACCGTCATTTTTTTTTTCGTCCGATTGTCCGTCTGTTAATAAAAATAGAAAACAGAAGAGGAGAAAGTATACCGCCTTGAGGAACGCCAGTTTCCAAATCACACCAGCAAGAAGAAGAATACCCATGAAAACATGAACGGACTGCGGATGTTCCTAAAGGTAAGAGAAGAGCTATTCCAGTGTTTCGGGAGAAACCATAACGTATGATATGATATTTCACTGCACAGATACCTGAGTAAGCACAATGCAGTGATACAGTACGAAATGATTACTTTATCTTATCTAGTGGGCCGTTGCCGTTAAGTGGGGGATACACAAACATACAACACAACAAGGTGTAGTCAGATAGATAACATGTTTAGTAGCAAGTCTGTTTGGTTAGGTGCGTTGGCCCCCAGCTGGGGAAACGGTGAACCGCGAGCCCTTTATACGGGGAAATATTTAATTGATCCTTGAAAAACCTATTGACCTTCTATGATGCACGCTTATTTTTTACTTACCTACTGGCCTTTTCTCACACTTGATCGCAGTAACTAAGCTAGGGTACCCCGACCAAATGGGTTAGGATCTGGAAAGGTTAGAACGGTGACGCACCGCGCACGAAGCTAGCGGTGCCGCGGCAGCAGTCGGCGAGCGCTACATCCAAGTTGAAGTTGCAGATAGGGTTGCCAGGTCTTAAAACCGAAAAGCCGGACAGACCAGCCAGTTTAGCCGGACATTTGGGTAAAAAAGCCGGACATCCGTAATTTTTTAGTCTTAGTATAACACATTTTTTTTTTAACATAAAACAAGCCTTTTTTATCATTTACCATAAAATCTTCTTAAATTGGGGTAGTGATGAAGAGTGGCGGGGCGGCGGGGCGCGCCGCACGGGTTCTTCAAAAAGCCTAACAAAAGCCGGACAGACCGGACACCGTCTGATTTGGCCGGACACGCAACCAAAAAGCCTGACTGTGTCCGGCTTTATCCGGACGCCTGGCAACCCTAGTTGCAGACTTGCTGTTACTCGGCTAATTGTAGTATTAGTAGCATATTACACAAGGTGTTTTTGTATAATTATCCCATAACTCTGGGGTATGAATGAGACCATATCAAAGAATCAACTGACATAATTATGAATTATTTTTCACTTATCATTTTTAGGATTCCGTACCCAAAGGGTAAAAACGGGACCCTATTACTAAGACTGCACTGTCACCAGGCTGTACCTCATGAACCGTGATAGCTAGACAGTTGAATTTTTCACAGATGATGTATTTGTGTTTTGTGTTGCCGCTATAACAAAAAATAATAAAAATAAAATAAAGTTAAAATTTAAAGGGGTATAAAAGAAACGTTTTTTTCGGCGTTTTATGCCTTATGGTACGGAACCCTTCGTGTGCGAGTCCGACTCGCACTTGGCCGGTTTTTTATGTTTTAATTTTTCATACATACCTACTAATCCATACTAATATTATAATTTCGATAGTAACTCTGTCTGTAACTCTGTATGTTACATTTTCACGCCTAAACCACTGAACGGATTTCGATAAAATGTAGCAGAGTTAGATTGCATCCCGGGGAAGGACATAGGATAGTTTTTAGCGACATACCTCGCGGGCGAAGCCGCGGGCGGAAGCTAGTACAAAATAATTCGGCAAAGTCACGATTGCATGTGTGTGTAAAACACCCTTACGTGAAATATGACAACGTCGCATTTTCTTAGCTTTGAATGATTGATTTGAATGAAAAATGAATTTACTCGTATTTTTATCAATAAAACTTCGATACAATGATACCTTCGAAACTATGCATTTTTGCACAACATATTGTGTGTAGCGCCATCTACAGCTTTTTAGTAGAACCATTTTACCAACACAACCACACCATCCCCGTTTACAACTAGTGTATTATAACAAAACTAGATGACGCTACTAGTCGTGTAATTGATCCATTTTTTTCTCTTTGATATCAAAGTTTTTACCTAATCAGATAAAGTTATGTAAAAATAGGTCTATTTTTAGTATTTCTTGAATCATTTGTTATTCCATCAACATGTTTCTGAGAAATTATCTTTGTAATGATTATGGATTTTGGCAGTTTAGATAAACAGCACCTTCCCTTCCACCCACTTTATAGTATGCCTGTAAGAAATGGTCCTTCATTTGAATATTTTTACCAGCATCCATTATGTGAATGGATACAAATGTTACGAAGAAATTTAATTCTTTCTTTATAGACCTAGAATATCTTGTAACTAATGAAATATACAGGGAAATGGTGCTAATTATTTCAGTTGCGAATATAATCTATGTGGGTCAGACATTCGAGGTCAAAATGTCAATACCTACTTTAAAATGTAAATTTTGCTGATAACTATTTTTAAGTATCTATCAAGAAACCTACACTATTTGCAGGAAATGCATTTGTTCGATATAAAACGTGCTCATTGTTTCTTAAAACATTACTATACAGTATTTCTGTGATTCATCAATCACAGTATTTTTAAATCTAGTAGATTTACCCTTTAGATGTAATATTAGGTACCAGTATGTACTGCAATTTGAATATTAACTAGTGACCTTGGTACTTTGTTAAGATCATGCCAAATATGTGGGGGACATGTTGCATGTCATAATAAACCACTCCACATGTTCATAGTAAACACAGCTGATAAGACCAGTTATAATGTTTTCATCCACAATTTGTTTGTTTTGCACAGCCTTTCCATTCAACCAATAATGGTATCAGCCATTAATAATCATGATCCAGCATACATGGTGACGAAACCCTACATCATGTTGTGCAATAGAATCTTACAGAAAATAGATTTTATTGAATCCATGTCATGTCATTAATACTACGGAAGCGAATTATTTGTACAATTTTCTGAATAATCAATCCTGGCACCTAAATAACTTTGATGTAAGAAAAAATACGAGCTGGGTTCATAAATAGAACATAATAGCGTAGTAAACAAGCGTGACAAAGGAAATGAATAGCTACTCACGTTCTGTGATTCCTCCTCCAACACAGCCATGGCTTCAAAATCGATGTTCATTTTAACAATTTTACACACGTAATACAGTAAAAATGCGAATTATGTATTATGCTATGACGATATGTGAAATAAATAACAAGGAAATTAGATAATTTGTATTAGAAGTTGCTCTTCAAGGTATTGTTTACAAACTGGCAAGGTCATTTGACATATTTTGGTAAATAATATGGGTGCGTTCATTTCGATTATTGCAAAAACGAAAATCCCCTCTAGTAATAGTATAGTAGACTAATCGACTACCGTATTTAAACGTCATTGTGACATAAACAAATAGGTCCCACTCTTGCCAATGTTGCCACGCATAAAAAATTAACGTCAAAGTTTTTCGACCTCGCTAGTTTTTCTTTCTGTGATATAAAAAATCGTACCTAGCTTTTATGTTTTTTCATTGAACTTGTGATGTGGATGTGGCCTTAAAAACTATAAACCATTTTGTCTGCATATTATTTTAGAATGTGTATAGAGTGCGGTGTTACTGAGGTGATTTTGTATTTTTATGTGCGGTTAATGCATTAGTGTCATTGTGAGATCACGATGCGTATCGGTTTAGTGTTATATTGGTGCGTATTTGCTTTTCATCTGTGTAAAGCGGAAGATGTGGAGAGGACAGAGACTAAGGATAATAGAGATAGTGGCAGAAGGCAACAGTGGGGTCCAGTGGTGCGGAGCGGGTCGTTTATAAGCGACGCCGCGGTCACAGCATCCAATGATCAGAGTAAGTTTCTCATGACCCTGAATACGCTCATTTTTTCAGACTTCTCATGACACCTGTTGACGTCCTTCACTCGAGTCATGTCTGAAACAATTCGTAATCACAAGAATACATGCCAATTATTCATTTTTATACAATTGTAGTTACAAAACATTGTAATTCATAATCTTGTAGCATTTCGCAGCTTGTATTTTTTCGTAAGTATTGGGAAATACTAGATGTGTCTGGTGATTAAGTTTTTAATACTTACATTATTCCTAAGTGCTAATAATTTATTTGAATCTGCTAATAGGCAGTGAGAAAATTAAGTAAAATAAATTAATACACATAAAAAACAAACATAAACACAATTGAATTAGCAATTGGACTGAATATACTAAAAGGTTTAGTTTATTCAGTTTTTCCAGTTTTAATTACAAAAACCACACTTTTCTTAATATCAGATTGAATCCTGAGTCCCTAAAAAATGCAGCTTTTTTACAATCAAATTGATAAAATAAAAAAATATCTCTATAATTTGAGCTAGCTATTGTATCACAAATATTCAACCCACCCTGTAACCATAAATTAGAATCCTTGTCTTTTTGTTTACATTCCACAAACAAGACCCAATCTCGTCAGTTACCAATTCCCACCTTAGCCCCCTACATTAAGATCCAATTTCCTATGCCAAATCCCATGAAAACACCAGATGTTTTTCATGGACCACTGGTGTTACTTTTATTCTTACACTGTTGTGAGTTATACTGGATATAAGAGTTATGTCTGACTGTTTGACCACATGTTCAAATGTTTTGGTACTTGCTGATGAAATACCAAATATTATTATTAACTCGTCGCACGTCAAGTGTACACCATGTGTACCGATAACAATATATTTTTTTTTTGTTTGGCAATCGAGCCGATGTCGACTATTCTGCCATTGTCGCATATAGACGGCAGCACAGCTGCAGGCCATCGACTTTGCACTTTGTGGTAGGTCTACAGGTTCTCTTAGTTGCTGTAAAAACAAGGACAAGGGTTAGTAGAACATAAATATTCTAAAGTAGGGTACAGCACAAAGACATTATTATAATACACATTATTTACATAATTATTAAGCACCAATTATGTTACAATTTTATGTTATTTTCTTTAAAAAAGTTGTTAAAATATTAATAATTTTGGGAGAGAAGTGGCATAAAAGGAAATGGAAGTTAGTTGGGAGAGGAATGTTACATTTCGAAATTTTGTTATAGAGGTCGAAGGATTTGGTGTTCAAGGAATAGGAGAAAAATATTATGGTCATATTCACAAAGGGAACTGTCCCTAACGTGGATCTTATTCAGAAACACTCAGCTACAACACTGTCCAAGTCTCAGTCTGCAAAGCGAAGAAACTGTTCTTTTGGCCAATTTTAGGTATTTAAAAAACCAAGGTTTGTGCTGGATGTCGGGCTGTATACCCTTGGTTATTAAGTCTTGTTCCACTTTTTTGTCCACAAGATGAACAATTTGAGTTTGGCACCATTTCGCAAATCATAGTTATGAGCTACGTAGTGATTTTGATCAGCCGGGTTTGACGTAGCATACTTTGCTAATGAATCAGCGCACTCATCTTAAAATTTCTATTGTGTCTGCTAATTAGATGCAAAACGGGTTAAGGAATATTTGCTTCATATATTTGTTGTCAACCAGTTGCAGATGGGTTTGTTTTCTAGAATTATAATATGCAGTGCTATTGTCTATTCTAAAAGTATCTGATAAAACTGTAAACAAACCCTGTTCAGGTTAATTACTTACTATCAGTCACAATTTCACAAAAGGCAATTAGTAACACATTCAACTGTATTTAGGAAGATTTCTACTTTTTATCTCATCAGACACCACACAGATGATGACTCTTTCGAACAATTATTGTTTGAATAACAATACGCAATTGAAAAATCATTGACGAAAAATCAAAGCACTCAATTTGAAAGTGGTACAACTAATTGGCATCCACAAATATGGTTTCTGTTCCATTTGCTTAAATTTATCCCTTTCTTTGGCAGCCTTCATGTAAAACTCGACCTTCATTATAAGAGCAAATTAAAAATAGCTTGACATATTATCACTTAACTTACTAAGTAATGTTCCCATAAATCACTAAGTAGAAACAACATAATAATATAACACAAACCAATCATGTTTCAAATAAAAGTGGAAATTAATAGCTGAGAATATTGTGAAAATACAATTTGGCACAAATTCAAACATAGACAAAGTAACAAAAGGTATAAAATGAATTGTTTGCATTACAATTGTACAAACTATTTTAATGGAATAATTGTTACTGAAGTAAATTTGAAATTGCGAACATGCATTGAGTGAACATTCTAATCAATGCTTGTGCCTTTTCTGTATGAGAAGATGCCTTTGATCTGCAATCATAGTCTGATATTATTATGTCATTTATTTATTAAGTACTTCCTTATCTTATGTAAATTTTTTTTAAATTTCTCAAAATATAGAAAATAGTGGTCCGCCAGTGTCTGGAGCAGGATTCAAGCTACCTGTGGTTAGGGCTCTAGAGACAGGAACCTTCTCACAATGCGAGCCGTATCGAGAAATACTGCCTCCAAACATTTAACGAGAGCCACGAGAGATTTTGAACAGGGCTTTGGGCCATCAGGCCATTGGCCATTACGACAATCATTATTATCTACTGGCATTAGGAAAACCCATAACTATTGATTATGATGTGGGTTTTATATATTTTTACACACATACATTATATAGGTGTGGTATCATCAGTGGTTCTTATGAATATTCACTAATGACAAAGGTACACAGAACTTTAAATAGAATATAATATGGTTTTATCCTCATATGTCACATTGTTTATTTTTGTATTTAGGACCTAGTTAACAGTAGGTGTCAGCAAGTAGAACTGTTAGATGGATATGTTTTTAATTTTTTTCTTGTTCATTCTATTTGCAATCGGTTGTCGGACCATAAGCAAATTCGTTGCATGACAAATGGCGTTGTGGTTGAGACAATGCTGCGCCTCCCACTTATAGGTGGTGCTGTCTTGTTTAACAGTTCAGTAACTAGTGGGTTCTGGATGCAAGGTTAGGCGTGCCTTGTGTGAGGGTGGAATATTTCAAAGAATAATAAAGGTACACTATAAAAGTCAGTAGGTTAATAGCGGAAAGGTTGAAGCCTTAATTTTGTTTGACATCTGGTGAAACAGTGGGCAACCGCAACTCTACAAAAAAAACAATGATTTTAATAATATTAAATTCTGAGTGAATTTAGGCTCACATCCAGCTGACCTTGTTGATAATCAATTATTTCGCTTTACTAAAACACGAAGTAGGCAGGTGTTCATTTTTAGACCTAAAAATAAATATGAATAATCATCAGAAAAAATTATGATTATTAAAATTTCATGGAATGTAGAAGCATGAGGGGTGTCAAATTGTAATGAAAGAATTCTTGAAATAACATACAATAATATTTTGGTATGACTAAACTGAAACGTTAATTTTGATTCACAGCACTATTTTTGTTTCTCGTTGTCAGCTTTCTTTGTGATACAATACATTTCAAATGTGATTGCTTGTGGCTACCTAAAAACAGCCGCACGGGTCGATCGATCAGGTTAAGCTACGCTTGCCGCGGTTAGTCCGTGGATGGGTGACCATCTTAACTTACCAAGACTCACTCCCTCCGTGCTTCCACCATAAGCCGTTAGTCCGAGCTGTCATTCGTGGATCTTTGACAGTCGTTACGGGTAGTCAGAAGCCCGCAAGTCTGACAACCAGTCTTACCAAGGGGTATAATAGTATTACCCAGTAACTGGGTTGTGGTGTTTTGAGAGGCAGTCGATCCATGTAAAATACTGGTACTGAGCTGCATCTGGTTAGACTGGAAGCCGACCCCAGCATAGTAGGGAAAAGGCTAGGCACATAATAACACCCCTCTTTTTTTGTCGGGGGTTAAAAGTCATTTGGGTGGGCTTTAGTATGTAGGTAGAATAGCTGACAAAATTTTATTTTAATATCTGTAACAAACAAAGACCAGCACAAAAACACAAAAAGAAATACGATTTTTTTTTTAAATTAGGTACAGACGCCAGCCAGCACATCAAGCTACTACAATTTATCAAATTTCTTTAATAGGTTTTCATCTTTATCGCCAAGAGCATAAGGTTCAAAGTTCATTGGGAAAATTTGACAGTTTCGGGTAGCTTGATGTGCTGGCGTCTGTACCTATCTATCAAATTAGCCTATCACAGTCCACTGCCGGACATAAGCCACTCCTAAGGTGCGCCACAATATCCGGTTCTCCGCATTCCGCGTCTAGTTTGTCCGCGCGGTTTTGAGGTCGTCGTTCTATCTAACTGTGGGGCATCACACGTTTCGATTGCCGATTCGCAGTCTCCACTCAAGGACTCGTCCGAAATGCATGACTGAAGGAAGGGCCGATGGCCGTTGAAGCTGATAAAGGACGCATAAATTTTTGTTCAATTTTGCCGTCTCAAACGTCTGAACACGAAATTAATCAAAAGTAAAAAATTAACTCATTAGTGAACCGATCCAACGATGTTGGATTTCGGAATCTTTCACTCGCCTGTCGAATGGTCGAAAAATTAAATAAAAGGAGCATAATTATAAACGTTCATTCATCTGAATTTTGTGAAATAAAAATGAACATTCACGAGTGACGCGTCTGATATCTATCAGCTTCAGCGGCCATCGTCATCGGTCCTTCAAAAGATTGTTTTTTGTTCTGTTCACTTAAATAATGAAAAAAAAATCCTCTTGAAAGTCGGCTACACTAATAATGATCGTATATACCATAATTTAGCCGACAAACTTCTATGTTTGCTTATCAGATTACATGCAAGTATCACTATTAACTGAACCGCATGAACTAAGAGATAAGGAGGAAAACATTTTGATATGAAAAGTTTCCTTATTGTGGCCAATTATTTTTAACCGACTTCAAAAAAGGAGGTTCTATATTCGACCCGTATGTGTGTATGTACCTATGTTTGTATGTCCGCGATTTCCTCAAAAACTAATGAAGCAATTTTGATAATTCCTTCATTAATGTGATCTACATACTTTCAAGAAGGTTTTAGTATTATATGATACATTAGGTAATTATTTTATTCTTATGTACGAAGTTACATATATGCATAAATGTACTGCATCTCCGGCATTTCTATGCGAATTTAGATGATTGTTCTAGTCGGTGTCTTCAATTCTTCAATGCACTAGTGTTAATTGAATTTGTGTGGGGTAGGCACAACTAAAAAGTGAAAAAAAAAACTTTTTACAAAAAAAAAACAACCGACTTCAAATAAAACACTACAAAGTGATAACATTAATTTCGGAAGTCGGTGTCAAAAAACGAAAATGCGGAACGAACGGCACTGACTTCCGAAATTAAAGTTATTGTTTATCACTTTGTAATGTTTTTTTTAAGTCGGCTGTTTTTTTTTTGTAAATAAGTTGTTATTTATTATGACCACATAGGCAAGTGCTCGAGTTCTCAATCAAATACTTATAATTATATACAAAAGAAAGAAAAATAGGTTGTATGTTGATCTATGTGATTCGCGGCTGTAATAAATATTTATTTCATAGAATTATTATCATCAATACAACCCTCTAAGTTCATATTACCCTATTAAATGACTATAATTCTGTAGTCATATTTGTTACGGTCAAAATACAACCTCCCAAAAAAAAATGAATGTCGCGGGCTAGCCTGACGCATTAGTAACAGAAATACGTGCATACGAAAAGATCAGCTAACTCGAATAATAAAGATAAAAATACAAAATAAAAATATAATCACGAGCACAGAATAGAAATAATAGTCGGCAGCTGCACGTCGTGACTGTGAGAAGAAGGCTTCCACTCAGCATGATGCACGCTGATGATGTATGTTGTGTGTGAATCACAGTAGCTACTGCTGCATAGGCAGCCTACCGAGACCGCTGAGCTTCTCTTAAAGAACCATTCTGCAAAGAATTGAAAGCATTGCTCATTCGCAATTTTCGCAAAGCAGAACCAAGTTCTCTCCAAGTGCGCTATTTTAAATACGAGACTGTTTACAAATTATCTTCTTCTTCTAATATGTAGAAATCAATGTTTGTTTGGTGTCGGCGCGGACACCTGTCGACCGGCACCCCTACACATCCAGCGTGGCACCTCGCTGCGGTCATCGCCACGCCGGCTAACAGGGCAGTACAGCGCTATCCACAGGGTGGACTCTGGGAAAATTGTGACCTGTAGACCTACCCACACCTTTTTATTTAAATATATTTTTTATGTAATCAGCAGTGGCAGTTTTATCGCAACCAATTGCGATAAAACTTTGTCAACTTTTTTGCTTGCACTTGCGCGAATGTTAAAGGCAAGAAACTTCACGCAGACGAAGAAGTCGCGGGTAGAAGCTAGTTTCCAATAAAACATCCACATAATTTAATAAAATATCATCTGACTACATTCAACCACTAAATATCACACAAAAACTAAACTTTCCCTCATAATTATGGCTTAATACTATTTTTTATTGAGCCAAGAAAATAAATCTTAGGAGACATCCGAAACTTGCCTAGCACATGTTCTGTGTGCCTAGCACACTGGCACGTGAGAAACGAAGCAGTGTTACTAGCAGACAGTGCATGACTCATCAAAATACGTGATATCAATGGCAGACGAATGAGCGGTCGATGCGTGTTTTCATCTTATTTTAGACTCGGCAACGTGTCGACGTGGCATCGATTGTATGTAGGTACCTGAATTGCGAAATGATACGTGCTCAGTGCTAGTCCCCAGGTGAAATGATTTTAGCTCTAATAATTGCTTTAAGTATTTTAAGCCTTCCTCGATTGACAGAACTATGCGATCGTGTGGCGAGCCCTGGACAGTCAATTGCGCTTCCTACCTGCTGACTGGATTTTCTTACGGCACGAGCTACAATCAGCTCAATTTGCTCAGATACAAATAAATAGCAGTAGGTAGGTAAAGTAAAACAGTCATGCTCGAGTATTGCATTTAAGATTAGAAAAGAAAACGTGTACAGAGGACATAGTTACAAGATTAAACTGAACACTCGGACAAGGCCAGAATGGGCCCTTATCTCAGCTTATGCTGCGATAAAAAAATATGTACGGTTAAAAGCACTGGTTTTCAGATAATTAAAACAAAATTAAGCCACGAAAAAGTATGTACCTACTGTTAGCATTTTTGGTACAATTAAGGACTACTTGTATCATTGTGTTAATATTTATCATACTTTATTATGTTTACATCATGATTCTATGTCCGTGTTCGCGTGATTTAGATGGTCTATTGACTAAACGGTCTTAATTCAGACACTTCACTCTGACGTCCGTTCTGGAGTTCAGGAGAGGGGGATAAGAAGGGTGACACGCGAACACGGGCATTCTGGTAGGCATTCGAGTTCGATATCGTCGCCGAAGAAGGTTTAAAAAGTACCTATCCTGTGATAAAGTGAATAAACGTGTGTTACTGAAAACTGCAATCTCATTTCCTGACCTATTAAAAGGTCAGAAGTGGGATCACACCAGAACGCGCAACGGTTTTGGTGAAAACCTAACGCCCATTTGATAAGGTAATTGAATCTTTTGTCATTCTATTTTCCTTATTTCGAATTGTAACCGTTATTGAGTGAAAATCATATCTATTGAAATTACGTACAGTTTATTAAACACTTATAAACTTTCATAGAGGGTAATAGATATGCTTGTTAGAAAATACGGTTATTATTATGTACGGTACGTTAGTTAGCCGCTAACACAGCACACTATTTTCATAATTACTGTTAATCCCGTATACTTCAAATTTAATCATTAAAATAGTCCGTAAACTTTTTTTTTGGAGGAAATAGTTATAAGCAAAAATTATTTTCATTTTATGCTATTAATACCAACTCATTTCGACTCTTTTACTAAATAAAATAAATTAAAAACTACTACATTGAATTTTTACAACCTACCTACATCTCTTCTCGGTTCTGGTTTTTTTTTCTTTCTTTTTAAATGATTAATTTATATTATATACCTCCATGTTTGCGGTTACGTTACTCTCGAGATTTCTACAAAAATAATAACCCGAGCTACTAATTATACATATATTACCCACTCGTTGAATTAAACTTGTTTTCATATTTTTTTTACTTCTTTTTTTTAAGTAACATTTACTTGTTTTTGTTGTTTAATATGGTTTCAGTTACGTAAGAAACATGCCAAGTCACCGATCGCGGAAACGCGTTAGAGACTCCGAGTCTAAGGACTCCAGTAGCGAGTCCGAGTCATCCCCAGTGATTCGGCGTGGTCGCAGATCACGGCGCAAGCGTTCACGGCGCAAGCATTCACGGCGCAAGCGCTCGAGGCAAGAAAAGAACGGGAGGCGTTGTTCCGGAACACCTGAATTACCTGAAACCCCGGCAGATCTACGTGCTGGGTCCAGCAATCAGCATTACAATGGTCAACCAAGTGCATCAGCTGCTCCTGGTCACACCGCACCACCACTGACAAGTAACCAATTTACTGTTTTAGATTCTAGTTACGCGGATGTATTAAGAGAGCTAGTTCAATCTATTCGTACTGACGGCAGTTCAGAGCGTTTTCCGAGTATGAATGTTGTGCCCGAATTCGACCCAACTAAGCGAAACCAAAGTATTGATGTTTGGATTACTAAAGTTAATGAATGCGCGAAGATTTATAATTGGACAGAAAGACAAATAATCCACTACGCGTTACCGAAATTGGTTGGACTAGCTCAAAAGTGGTACCAAGGCTTACCTAGTCTGTTATTTACTTGGACAGAGTGGCAACAAAAATTGCGCTTAGCATTCCCTTGTGATGACAACTATGGTCGATTGCTGACTGAAATGCTCGCCTGCAAAGCACGTTTTGGTGATAATTTAGAAGAGTATTACTACGAAAAGATGGTTCTAATAAATAGATGTAAAATTTCTGGTAAAGACGCTATTGATTGTTTATTATTTGGTATTGATGACAGATCGGTTAGAACTAGTGCAGAGGCTGTTCAGTTTAATGAGCCGGATAAATTGTTAGTTTATCTTCGCAATGTAAGAACCACTAAAAGAAATGATAAATCTGACGCGACTTCGCAGCCGAGCCCTTCTGACAGCAAACGATCTAAATCATTTAAATATAATACGCATAAGGACAATAAGGATAATGTATCAAAATGCTACAATTGCGGGGCAGAAGGTCACCCCTACTATAAATGTAAACACCCAATTAAAAGATGTGAACACTGCCATAAAGTAGGTCACTTGGTAAACGATTGTCCCAATAAAAATGAATCCCAAAATAATAAGACGGTCTTAAATATTTCAAAGGAACAAGATAATGATACGAAGTATTTTAAAAACGCAACAGTTAATGGACAAATTTTGAAATGTTTCGTTGACTTTGGCAGCCAAATTACAATGCTTAGAGAATCGGATGCGCTAAAATTAAATTTAACGTTATCTTACAGTAATTTACCGGTTTTGAGGGGATTCGGAAATTCTCTAGTTCATTGTATAGGAAAATGCGAAGTCGAAATAGAGATAGATTTGGTAAAAGCACGCGTAGAAGTATTGATAGTCCCTGATCACTTTCTAAAAGTATCATTGTTAGTAGGTCATACGTTTACGGAACAAAATTATGTTGTGGTTTACAAGACTAAAGACGAATTAATTATTAAAAGCAAAGCGGTAAATGAACCTGTATGCGTAGAACTTTATGCGTATGAGACTATCACCATAGCAGGCCGTGCTGAAGTGACTGTGTACTCAAATCCACAATATGACGGTGAAGTCTTGGTCGAGCCTAGCCTACACTCTCAGCCTCGAAAGATGTACGATATTATGCCTTGTATTTTGGCACTAGTTCGTGGTAGGGCAACTCTTCGGTTGGAAGGTTTAACAGGGGCTGACTTCATTTTAATCAAAGGTACTCTCTTGTCAAGAGCTCTCCCTTTAACTCAAATTCATTGTCATACCGTTAATAAAATTGAGCGATGTATTGGTTTACCCTTCGGATAGTATTATTGACAGTAAAATGTTATCCGTTAACGACCAAATTAATCAGAGTGATCTACTCCAGCTCACTTTGCTTTTAAATGAATTCAGGGATTGTTTTGCTTTTTCCACGAAAGAGTTGGGGTGTATTATTAACACTGAGATGGATATAAAGTTGAGCGACACTACACCGGTAGTTTACAGACCGTATCGCATGCCTTTTACGGAACGACAAGTTGTTCGTGAAATGGTACAGGAACTGGAGGACTCTGGCATAGTTAGGCCGTCAACTTCAAGCTATGCATCTCCTGTTCTCCTCGTGAAGAAGAAGTCCGGGGAGTACAGATTATGTATTGACTATAGGGCTCTCAATAAGAAAACTATTAAGGAGCATTATCCTATTCCTAGAATTGATGATCAGCTAGACAATTTGTCGGGTTATAATTATTATACAACTTTAGATTTTATGTCAGGGTATTACCAGTTGTGTATGTCCGAAGCCTCAAAACATCTGACAGCCTTCATAACACCTGATGGGCATTATGAGTTCAACAGGATGCCTTTTGGACTTGTTAATGCGCCGTCTAATTTTCAAAGAGCAATTAATAACATACTGGGCAATGCACGTTTTAAGGAGGCATTCGCTTATATGGACGATGTCATAATACCGTCCAAAAACATAGAGGAAGGCTTCCATAAACTAAAATCAACTCTAGAATTATTTCGTACCGCTGGCATAACGTTAAAGCTGTCCAAGTGTAATTTCTTAAAGGAATCCATCGACTATCTTGGATTTGAAGTATGTGCCGACGGGATTAGACCGGGTAAAGCTAAAATAAACGCAGTGGAGGTATTTCCTCGCCCTACTGATCAACACAAAGTTAGACAGTTTTTGGGACTTTGTAGCTTCTTCCGCCGGTTTATAAGAGCGTTCTCATCAATAGCTCGACCACTTACTCAACTTTTGAGGAAAGATGCAAAATGGCAGTGGTCGGACTGTGAGGAGAATGCTTTTATAGCTTTAAAGGGTGAATTAGTCAAGCGCCCAATTTTAGCATTCTACAACCCCGCGTCCGAAACCCAACTCCATACAGACGCTTCAAAAATCGGTATTGCCGGTATTTTATTACAAAGGGCTCGTCATGATGTTCCTTTTAATGCTGTAGCTTATTATAGCAGACAAACTTCACCGGAAGAGTCTCGTTTTACTTCATACGATTTGGAAACCCTGGCGGTCGCGAGTTCGTTGCAACGTTTTAGAACTTACCTAATAGGTATACCGTTTACCATTGTTACGGACTGTAATTCGTTAAGAGCCACGTTTGAGAAAAGAGATATCTTACCTAGGGTGGCGAGATGGTGGAACATTATGCAAGAGTATGATTTTAAAATAATTTACAAGTCTGGTTCCACTATGTCCCACGTAGATGCACTTAGTAGAAACCCAGTTGAACTAGAGTTTGTTGAGGTACGGTGCGTAGAAACTAAATGGATAACGACGGTACAACAGAGCGACCCTGAACTTCAACGTATCGTGTCTATTTTGAAAGATGATAACACAAACGGTATTTTAGAAATTAAAAATAATTTTGTGATCAAAAGAGGGTTATTATATAGAAAAACTGAGGCAGGAGATCGCTGGGTCGTACCGAAGGGGGTTAGATGGCAGGTATTAAAGGCTCATCATGATGATATTGGTCACTACTGTTTCGATAAGACATACGATAAAATTAAGAGTAATTTCTGGTTCGCTAAAATGAGACGGTTTGTTAAAAAATATGTCGAGTCCTGTCTGCAATGTGCTCATGCAAAAATACCAGCCGGTAAAAAGGCAGGAGAACTTCATCCGATTCCTAAAGTTGATCGTCCCTTTCATACCCTGCATATAGACCATTTGGGTCCCTTTGTGCGAAGCAAAAAAAAGAACGCATATTTGCTTTTAATCGTTGATGCGTTCACAAAATATATTATATTAGCCCCGGTCAAGAACACAAAATCTGTAAATTCCATATCTGCTTTGAAAAATTATTTCCATACTTTTGGCGTACCCACACGAATAATTTCGGACAGAGGCAGTTCGTTTACGTCCAAGCGTTTTGAAGAGTATTTAAGTATGTTAGGTATTAAGCACATCCTGAATGCGGTAGCGACACCGCGTGCTAATGGGCAAGTGGAACGCTACAATCGCACTGTCCTAGCTGCCCTAACTGCAGTTAATCATAACAGACCAGAGCAGTTATGGGATGAACGTGTATCAGAAATACAGTGGGGCTTAAATAATACCCTAAATAAAGGAATCGGAAAAACACCGTCACAAGCATTATTCGGTATCGACTTAGTTGGCACACCTAATTCATTATTAAATCTAAACGTAATTGATGATTCTGAGGAAGTAGGAAATAATATAGAAACGATAAGAGATGAAATATCAAGGCACGTCGAAAAGAATCAATTAGCACAGAAGAGACGATTTGATAAAGGTAGGAAGAAACTTGCTTTCAAAATCGGTGATTTAGTTCGGATAGAAAGAGAAATCCCATCGACGGGAAAAAGTAGGAAATTAGTCCCTAAGCTTCGTGGTCCTTATCGCGTTGTAGAGGTCTTTGATAACGACAGGTATAAAATAGAAGATACACCACTTTCCCGTAAGGGAAATAGAAGCTTCACTGGTGTGTTTTCTATTGATAAAATTCATCCGTGGTTAGCCTTTAATAGAAACAATGAGAGTGATAGTGATTCAGTCTCGGAAAATGACGAGAGTGAGTGAATTGCTCTTTTAATTGGGTAGTGATGAAAGAAACTAATGACGTTAGGAAATGGTTCGAAAAATGATTTTAATATACAATGAAAAATGATAATTATGTAAAATTAAATTAAAGTGTGTACTTAAAAAGTACACACGTATATATGTTCTATTGTATTGTATTTCAAAAATATATACGTAAATATTAAAATAAATCTAAGAATAGAAATTATGAACTTGATTCATACAAAAATGAATAAAGAGTATTCAATAATTGAGGCAAACTGTAGACATGCAGGGGCTACAGTGAGTCGTTGTTGTTATGGATATGAAGAGGCCATAATAACTTATAAGTATTCAGTAATCTGCTTGGTGTGTTGTGGACATGAAGGGGCCACAGTATATCAAAGTAGCGTAAATTGTGCTTGCAACTGTGGTATTGTCGCTAGCGTGCTGTGGACATGAAGGGGCCACAGCATGGTTGAACTGCTGTGGATATGTAGAGGCCACCGTGGTTCCTTCAATGCTGATGGTGCAAGCGTAATTAAGCGAGTTAATGATGTTTGATTTTAATAACAGAACGTTACAAACCAAATTATAACAAGTTGAACAAAGCTTTTAAAAATGTTTTGATGAGAATCAATGTCATTAAATATTATGTTTATATTTAGCACCTAATGCATGATAATATAAGTCTAATATTAATGTAGAATTTGAGTATTATATTATTTATAATTGTTACAACCAAAGTACTGTTTCATACTCAATATTAATAATCTAGTGCAAATATAACTGATTTCATCTATACATCTCTTTAGCTACATTTGTTAGTGTGTAAGTTACATTTGTTAATTTAAAATTATTCTTTGCACGGGACGTGCAAGCGTCAGGAAAGGCCGACTGTTAGCATTTTTGGTACAATTAAGGACTACTTGTATCATTGTGTTAATATTTATCATACTTTATTATGTTTACATCATGATTCTATGTCCGTGTTCGCGTGATTTAGATGGTCTATTGACTAAACGGTCTTAATTCAGACACTTCACTCTGACGTCCGTTCTGGAGTTCAGGAGAGGGGGATAAGAAGGGTGACACGCGAACACGGGCATTCTGGTAGGCATTCGAGTTCGATATCGTCGCCGAAGAAGGTTTAAAAAGTACCTATCCTGTGATAAAGTGAATAAACGTGTGTTACTGAAAACTGCAATCTCATTTCCTGACCTATTAAAACTACCTCCTTTTTTGTCAAACAAAGACAAATCAATTACATCAGACAAACAGATTGACTTGCCAATGAGAATAAAAATCGACTAAACGACACTTCGCTAATCGGCCAAAATCTATCCGCGATCTTTTTTGTATCAAACCAATTAAATATCTAATTACATTTAGAATTAATTTCCTATCAAAAATTAATCATTGAAATCGGTCAGTAGGTGTCGGAAACTATAATATTGTTCGCCCTAAAAGTTTCGGTTGGATAACTATTTGCTAAAGGCAGTCGCACCGGAAATTGTGGTTTACCGCTAATATAAGGTCATAGAGGTCTATAGTATTTGCGTCCTTAGTCCTATAGTGAGTCATCGAGCTATTTTTATCCTGCCTATAATTCACGGATCGTTATTGGTTAAAATTAAAACTCTTGTATCTTTACCAATAATGAAGCAAAGACCTCATAGCTTTGCATAGTAGACCCTCCCAAATTATGAAAGTAGCCATCAGCTATCACAGGTAAAATTAGCTTGCGAATCTAATTATATGCCCAGTATGGCAATAAAAAATGCTACCATTGGTAAGCAAAACGATTTGTTTTTGTCTAAAGGAATCGAGCGTTCATCCTAAAGTGTATTCTTTTTATAGATTTTGCTCTGTATTTCCACAATTCTTCCTTTTGAGAAGATTATGCTGCTTTTTGGGATGTGTCTCAACATAGAATCTGAGGCATATTCCAGAACGATGCGTAGTAACGAATCATCATTTAAAACTAGATTTCAGCAATTATTAGTAGGAAATTTGACAATTTTAAATGGAGATATGAACAAGGAGTTGATCTATTTTCATTAATATCCACATCCGTTCTGCATTCTTAACGCGATGATGGTCAATCATCGTTTAATCAATACCAATCAACGGATGTAATCCTAGGTGACCCTCTGTTAATCTTTCTGATATCCTTAGCTCTACATCTTTTTTTACATTCCCAAACAGTCTGACAAGGTCACGCGCATTTATTCGCATTTATTTGTTTTTTTCCCAGCTCATGTGTCAAAATTCTGAGCTCTGCATCTTTTCCTACACTTCCAGACTGCAAATGTCACTCTTTGTTTGTTTTTATGTCCAGCTCATTGGAAAATTCTTAGCTCTCCATCTTTTCCTTTTCTCCGAAATAGACTTACTAACAAGGCAACACTCGTTTGTCTCCTGCCCAGCTCATTAGAAAATTCTTATCTCTCCGTCTTTTCCTTTTCTCCGAAATGGACTTACAAGGCAACATTCATTTGTCTCTTGCCCAGCTCATTGGAAAATCCTGAGCCCTGCATCTTTTCCTACTCTTCCAAATAGACTTACTAATAAAAAAGCCAACACTCATTTGTTTCTCTGCTCAGCTCATTAGGAAGTACATGCGAAAATTAATAATGTTTAAAGGGCGTCCACTAGTATGACATGAACGTATACATCTGTTGGCAAGGGACGGCCGATCGCTTGATTAATTCCATGGCTAAATCAGTAACGCACCGTCTGGCTTACAACTTACAGCTGTGATGCTAATAGTACTTTTTCTGACGTGGTTTCGGCGCACGAGGGTTTCCTTTATAGATTTTGGCTTAGAGAAAGTTTCTTTATGTTTTGGGAATTTTCCACGGCTTTCTTTTGGATCTTTGGGAGTAAATCTTGGAGTAAGTAATACCACTGAGATAGACGATCGTCTGCGGAAAATTCGCAGGTTTATCGTCGTGCGTGATGAGATAAAACAAAATTAGCAATAGTGTTTGAGTTTGGCATTAACTTAATGTTATGATGATTTATTTTATTACTTTACTATGAAATAAACATTAAACTATGTTTGCTTACAGTTCCGGAAAACGTAATCAGTACTTTTTACCTACCACGGTATTAATAGCTCATGCAATGTATGTAAGGCTGGCATAAATTACCATTCATTTCCATTTGTTGCGTTTTCTCGAAGTATAATTTTGTCGCTTATCTCTACATGGTTTTCTGTTTCTATGAAAAAAGGGATAGAAAACATTATAGAGATATGCGCATTGTACGCCAGTCTGCATGTAATGAATCCCTTATGGCTTTTTGAGTCTGTATTATTGCCCGGACTTCATCATTCTCTTGCCCTTATCCCAATGTATTTGGCGTCGGCGCAACATGTATTTTCCTACTTCCCCAGTAGTCGTCATCTCTGTAGTCACCCCCTTTTAAATTACATTGTGACGACATAGGACAACAGCCCATTATTTAATCTTGATATCTGTTTTGGCTACCTTTAGCATTATTTGTTTATTCGCCTCAGCATGGGAACTACAGATATAAATGTAGACATTTTACATAAGGTGGCACAATGGACGGTCTTATCGCTAAAAGTGATCGCTTAAAGACAACCTTTGGATGGATTTATAGCAAGAGAAAATATTGCTGGTAGTCATTTTATCTAAGTAAAATAAAACTCATCGGAGTTCGACTGTTTCAGTTGCAGAATGCTTCATGAAAATGTTAGAGTTGAGAGACTAGAGTCAAGAGCGTTCGTCCACATTTCACACTAGACATTTCCTGGGCTGATTTTTTTTATTTTTCGTTTCAGACTAACTTTGGGTATCATTGTGAAGATGATGACAGATGGCTATTTGGAATAGCTTTGGAATTGGTGCTTAGCTTAGAGATTGAATAAAACATTCTATTACTTAAGTTTTTTTCTTTCCGTGATACAGACTTTTCCTCATATTTATCTCGTACCTCCATCGCTTATTATATGTAGTTAATGTTTGTATCATTGTTCTTGTACTGTCACTGTTCAATTAGGCTCCTACATACAGGCGTGGCGCGCGATATAATCGCGCGCGACACAAAGGCACCGCTCGTTGCGCGACTTCGCGTGTCGTGTCGCGCCTGTTTGAAGGAACCTTGCGTCTTAAGTTTTGTCATGGTAGGTAAAATCGATTAGCATAAAATAAAAAGGTAATCATTGATTTTATTCTTACTCGATTATGTCTTTTTGTCTTAGTCTGTTTTGGTTTAGTTTGCCTAATGAATGGTTCTCAGCACAGATAAAGACTGTTTTTTCCAAATTATATTGTCGGTCGAGTCGCCGAAAACCAGCAGTGTCACTGCCTTATTAGTCATCTGCATATAATTCAAGTTTCAAAAGTCAGATTCACCGGCCAATCATATTGACCCGACCTTGACCAGTTCTGATACGCGGCCATACCTGTTTGTTGACGCAACATTCGTACTTAATTAATACAGTGAACATTATTGAGTAAAACTCGATAAGCTAATACATAAATTATTAAATTGTTATGCTGAACATAACAATTCAATAATAAGTACTTATCCATATTTTTAAATTGTTATGTTCAGCATTCTTTTTTTGCAGGTTTACGTCGTAAAATTATTTTATAATCAAATCTTTTCTGGTTATGCGAATCATACAATAGGCTAGCCGGTTTCGGTGCCGATTAGACTGGAGACCGACCCCAACATAGTTGAGAAAAAGCTAGGTAGATGATCTGTAAATTATAAATTGTATACAATAAATAAATTAACAAACTTTATTTCAGACTTAGGTCCATAGTTTGTTAGCAGACAGGTTTTTTCTACGACGCGGTTTATACACCGTGTGTAGGCACGGTTCGTCAGTGTTGTATGGATCACTGTGGAAGCTTGTTGATGTTGACAGACTGGTTTTTTTCTACGACACGATTTATACGCCGTGTGTAGGCACGGTTCGTCAGTGTTGTATGGATCACTGTGGAAGCTTGTTGATGTTGACAGACTGGTTTTTTTCTACGACACGATTTATACGCCGTGTGTAGGCACGGTTCGTCAGTGTTGTATGGATCACTGTGGAAGCTTGTTGATGTTGACAGACAGGTTTTTTCTACGACGCGGTTTATACGCCGTGTGTAGGCACGGTTCGTCAGTGTTGTATAGATCACTGTGGAAGCTTGTTGATGTTGACAGACAGGTTTTTTCTACGACACGATTTATGCGCCGTGTGTAGGCACGGTTCGTCAGTGTTGTATGGATCACTGTGGAAGCTTGTTGATGTTGACAGACAGGTTTTTTCTACGACGCGGCTTATACGCCGTGTGTTGGCACGGTTGGTTCGTCAGTGTTGTATGGATCACTGTGGAAGCTTGTTGACAGACACGTCCCGTTGTTGTAGTTTTTCTACGGCGCGGTTTATACGCTGCCCGTACCGTAAAGATACCGTGCGGGGTACAAAGGGCTTTACCACGGATGAAATATTTTGCAGATGAGTAGTCACCTAAGTCTTAATACCCTACATTTATACAATACATATAGTGGTGAATAACCCAGCTATTCTGGTATGGCTCGTGCCGATGCTGTCTCTAGTCGCTGGTTATCCCGCTGTTCCTATCATTAAAGTCCCACTTACATGCTATTTTTTTGCGGATGGCGTGTATCTGTTGCCAATTTTTCTATTCTCTATGACCAGAGTTTTTTTCCAGTGGGGCATAGAAACTCATGTTCAGCAAGACGAGAATTAAAAAAAACTGATACAATAAAATTGAAGCAATTAGGGCGCATGTCCGCCATTTCCAACTCCAAAATCTGTTCAGATTCCGCGCACCATCTATCTCGTGTTTCATTAACAACAACGCACATTGTTTGTATTCACAATTACACCTAATTGGTTTAACAATCACATGGCCAGTGTGCTCTGGACTTGTTAATTGTGGTGCCATTAACTCTCAACTAGGAATGAAAAGCTCCCGTTGTTGATTACCTACTTCAGGGTGATAAGTGGCTCTTGGTATTTTATCATATCACAGATGCCAATAATGAGACTTGTAATGCTGGAATTGGTTGTTCGACTTACGGTTTGTTTGTATTCTGACTTGTAGGTTTTCTTCAAGATTCAGGATGCGGGAATATGGGCATCATAATTTGTGATCAAAAACATACCAAGCTAAACCACCTTCACATACCAAGACCGCTCCGTGCCTCGGAAAGCACGTTAAGGCTCGTACACACAGGCGCGACGCGACAGTCCGACGCGATTCTGCGATATATATCCGTAGAATTGAATTGCGGAAACGCGCCGTGTCGCGGCGCGACGAGTAGCGAATAGCGTCGCGGCCGCGATTCGCGTCGGGCTTGTGTGAAAGGTGTTGAGGCGCGATAATATCGCAGAATCGCCACACGACACGTCGCGCGACAAGTCGCGCCTGTGTGTAAGAGCCTACGAGCCTTTAAGCCGTTGGTCCCGGCTGTCATTCGTCATCTTTGACAGTCGTTATGTGTCGTCAGAAGACCAAAAGTTTGACAAGTGACAACCAGTCTTACCAAGGGGTTTTTTTATTTATACCCAGTAACTGGGTTGTGGAGGTCAAATAGGCAGTCGTTCCATGTAGCATACTGGTATTCAGCTGCATTCGGTTAGACTGGAAGCCGACCCCAACATAATCGGGAAAAGGCTAGGCAAATGATGAATGATGATTGTGATCAAAACCAAACTTCAAAATCAAAACAATTATTTCAATTAAGTAAAACAATTCCAGGTACTTTTGAATTGTGAAGGAGTCGGTCAGCAACAAAAGTCGATTAACATTTCAATTTTGACGTGACAACGTCTAATAAATCAATGACAGCTTCATCGATTTATTAGACTTGTACTCACGAAAAAACATGACTCATGTAGCGTTACCTCGCGGCCTTGCTCTGTAGCGTTCCATGGCGGCTTGAAGTGCAAGCGAATATTAACAAATACAATGCAACTATTCCATCAGTATTTTCTTATGACGTTGTCACGTTCAACTATCGTCAGTAAACCGACTTTACAGACAACCGATTTTTTTTTAATCTCAGTTATTGAGCAAAATATTGGTTCAAAATTGCAGCAGAAGTATAATGCAATTTTGAACAAATATTTTGCTCAATAACTGAGATTAAAAAAACTGAAGTGTTAATATTTTGCTCAATAACTGACATATAAAAGTGAAATGTTAATCGACTTTTCTTGCTGATTGTACCTACCTATAAGAAAGAGCAAGGCACGTCTCATCTTAGAATATTTGCCATTTGTTTAGTCGGAGACCTACTTGTTAGGCAAGCTAGATTTATTTTATTAGGTACGCTTTCTCTCCTCGCGTCAAGGCAAGCAATTGTTTCTAGAAGAATCTCACCATCTATGTATATATGACGTATAGGCGTTGCATAGGATACTACCGTACAATGCCAATGTACTATGAATGTTCACTACCTACACCTCCCTATATTACTACCGTCTCCATTGAATCCTAAAACTGCACTCCCAAAGCAATAAATCACTTTTACAACCGCCTCAAATCTCGAGGAAAACCGTTGATCATTCGCGAAAATATCCCAAAATATGTAGATCATAATCTTCCAGAGTACGCGTTATTGGGGCAGTTTGTTGAACTCTGAATATGAGTCGGTGTGTCTGGAAATCTTGTTTATTTTATGAGCATAGCATCTAAAATCGAGCCAAGTGATATGGATTAATTGCTTACATCGAAGAAGATGTTTCCTGTTTTCGTTTTGTAATATAAATGCACTGATTATCTTTGCATACGATCATTGTAATACTTACTTCAATTCTTTAACGAAACTCCTGGTGCCTTGGTAAGGGCACCTCCTTCAGAAAGAAACCCTAAAAATGGGATCAAGACAAGAAGGAAGGAGGTAAATGAAATATTAACTCGGAACCGATCCGTGACTTTGCAATCCTTTCTGAACTGGACACTGGTTATCAGTGTTATCGGTGTTTACGCGGATGCTGCTGCAAATTCTGCTGATAATTAAAACCAAAGCCATTTAATCTGACACCCACGAGAAGTTGTGTGACCTAACACATACACACATATGAACAATATGTGTGTCAACAGATTATTCTAATCATGATTAAATAAATCGTTAGGAAAAGCCCCCACGCGCCACGTAGTAGATACATCCAAAACAGAAGATAGTCCCTAAAATTGAAACATACGTTGGCCGATGAGTATCACATCGCGAAATATCTACAACTGATACTATATTCAACCACATAGTACCTACAACTTGAAATCATACTCCTATTTAATCCTGTAAAGGAAACGAGTATTTGATAAAAACAATGGCTGAGTATAATCGCTACTCATAATAAGCAAGTACTTATTCGTACTCCTGCAGTTAATATCAATGATAATATGCGATTGTTAGGCTGTATAATATTCAGCTATATCAAGTGTTACAACGAGTTATCATGAACTTGAGAGTTCTATTGCACGGCGCTTGACTCATGGATTGCATTGAATTCTACGTCTATACAAAAGTTAGGGTCATCAGAATGAAGATATATCTTTACTTTATTGACGGCAGCGGGTGCCATATTACTTACTAACACTGAATACAGCCCCTTGAGAGAAGAAGAAGAAGAGAGGGAGGAGCTACAAAAAATGTTGGACGAAATATGGGAGCAATAATAATGAATGTAGGGGAAGTGAATGATAATGTGAAGATTGATAGAGGAGGATAGACGATTAAAACATTTTACGCTAAACCCAATGCTGAAATGGAAGTACTATTGGAAAAAGGGCAGGCAGATGAAGGCCATTAAAAATATAGCTTAAAAAATAATGGCGTTATTATTAAAATTTATGTTCATAATAAGCGCATAGGTGAATGACATCAGATTAATAAGGCTACCTTTTAATTGTCAACGACACTGCAAAGAGACATGAGGTCACCTTTACTGAGACTAAGACCACACCACAAGAAAATATGAATTTTAATGATGTGTATTCAGCATGCAATGTGTACTCAGCAAGCTGAAAGTCAGACAGAATACACAACACGTCAATACGGAATGATCGGTAATCATCGATGACCGACTTGAAACAAACAATCTATGAAAATACATAGCTAGCCATTATATTATTTATGTTTACGGAATTAAAGCTCCTACAAACAGGCGCGACACGCAATCGCGCGCGACACAAACGCACCGCTCGTTACGCGACTTGCGGTGCCTTTGTGAGTGCACTTGATAGAAATTGCCGATGGACAAAAATAGACAAAGTAGATCAGCACTTTAATACAATCTAGTTCTCATCTAGATTTGACGTTGTTTGTTTATACCGCGGAGAATGTAGATCATAGACAATCCGTTGTCGACCTAATTTAGCCCGTCTTTCACCACTCGATCGAATACGTCACGTTGTTGTGCCCTGAATAACTATTTAAATTGTGTCATACAGTAGTTTATCAGGCCCATCTATGAAAGATGAAACTGCATAAATAAAGCCATCCGCTGTAATTACGAGTACAGCTTGCTTCTTTGACATCAATAAGGTATAGGCATATCCTTCAGACTAAGGCCTGCCGTAACTGACATGATCGCCTTAATCGTTTTTGGCTTTCATATTACCTTTCCAACTTGTAACATGGCCACAGCATCAAAGGTGTATTTTTCATTCCTGAATGGCTTTCTTCTACTTCAAATATGCGTTGGCTTCAGTAGATCGAATACATAATTATGTATATTATGCCTTTTATTTAAACTTAGCCTGCCAACCCTAACTGCAACAGATGCAACCTACATTCTCATTACGGGCGTATTGCAGACATTGCAATTATACGACATGCCGTCAATGTCTCAGTAAGTAAATTATTTAAACGTTAAACACCGTTCTTGGTATTGTTGGAGCTCCGACTTATACCATCAATTAACCTTTTCATCGTACGGACGTGTAAAGACTTTCGAAATTCAACTGGCGCCAACGAGAACCGTAACATATATGACATACTTAAATTACGACCTTAACTCTTTTTACGACCTCTTAAGATTCTGAAAACATTTCAATTTGTTTAGTTTGGCCCCATGTTTTGTGTAGAGTCATCAAATTTTACAACTGCTTAGAAACGTCCTTCAAGTAGCATAACGATATTTGCATATGTTTACTAGTTACACACATATTATGTTGTATAACCACGTATATTAAAATTCATAGTCTTCGACAGTTTGTTTCGGTTATAGTCCCAGTAATTTGCGTCAACAGACCGTGAAGTTATTGCCCATAAATATTATCAAGAAACGCACAATTTAGAGCCGACTCGTAGTTTAAAAAAACAACGTTTATTGACCATCTTCTGTCATATTCCTAGAACATTAAAACGGAAAAACCAAATTCTAAGCGTAAAATTTTCCAGAAGTGTAAATTAACTTACAGCATTGGAATTTCCCTTGTCGTGACTACATTTTTAATCCTCTGCTACTGCTTATAACGGAGTGTTTGCATAAGATATGTTTGCGTCACAACATCAATTGATCTTAATAAAAGGGGAGTTAAATGGCTGTATATGTGTTGCTTCGTTGGACACGGCCAGTAGAATTGATTGTTTCATTCACTGCTTCTATTGTTATGACATCGTAATATAAATTACTTTTGTATTAGGTACTTAGTCGCCTACGCTCTCGAATAGAGTTGCCGCGAATACTCGCTATTATTCGGTATTCGGCATTACTCGTCATTTTTTTGATATTCGTCGAATACCGAATAATGGCTAGTATTATTCGGCATTCGGCGAATAGTCGTCGAAAATAAACTTTTAACGAACAAAAGAACTAATGAGTTAAAAATAATCATTTTTTAAATTATTTTCCTTAATAAAACAATACAGAATATCTATTATTATCTGTAATATGTGCCTGTGCCTATCATATTCATGAAATTAAATTAGTAAGGCTTTTTAATTAATATTTAAAATCCAACAGAGGCAGATTGTGGTGCAAAAAAACAATTTTTTCTGCACGTTCTGGAGCAAGTCGGTTTCGTTTTTCCTCGTAAATTAAACCTGCCTCGGAAAATAGTCTTTCTGAATAAACAGAGCTTGCTGGTGTGATTAAGTACCGTTTAGCAAGCTTACTTAAAATAGGAAATCTATTCTTATTGGTACTCAAAGCCCACCATTCATATGGGTTTATTTTTCTGTCAGCCTTTGCTAATGCGATGTAGTTGGCGATTTCTTCAGCAGTGGCATTCTTGGGTTGCTCTTCAGTAATAATAATAATCGCTGGGTTATACAAAACGGGGTATTCCCCGTAAACTAAAGAGAAAGACTTGTACAAGAAAAGGGTTGCCAGCATTTAAAAATGGAAAATTAAATTTACTACATATATGTAGGTATGTATAACATGAAACAGATTTCTTTAACTTTGTTGTTTTCTTTTCTCACAACCTTAGAAGAAATTAGAAATATTTTTAATGTGTTTAATGTTTTTTTTTATGTCGAATAGTAATGTCGAGTTATTCGACTATTCGCCAAAGTGAATGGCGATTAATCGGTATTCGACTATTCGCTATAAACACTATTCGCGGCAACTCTACTCTCGAAGTCTTCAAGACTGTCTAACAATTGCTTGTAGTATCATCCTCAAATCTCCAGTCTCTTTAAAGGGACTTCAAAAAGGGCCAGTTGTCTTTTGATAGAAAAAAAAAAACTCGATTACCAGAATCTGCTGCAATGATATAATTACATTACAGCGATTTTTCCAAAGCCTTTGATGTTTTCGTTGTCAAAGAAACTGACTTTATTGTTGTTATAAAATTTGAAAAATGTTTATGAATTATAGTATAAACATCTTACGTATACTGGCACTTCCAAACTATAATTTTATTCATCTTTGATAAGGTGATATATGTATGTAGTAAGAAAGGTAATATTCGCAAAACATTTGTTGGATTTTTTTGGCATTTTCCTGGTCTTCACCGAATTTTCGTGACTAGAATTTCAAACCTAAATTGGCCTTTGTTATATTTCAAGGATTTGTTTGGGTTTTAGGGTCAACTTAGATAGTTTCTAGGATTTGACAAAGCTATTGGTTTTACGTGTCATGAACACTCTTTCGAAATTCATAACCTTCGCGTTAGAGCTTGGGAGTATTGTTGACAAAAGTTAACTCCAGGAGCACTGGCAGCTTTCTTTTTACAAAAAGTAATTTATCTCTTTGCAGATTACTTACAGTCAGATTAAAAATTATTCTTTGGTTTTACTACTCCATCAAAACTGCTCTCAGTAAGTGCTTGGGCAGACTGGCAGCGCGGGCGCGGTGCGGGCGCGGCGCAGCGAACTCAATTATAATTATTATGAACTTCCTTTGAATGTCCATAGTGGGCACGCGGGCGCGGAGAAGACGCGAGCTGTTCGGCGCGTTAAGCGCGCGGGCAACTCACGCCATAGCTCGTTCATACAAGTGGTGGGTCAGTCAGATTAAAATTATTCTTTGGTTTTACTACTCCATCAAAAATGCTGTCAGTAAGTGTTTGGGCAGACTGGCAGCGCGGGCGCGAGTGCGGGCGGCCCGCGCGGGGCCCGGGGTGCTCAAGCTAGTTGGAGCTTTTTTCTAGTAAAAATAAGTCTTTTCATCCATATTATATTTTGACAAACATTGGACACGACAACACGCAAAACGCAGCCGCGCTCCAGTGCGGACAGGCAGCCCGCGCGCGTTCCCGCCCCGCGCTGCCAGTCTGGCCAACACTAAGAGTAGCGTCTGTTTGTTTTTGCTACAGCAGTCATTTCAGCTATAAAGTCATCATTATCTGTTTTACAGCTTTGTAGCAGCTCCTGGTGTTCCAACAATGCTATTGTTTATGGTAGTTGTAACGGCCGGTCATGTACTTCAGTATCCAGTGTTAGCTAAACGTGCATGACGTAACGTCATAAAAATAGGTACTTACCTACTAACAAGCTGTGTGCTTAGCGCCTTTTTTACGTGCATACTTGAGACGGATTTTTGTTCATATTTAATTAGTATGAATAATTTTCTAGGTGGTTTGACAATAGATGTTCAATGGCTAACCGTGATTGTCGATCCATATCAGAAAAAAGAGAACTGGCCAAGTGCGTGTCAGACTCGCACACGAAGGGTTCCGTACCACAAGGCAAAAAAGCCGCAAAAAAACACGTTTGTTGCATGAAAGCCCCCCTTAAATATTGATTTTATTCTGTTTTTAGTATTTGTTGTTATAGCTGCAACAGAAACAAGTCATCTGTGAAAATTTCAACTGTCTAGCTATCACGGTCCATGAGATACAGCCTAGTGACAGACAGACAGACAGAATAGTGGAGTCTTAGTAGTAGGGTCCCGTTTTTACCCTTGGGTACGGAATCCTAAAAATGGTGGATATGTGACGAATCAATAAATTGTCGGCGGTCCATAACCAAATGCTAACAATAGAATCTGAATTTCCGGAAATTAAACTGTAAAAAAAAGGAAAATAAGTGGAAAATGAATATTTTTCTATATCCTCATTGATCTTCTAGAGTTCAATGAACCTGTTATAAAAGAAGTACTTCACCGAGGTAAGGTTGCCGAAAATGTATCGAATACACGATATATTTCAAGGCCTAAACGATTTTCAAGGCCTGTCTTGTAATGAATTAAATACCGTGCAGATCCACTTCCGCGATGTATACTCCACTATTGAAGAAAAACCACGTCACCTATTTCGCTTAGATGGTTTCCCGGCCGACTAGCATAGTCCACTTTAGCAACTCATAATCTCATTAATAAACGACTGTTACGACACTCGTGATAAGAAGCGGGGTGACTTATTCTTAGCCAAACACCGCGTGGTCCCATCAAAGGTTTGATTGATGTCGATAATAATGATGATGACGTGAACCAAATGATGTAAATCGCGTCCATTGATGTTGCCGGAAAAATTTATTAGTACTTTATTAACAACTCGTAAACCTAGCGATTTAATGTTTTGCGGTGATTGATGGAACTGCGCGCTTTAACCTAATATTCTCGTTGTTTTTATGACCACTTGGCCTTCTCTCCACGTCCGTAAACGAAGATACGGGCCCGGGCTAAGTCGAGCCGAAAAATTAACTTTTTTCAATTGTCAACTAAAGGGCCCGTGGCTAAATAGTAACAGCCGCGCAGGTCGGTCGATCAGGTTAAGCTACACTTGCCGCGGTTGGTCTGTGGATGGGTGACCATCTTTACATACCGAGACCCCTTCGTGCCTCGGAAAGCACGTTAAGTGGTTGGTCCCGGCTGTCATTCGTGATACTTTGACAGTTGTTACGGGTAGTCAGAAGCCCGAAAGTCTGACAACCAGTCTTACCAAGGGGTATCGTATTACCCAGTAACTGGGTAATGGAGGTCAGATAGGCAGTAGCTCCATATAAAGTACTGGTATTCAGCTGCATCCGGCTAGACTGGAAGCCGACCCCAACATAGTTGGGAAAAGGCTAGGGTAATGGAGGCATTACCCAGTTACTGGGTAATACGATACCCCTTGGTAAGACTGGTTGTTAAAGTTTCTAGAATAAAAAACTAATGAAACTATTATTTACACCAGGTGCTACACTTCTTTCGATCAATGCATTTCGACATTTAAATAGAACACATTCGTGTTTTATCGCGTTTAGTGTGTGGTGACGATGTAGCCATTTTGTTTGTGACCATGGCAGGCTTTGGTCTAGATAATTGTATGAACGTAACCTCCGCTTTGACTGATAAAACGGCTTCGTATAAACACATTTAGTTTTATGTTATTGCCGCCTACATAATAATAACGATAGTTTTACTATTTTATTTCATTCATAAATCGTCTTTTGCTTCTGTCCTTTCTGAAACTTTATGAAGTGATTAATAGTTATCTTCTTTTAAATGCTAATACAAATTTTGCTTGTGCCTGACTATTTCACTTGACAAGGTTTGTAGGTATTATGTAGATCCTCATAATCATTTGTTAAGTCTTTATCAATATCTTTAGCTCGGATCCTCCCGGTACTAAGTTTAAGTCTTTTCTTCTGTGGTAGTCCTCTCTAATCAGTGCCGAACGCATCTAGGTCTGTCGTTTACCGTTGTTTCTGTGGTCTTCAACCCACCAATGTATGTTTGGCCCAGCTGGGTATCTTTTTTTCAGAACTTTTGCTGTAGCAAGAGAGTGAATACAGCAGGCAGCACCATTGCTCGCTGTAGCTAGCAATGGTTCTGCCTAGCGCTGGATTAGTTTAATGATCCACTTTCCGGCTAATACTAATTTTATCGTGACGGGCTCTTAGTTGTGGTTGTGAATGTGTGTGTAAGCGCAGGAGCTCTTTGTACCTCCCCAGACAATGGCGAAGTCGGTGCTCACGCTACTCGTCTTCACGTCCACATTCACAGTGTTTGTACACTTTACAGGTTACCAGAAGTAAAGTGCGCGACTCTTCGTGAGATAAAAATACTGTAATATAGGTACTTTACTTTGTTTTATGGCAATTATTTAGTAGGCTTCAACTCTGAATAATTACCACATAATGACGATTTCTGCTAACGCTTTTATAATGTCATGGCTTTGGGCAGTGTCGCACGAGCGCCTCAAATTATTCACACTGCTGATTATGTTGTGTCGACGTTATCGCTACTACTTTTTTACCCAAGCCCTAACGGTACCTACATGGAAGCAGTACCTACTAAGAGTGTTTTAACGATAATCTAACTCCATCACTTTAATGGTTTGACTGCGCGAGTAAAGTAAATTGCTTTGTGGTTACAGTAACAGTGAAGTAAACATTTCTAGAGTTTACATTTTGTAGTGTTTCATATCAACAGTGGTTTTTTTTTTGTTAGGCTTTGCTTTGCATATAATCATGAATTATTTAAAACAGACTGATATAGCTCAGGAAGTGGAAGATACAAACAAAAGAACGCTTTGGGTACAATTCTTTCCAAGCTTTGTGCTCGCACTTCGGTGCAGCTACATAATATTGTGTGTCTACCTCACACCCTTTTCTTGCTACCTTATGTTCCCTGCGGGGTAATACGTAAGATACTATCAGTAGCAATGACTTTCAGTTTGACAATTCAACAACATTAATTTCGTTATTTACGTTTTTAAGCAGACAAATTTTTCGATCGTACGAAGCAATGGATTAGCAGTATCCTTCAAAATGATTCGATTGTGATTGAAGTGTGTTATGGTGCCGAAATGACTCGTGTCATCAATCCTGTCAATTCCTGTCTACTGTTGAATGGACGTAGGAAATTGGGCCATGGCCATAAAACTCGGATCTCTGCTTCTACCTTATTTTTTTTTGAAGTGAAAACTTGGGCATTTTTTGAGATGGGAAAAAATCATTGAACTCGCGACACTGTTACCGACACCGCGCTGCGCTACATTCGGATGACACATCCGAATGTAGCGCAGCGCGGTGTCCCGAGGACAGCCGAACATCGGCTGTCCTCGGGATGTACTCGGTTTTAAATCCGATACATCAGTGAGTGATGGCAAAGTATGGTATTTGGCATGTCAACCTAGGAAGTTGTCGTCTGCTTAACCGGTCTTGCCAGTGTGCCTCGATAAATTAGAACCTCCAGCCAGAGCTTAAAGAAATTAAAAACAAACCAACTCACGCTGAGGGCACCTCGCTGTGGGGTAAGGACACCGGCTTAGCTTAGGGCGTTGCTGGGCAGCAAGGGACCGGCTGGATCGGATTATTCTGCTTCTACCATTCTCAAGTCTGCTTTTATTTTCTTCTTCCGTTTATGGTCATCAATAATCGCTCACGTGCATGTTCTTTATCTTTGACTTTTTATCCGACTATTTAATTATTTATAGATTAGATAGCTAGGTATATCGGGAAATTTCCTTTGTCTTATAATATGACAATAAATTATTACAAGCCTGTTGATGGGCTTTTAAATTAACCTAAATTTTATAACCTACCTTTTAATGTTCTAAATGATTACAAGCCTATTAACCTAGATTCTATTACTTACATTTTAATGATCAAATTAATTTGTTTGCATACAAAACTTTTATACAGCGTGGCGCTACAATGGTGACATTAATTTAACACACGTGTAGGGCTAGTGCCCTTTAATCATATTAATTTTAGTAGGTTAAAATAACTCGTAAATTGAAAAAAAAATTTTTTCAAACAAACTAAATGATAAAAATGTAACTAAAATTGGGATCACCCTTGCAAAAAATCATTCATGAAATTACTTACTACGTTACGCTGGCTTACGTTATCTCGGAGCGGCAACGCGTCGCTTCACGCGCTGCCACTTTTCGCGCTTTAATATCGTATGGACGGTACTGTGATGAACTTGAAAATGCCTAGCGCTCTGGCGGAGGCTAGTTTTGGGTTGGTTTTGGAAATATTGTAGCACATTTTCAGTTAACTGGATTGGGTTTTGTCGTGTAGGTGGTCGATCAGGGCGTTGAGACCTAGGATCCACTGGCTGGTTTTCGCGGATGCGCTGAAGAGCTCCTACAATAGTGCGAGGATTAGTAGGGCATTGTCTTGAACCGCCATATCTCTCGCGATATGTCCTTATGGCAAGAGCGGCATTTTCACGACATTCTCCGTAAATTAGGATCATGTCTGCATATTCAGCTGATGTGTAGTTCGGATGTGTATTTGCCATCACGATCACAAGTTTACACAAGCACTAATAACACAAATAAAAGCGCCCGTATCGCAAGAGATGTCAACGTACCTACTAAATTAGAAAACGAAAACAAAACAAAGCGTCTTTATCGCAGTACCATAATCTAATTACTCATTAGTTCATTACACAAAAATAAATAAATAAAACAATAGGTAAGCGTCTTTTTCGCGGAAACATTCACAAAATTAGTCGACGTAATTATGTGCACTACTGTGAAGAAGTGTGTCAAGGGCACGAGTTAGGCTAGCACTAGAATAGAAATGCAAAAAAAAGAATTGGATTTCGCTGCGACGCGACGGGGCGGGGGGGGGGGGGCACGCGTCGCCTGCGCCGCGCGCCGCCCGCTCGCCGACAAAGGGATATCACGTTACTTTAAAGTATTGTTTATTTATTTTAATTTCATTGATGCGATGTTATGATCCGTGACCCGGCAAATGACCGCTGCGCGACAGTTCTTTAAGTACAGGTTGCTCCAAAATGCTATTTTAGAAAACTTTAAATAAATCCGCAAATAATAACGTTTAATGGAAACATAATTTCTTCATGAAACGAAAATGTGAAAACGTATATGTGTGTTAAATTAATGTCACCATTGTACCGCCACGCTGTATGTCTATCGTCCGAGATCGATGTCTTCAAAAAAACATTATCATTTGTGAGCAGTGGTGGCTCAGTGGTAACGGCCCTCACTTACGAGTTGTAGGTCGTGGGTTAGAACTCAGCCAGGGGCTTTACTTTGTGTAAATAATTTCATCACCACTGCTCTCAAAACGGTGAAGGAAAACATTGTGAGGAAACCGGCATGTCTTAGAACCAAAACTTCGAAGACATGTGACATCTACCAACCCGCACTGGGCCCGCGTGGTAGAATACCGCCCACTCCCTCTCGAAGAAAGGAGGCCTGAATCCTAGCAGTGACCCTTATAGGCAGATTATGCTATCATTTGTGATAGGTACGCTGATTTGATGATAATGTGATTAGAATCGTCTGAAAGGCGTCGCAAAATATTTACGAAAAAATCATTCTCTTAGGCCAATACTTATATTTTTAATTCTTGCACGTGTATGTTATATTATAACACGTCACCTAATGATATCACTGCATACCTGTATACTGTCGATTTCCTTTATCCGTTCTTTATTTACCTACACACCTATTCGATGTACATTTATGTGCAATCTCTGGTAGAATATTTGGTGATCGGCAAACGTTGAAATTCCTCGCAGACGCATCGTTGTTAGTATTTGATAGCTGTCTAGTCGAGGTCATTGGCCAGACAGTGGTGAATGAACGAGAAGTAAGATAAGGAATAAAAATATTGAACTTGAGTATTCTTGAGTGTTTTTAGTAGTTCTAAAGTTACAAATAATTTTTCGTGAGCCTTAAAAGATATTGAATAAAGTGCCAATAGTGATAAATCATGATACCCACTGTCATAAAAGCACTTTTATAGTGATGATACTTTTTTTATTTTACATAAGTACAATCGGCAAAGCTAATTAGTTTACATCACGCAAACATCGGTAACTGTCATTATTATTGTGTGCGTATACGTATGATACATTCAAGGTTAGAGATAAAATAAACGGGTTCACAATGAATTTGACCCAACATTTTAGACCATTATAACATAGTTCTCTTAGCTAGTTGGTGTAAGCGCCTGCGTTAGCTACTGATGTAAGCTCGTTGACGTGAGTTCGATCCCAGCTGAGGGTTTTTGTTTTGCTGTTTTTTACTTTTTGGTTTTTATTAAATTAATTTTGTGGCCAATAAAATCACTCAAGCAAAAAAGTAGAAAGGTAAATTAAATAAAAGCATTAAATTAATTTGATTTTTTATTATGTAAACATATTATTATTTGGTATTGGTTTGGTAATGATCCCACTCGTTTCTTCCAATATGTTCCTTCCTTACAATGGTTGTTTTAAGGTTCAATTCGGAGTGGGCTGTATGTTAGCAAAAAAAACTTGTGTGGCCGATACAATGATTTCACATATTCTATAGCTATTCATACTAGACGTTCGAATGAGTAAAAACTGTTGTTTACCAGATTTTTTGACAAAGACAAAGTTTTTTGTTGGTTAAGGATGGACGTATTATTTGTCAAAGTAGGTAGGTATATAAATTGAATCAAAGTAATATTAGAGGTGAAGTGAATTAACATGTTAGATAGTAAGAAATTATGACAACTTCTAAGTGCATAACAATAACATCACTTCACCAGACTTCAATAATACGAGTTGATGTTATATACCTAACCATTGCTAAGGTTTGTATTGGTTCACATTCACTTAACAAATATGAACATTATTTGCGTAAAAATAAGGTTCATATTCGTCTACTAATTAAAATAAATTCGACTAATAATGAGTCGGCAAACCCTCGTTTTCTAATACTTCTTGTAACCTTCTGCTCATGCTGTTAACCATATTCGCGCATATATTACTTCCACGTAGCGACTCCCAGGTAGAAGTAACACAATATTTTACGCCCATCCTTATCCGACTTAAACGATTTTTCGTCGCTAAAAATCACCACATTGTTCTCCCAATCAAAATTGACGTATGACCTAGCAAACTGTAGTCGGTTTTGTCGGTGCGCAGTGGACAGTAAAATCTTCCGCGCTGGCTTACTACAACGTAAACCAGCTGCATGAAGATGATTTCTCACAGTTTGTAAGCACACATTGTGTGCTGTTGCTGTTACGCGGGTGGACAAGAAGGGATCAGCCTTGTGCCTTGCTACGATGTCGTGGTGTCGAGCCGATGAATTTGCCTTTGGTTTTGGCCCACGTCGAAGATGTTCTACGTCTCCAGAATCCGCATATCGGCGGACCCATAACTGCACGCTTCTCCTCTGTGGATACAAACAAAACAGTATTTAATATACTTATAGTAATAGCTATTATTAAATAAATATATAGACTATATTTGTTATATTTATATACTACTAGCTGCGCCCCGCGGGTTCACCCGCGTAAATGTCGATCCCGTGGGAATATCGGGATAATATGTTAATTCACAGTGTCAGCTACCTCCATAAGAAATTTTATCAAAATTGGTCCAGCCGTTTAAGCGTGAAGAAGTAACAAACATACAAACACACACACACACTCACAAATTTTCGCCTATATAATATTAGTGTGAAGTATATATAATATACTTTATTTACTTATATATATACCTAATTAATATTACTTATATTATATACAATATATAGGTAATAATCTATTTTTATTTACGTTATTCGAAGGCTTTTTTTTAAATCCGTCTAAAGGCCCGGGCCGTAGTGAGACAAAAATTGGCTAGACCAATTTAATTCTATCATAATCATCTTATGATAAAAAAAAAACTGTAATACATTTTATGATAATATTATATTATTATTAAACTATGGTAGATATTGCAGATAAGTTACATTAATTTATTCCTAGGTAAACATTGAAAGGTGATCTAACTGTTACTCACCGATATCATTAAGCGATTTCCAATTTCACTTATAGATATGTTTTGCTCATGCAAAACAACAATTCTGCCTTTTTCAACATTGATAAATGTTGCATGGTTGGATCCACATAAATAAATCCGCACACAAATATGAGTAGGTAGTAATCAATAAACTCAGTAATGCAAATACTCGTAGATTGACAACTAAGAACGCAATTTTTTTATTTATAAATTAAGGTGTTTGAAAACAATTTTTTTAAATTGTGGGTAGTTATTTTCTTAACAGTCAAAATAAAATAGCCTGAGAGTTCCGTGGTCGTCTCAAACGTTGCAAACTTCATTACTCGTCCATGAACGGGATCGAATCGTTATAAATTCAACTTTAAGCAATGTTTTAACAAAATAATGAATACAAAAAGAATATATCGCTGCACCCAAGGTTTGAACTTACGACTTCTCGTTCCCTGACCAAAGACTATAGCCATTGTGCCAAGGTTACTATAGTAATATCATGCGAAATATTATATCTCATTAAGAAACATAAGTGAATGATTACTATATATTGGTATATGGTAATTGGTATGCCATACGCACACTAATAAAAACAGAGCTCGCTCGTATTATTTAGTGTTTGTGTGCATAACTATGACTTCACCCACACATATAAAATGTAAACTAATTAGATGGGTCGAGTGTACCTACTTATTTTTTTTACTGCAAATAACCCCAACTATCGCCCTGTTTCGTTTGATCCACGATTTTTTACCAACCCTGTATACCTATACAGGGTGGGTAAACCAATTTCTTATAGTAGGTACCTACCTCCTATAAGAAATTGGTTTAAAACGCTATGGTTGACTTTATAACACAGAATGTCGAACAAAAGACTCCGAATGCACATAATATCTCTTTTTTGTAGGTATTTGTTTTGCAGTCATGTTTTTATCAAAATCATGTACTGTGTCAGAACATGGCATTGTATTTTACTTGGTTTGGGTAAAATCCCCAGCCCCTAAACACAAGATGATGATGTAGAAATCGTAAAGAATAGATTACGTGATCTTTCCGTTTAGCATTATGTAAAACCCGTTCATTTCTGTGACAATCTTTAACCTTTTGTCTATTAGATATTTTCATAGATATCCGTGGGTATTTTATCATCGCTATAGTAAAGTTTCTTCCTGGTAGAAATATTTTACAGGGTCAGGACGGGCTCCTACTGATTTAACCCTACGATTTTCGTCCTGTAGTTCTGTTACTATTAGCCGCTAGCGCAGGATTTTCCTCGTCTCCATTGAAATCCTTAGGATCACTAGGGTGCTTTCAAATCAGGAACTCGCTTCTTCTCCACACTTACTCTACCATGAAATTGTCCTGAGCTATTGTTCAAAGCTATTTAGCATTATCAGACGACATCATATTCAGCTGATCTATTTTGTCAAAATCTCGCCTGAAAACTTAGGTAAAGTGAGCTGTCATTCCACAAAACTTTATAATTACAAGTTACAAAGGACATCATTCAATTCGTACCCAAAAATTAAAGTGCCGCGCCTCGCCGGCCAGAAAAGAAAAGTGCTGTTTTCCTACGGGAAATAACATCTTTAGCATTTTTTACTATTACAGCGAAAGTCTGCAATTAACCCCTGGCTGCTATTTGAGATTGATAATGCCAAAAATCTTATAAATATACAATAATAACAAAATATAATAACAAGTGTTTTATGCATAACATTTAAAAAATACCAACTTTTAATTGAATTAATTAACTGTTACAACATGGATCTACAATAACCCCCTGGCTGGTATTTGGGTTTGAAACAACCTTCGTAAATCTTACAAGTGCGTGTACCACAAAAGTCTACGCCACACTATTGTAACGGAAAAACCTTACAAATATTATGTAAATTGTAGTGACAAGTCTACACTTTTATAACTCATGTACAGACGCCAGCACATCAAGCTACTACAATCTGTCAAATTTCTTTAATAGATTTTCAACTTTATATCTTGAGCATAAGGTTCAAAATTGATTGGAAATTTCACAGTTTCGGGTAACTTGATGTGCTGGCGTCTGTACTTGGGTACGTATTTGTTATTATGTTACGCAATTTTTTCTACATTATAAAATTTCATAGAATTGAGTCTAGTGAGGTTTTGTGGTATAGGACCTAGCACCGTAATTATGTAACACATTTTCACAATTTGAATAATTTTGAAGGATATTTCTAATCCATTGCTTCATAATATGTTGGAAAAATTTGTCTGCTCAACAACGGAAATTTATAACACAATGAAAGTTGTTGAACTGTCAAAATGAAAGCTATTGCTACTGTTCGTGTGCTACGCAATTACCCCGCTGATGTTAGGAATTGATACTATTAAGAGCTCACTCGAGATCTTTAAAAGAATATATCGGGTGGTCTCCTCATCTCACAGTGTTTTTATCACCGAAAGTCTAAGTGCTTGTTATCAACATGGAATCTCTCACCAACTTCTAGATCATTCGATATTCCTAACGTCCACCGTCTTTTGTTTCCAGTTCTGTTCGAGGCGTGCCAAAATGAGCCCACTTGCCTTCAGGACCGCGCTGGTCTGGAAGCCATCACAGCGCTGCATCATCAGCTTGATGACGACGCCAACGGAAACGTCGACCTCAGTGAGAGTGATGATGTGAGTTCACGACTTTGACTTCATTCTGTTGTCTCTTCTCAATACTTGATTGAAATCGAGAATCATGCTTGAGCCTCTACTTAATAGATATCTTAAATTCATTTATTCATTCACTGACAGTCAACCCTAACCCGCTAGGTCTAGAAGCATGACATTGCACAAGAGTTCCTTTTATAACGAAGGTAAGCACTAAGGATTTTTGAAAATTCATCCCTTAAAGGAGGATATTATGTAGGTATAATAGGGGAAGAAAATTTGTATGGAAGCTCTGGAGTTCGTCGTTTTTTCATTTTACAAAAATACAACAAAACACCTTTCTGCTGATGGGAAAACCCTTAGGACACACGGCTTGTTTCTTAGAATAACATAACATTCCGCTTGTACTCCCCAAAGGGTTCTGCAGAGGGATACCTATAGTATTTCCATTTCACCAGTTATGTTTAAGTGTTGTCATAAAGTCTATTCAAACTTATATTTTAAGTTAATATTATTTCAAGTTAAACAAATATCAACTTTATTTTAATTGTAATTAAGTTGATTTCAGAGTGACTGTTGAAAAAGTTATAAAAATGTTTGAAGTAATAGCGTAAACTGAACTTTATTAAGTAGGATTTAAAGTTATTTTTCCATAAACTCATATTATGATTACATTTTTAGCAAATAAATCGCGAATACAGATTAGAATTATTTTGTTTTATATTGAATTAAATTTATGTTTGGGCCTGTTGTAGAACTGTGTACATCATTATGTGCCCGACCATTCTATTGCATTTAAAAACAGCTTTACAAAGAGCAACGTTCGCTTTAGCGATAGTCTGAACCTTGGTCATAAAACCTATATAAAAACCGGACAGTCTAGTAACTAGTTGAAGACAGTAATGTGAACTTTGAATGAGTAGGTAAATTGCAAGTAATAACGAATAAAAAGCTTAACAAGCCATCGAATACGACGACCAAAAAGAAGTTCTGACATCGAAAAAAGCACCTTAGTAATTCAATTTTTAAGGCCGTAATTGCACAAAAGAGGTGGCGCCGGAAAAGACATCTTGAAAGGATTTGGGGGAGGCCTTTGCGGTGGCTCGGGTTCTTCTAATAGTCTCATTTTATGTTATTTTATAAAATACGGGAAACATACAGCTAATTTATAAAGTGTTCTTAAACAGTAGACAATTGAAGGCCATTTACAAGATTCCACTTATAAACACTAAAAATAAAAAAAGACAACAAAAAAAGGTCGGTACAAAATACCTATACTTAACATAAGTTAGGAAACCACAAACAAAAAGACAAACAACCAAACAAAAAACACAAAGACAATCAAACAAAACAACAAACTAAAAGTCTTTTAGACGTAATTAGTGCAAGTCTTACTTATATAAAAATAAGTAAAGAGTAGGAACTCTTTACTTATTTTCCTCTCGAAACTAAAGCTAGACTAAATCCATGACCTGACTCTTAATATCAAGTTTGCGTGCTACTAACTGCATAGAATACTGAGAATAGTCAATATGATATAGAGAGTACTTCTTCAAGTTTTGTTTTAAAGTACGTATTACACAAGGCCAGGTACCAGGTAGGTCGGTAGATATACCCATTTCCTTCCAAAACTAAACTTGTTATCGAAATAAAACACGACAATAAGGAAAACCTATCACAATTATTTTGCTATGTTTATGTCCCTTGGGCCAAGGTTATGGCCTCGTGGCCTAGCTTTAATTGACCTGGAATCATCTTTCTGCCATGTGATTCGTGGCATAAATTGGCTACCTATTTTCCGATCTCACCAATCTCCATTTTTAGGGTTCCGTACCTCAAAAGGAAAAAATGGAACCCTTATAGGATCACTTTGTTATCCGTCCGTTCGTCTGTCTGTCAAGACCCTTTATCTCGGGAACGCGTAGAGGTATCGAGTTGAAATTAAAACCATATACTCAGGTCTACAGTCCCTTGAAGCTGTGAAAAAATCAAACACCTAAGTTAACGTAAAAAAAAGATACGGCCGTTTGTGCCGCAGAAAACGTATATTTCGACACGCTCAAGGGAATCAAAATTTATAGGGTACTTCCCGTTGACCTACAATCATGAAATTTGGCAAGAAGCAAGATCATGTAGCACAAGTAAAGGAAAAAATCCGAAAACTGTAAATTTGTAGGTACACTCACCTGCAAAATTGCATGGATTGTGAGTTCAAGTTTTCGAAAATAAACTAGATGGCGTTGGTTTCTTCACAACTATGACTAATTTACGAAACTTAAGTAAGGAATTGGGAAGAAACGTATGAAATAGGATTGAACAAGGAATTACACAGCTAATACATTTATCTAATTATTACATTACATTTAGCTGCTTACGTAGCTTAAATGATATAAATAATAAAAGAAACCGATAGGAATAATTAAGTATAACGAGTGGGTATTTTTAATAATTTAATATTCGTGTTGGTAGTTACTTAGTGGGTATTTTTAATAATTTAATTTTCGTTTTGGTAGTTACTTAGCTACAGGAAAAAATCGTAGAGTCATCACAGGTAAACAGGCTCGCCTTGTGGGCTCGCCAAACAAAAAGTAACAATTAAAAAATTATAGAGGTTTATTTCTTACAGTTTATTAAGTATTCAAAGGTCATGGCCCATAATCCGACCCGGTTCAAAAATGTTTTTGTACAAAAACGAAAATGGTGGTAAATAATAATGCAAGCATAACCCACTTTTCATTATATGTAAAAAAAAAAATTCGTTGGAGAAATCTTGCAGCAGACCAATAAAAGTTGGATAATAATTAGCGGTTTCGCCTGTCTGTAAATTATTTTATCCATGGAAACATGTCACTTGGGTAAAAAGTATACTATATCCGACTCCAAATCAAAAAATATAGGAAGTTGTGCCCATATTGTGAGCATAGTGTACTTTTTATCCTGGGCCAGACATCAAGAAAATATTGAAACACCTGCGGCTTTCTTGGACAATGTTTTAGACATTGATGGGGCTGAATAAACTTTAAAAAAAATGTATTTTATTTTCTCCTCCCTAAAACCACAAGTTATAAGTTAAGTTTTCATACTAGGTAGATTACATTTTTTTATTATTATTCTTTCATGATCCCCATGAGCCACAGCAATGCGCCACTTATCATTGAAAAGTATAATCATTTGTCTTTGATTCCCGCCATATTTTATTTCTGTACGCCGTGGGTATATTTTTCACACTAAATGGGCCATTACCTTTAACAGTCAGCTTATTAATTATCGTAGGTATAACATTATAATATTATGTATAACTTCTTATTGAGGCCATTTTCCAAAATCGGAAAGAGGATTGAAGCTTTTGTAACCTCAATAAAAACAAACAGGAGACCAGATTATTCTATCACAAAAATCAAACGGATTAAATGGATTAAATAGGTAGGCTTAAAAAAAAAACAAAAACATATCAAATGGTTAGTAGGTAACATAAAAAACTGAAAACTATGTAAGTAGTTTAAACTTGAAGTGTTCATAACTTTTTAAGTTAACCTGGTCTTTGTCTAAGTTAATATAAATCATAAGTACTAAGTAAAATAATATTAATTAGGTACGTATAATAATTTATTAATAGCCTGTAGCTACGTGACCACTTGTGTATCGCGTATTATTCGACGCCAGAAACATAGCGTCCGTGTTCACTGGACTTAAATTTTTTTTCATCTGTAAAGATGACATTACTCCAATCGAAGTTTATGTGATCCAAAGCAAACTGTAATCTTGCCCTTTTATGGTTTTCCGTGAGCAAGGGTTTCACAGCATGCCTCCGATAATGTAGCCCTTCACTATGAAGAGCACGACGCGACGGACAGTGTCAACACTTGTGTCAAATAAACCAGCATAGTGGTTCGTCGGCAGAAATCCATTTTCTCCATACTTCCTTATCATGGTTTGATGCTGCAATGTGTTTATATGTCGTGGTCTACCAGTTCTTTCATGGTGTTGCAAAGAACTCTCCTCTTCAAATATTCGTAACCATTGAACAACTGTTTTTCTCTGCAACAATAAAACAGACATATATAATACCCAATACTGATCACTAAGTAGTATAGTAACAAACAAATAATGGAGTTTTTAATATAAAAATGTAAAAATAAAACTACTTGCTTAGTTTTTGTCTTGATCATGCATATGCATAGCAATTATTTGAGCTATTGTAACGAAGTCAATATTACAACTCGCGTACTCATTTTGGTAAAATAAGTTATTCACCTGATTAAAAATAAAAACTGAACAAAAGGCACTCGAACGAGGTAATCGAAATGAACTTAGCGAACGATCAATTGAACTTAGTCATAAGTTCATAGCTCTTCGATTTATGTATTATTTATACTACCTACCAATTATTTATAAATCCATATTCAACCTAACTCTCAAGTTTGAAAACTGAAACTTAGAAAATCAGATATCTACCTGTACCTACTAATAAATTGATATTCAATTTTAAGTATTAAGTGTCATATGCCTCTCGCATAATTATGACACTTAATACTTAAATTACTGATCCTGACAAGGGTCGCTTTGGATTAACGCCCTTAAAGATTAATTTAAAAATATCTTTTGAATAGTATCTAAGTAAAAAATGGTCTTTGTGAAAGAGCTCGCCTGGGTAAATACCAACATCATTACCTTCTTTCTTATATCCATAATCATTACCTATTTCTGCCGCCAAATTGCTGCGATTACTACGGGTATGGCTGCCAGTGTTATTACAAAGATATGAGACGTCTTATCTTTTACGTCGTCGAAAAGTATACAATGTTGCGAGAGAAAAAGCTGTAACGGCCCATAGCAACGCCTTTGCGATGCCTCTGGAGTTGTAGTCCATGCGTTGACCAGGTCAGACCTACATGTTTGTTTACTACCCAAAAACCTAAAAATAAAACTTTGTTTATAACCTGTAACTCCTGTTTCCAGTTCCTCCGCGAAGAGCTACAGTACGACAGCGGGTATGAGAAGCGGCAGCGCGCGTTCCATCACAACGATGACATGCACATCTCCGTCAAGGAGCTGTGGGAGGCGTGGCTCAGATCTGAGGTTAGTACTCGATAGTTTTGGAAAATCTAAAGTACTAATATTTTATAGAGAAACAGTAACAATCTTATATATTATAATTAAATAAAATTCAATGACCTGACTGACTGATATATCAACGCACAGCCTAAACCGCTGGTCCGAGAGACATGGAATTTGGAGGGTGTATTCTTTGTGAAGAGTAGGTACTTATCCACTAAGAAAGGGTTTTTCGAAATTCCACCCCTAAGACGGTGAATGGGGGAGGGTGAAATTTCACGCGGACGAAGTCGCGGGCAGAAGCTAGTTATTCATATAAGTCTGGTTGAGTCATAATCAGCCTATAACGTTCCCAATGCTCGGACCCAGACCTCTCTGAGAGAGGGAGTGGGCTGTAATTTACCACGCGGCCCTGTGCTGGTTGGTAGATATCACATGTCTTCGTATAGTCTGGTTGAATATCTAATCTTAAAAATAAAAAAAAAAATACATAAATCGATATTGAGTTGAGGTGTTAAAAACAGAAATTAATAGTTAATTAAATAGTTTTGTGGATCCTTTATTAAATTCAATTGTCAAATGTAGTGCTTGAAGTTGGCGTTAATCATTCCCTCTACGTCTTCTAAATAATATTGTATAATTTAACTTATTCTGCTTGCGATAGTAAAATTATGTAATGTTTTATGACAGTGTGAATCGTTATGTGAATAAATAAATAATGAATGCTGATAGCAGGCTAAAGGGTCATGGAGCAAGTTCATTAATAAATTATATAAAAAAACAGCACAACAACATGTTCATATCAAATTGTGTAGGTTAGAGATAGTCTTGAAAATATTTAAAAAAATGTGACTCCTGTTGCGATTGATTTTCTAATCATTTTACTAATGATACAAACTTCGATTGCAGGTGCACAACTGGACGGTGGAGCAGACGGTAGAATGGCTGTCGCAGTCAGTTGATCTGCCGCAATATAAGACCCTGTTCCTTCAACACAAGGTCACTGGCGCTACCTTGCCCAGGTAATAAATTTCTATTAATCGCAACATCTACTTAATAGATCTACTTAAATTGCCTGACAGACAACGCACTACCTAAACTGCTGGGAAGCATGGAATTTTACACAAGAGTTCCTTTACAAACGAATGTTAGCACTAAGGAAAGATTTTTGAAAATTCATCCCTTTTTTTTTGCGGATGAGAAATCATCAAATAACCTCTCTCGCTCTGGGTGGAGCGGAAGGGAGTGTCAGACTCTTACTGACTAAAACCCACCCGTGTTCCTTCCTTAGCCTTTTATGTTCCGAGACAGCGGTAACCCTTTCGGACAATCCCGCTGACCCGGCAGGCTTCGGCCCTAACAGGCCCCTTTATTTGATGCTGACATCTTTTTGAGGCGCGCGTGGAACACGTACGCACGGGCCTGGTCCTGATCGGACGGTGAGCTACCCATTACTCTCCGTCCGCAGGCCCGCGCCTACGGTGGCCGGGAGTCGTCGCGCGGCTTCCGACGCCCGGAGCGTCTCCCGCGGCGGCTGGGACGGGAGGCTCCCTCCCTCAGTCATCCCGCCACCTCCTTCGCTAGCATTACTGCTGCTAAATTGCCTGACAGAAAACGCACAAGCTAAACCTCTGGGAAGCATGAAATTTTAAATTTTACACAAGAGTTCCTTTACAAACGAATGTTAGCACTAAGGAAGGATTTTTGGAAATTCATCCCTTGTTGGATGGTTGATCCCTTAATGGATGTTTGTACGCAACTTTGTAATTTTTACCGATGGGAAATTCCTGTGCGAATACAGCTTGTTTCTGCAATGAGTACCTCCTTGAGTGTAGCTACTAAGCTTTTGTCCAGCGCATCCTGGACAATCAGTCGCGGTACCTACCTGCTGGTTGGCTTACTAGAGCTAATATTCCAAGTATTTAGTCATATCAATAGGTATCGTTTTATCCAGTAACTGGGTTGTGGAGGTCAAATAGGCAGTTGCTCCATGTAAAATACTGGTATTCAGCTGTATTCAATTGACTGGAAGCCGACACCAACACAACTGTGAAAAGGCTAGGAGGTAACGAGAGAAAATGAGAAGTAATGGTTGATGAAGATCGTGGGACTCCGCTGGTGTCCCTGTCAGTATCATAATAATAACTGTTAACTGCCCCATTGGTCTCGTGGTCGCAAGCGCGACTGCTGGTCCTGGGTTCGATTCCCATTGTCGGGGAAAGTGTTATTGGGTTTTTCCATTGGGAATTTCTTAATAACAGCCTGGAGTTTGGAAGTTGGCGGTGTTTTACCCCCGTGTCTCCGTGCACACGTGTAGTCTTTAGTCCTACGCCGGATCTCACTCCGCGAGTGTCGGATTGCGGTCGCTGAGGACTATTAGAGTGAGGGAAGAGAGAGTGCACCTATGTCTGCGTACACACTTGTGCACTATAATATCTCCCGTGCCGATGGCTACTCTCTGCTGAGATTGGCCGTCATGGTCGAAATTCGGTCGGATGACTATTATTACCAGTAAAGATACCAGCACAGATCGTAATAGATCTTAAGAACATCGTAATAGATTTCATTTCTGTAGGTACGACGACGTGTAAAATTGTTTATATAAACCACAAACAATTTTACACGTAAATTATTAGGTATAGTTTTAAAACTAGATAGGGTCGTTTCCTATTCGACTACTCTGAGACGAAACACCGAAACAAACTCATGGGTCCCTCTTAAAGTCCAGACATAATCGTGGTCAGATCGTGTGAAGACCATGTAGAATTATGTAAAAAATATCTAATTATTTCCCATCAGATTGGCAGTAAACAACATGCAGTACCTGAGCAACGTGTTGGGCATCAAGGACCCCATACACAAACAGAAGCTCGCGCTCAAAGCGATGGACGTCGTGCTCTTCGGACCCCCAAAAGGTAACGTGGATTTCTTGGACATGGAAATACCTACTTACCCCCTTACTAATAAACGTTGTATAGCGTCTGTATAGTTACACAACGCTTTGTCTTCTTCTTTCGAAAGTCAAATTACTGACGATATAATACGTTTAAGGCTCCTGCAAACAGGCGACGCGCGACGCGAAAGGCACCGCTCGTTGCGCAACTTGCGGTGCCTTTTTGTCGCGCGCGATTTTATCGCGTGTCGCGCCTCATTGACAGACAACGCTTCGCCTAAATTGCTTGGTCTAGAAATTAGAAACGTGGAAATCGGCATTTACGTTTCTGTTTATATGTAAACTAGCGACCGGTCCCGGCTTCACACGTGTTTTTACGACTTGGCAAATCATCAAGATTTCCGTTGCATAGTTTAGAAGAACAATTGAGTCTCACAGACAGACAAGAAAAGCGTCTTTAATTTTTAATTGAGAAACGACGTCATTATGGCTTCATATGAGTACACAATATGTTCAATGCATTAACATAATAATATGGGAAATATTTAACTGATCCGCAAAAAAGTTATTGATGTTCTAATGATGGTCACTTTCGAGGCAGCGGCCGTCCAGCGCATCCAAGTTGGCCGCAGTTACTTGGCTGTTTAGTATTTTTAGTACCCCAAAATAGGAATATCACAAAAAGAGGCGCAATCATTATAACAGAGCTGTGGCGTCATCTACATCGCCACATGCGAACTACTCATCACATTGACGTCATGCAAAAATTCTGCATCGCGCAAGCAGAGTTTACCGCGCCGAAATAGGAATATCAAAAAAAGAGGCAGAATCATTATAACAGAGCTGTGGCGTCATCTACATCGCCACATGCGAACTACTCATCACACTGACGTCACGCAAAAATTCTGCATCGCGCAAGCAGAGTTTACCGCGCGACTAGCATATAGGTACATATATACAACGTGCCAACAAATCGTCGGGCAGTAGCCACTGGACAACAACCGTCTGGTCGGAGGATTCTCCCATTTCTATGAAGAATGTGTGAACTGTACACTTTGTTTTTAATGCCTTTATATTGGTGACCTGAAGGCTAATTCCCGTAATTAAAAAGTTTAAAATCTAGTTCCATTCTCATCTCGGCGACAATCAATGTCAAAAACTTGTCAAATATGTAGGGATCATACAGGTATTTTTGACAGATTGAGACTGAGAGCACACTGTGACTGTTCTTACGAGGATTGCCCCTTTGGTGGTTCAATAATATTTTTAAGAGCACAAAATGGTAATTATTAAAGGTTCTATTTTAATACATGCAATCAACAGTATTTTGGACTGAAGAAGTTTAGCACCCTAAGGCCCTACGTTAGTTGGTCAGCGGGATTGTCCGAAAGGGTTGCCGCTGGCCCGGAACATAAAGGGCTAAGGAAGGAACACGGGTGGGTTTTAGTCAGTAAGAGTCTGACACTCCCTTCCGCTCCACCCAGAGCGGGAGGGGTCATTTGATGATTTCCCATCCTGAAAAAAAAGGCCCTACGTTAGTTACTTTGCGTAGATTATTCTATTCAATTGGAATAAATATGTTTATTTAATAAGTGATATACGTAGTTGTGCCATAAGTTCTGTCCATTTTTCAAGTGCCTCATAAAAAATATTTTAAGTGGTGCTGTTTAGTTTGCTTACATGATAAAGCTTTAGGAACTCACTGAGTATACAAACAAGTCATTTGAACACAATACATCTAACAGTAAACATGGAGTGGGGTATTAAAGAGAATCGTATTGCAGTGATCGCGTTACACAAGTGTAACAAAACACCTAAGGAGATTTTTGACATCTTAAAACCTTTAAAAATAACTTTAAAATTTGTTTATCGCGCTATAAAGCGATACAATGAGATGTCCTCTGTCGATGACAGACCAAGAAGCGGTCGCCCACGGGTCACAAGAACGAAATCAGCCGTTAAAGCTGTAGCTGAGCGAATTCGTAGAAATCCTCTCCGCAAGCAAAAAATCATGGCACGAGAGATGAAAATCCCGCCACGGACCATGTCTCGCATCATAAAAGAAGACCTTAGGCTTGGTGCTTATCGAAGAACTACCGGTCAGCGTTTGACAGCGGCTTTACGTCACATAAGAGCAACAAGATCAAAAAAGTTACTCGAACGTCACGTGAGTGGTAGTTACCGCCAAATTCTGTTCACAGATGAAAAAATTTTCACTGTGGAAGAGAAATTTAATCGCCAAAATGACAGAGTTTATGCTCACAGCTCTCGAGAAGCGGCTGAGAAAATTTCGAAAGTAGAGAGAGGACATCACCCAGCATCTGTGATGGTTTGGTGGGGAGTGGCGTACGATGGCGTTACTCACTTGCATTTCTGTGAACAGGGGGTCAAAACTCGGGCAGCTAACTATCAAAATGACATTTTAGAGCAGGTAGTTAAGCCTTTAAACGAAACCATGTTCGCGGGAAAGCACTGGATATTTCAGCAGGATTCAGCACCCGCACACAAGGCTAAGACAACACAGCGCTGGCTAGCAGCCAATTTACCTGAGTTTATTGCTGCTGAAGATTGGCCTTCAGGAAGCCCGGACTTAAATCCTTTAGACTACCGTTTATGGAATATTTTAGAGGAGAGGGCCTGCTCGAAACCTCATCGAAATATTGAGGCATTAAAAATTGATTTAGTGAAAACAGCAGCCTCGATACCATTAGAAGTGGTGCGTGCGGCGATAGACGAGTGGCCAGATCGTTTAAAAAAGTGTGTAAAAGCAAAAGGTGGACATTTTGAATAATTTTTATATTTTTACAATTGTATAGTAAGTATTAAATAAAACAAGCACACCTCCTTGTGTTTTATTCATTTTGCCTTTAAATTAGACGCCTTTATATTAGGGACAGAACTTATGGCACAACTACGTATAAATGTTTGAAAAACTTGCTTTTTAATAAATGCTATTTTGTCGTAAAAACCACATGATAATAGATTCGATGCTGAAGGCGACAAAAAGGCACAGTTTTGTAACATAACATGTAGGTATGTAGATTTTACATCCTTGACCTTATTGTACAATGAAATTTTAAATCTGTTTAAAATCCGCGATTGAGTCACGTCCCGAAATACTTAAAACTCAAGCATATCATAATACACATGTTCGGGTCGGCACATTCGAACCGGCAGTATACAACAAAGCCGGCCCAGAGCAATTACTACACATACTATGCTTTCATTCGGCTCGTGTAGATTGGCAAACTTCGTTCGGCAAGCGTGGTTAATAATCATGTTCGGGTCAGCTCGGCACTTTTCGAGCATAATAATATATCTAGGTACATATTATATTCGATTTAACCTCTCGGCTGTGCCGAATCATGCCGACCCGAATGGGGGTGTGGCTTTTGCTCTTCAAATTTGGACACAAGGAATGTTGCATAAACTATCATCTAAGGAACGCCTAGGATTCCAATAATAAATCATTCAAATGCAAATCTATTAAAATTATATAAAATTCAAAGTCCTGACTGACTGATATATCAACGCACAGCTTTAAACCGCTGGTCCTATAGAGACATGAAATTTGGAGTGTGTGTTCTTTGTGATGAGTAGGTATCCACTAAGAAAGGGTTTTTCGAAATCCTACTCCTAAGAGGGTGATTGGGGGAGAGTGGAATTTCACGCGGACGAAGTCGCAGGCAGAAGCTAGTACCGATATAAAACATCAATCTTGAAAACCACACCTGTGTATTTATATTATAACCGGTTTCACATCATCTAATGGCGAAGACTCAAGATTAAGGAAACCGGCCCCTCAAATAGCCTCATCTATGATAATAATAACATTTGTACTAAATCCCCAAACCCCAGTTTCGGCCAAAATGGAAATGCGATGTGTTATGTCTTTTTAGTAAAATTATTCATCCAACCTCATAGACTGTCATGCTGAACTTTGAAGTTTAAAATATAGTATATAAAAGCGATGTCCTGTATTCATAAAAAGGGCTCTCCCCCACAGGCGCGTTATTATCGATCGATAATATCGGGTGCACCTTAGGCGTGCTACCCACTTGTTCGGGTCGGCATCAATCGGCACAGCTGGGACGATAAAGTCGAATATAATTGTAGATATATGTTCGGGAAAAAAGACCGCCTGGCTGAGTATCAATGCAGCTAAGCCAGGCTGTAATACTGTCAATTCAGCGAAAATAGATGCCGAAACCGATACCGTCTGATACCGTCTTCAATCATGTTGCATTCCACACTATTTGTTGACTTTGAGTCGGCGTTTTCGTTCAACAAATACTGCCACCCGAACTGAATGTGCCGACCCGAACAAGTGTGTAGCACGCCTAAGCAGACCTTCGGGCTAAGAAGAGCGACGCTCTTTGCAGGGTGGCGTAGCAGCTAGATGTAAGTAGCTGAGGATTGAGTTGAATGGCGTACGATTAGAGAGGCTGTAGGCCCAAATAGACTGATAGCATAATCAGCCTACAATGTGCCCACTGCTGGGACACAGGCCTCATCTCTGATATGTATAATAATAGTCCTCCAGACTGATTTCGGCCACGGCGGTCAATCTCAGAGGAGACTGGCCATCTACGCGGGAGATATTATAGTACCTACATAAGTGTGCGCAGACATAGGTGCACTCAATTTTCCCTCACTCTCATATTCCGATGGGACGGCAATCCGACACTGCCAGAGAGATCAGGCGCAAGACCAACGGCTTAGCGTGCTTTCCGAGTCACGGGGTTTTCACACCGCCACCAACTTTCAAACACCGGGCTGTTACTGAGAAATTCCTGATAGAAAATCGGTTGTCTGTAAAGTCGGTTTACGGACGATAGTTTAACGTGACAACGTCATAACAAAACATGAATGAAATTGCCGAACGCGGAGGCCGATTCGGCAGCGTTCGACATCATCTGTCTCTCATCACTCGATCCGCGCTCTAGCTTGCACTTCAAGCCGCCATGGAACGCTGCAACGCTACAGAGCAAGGCCGCGAGGTAACGCTACATGAGTCATGTTTTTTCGTGTGTGCAGCCAGCTTCATCGATTTATTAGACGTTGTCACGTCAAAAATTCAGTAACAGTTTGCCCGACCTAGGATTGTACCCTGGACTGTTCAGCATTCAGTTAGCGCTAATACTGACATGAATAGACTGATAATGACGATACAACCAAAATATTTTACCTATGCCTCTTTAGTCTTGAATACGAAATAATTCATTAAACAATATAAAAAATCCTACAATACCTAATAGGTAAAAACACAGGTTTTATAATAACTTGTTTCCTATAATTGGAATAAGCTTAACTATGTCATCTTTATTTATTCATTTAATTATTACTCAACCGATTACGGGGCAGGAAAATAAAGACTTTTATTTTAAGTACTTTATCCTTGGGTTTGTTTTTCCCGCCCTGCTGCGCACGGGTGCAATGGTCACGTCAAAACATCAAGATTTTGGTACTAAATAAGTTTAATATTAATTTATTATACTCATAAACCTTCCAGAATAAATCCTCAAGATTATGGAAAACAGTATCAAGAGCCGAGAGATGTAAGCAATTTTAAAGACGTATTCACGTCAAAAGTATTTACAAGGCAGATGTGAGTGGAATCGCTGGGAGGGGACGCCCTAGAAGGACATATAGCGACCTTATTAGTGATGTTCTTCAGAAAGGCCAGGTGCGTCGCAACGCGCATGCACGCGCGTTGCGTCGCACACGTAACATGTATAAACGGTGAAAAAGTATAAAGTATGTAAGGATTATGATCCATACATAGTACTTTTGCTCCGTTTGGTGGCGTTCTGTAGTGTCTGTCTACCCCATGGGTAAAGTCGTGAGTTTATGTATATTCGATATTTTTGCCAACTATGTATTGCTAATTATTTGTACAGTATTCATTCGTTCTTATATAAAATTGTCATGCATAATTAAAAGTTAATAAGCAAAAGGTGTACTTAGGTACTTAGCTTTTTTATTTAGTTTGCCACAATATAATTACTTTAAACACCGTGTAGATTGTAAGCACGCTAACGTCATATTTACTTACTTCATACAATTTTTGTAACATCGACCTCATAAAAACAAAATTAATATTTTACCAGATAAAGTTTGGTACAGACGCCAGCACATCAAGCTACTACAATCTGTCAAATTTATTTAATAGATTTTCAACTTTATCGTTAAAGCATAAGGTTCAAAGTTGATTGGGAAAATTTGACAGTTTCGGGTAGCTTTATGTGCTGGCGTCTGTGTACATACTTACACAATGTTTTGCTTCTTGACGTTTAATATTTTTTTTACTGGCAATAAATTCAGCGTAATGGCAATTTAATGGCGAAATAACCAAAGGATATGGTTGCATGTAATAAATACCTGTAAGTTTGACGTTGTTACAAACAAGTATTATTTGGAAAAATAATTGTCTTGACTGCTTCGTTGGTCTAGTGGACGCAAGCGCTACTGCTCAAAGTCAAAGCATTTATTTCAAATAGGCACATAAAACGCACTTTTAAGCGTCAAAAATTACAACAAAATAGAATTAATTCTAGTCGCCCATTCCAAAAGCTAGTTTTCGTATGGAGAAGAATGGGCAAGAAACCCACCGTTAAAAAAAAATAAAAGCCCGGGGTCTGGTTTTATGCTCGGTTGATGACATATAGGCTCGCCCCCCAGTTACATGGGACATAATTGGCGAAATATGGGTGTAGATAGGTACTATATCATCGTTGCGCGTGCAAAAGTCGCTATGTGTTTTAGTGAACATAATTGAGCTATATGTAATATGAATAGCATTTAGCGTGTTTATACGGAACTTTCGATGTATGAATATCACAAAGCTACTTTCCTTAACTCTTTAAATATTGCACTTATCACATAGCTGTGTGTATTGAAATAACGATTAAAACTGCATAAAGAACCGAAAATAACTAAATAACACATAGCGGCTTTTGCGCGCGCAACGACGATATGTGCACCCCTGTCTAACTTTTCGGAGAAAAGAGGCGTGATGTTATGATGGTGAGAGTTATCTTGCTAGTTTTGTGCTCAATAAATGTAAGAAACGGTAATCGGTATTGAATACTAGCTTAGTATGTAGATTAGACACTATTCAATCCTTTACTTCTGTAATATGAAATCGACATGTCATTTCAAAAGCAAAATTAACATTAGAAGAATCTGTGTATGTTTAATAAATGGTTTATTATTTCCTTTATTGCAAAGAATTGCGAAGGCCGACTCCAAGCATTATCTTGGTGCGACTGACGGACTTTATCAAAAGTTCTGTGATTAGCACAAATTTCGATCACTATTGTAACCTCCTTTCAGGGATCCTCTGTTCAACTTTAAATATGGGACGGGTGCTATGCTACACACATGGTCGGGTCGGCACATTCGATTCGGCAGTATTTAATTTTGTTGAACAACAAAGCTGACCCGAAGCTATTTCTACGCATATTCGGCTCGTACCGAACGATAAACTCCGTTCGGTATCTACTCCTCGCTGAATCATGTTCGGATCGGCTCTGCATAATTCGAGCGGTTTTTACCGAACATGTATCTACATTATAGTTGATTTTGCCGCCCGGCTGTGCCGAATCATGCCGAGCCGAACAAGTGTGTAATACAACCCGCTAAAAGGCTGCTAAATTAATTCAAATTGCTAGTTTTCCAGAACGTACTATCGTTCTGAAAAACTCAATTATACGGCCAATGTCACAAAACACAACTCACACACAATACCAACCAATAAACAAACATCAATAGAGCCAACATAAAAATAAATTGGATATCACCAACACCATGCTACGTTGAAGGTCAGTCACAGTGCAAAAAACGTTTCATTATGTGCTTGATAATAGATCTATGGCCATTGTTGTATGCTGATAAGGTTTTGTTCATGAATACTTGTCGATGTATAGGGACATGCGACAGCTGTAGTCGGTGTGGCAATGTTTGATGTGTCTGGTGGACTATTTACACAGAACAGTTATCTATTTTAATAAATGTATATGTTGTATCCATGTCTAACCAATTCTTTGACAATAGCTTTTGCTGAGGAAAATTAAATCCAATTCAGCTAGATGGCAACAGGACTGACTATCTAACTAGACCTTAGGGTACACTGGTGCACTGTAGTGCAGTGAACATTAAATTATCTATACAATGGTATATAAATGAAGTAGGTTCTGCGTACTTTCAGGAGTATAACAATAGAAACAATAGCAGAAAGGAGGCAAAAAAAAACACTGGCACTCCGGTAGTGCCGACAGAAGTGAAAACTTGAACAATTACGAGTGTATTGTTACGAGCTTGGGGTTCGTTACAATAAAAACTGCCGATTTAATAACCAAAAAAATGACACTTTACTCACCAACACTAATTACAGCTCAAACACACTAATTAAAAAACACAATGTCACTTACTGATCACTTCAAGTCGCCCTCGAATATCGCTTTCGATGTTATCGCATGTATAGCTTATTCAAAACTATGTGTCTCGCGGCTCGCGCCCGCCTTATATAGTCCCACAGAGCCACTCGATAAACATCTAGTATGTTCGAGTACATAGTGGTCCCGACCGACTCGACGTCGATAGTTCTCGGAATTACTAGTACATGAAGGGTCAATGTCCTAGCTAGTACCAAGGTACTAGTTCTGCTACCCGATACAAGATGGCGCTAGTGGTAACTAATGGCGATACTTGGCGATGTATCAAACATTATTTGTGGCGCGCAACACTGCCCCCTCCTAAGACATGCTCGTCCCGAGCATTATCGACCCCATAATAACGCGCCAGTCGATCAACATGGACGATCTTAGGAGTACCTCTTGCACCTTTCTGTATCCGATAGGTTACGTCATTGATCTTCGTCACAATCCGGTACGGTCCGTCCCATTTAGCTTGAAGCTTAGGAGATTTCCCTTTGCTGCGGACTGGATTGTGCAACCACACTAGTGAACCTTCGTCGAACTCTTTATTGTTCATTTTCCGATCATAACGGGTTTTCATCTTTTCAGACATTTGCTGGCCCGATTGTCGGACGTGCTCATAAATGTCATTCATCTTGTTCCGCAAATCATTCGCATAATCAGTTACACTGCGGGGGGCATCAGGTGGTATTCCGGTGATCAGATCTGCAGGTAGCCGTAGTTCCCTTCCGAAGTTTGCGAAAGCTGGCGTCACCGACGTACTCTCGTGAACAGCGCTTCGATATGACAACAAAAACGGTTGTATGTGCTTGTCCCAATCTCGTTGCCGATTTTCCACAACTTTCGCTAGGTACCTCTCCAGTGTCTGATTAAATCGTTCCACCATTCCATCCGATTGTGGGTGGTAAGAAGTCGTTCTTGTCTTATGAGTACCCATAACTCGACAAGTCTCCTGGAATATTTGGGACTCAAAATTCCTTCCTTGGTCACTGTGAATCTCCAAAGGTACTCCAAATCGACAGAAGACTTCATGAACTAATTTATCTGCAACTGTCGAAGCTTCTTGATTTGGAATGGCGAAGACTTCCGGCCACTTAGTGAAATAATCCATCACAACCATGAAATACTTGTTACCACTTTCACTTTCCGGAAACGGCCCCGCAACGTCAAGGGCTATCCTCTCCCATGGTGCACCAACATTGTACAATTTCAATGCACCCCTACTACGAGTCTGGGGTCCCTTTACAGCTGCACAACTTGTACATTTGCGACACCAATCCTCGACATCGTCCCGACAGTGGACCCAGTAAAACCGTTCTCGTATCTTCAGTAGTGTCCGTTTTACTCCCAGATGACCTCCTGAACAACCATTATGGTACAGCTGTAGTACATCCGGTACTTGAGCTTTAGGGACAACCATTTGCAAATGACAGCTGTCTCCCCGAGCATTTTCCCATTTACGGCACAGGACTCCATCCTGAACCACCAAGCTGTCCCATTGGGCCCAATAGCTTTTTGTGACCGAACTCATCGCTGAGACGTCACTCCACCTGGGCTTAGGAGCTCTGGCCTTCATCCACTCCAGAATCGGCTTAATGTCCGAATCTTCCTGCTGTGCACGTTGTAGGCTTTCCTTCCACTCGTTGTTGAGGTCTGTCTTGAGCATCCTCACAGGTACCACTTCCTTACTCTCTTGTCTAGTACAATGCTTGCAGTCTTCAGGACAAGGTCTTCTTGACAATGCATCTGCATTGCCATGAGATTTTCCGCTGCGATGTTCGACCACGAAGTCGTATTCCTGCAGTAGTTCAATCCATCTCGCAACTTGACCTTCTGGATTTTTGAACCGCAATAGCCATTTCAGTGCAGCATGGTCAGTACGTAAGTGGAATTTCCGACCCAGAAGATATTTGCTAAAATACTGCAATGACTTTACCACCGCAAGCAGTTCCCGTCTCGTAACACAATAGTTCCTTTCCGGTTTTGACAACGACTTGCTGAAGTACGCTATCACAACCTCTTGATCACCATTCCGTTGGGGCAACACACCGCCAAGTCCTATGTCACTTGCGTCTGTGTCAACTATAAATTCCTTGCCCGTTTGGCGTTTAGGCAGTAGAGGAATTAAAACCAGATTGAGATGTAATGATAGTTGATTTATTAAATACTAAGCCTAACTATGTACAAAATTAGATAGGTGGAAGTAGTTGTCTGATACAAACAATCTTCAATAAATATTAACCAATAGCGATCAAGTATAAATTATTCTAAAACATATCGGTGTAGTTCATGCGCGCTGCTACTGGTTAAACGGACCGAAGTTATAAATATAGGTCGCACACAGCGGAGCGCCAGTGTCATGCCGAGCGGCGCGCGCGCAAGACGTGTGTGCTGCCACAGTGCTCCCCCTCAAGCGAAGCGTACCGGTGGCTTGATAACTCGGCCGGAGCGGGATGTTTTTATTCCATCTGAGCTAGTAGGAATATCCATTGCGGTGGTGTCTGCTTGGCATATGGTGAAAGCAGGCTTCAGTCGATCGATGGATATTACTGCTTCTCTTCCAGGTAGTTGTAGGGTGAACGTTTTGCTATCTCTGCGTAATACTGTGTAAGGACCATTGTATGGAGGCTGTAATGGTTTCTTCACTGCATCGACTCGCACGAACACTTGCTTGCATGTTTGTAGGTCGCGGTGTATAAACACAGGGCGATTTGTGTTATGCGACTGTGCATGTACCGGACGAATGTTGTTAATTGATGTTCTCAACTTTTCGACGTAATTGCTGTCCATGGTGTCTGCTGGTGACGTCACGAAGAAATCACCAGGTAGCCGTAGATTTTGGCCGTATGTTAGTTCAGCTGCGCTTACATCTGTGTCGGTTCTGATTGCAGTGCGCAGTCCCAGCAATACGGTAGGTAATTCTTCAATCCAACTTTGTTTACTGAGGCGAGCAGTGAGAGCAGTCTTCATACAGCGATGCCAACGTTCTATTATGCCGTTGCTCTGGGGATGATATGGCGTTGTTCGTAGCTTCTTGATGCCAAATAATCGGGTCAGTGCGTTGAATAGGTGGCTTTCAAATTGTCGACCTTGATCGGTCGTCATCCTAGCTGGACAGCCAAATCTTGCAATCCATCCTTCATATACCGTCTTGGCAACGGTTTCGGCAGTCATATCACACACAGCGTGTGCTTCGGGCCAGCGTGTGGCGCGGTCGATCATTGTGATGACGTAACGGTGACCGTCGGGTGATGTTCGTAGGGGTCCGACGATGTCTACGTGAACGTGTTCGAAGCGTTGTGACTGTTCGAACGTGGCTGTGGCACTTAGTGTATGACGTTGGATTTTGGATCGTTGACAGGCGACGCATGTTTGAACCCATGTTTTGACGTCTGTATGCATGGATGGCCAGAAGAATCTTCTCTGCATGAGCTTCCTCGTAGTTCGTATACCCGGGTGGCTGAGTCCGTGGATGGCGTTAAATGCGATAATACGGAACTCTTGAGGTAGGTATGGGCGAACATCGTTTGTTGAGGTTTCACAGTATATTTGCTGAGATGAGCCTGGTAACATTATTCTCTTGAGTTGGATATTAGATTGCCGCTTTAGTTCGGCTATGTCCTTATCCTTTGCTTGTGCTTGTGCGAGTTCTCCATAATCGATTGGATTCGGACAGCTGATTGCATCGACGCGTGATAATGCGTCCGCAACTGTGTTGTCTCGCCCGCTTATGTGTCGTAAATCGTTAGTAAATTCACTGATGAATAATAGTTGTCTTCGTCGGCGTGGAGTTTCAGAATCTGACGAGATCTTTTGCATGGCGTACGTGAGCGGCTTATGATCAGTGAATATAATGAGTTCACGTCCTTCAAATATTTTCCTGAAATGCTTGACAGCCATGTAGATTGCTTGAAGTTCTCTGTCGAACGTGGAGTAATTTTGCTGAGCCGGTGTGAACTTCTTTGAAAAATAGCCAAGTGGTTGCCATTTTCCATTGATTTGCTGCTGAAGAACAGCGCCTGCGCACCGATCGGATGCGTCACACATCATTCCGAGTGGAACTGAATGATGTGGGTGCGACAGATAGGTTGTTTCTGTAATACATTTCTTGCAGTTTTCAAACGCTTGAGATGTATCTTCATTCCACTGTATTAATGTTTTATCTCGCCTCTTCGTATTGTGCAAGTAGGTATGTAGTGGTGCTTGTATAGCGGTGGCGTTAGGTATGCTGTCACGGTAGAAATTCAACATACCGAGGAATCTTCGTAGCTCTTCAATGTTTGTTGGTTTTGGGTATTCGCTAATAATCTTGATCTTGTCTTCAGGCGGCTTAATACCTTTAGCAGATACTTTGTAGCCGAGGAATGTTACTTCACGTTGGCCTAGTACACACTTCGAGGGATTGATTGTTATGCCGTACTCGTCCAGCCTTTGCAATACAGTTCGTAGGTGCTGTCTGTGCGTGTCTTCGTCTTCCGAGGCTAGTAGGAGGTCGTCGATGAACGGGTAGACGAAGTCAAGTTCTCGCAGTACATCATGGATAAATCGCTGGAAGGTTTGTCCTGCATTCTTCAAGCCTGGACACATTCGAGGAAATTCGAACAGTCCAAAAGGGGTGATGATTGCAGTCTTGTCTATATCTTCGGCACGTACTGGCAGCTGTTGGTAGGCTCGGTTCAAATCAAGTGTTGAGAATATTTGTTTGCCTGTGAGTTGGTACGTGAAGTCTTTTATCCTTGGAACGGGATAGCGGTCTGGTTTCGTCACCGCGTTGAGTCGTCTGTAGTCCCCACATGCTCTCAAGTCTCCGTTTTTCTTTGGCACAATATGTAGCGGGCTAGACCAAGGACTTTTGCTCGGTCTGCATAAACCTTGGCTAATCATGTTCTCGAATTCCTTCTTCACTCGTTCATACAGATGCGGTTGTATTGGTCGTGCTCGAGAATGGATAGGTGGTCCTGTTGTTTCAATGAAATGTTCCACTTTATGTTTCGGGTTCAATTTCATTGAAGATAGACGTGTTATTCCAGGAAATTCGGCCAATATGTCGTGATACGTTTGCTGTGGGTTGATACTATTGACGGAAGGTGTACTTGTATAGCGCCCTGGAGCTTTAGAGGTGAGCTTCGTAGTGTTGTCGATTATTCGCTGGCTTCGTACATCCACTAATAAATTGTGATAGCTGAGGAAATCTGCTCCAATAATAGGTTTTGTAACTGCAGCGACTATGAACTTCCACTTGTATGGTCGACGAAGATTTAGGTCGAGCTCCAGTGTCTTCTCGCCATATGTCGGTATAACAGTGTTGTTTGCGGCATATAATTGATATGGTAGCGGTGTCGATCGTATTCCTTTCATTTTCGGTATAACCGATATATTGGCACCCGTATCGACCAAAAAACTCATGGATGACGTTTTATCAGTGATGAATAGGCGGTAGGATTTCTTCTCGACGTTAGGTTCCGCCACTGCCAACGCCTCTTTTAGTTTTCCGCTTTGCTTTCATTGTTGAAATTGCACGGTGTAGTACAATGTCTTGCATTCTTTCCGAAACGGCGATGATAATAACAATGGGTTGACGCCGATGGTGTAGTTGAACGAGAACGGGATCGTGACGTCGAACGCGCTCGATACGAGTTGCGCCCGCGCCCGTAGTGTCGAGCCGGCGGCGTACGCGAGCGGTCGTGATTCATGTTGCCGTATGACGTCTTCAGTTCGGCGATCTCGACATGCAATTTTCTAATTTCTTCGACGAGATTTTGTATGCTAACTGGTGAGTTTTGCGCTTGGTGGGATGTTGACGCTGATGCAACGGACACTGCTGATACTTCGCTTGCTTGTTCATGCATTTTGTCTGCGAGCTTGGCTAGTTCATCGAGTGCTGTATCTTTGCTTATTGTATCACTTACTACAAGCACTGAGCGAACGTGAGCAGGTAGTAAATTCATCCACATTAGCCGAAGTGTGTTGTCTGGTACCTTGTTGTGAGCGAGGTTGCGCATGCGACGTAATAATTGGCTGGGCTTCTGGTCACCAAGTTCCATATCCGAGAGTAGTTTCTGTAGCTGCCTACCGTCTGATTCTTCATACACGGAAATGAGACGTTCCTTTATGACGGAATATTGACGATCCGTAGACGGATTGTACAACAGGTCACATATTTGCTCGATGTCTTCCTTTTGTAGCTGGGCGATGACCATCTGTGCCTTCTGTGCTTCACTTTTCTTCAAATCTTGCGTAGCTGCTTCGAAGCTTATAAACCATAATCGTGGTTTGTCGCGCCAGAAAGGTGGTACTCGAAGGGATAGTGAGATACCGGCGATATTTTGGGGTGATAGCGAAACTTCTGAGCTTGCTTCTGCTGACTCCATGACTGGCTTTGCGATGTCACTCTGCATGGTTTGCTTGCGGTTGCTTCGTTCGGGGTCACCACTTTGGCGTTTAGGCAGTAGAGGAATTAAAACCAGATTGAGATGTAATGATAGTTGATTTATTAAATACTAAGCCTAACTATGTACAAAATTAGATAGGTGGAAGTAGTTGTCTGATACAAACAATCTTCAATAAATATTAACCAATAGCGATCAAGTATAAATTATTCTAAAACATATCGGTGTAGTTCATGCGCGCTGCTACTGGTTAAACGGACCGAAGTTATAAATATAGGTCGCACACAGCGGAGCGCCAGTGTCATGCCGAGCGGCGCGCGCGCAAGACGTGTGTGCTGCCACACCCGCATCAGGGTAACCCAAAATAGGTGTTTTGCACAGACGGTCCTTTAGCTCCTGGAATGCGATGTCGCAACTATTATCCCAGCAGAAATGTCGCTTCTCCTCGGTGAGCTTATGCAGGGGTTTGGCTATATCTGCAAAGTTCTTGACAAATCGGCGATAATAGGAGCACAAACCCAAAAATGCTCTGACCTGCGTCTTGTCTTTTGGAACTGGCCAATCCTTGACAGCTGCAATTTTCTCTGGATCCGTGCGGATACCTTCTTCAGACACGACATATCCCAAAAAGCTAACTTGTCGTTTGAATAGTGAACACTTCTTCGGGCTTAACTTGAGGTTAGCACTCTGGATCTTCATGAGCACGCGTTCTAGGTTTTGAAGGTGTTCTTCAAACGTGCGGCCTACGATGATGATGTCATCCAAGTAGACCAGGCAGGCATCGCCAATTAGCCCGGTAAGTACAAGTTCCATCAACCTTTCAAACGTTGCCGGAGCATTGCACAATCCAAACGGCATAACTTTAAATTGCCACAGACCCTTTCCTGTTGAGAATGCAGTTTTCTCTTTGTCCTTGCGATCGATTTCAACTTGCCAGTAGCCACTTTTCAGGTCCAGCGTGCTAAACCACTTTACGCCAGTAAGCATGTCCAGCGTGTCATCAATTCTTGGCAAAGGATAGCTGTCCTTCTTCGTAACGTCGTTCAGACGACGATAGTCAACACAAAACCGCATGCTGCCATCCTTCTTTCTTACCAGCACTACGGGTGAACACCATGGACTAGATGAAGGTTCAATAACACCATCCTTCATCATTCCCTCTATCATGGTTTCCACTTCCTTTTCACGTGCTACCGGCAATCTCCTTGGCCGCTGACGGATAGCTAATTCTTCTCCTGTGTTGATTTTGTGTTGAACTAAGCCAGTCCTCCCGATGTCAGCATCGTTTGACGAGAAAACATTGGCGTACCTGAGTAACATCTTCTTCGCTTTGACCATTTCATTTTGGGACAGAGCGCTGCGGCAATCTTCTAAAAGGTTGGTCACTCTCGTTTGTGCATCCTTGCTGAGGGTCCCAGTCGATAGATATTGGCATCGACGCAACCAATCCACTTCCTCACATGTACCAAGTAGTGTGCCTTTTTCTATAACCTGTTCCTGATCACAAAGGTTCAGCACACGTACCCCTGAAATGTCGGTGGTTCTGACCAAAGTTCGTGCCACTTTCCATGGCAGGTCATTGTCTACCCTTTCCACGAGTACACAACGAGGAGTTCGCCCAGGATTCCGAGGAAGACTAACCGGCACAATCGTTTCCGATCTCGGCGGAAGAACAATCTTCCTAAGGCTGTACACATTTCCTGGTAACGCCCCTTCCACGAAAACTTCCTCTTGTCCACATTTAAAAACACCTTGCTTGACGTCAATCTCGCAACAATTCTTCCTCATAAAGTCAAGGCCCAGGATGCAATCGTCCATTATATCAGCCACGATGACATTATGCAGGTAGATTCTGTTGCCTAGCCTCAACTCCATTTTCTTTTCTCCATGGACGAGTATGCGCTGACCGGTGGCTGTCACCAAATTAATGTGTTCTTGGTTGTGTGTGGAGTCCCCAAGGAACCGATTTATAAGTTGGGAACTGACGACCGTGCGAGAGGCTCCTGTATCTATGGTCAGCTTACAAGGTGTTCCGTTGACTTCGCCCTTGATGATTAGGCTGTTCCCGTCATGGGTTTGTGTGATCGAAATCCTTGGGGCTCTTTGAACATCAGCCAGCACCCGCCCCGCAGTCCTGGCTATTACTCGTTTCCCTGCTGCTGGTGTTGGGCGGTGCTGTTAGCCGCACTGCCCTCTGAAGATCGGGCGTCTTCTCTTTCTGCAGTTCGCTTGGGGCAGCTGGATCGAAGGTGGCCCCTTTCCCCACAGCCGTAGCACCTAGGGCTGTATCCTTTATTTCGGTTGCGAACTGTAGCCGCTGCAACCTCCCTGACGCGATGGGAACGATGATCCTGCCGCACCGCTTCCACCTCTAATGCATGGGCCAAGGCGTCCTTAAGCGTCCCGTGGTGACCGAGCCTCACAGCAGCTCTAACTTCAAGGTCGCGGATGCCGTCGATGAATGCTTGCACCAGGTTCCCATCAATAAGCGCAGGTACGGACTGGTAAGCTTTACGAACCAGCTTCTCCACTTCAAGGGCCCACTGCTGCAGGTTTTCGTTACTGCGTTGCACGCGATCCTTGAGCTGCGCACGATACACGTGTTCCAGGTGAGCGTCGCCATACCGAGCCTCCAATGCTTCAAGGAGCTGCTCGTAAGTCACCTCCTTACCGAGAGCTTCCAGAACGGTTAAGGCCTGGTCGCGCAAGCCTAGGGTGAGGGCAGTCATGGCCTGACTTTTATTCCACCCGTTCGCCTTCATGACAGCCTCGAACTGGATTTTGTAGGCCGACCAGGAAGAAGTTCCGTCGAACGGTGGCACTTTGAATCCCCGTAGCGAAGGTGTTGTAGCTACGGGAGCTGCGATTCCGTCACCCAGTTTCAGGTAATCCAGCGTTTTCCTTACGTCAGCCATCACGGTTTGCTTCACGTCAGCCATCACGTTGTCTACCTGGTTTTTCACTTGGTCGATTCGGGTTTCGGCTTCCGACAGACGGTTGTCATGTTGAGCAACCTTATCCTTCACCTCCTTCATGTCTTTCCCGAAGGTAGCGTGAAGGTCCTTTATAAGGAGCATCTGCTCTTCCTGGCGGCGCGCCTGCTCCTCCTGTCGGCGGGCCTGCTCCTCCTGTCGGCGGCCCTGCTCCTCCTTGTCCCGCTGGAGCTGTTCCTCCAACCGACGAGCCTGTTCCTCCTGTCGGCGAGCCTGTTCCTCCTGTCGGCGGGCCTGCTCCTCCTTGTCCCGCTGGAGCTGTTCCTCCAACCGACGAGCCTGTTCCTCCTGTCGGCGAGCCTGTTCCTCCTGTCGGCGGGCCTGCTCCTGCAGCATCATCATCAGAGCAGCAAAATCTGGTGCTGATGATGCTGGAGCAGCTCTGGATGGGCCCGCCTCCGTGGTCGGTATCTGGCCTTCCGACCTCTGTGGCGTTGTTCCACCGAATCGCCTCTGGTCCGTCTCTTGCTGGCGTTGACTCCGGGTACGGGTACCCTCGATGTCGTCTTTGGGTAAAATCGGCATTTTAAACCTCGCTTCTGACACCAATTGTTACGAGCTTGGGGTTCGTTACAATAAAAACTGCCGATTTAATAACCAAAAAAATGACACTTTACTCACCAACACTAATTACAGCTCAAACACACTAATTAAAAAACACAATGTCACTTACTGATCACTTCAAGTCGCCCTCGAATATCGCTTTCGATGTTATCGCATGTATAGCTTATTCAAAACTATGTGTCTCGCGGCTCGCGCCCGCCTTATATAGTCCCACAGAGCCACTCGATAAACATCTAGTATGTTCGAGTACATAGTGGTCCCGACCGACTCGACGTCGATAGTTCTCGGAATTACTAGTACATGAAGGGTCAATGTCCTAGCTAGTACCAAGGTACTAGTTCTGCTACCCGATACAAGATGGCGCTAGTGGTAACTAATGGCGATACTTGGCGATGTATCAAACATTATTTGTGGCGCGCAACAGTATTTTGTGAATCGTCTTATAAACAAAACACGCGTGTTAAGGTGTGTTCCTTATTTTATAGGGTTTTTTGCAAATCAGGTATGATGACCAAAGTGACTGGTTTATTCTTCTCGTGAAAGGAATTTATTCAGATTTACAAATAAGCACACAGGATAGACCTCAGTTCGTGGTGTTGGTCGCGGCAGTGGTAAGAGAAGCAAGCCGCTCGCATGGAGCTCGTCGTCAGTTATAAATCCGTGGTTCAGCGCCATCTCGTCGTTGTTGGATGAGCTACGTAGTTAGTACGCGAGGCCCTCGTAGTTCTTCCCGATGTGCATAGATGGCGCTGTCCTCAACAACGCGCGTCTTACGTTTTACGTCTTACGAATTTTCGATCAGGGTCACGTGACCTGACGCGAATTTAGAAGTTTTTACCCATTCCAAAAAAAGTACACAGCGCCGCTAAAGAAGTTTTCACTTCAAAAAATCGATCGTAAAGCACTCTCTAATGCTTCGCATTATGAGTCGTGCAATTAAGCATAGTTTCAGAAGGCTAAAATAAATATCTCGAATATGTACTTATGTATTTTTCATAATTTCCCACCAATTTATTGCCTCATCAAAAGAAAAATCAAAAATGATTGATCGTCCATTTCGTCGCCATTGTAACAGTAATAACGTTTTGTAAGCGCGTGACGATTGTCCTATACAACTTTGTGTAAACATCGTATACCTACGAGTACGTCATGAAATCAGCTGCTTACTGTGTATTGTAGGATTTAATTATTATTTATGTATTCATTCATGAATCAGTAATTTATCAATGACCCTTTTTACTATGCAAACCTTAGCTGAGAACAAACGTGTAACCAGATTCAACTACCATATTTTATTAAGCCTCCAGCCTCAAGCCTCCCCGGAAATTTCTTGTTTTAACATCTTCTTAATATATATAAATTACGTGTCACGATGTTTGTCCGCGATGGACTCCTAAGCTACTTAACCGATTTTAATCAAATTTGTACACCGTGTGCAGTTTGATCCAACTTGAAAGATAGGATAGCTCACATCTCCATTTATAATCGCAATATTATTTTATTGCACAAAAACGTTACTTAGCCACAGCAACGCGTGGCCGGGTCAGCTAGTAAAATATATGACACTCGCGAATACTTTAGCTTCCCATTAGTGAAAGAATTTTCGGAATCGGATCAGTAGTTCTGAAGATTATCCAAACTCACAAATTCTTTATTGTATTAATTAGTATACATTTACAGCCATTATCAAGGTAAATGAAGTTGTAACGCATAAGAAAATGAGGACTTTTGCTATAATGTCACCAAAGGGAAGTACATAGTAGTGGTAGTAGTAAGATGATCTGGTGTCCGCAACTCCACATCCAGAATTAATCAAATTATAACATGTCAACGTATGAAGGCATAAACTGTTGTCTGATTGTGTGTGCACGTTAGGTATTGTTCTTCAAGCCATTACTATTGTTTGCCTGTTTTGGTTGGTTTCTTTTATGTTTTCCAAAGTGTTACCACCAATCCACCATTGGTTGGCACTAGACGAAAGATTTTTACGTTTTCCTTTAGTTAAATGCGAAAATAAGTCGGTTTTGCTGTGTTTAGTGATATTTTGGTGTCTGAATTGTGTGTTGATAAAAAGATGGAGGATCTCCGAAGACAAGATTCGAAGTGTTTAGGGTGGGACATTTGTTTGTATGTGTTTAGGCCGCTAATTGAACGACGACGTTTGGTTAAAAGGGTAAGCAGTTACTGAATAGCTGACTAAGCCAGTTGGCGGCGACATACACAAAAGCCAGAAACAATGCACAATCCCATTCTTATTGAATTCCCAAGAATTTAGAAACGTTTGTGAAAATGTTATGATTTTTTGCTAAATTCAAGCAGAAACCACCACGACTTATTTTTCTTATATGCAGATGCACATAAATGCGGTCAACTCTAATAATGACTCTGACACATTATGATCTGTCAGTGACCGAATAAATTGAATAATGCTCTAATTTATTAGATCATTATTCAATTTATTTTAATGAGTTCTCCGCCAGACGAACAAGTCTCTCAGACAGTTTTATCAAAGTCTAAGTTGTGAATCATCAGCTCAAAAATTAGTGGGCAGTTGTGGGGTTTGTTTAGATGTCTAAAGTTCAACTAGGGGTTGTTTATTTTTCATAAAAAAATAGCCAGAATGTAAATGAAATTATTTATTCAGTTAATAGGATAACAGAAGCACTTTTACACGTCATATTTAAAATAATCTAAATGGAGCCGACATTTCCTATCTGACTACCGCTGAGAACGAATTGCGAAACAAACTCAGGGGGAAAGTCTCTCTTTAAGTCCAGACATTACACAATAGACTGTTATATCGTAAAAATTTATTTATTAATGAACGTCTTCCATAATTATAATTATTTAAGCAGCACTTTTTTTAGTAACTGTGACAGTCAATAACCTAAGCCCTACTCTGTCGGCCAACTATATTGGATTAGTTGCGACCGGGTATTTAAAAAACAAAGTTCGGTCTGGCGAGTCGTAATAGGGCTACAAACACGTAGTGGTTACAGGTAGGGGTAGTTACACACTAGGAAATAATAATTTCAAAGGGTCACCGTTGTCGATAAGGAAGACTATACAATGTGTAACTGAATTACCTATGGACAGTGTGAAAGTTTGTTCATAATCGTTTACTGCCGGCCGATTCTATTAGATTCTCACCGTGAGAAGTTGGGTGAAGTGAGCTGTCAATCCATCTGATGCTAGAGATGATTTATTCCGGTTGACACTAATGACAGCTCACTTTAATTAAACTCACTTCATGCAAATTATCACGGTGAGATTTTTACAGAATAGCACTACTGAATCGATTTCTGTCATTATATATGTAATTTTTTACCCCAAAAATAATTAAAATTACGTAAACTACTGTCACACTTCCGCTGTACAGTCAAAACCAAAATGAACGAAGAACCTACTACGCCAGACCCTTATACGTGTGCAACTGTGTGCATGCGCAGATTTATAATGTGACCACTATTTTCTCCTAGAATCAGTAATAGCTTTAGTAAAAACATCCAAATTGAGAACCTCCTCCTTTTTTGAAGTCGGTTAAAAAAATAATGTTTTATAAGTACATAGTAATAAAAATTCAGTGAATGTATTAAGATTATTACTTATATTATATTCTAATTGGGGTGTTTGGTTGTGTGCGTTTTTCCTGGACATGTTGTATATGTTAGTCATTTATTATCAACAGTATTAATTCATTCAATTAGTAGGAATAAACGGTCAAAACTTGCTTTACTTAGCCATAAACGAGCAGCAATCAGTTGTAATTTAATTATATTTTTTCCTGTACTGTGACCATGAAATTGTATTTACTGCTCTAGTCTTCCTGAAATAGTGCATTCAGTAAGTGTGGTTACTATGCCAATACATTAGCAAGTACAATAAAGTAGGTTGTAGGTATAATAAAGTTATGTTTAGTCTATCCAAAGTGTTGTTGATACTACGGCTGTATGTATTAATATAGGTAGATTTTAAACCTAAAGGACATACAATAGGCATTGCCTTTGTATGTCCTTTAGGTTTAAAATCTACCTATATTAAATTTCTATAACGCCAAATCCATTCTAATATTATACATGCGAAAGTATGTCTGTCTGGTTACTTTTTCACGATTTCACGGCTGATTTGAATTTGATGAATTAAATCAACTAGGTTAGAATATAGGATAGGATTTTTATGTACAGACGCCAGCACATCAAGCTACTACAATCTGTCAAATTTGTTCAATAGATTTTCAACTTTATCGCTAAAGGAAAGCAAGCAAAGTTGATTGGGAAAATTTGACAGTTTGGGGTAGCTTGATATGCTGGCGTCTCTACGTTTCTGTGGTATAATTCCCGTCACCCACGCGGGCGCGGGCAAAAGCTACTGATTAAAAAGATACAAAAGAAAATTTCATCAACAACGTTTTGATATTAGAAAAAAACGGACATTAATCAACAAAATTAACACTTGGCACTATAGTAATACAACCCACAAAAGTTAACAACGCTAACTGACAATAAACGTTACACTTTTGTTACTCAATCCCACAATAAAACTAGATTAAACGATATCCTATGGTTTGTGTCGCTGCTCGCTAGAATTCATGGAACGTAATGTCAGACCACAAGTTATTACTACTTGTAAACGTGTTATTACTAAAGTCACCAGTTATGAGCGTTTACCAGGGACTGTCCTACAAATATCTGCCTAAATTTTGTTGAGCTTTGCCCTCCTTATATCCTTGATTGCTGCCCACTCGCCAATAATGAGTTGTGGATGTTTAACAAGATATTTGCGCGTTGTAGCAATTTTTTACCTGGCAACAGACTAGCCAAAGCGATCCTTAGAAAAAAACTAAGCAAGTTACATCATACTCAATTCATAGAAAACAAGTTATGAAGTTAAAAATAAATCTTTGTGAGTTTAGAGTGTTCCTTTAATTTGGAATCATATGTTATGTATATTTAGGCTGGTTTCGGCAGTTTAATAACAGTTTTATGAAACAAGTGGCTAGAAGTTTCTAAATTAGAGAACGTTTCAGGTTTGTAGCCCGGAATACACATGCCTGTAACTTGCACAAGAGTATGCAAGTAGCTTGCATGCCATGTGCCATAAGAAGTTCTGCTTGGTGAATACCATAAGGGCATGCCAGCTACTTGCATACTTTTGTGCAAGTTACAGGCATGTGTATTCCGGGCTTAAGGAGCTTACATGACCTAAAGCGCGGTCACTGTCGGACTGCATAGATAAGAAAGAAAAGCGCGATGGCACAACGCTGGTAATTTATTGCAAAATATGAAGAAATTATTTGACTACAAAAAGTCTATTGTTTGGACTGAAAAATTGAAACACTAGACTAGTGTTTTAGTATGTTGCTTGTAGAATAATCTGACAAAAAATCAGAAGGATTGTATGTATATTAGTATGGTTTTTATTGTAAAAAGAAAGTTTTTAGAGGTATGTATTTTCATATTTTTTCCATCGTATCAAATTAGTCGTATTATGATTTCAACACACTATCTACCTAGCATATATCCTGAAGAATATCATATATTTTTCTGATTTTGTTTACTGTAGTCGATCATATACTTTTATTGTTTCTAAAACTTGCGTTTTTTTGCGTTTAGGTCCTATAAGCCCCTTAATAGCTTCCGATTGATGAATGCCACACTGGCATGTAAGCCACTTCCACAGTTTTGTACAAGCTACAGGCATGTATATTACAGTCTGTACAACGCACAACTGCGTCAAATGCAAATGATTTTGATGATTTGTACGTAAACACTAACGTACCCGTAGGATTTTATTTCATCTTATTAAAATACTAAACTACAACAAATCTTCGTCTCATTAATAGAATATTTGTATGTTCACATTTATATAACAGCGTTTGTTTTAAAACCTAGAATACGTGGGAAGTGTGAAAATTAAATATTTCATGCTATAACTTTATCGTATATAGCCGCACAAGTTTCAATGATATCATCATGTTTGAAAAACTGAACGGCAACTGTGACGAGTTAACGCAGATTTTTTTTTCTTGCATGTTTTTTTATTTGGTAAACAAACACTGTACGAAACTCATGAATTATCGCATCAATAACACAGTCAAGTTGGTTATGAAAATCTTGTTCTTTGTTAGGACACACAAATGATATAAATAACATCAAAAATTGCAACGCATTAATTCTTCAAGAGTAATGTACAATATTCGGGTTTGTTTTGGCCAAAGCAACAGGTATGTCTCACGCTAAACTAAAATGATGGTGTCGCTAGCGTTACATCACAGCTTACGAGAGCGATTTAGCTTCATTCAAACTTGACTTCAGTAATCGGTAGCTGTGACAGTGAAACAGTTTTATAAATACGCGCAAAAATTACTCTTATTTCGAAGTGATATTTAACGAAATATAGTGATTATAGATGAAGGAATAGTGCATATTTTCCTATAACACTATCAATAGTGATGACTCATTTTAGATACAGCGTGAAGTAATTGCTACTAGTATGTGATAATAAATGTTTGAGACCTGGATTGCAGTGTGTGCTTCGTATGGTGTGTACCTGGCTTTTAATGGGCGTTATGTGGAATTAAATGATGATGGTAAAAATGTACATACCTTTAGTACATGACGTCCTTTTTCGTAACTCTATAGCATATCTATGGCATCATACAGCTGGCCTAGTTGAATGTGTTCTTAACCGCAATTAATCTATTCGATAATGATATTTGTTTGATATTTCTATTATATTTCTTAATAATTCGGAAAGAACTTTGCTTGTGTTAACTTTGTCAAATCAATAACTATTAAGGGGTTTATCTATAAACAATGATTAAAGTTAAGTGACGTTTAAACGTCAAAAGTGTATGGCAATCACTAGGTACTTAGCTTTAAGTAACGTTTATGAATAAAGGGGTGAGAGTATATCTGAGTGCGCACGACGACATATCAAGCTAAACATTTCCAATTTAAGCTGACTTCTCATTGTACGAAACTTCGATCAATTCGATGGTCGAAAAGCCTATATAATGCTAGGTCAGCTAAAACTGGAAATGTATAGCTTGTTATGTCGTCGTCTGTACCTCAGATACAGGGATAAGTGTTAAAAAAGTCGATAATGACTAGGATTCAGTTTCATGTCTGCGCACAGGTTTTGAAAATCCCTTGTAAAAGTCATCAGGTTTGGCGAATTTTGTTCTACACGTTTTACCCTTCTGAATGTGGATCCACGCAAGAGTCGAGACACGATGGCTTTTTAATTGCTTCTGTAATTGCGGAATTCAACCGGTTAAAGCTGGAAAACCAACCAAAACTTTTGTAATTAATAAACTTGATTTCTATTATTGGCTGTTTATTAGTGTCACTGTGAATAAGCGTTGAAATTAGCTACATTCAATCACAAAAATGTCATAAATGATTTGTGTACCTACTACGGTGTAACTAAGCCTCCCATTACAGAAATCCACAAGTAGTGTATAAAAACAATATTGTAATAGTTTTTCCTTCTTCATTTGGCCTTTATTCAAAGCAATTATGGTGATCTATCTTCAGAAACTGTTCTTTAATTTATGTTACTTTTAATAAGCAGAAAACGTTAACTCAATGAAAAGGATATTTCAGTCGATGGAAATTATTCTTATACTCTGTCGCATTCAGTGATGTTACTAAAAAAGTATCGTTCCTGGTTAGGTACTTAAAAATAATCATAACATCACGCGTTGTTTTCTTGAAGGGTTGGGCAGAGGTGTACAGTCACGAGCACGAATATGTCAACACTTGGCAACTATCAATTGCGATTTTTTCGTGAAATAACGAATGCAACGTTGAAATACGACACTTTACACAAACCTATGGGTTCGAGAATACGTTGTTAGTGATAACATAAAATTGCATTCAAAACTAAAGGAGAAAATCGTCTTTGAATAAAGCCAAGTGTACTATAACACCAACATTTCGCCAATTACATTCAAGTCCTATGTAATATTATAAAAGGGGCAAACCAATAGGTTTGCCCCTATTATATTACATAGGACTACCTACCTACCTATTATATTAAATAGAAATTATTATTTTTATATATAGTAATAGGCAATAGCCTATTACTATATATAAAAATAATAATTTTTATTTAAATATTAGAATATCTCCGAAGGTCAACAGGGCTATGCCCTACATGACCATTGATGGTATACAATAACTTTTTTCTTGTTTATAATATTTCAATATATGACCGAATAGTCTCTTTTTCGCCCTGCGGCTAAGTAATAACAGCCGCACGGGTTGATTGGTCAGGTTAAGCTACGCTTGCCTCGGTTGGTCCGTGGATGGGTGACCATCTTTAGATACCAAGACCTGTCCATGCCTCGGAAAGCACGTTAAGCTGTTGGTCCCGGCTATCATTCGTTGATCTTTGACAGTCATTAAGGGTTGTCAGAAGCCCAAAAGTCTAACCACCAGTTTTACCAAGGGTCAATCAGTTAACACTAGGTAATTCGATACGTATTACTCAGGGTTGTGGAGGCCAGATAGGCAGTCGCTCCATGTAAAACACTGGTATTCAGCTGCATCCGGTTAGACTAGAAGACGACCCCAACATAGAAAGGCCACGATAAGGAAGGAACGAGGCGGAAGGATATTACGAAAAATTGGTAATAGTTTACCTTACCTAGTGTTTAAAGGTCTTTAAAATAGTTAGGTAGGAAATACAGTCGATCTCAATATTTAAAAATAAAAATGTTTTGTGAGTAGGTAGTCACAAAACATTTTTTTTGTTAAATTTTTACTACTGATTTGCGTTGACTGTAGAGTCAACGCAAATCAGTAGTAAAAATTTAACATTGACAATGCCTTTATGTCGCAGCAGCAAGGGAGCTTGTCGTAGTTCTACTGTGTAGTTGACTGTACAAAAACGTAACCTTCAAATCGGGATTCCTCGTGGACTAACAAAGCGTGAAGCACTTATAGTGCTATTAATGTTTTTACACTGTTGCTATTTCACCTTTTTGAATACCTACGTACACAATTAAGGCTCCTACAAACAGGCGCGACGCGAAAGATTATACGAATTAATGATATAGAAACCCATTTTTTAAGCTAGATCTTCCAAGACAATTTATAATGGGTTGGGGAAAAAATAATTTCGGTTTTCTTATGTTTTTCAAAGTTAATTTATTAATATAAATTTTAAACACTAATCAATGATATATGTGACGTTTTGATCGATGACCTTTTACCACTTTTCTGGTAAAACCGTAATTCCGTCACTGTAGAATTTCTGAGGTTTTTGGGCGAAAAACTGAACCAAGTGATTTTCACAAGCCTCTTTTGAAAGCAGCTTTACACCATTAAGGCCAGGATCTTCGAGCGTAGTAGGCATTTAGCGATACCTCCGTCCTCGCGTGGCAAATGCCGCGAAAGCGCAGTTCGAATGAACTCGCTGACCCCTGTCACGGTTATTTTTATAAGTATAGTATTGTGAATCGGCCCTATTCTTGAAATATAGGGCTGCTCGTCTACAGTATTTTAATTTCATCATCCTACTTTAGTTTCTTTCTAGTTTTGTGATTGTAAATATTATATTTTTAACCGACTTCGAAAAAGGCGGAGGTTCTCAATTCGGATATTTTTATTTTTTTTATGTATGTTAGGGCATAACTCCATCGTAAATAGACAGATTTGCAATTTTTTTTTTTGAAGTGGAAACTTCTTTAGCATCGTTGTGATTTGAAAATTTTATGAAACGAAAAAGCAACAGTAAAAAGAGACATGAGATTTAACGTGGGAGAAAATGATTAGGAATCATTATACAGTGTTTTTGTTTTTTATTATTACAAATGACATCACATTTAATCCTATGCTACTAATTTGTGGTGATGATGATTTTGAGGATGATGGTGATGGTGATGGCGATGGCGATGGTGATGGCGATGGCGATGGTGATGGCGATGGCGATGATGATGATGATGGCGATGGTGATGGTGATGGCGATGGTGGTGGCGATGGTGATGGCGATGGTGGTGGCGATGATGGTGATGCGATGGTGATGGCGATGGTGATGGCGATGGTGATGGTGATGGCGATGGCGATGGTGATGGCGGTGGTGATGGCGATGGTGATGGCGATGGTGATGGCGATGGCGATGGTGAAGGCGATGGCGATGGCGATGGTGAAGGATGGATGGATGGATGGATGTTCTTTAGCATCGTTGTGATTTGAAAGTTTATGAAACGAAAAAGCGACAGTAAAAAGAGACATGTAAATTCATAAGATTTAACGTGGGAGAAAATGAGATAGGAAGCATTATACAGTGTTTTTGAAGGTTTCACTTCTACCACGTGTGAATTGCACACATGCTGTTTTTTTATTTTTGACTTTCTTTTTTATGACTTTCGGAGACAAACAACGGAACTCTTCAATAAATGCCAGCAAATCAACCGCGATTGCTGCTATAGCATATGAAATCGCAATCACACAACATAACATCACGCCTGTACCCTTCAAAGGGTAAGGCAGATGTGTTCAATAGCTTTGTTACTGATATTCACATAGCAAGTAGTGATATATGAATTTGTTTGGGGTAGGTAAGTACAACTAAAAAGTGAAAAATAAAAACTTTTTTACAAAAAAAAAAAAAACCGACTTCCAAAAAAAACACTACAAAGTGAAAAATAACTTTAGTTTCGAAAGTCGGTGTCAAAAAATGAAAATATATTCTTCACGTAGTAGTGTTTTTTTTTTGAGTCGGTTGTTTTTTTTGTAAAACAGTTTTTTTGGTTGCTTGAATTCGTCAATAAGTTTTTTTAATTAAATCTACTAATCAAAAACACCACAATACGTATTTTTATTGAACTCTTCCTATTTCATTCACAACGAATTTCATATTTTTAAATAAAAAAACAGCATGTGTGCAATGGGTCATGTATGAAAATATTAAATTGTCTCGATTTTTTTTCTGCGCTTATGAATAAGCTAATACTATCTACAAAAAAAGTATCAGATTTATCTGATTAGTATTTCCAGAGAAATAAATTAAATTCTGTTAGAGGCGGCCATCGACAGTAACCCACGGATTTTTATTCAATTTCCTTAGCCTACTCAATTAAAAAGTAAAAACTTGTCAATTTGTCATAACATAACCTCACTTTTCACCTCTTGCTTTGTGTTTGTTTGCGATTTTATGGATATATCTTTACGACGACCCTCACGCTTTGAATAAAATAAAGATAAATCGTATCGTAATCGTAAAGATATATCCATAAAATCGCAAACAAACACAAAGCAAGAGGTGAAAAGTGAGGTTATGTTATGACAAATTGACAAGTTTTTACTTTTTAATTGAGTAGGCTAAGGAAATTGAATAAAAATCCGTGGGTTACTGTCGATGGCCGCCTCTAACAGAATTTAATTTATTTCTCTGGAAATACTAATCAGATAAATCTGATACTTTTTTTGTAGATAGTATTAGCTTATTCATAAGCGCAGAAAAAAAATCGAGACAATTTAATATTTTCATACATGACCCATTCACACGTGGTAGAAGTGAAACCTTCAAAAACACTGTGTGTATAATGCTTCCTATCTCATTTTCTCCCACGTTAAATCTTATGAATTTACATGTCTCTTTTTACTGTGGCTTTTTCGTTTCATAAACTTTCAAATCACAACGATGCTAAAGAACATCCATCCATCTATCCATCCATCCATCCATCCATCCATCACCATCACCATCGCCATCGCCATCGCCATCACCATCACCATCGCCATCGCAATCGCCATCACCATCGCCATCACCATCTCCATCGCAATCACCATCACCATCATCATCATCGCCATAACCATCACCATCACCATCGCCATCGCCATCACCATCACCATCGCCATCACCATCTCCATCGCCATCACCATCATCATCATCATCGCCATCGCCATCACCATCGCCATCACCATCGCCATAACCATCGCCATCGCCATCACCATCATTGCCATCGCCATCACCATCGCTATCACCATCACCATCGCACCACCATCGCCATCACCATCGCCATCACCATCACCATCGCCATCGCCATCGCCAACACCATCACCATCATCATCATCATCACAAATTAGTAGCATAGGATTAAATGTGATGTCATTTGTAATAATAAAAAACAAAAACACTGTATGTGTATAATGCTTCCTATCTCATTTTCTCCCACGTTAATTCTTGTCTCTTTTTACTGTAGCTTTTTCTACTGTAGCTTTTTCGTTTCATAAAATTTTCAAATCACAATAATGCTAAAGAAGTTTTCACTTCAAAAAAATATAATATTTTACCTATACAATCACAAAACTAGAACACAAACTCAAAAAACTCAAATTTTGCAATTGAATATAAACCTTATTCCGTTGTAGTAAAGTTGAAAATCTATTACAGATATTACGATAATTGTAAATTTATGGTACCGACCTGCTACTGCTAGTACTGTGACGAAAGCAAGAGAACCTCAACTACAATATTATTCTATCGCGTCACTTATAAATACGTAGAAAAATAATAATCAAACTTACCTTATTTTTTTTAAGCTTTGCTGTTCAATGCTGAACATTTTTTTTTCTTTCTTCTGTTTTTATTCCCCATAATTTAATCTTAATTATACAACTATATTATAACAAACTAATATTTAGTTTAATTATTAATACTAGAACCTAAACAATATTTACAGACTGATTTTTGAAACTAATACACAAACACGGAAATTAACAATAATATAACGTATATTTCGATCGATTAGCGGGAACGCGGCGAGCCAGCAAAAGCGACACAGGTCCTACCTCGGTAACGCCCGGCGGGCTACTGAAGTGAAGCGCGCAGGCCGCCTTTTTAGATTATATCTTGTTAAGACAATAAAAATCAGATTTGAGAAAAATTAACCGTAGAATGTTCTACTATACATCATTGCCTATTTTTTGATACATTTTTTGCGAGTAAAAGTTAAGTCTACTTCAAATACGACTTGAAAAACGATTAAAAACTTCGCTGTTTTCGATTTGTTTGCGATTTTTTATGATCGAGTGAAGTTGTAAATATCGTGTTTTGAACCATAGAATAATCAAGAATGTTAGTTAAACTATGCCATATATTTTTTTCAGATTAAAACAAAGAATATTTGATTGTTTAATGTTGAATCAAAAATAGGTCGATTCCGAGATTTCCGAGAGTCCTGGCCTTAAGAGAGTTTTGCAGAGACCGAAACAAATGATAGTTCGACGGGGCAAGGTCAAGGCTATACGGTGGATGCATTAAAATTTCCCAGCCAAACTCTCTCAGCTTTTGACGAGTCACTAAAGCTATGTGCGGTCTAGCATTGTCGTGATGGAAAATAACGCCTTTCCTATTGATCAACTCTGGCCGATTTTTTTCCATTGCCTGTTTCAATCGCGTTAATTGTTGACAGTAGAAAGTTGAATTAATGGTTTGGCTAGGTTCGAGAAGCTCATGATAAACAATACCCTTCCAATCCCACCAAACACTCAACATCACTTTCCTTGGCGTCAATACGGGCTTACGGGTTTGTGAAGTTTCTCCGGGCTTCAACCACGATCTCTTTCGCACCTTATTGTCGTACGTGATCCACTTCTCATCGCCCGTAATCATTTGTTTCAAAAATGGCTCGATTTCGTTTCGTTTCAGAAGGGATTCACAAATGGAAACTCGGTCCATTAAATTTTTTAGTGTTAATTCATGTGGAACCCAAATATCGAGCTTCTTTTGATATCCAAGCTTATGTAAATGGTTCAAAACTGTTTTATGGTCGATGTTTAGTTTTACAGCAATGTCACGAGATGAAATATGTCGGTCTACCTCGATTTCATTAAGAATTTGGTCGACTAGGAAGACCCGAAATTATTTTTTCCCCAACCTGTTAACATTGATCTTGGTCTAAATATTCATTGAACTAAAACTACACGTACGTAATGTAAGTGTACTAAATTATCGCTTCTAGTAATTACTCAAGATTTCTAAGCAAGATATCAAGTGTTAAAGTGACACATGTCATCATCAATCGCGTTGATTAATTTGTAGCTTGCCTCATCGACGCTTTTAGTAGGTTGACACGTAAAGTGATAACACGAGACCAGACCGAGTCAGTCCAATTTTGTACCATATCGATCTATTGAATTATTGTTGAACAAACCATGCCCCGGCCCCGATAGGATTTCGTATTAGCAAAAATAACGAACTTTAATCCCCTATAATTTTTAACTCCTTTAGGGGATGAATTTTCGAAATCCTTCCTTAATGCTCACTTCCGTTATCAAAGGAACTTTTTATCAAAATTGTATTTTTCTAGACCCAGCTGTTTGGGCTATGCGTTACCTATCAGTGAATGAATGAATTTACCATTTTTATTAGAGAATAGCTAAGGTAGGTACCCCGAAATTACGCTTTTTGCAATTTGCAGGTCAGGGTCAAAGTCATATTTGTTACGGTCTCGAATCAACACACAATCAGAATTGTATGTTGATTCGAGACCGTAACAGATATGACTTTACAATTTTGTTTTATTTAGTCTACACTGTCCCACCACTGCTTAGCAATGGCCTCCCTCAAATCCTTCCAGGCATCCCTTTCTAGAGCCAACTCAATCTAACCCTGGCGGCACAAAATTATAATCATTAAAATCATTAATACAACCCTCTAAGTTCTTATAATCCTATTCATTGTTATTTCATGAAATAGTCACTCAATAGGATTTCGCAGGCTACCCTGGCGACAGGTGTTTTTAACCCTTAATTAGATAAAATAATAAGAAACACTTCGGAACATAGGGTTTCCAAAAGGTCGTGGGATAACTCTATGCTTGAGAAACGCATAGGCAATCACTTGTTCCATATTAGAATAAGAAACTATGCACCAGATTATGCTGACCTTTGCCATGCCAACCATTTCCTGTAGAACTTCTGGTTATAAAATATTATTTCTCTATGAAGAAATTTACATTTCACTTAAATGAGAAAAATATTTTAATACTTTAGTAAACTAAGCACAGCCGGTCGATTCTGTAAAAATCTCACCGTGAAAACTTAGGTGAAGTGAGTTTGTGTTTGCTAGAAATTGACACTATTGACAGCTCACTCCACGCTCACTTCACCTAAGTGTTCACGGTGAGATTTTTACAGAATAGCGCCCTTGTATTCGAAATTCGAAGACTTAGGTACAAAAGCTTTTGATAGTTGTGTTTCCTATGTTAAGTTGCCCACAGACACTTAAAAATTAATTCAATTTGCGCCGACACTAAACCTAGATTGTACTAGATAAGGAATTAACAATTTAATTCAATTAGTAGTCATAATAATATAAGGTTACCTGATATCAGTTACATTTGTCTAGAACTTCAGACATCTCCGGTCTGATCTGTCAAGTGTTATTACGAGGAACTGTCTATAGATAGTAGGAGAAGCATTTATTTAACAGCACGCGTAGCATGACGACGTTTTGTCGACGGAAGAATAGACAAATTGACACATTGCCTTGCTAAGACGCGTAGAATGCGTACAAATATTTCTACAATCTGTCATTTTGTCTATTCTTCCGTCGACAAAACCCGTTTCTACGGCGGTCATGCTACGCGTGCAGGTGGATGGACTACGAATTAAAGCACAATCTGAACTAACGATCGACAAAATACTTCATTTGGAGGTCACTTTATATGCAAAAAAAAAAGTCGCTTAACCGGTCAACTCCGTGCGTACCCTATGTAGTACGATACAATAAAAAAACAATTGTGTCTCGTTAGCGTAGCTTGAGAGGTCATAGCAATATAAACATCCATTACTCTAGCTGTACTCTATATAATGTAATTCTATTAGAAATAGTCAATAAAAACAAAAAAAAATGAGCATCATAGTTATTTTATTAGTAATTCTAAAGTGGATTAGGTTCCGACTTTTGTAATGCGGCGGGTGACTAAATCGACCGTAAAAATGCTCATTTTCAGGCGATCGCGCGTAGCATGAAGGTCGACGTTTTGGTGCAAAATTATTTATTTAAGTATTTGCTTTTTTTTTAACTAGTCACCTGCGATCTTTATTGAACTGTGTAAATAAATAAGGTGGCAATTCGGTATGTGAGGCGATTTGGTAAGCGACCAGCCGCACGGCCGACGTAGTGTAAATCCCCCTTTAGCCTTATTTAACCGCTACAACCACATGCCTTCCCGAAGTTAAAACAAATTGGTCCATCACTGTCATACAGATGTCGAAAAACGACCACTTTTGGACGTAAGCCTCGCCACCAGACCAGTCCTGCTTTGTTCGGATCTCTCCTAGTCTCCCACCTTGCACTTGCCATCTCCATATTCTAAACCTCATGCGTGTCTGTCCAGAAGGCAGTAGATGGAAGGACTGGCTCCTCGCGTCTCTGTTGCTGGGTGCCGTGGTGGGCGGATGGGCGGCGTTGCGGGCGGGACGTGCCAGCCGTACCCAGGTCCAGCGCATGCTGCGCGACATGGAACAGCTCCGGAAGGCGGAGATAGCGCTGAACGATATGCAGAAGGAACTGGAGAAAGCGCGTTTGGAACAGGTCAGTTGGTAACCTTAGTTTATATGGCTGAGCAAAGACCGATGAGATGAAAAGGAAGTTTGTAGAAATAAAGTAGGTACGAAATGATTGAAAATGCTTGCAAATTATTATTTTAAAGATTCCTGGCTATGATTTTTTTTCATAAATAATAAAACCCTTTCAATAAATAAACGCGTACCACGACGGCTGGTTCGAGGTGACGCGGGAAAACTTCCTGGAAGGACTTGGGGAGGCCTTAGCCCAGTTGTGGGACAGTATACGAAGGCTAATAAAAAATAAATAAAATACGATTCATTCAGACAGCTAGTAAAATGAAAGGTTCGCGTTTCTATGCCGAACAGAATTATTTAGACCTTTTCTCCTGCTGTCAAAAATTTGAACCAAAGAAGACAGTATTTGCGTTTGGTCTAGTGTTTTTAAAAGTTATCCTAAATCCACCAGATCATGCTCTGCGCCATGTAAAAACTGTACAGGTACACCAAAACCAAACTTAGGGCTCCCGTCATTACGACTCTGGTGGAACGATTTCTATAAAAACTTAATGGAAATTGTTCCACTGGAGTCGCATCGCGCCGTGAGTCGCGTCGCTTCGCGCTTGTCTGCGGGAGCCTGAACGTGTCTAGAGTTCTGGACCTAGCGTATAAGGCTCAGTCGTTTGCTCTAGTCACAGCAATTGAGGCATTAAGCGCTTCACCGCAACATGTTAACGAACTGCTGTTAACTAATGGTCTACCTTATTTGCGTCTCATGAGCATTGCTAATAAACTGCAAAATTTCAGTGCGTCATTGACGAAACGTTTATGGCAATGTTGAAGAGTTAACTTCATTAGGACGAGCTGGTACACATGTGTACCACAAGCGGTACAAATTTGTACCAGCTCGTCCCTGAGAGGCGTATGTTTCTTAGGAGCTCTGGCACGAAATGAGAAAAAAAATTATCTTATTAAAAATTGTATGTCCAAAGGATGATGTAATAATAAAGTTACATTGTTTTCTTAAAATTCAAAACAAATCAGTTTTACGAATAAATTATGTACTTAATTTTGTTGTAATTGTCTGACTTCGCTAGAGCTGTCGGTTTTTATATCGTACACAATCTTTTGGCGCATCTTTTGCAGATGTTTTTTTTTTATCAAAATAATACAAGTTTTTAATCTGCACTCATAAAATAAGTAATTTAAAAACAGTATTACTGGATTCTGGCTTTCTCTCCATGAGAAGGAGCGAATCGTAATCCACCACGGGGCCATATTGCGGTTTGGTGGATTAGCTCAGTTTAATCAAATCTTTAATATTATCTTCTTAATATTTCCAGGAAAACGTGGCAACAGAAAAGAAGAATTTGGAGAAGAAACTAAGAGAAGCAGGTGACACGCCGCTACTGAACTCTGCGTCATCAGACCTAGAAGTCACGCAGCTGAAGGCGGAGATCGAGGTGGGTTAACCATACCTACTAATATGCCGTTGGTTCCTCTTCCTCGAATCAGTGTGAACTATTGACTAGCTGATGCCTCATGAAACTCATATTTGCTTACATTTTTGGCAAATAAATAGCGAATACAGATTAGGTATTTTTGTTCTGGAAGTATATACATACAACTATTATCTGTCATTTGTGTCATAATGGTGGGACTGCCACTAATTATTATACACCATTTTGTGCTAATGTGATGACTTGAAGATTTTATTTTGTTGCGCTGTTCTTTTGTACGCAAACGTGACGTTTAATGTCACTTCAAGCTTAGAATATTTCATTTTGTCAAGTAGATTTTCAATTTCCAAACAAATCTGAGTAAAGGTAAAGAGAAATACCGTATCTTCAGCTGCTGCATCCATACTAATATACTAACAAAATAACTCTGTCTGTATATTGCCTTTTCACGCTTAAACCACTGAACGGATTTATGGAGCTGAAACTAGCGGCGATAGGTATCAGTCGAACGCGGAAAACCCAGGGCCGAAACAATCGAGGGGCCCCAGTAAACATTTGTTGTTAAAATACCCTAAAAAATTGATTACGTCTGCATTACATCTTATTTTCGCATTATACTAATATTCAATGAACAATATCGATTGATAAGACGCAATTACAGATTTCGTCTCAATCGTTGTTATCGCTTTAACACTTAGAGGGATTTTATTCAATAAAAAAAATAGAAGGCATGTTCGAAGTTCATTGATTTTCCTCCTGAATCATTGCTATACATTTATTTATCGAAAAAAGGTTAGATCTCATTGAATCAACCTGTACAGAAATTGTTTAAGCTGAAGATATAACTGTCGGTATAAATTTTAAAAATTATAAAAAATTGGAAATCTACTTCGAGATATACGGAACACAATTAAAACATAGTTAATAATTATTAGAATTGTCACAAATTTTATATCTTTGTTACTACTAAGAAGAATATTATAGTTTCAAACATGCCTTCTATTTTTTTTATTGAATAAAGTATTCCTGAATGTCATCAGCAAGTGATAAGTATACTTAAACAATTTCTGCACAGGTTGATTCTATGAGATCTAACCTTTTTTCGATAAATAAATGTATAGCAATGATTCAGGGGAAGAATCAATGAACTTCGAACATGCCTTCTGTTTTTTTTATTGAATAAAGTGTTCCTGAATGTCATCAGCAGATGATGATTATACTTAAACAATTTCTGTACAGGTTGATTCTATGAGATCTAACCTTTTTTCGATAAATAAATGTATAGCAATGATTCAGGAGGAGAATCAATGAACTTCGAACATGCCTTCTATTTTTTTTATTGAATAAAGTATTCCTGAATGTCATCAGCAGATGATGATTATACTTAAACAATTTCTGTACAGGTTGATTCTATGAGATCTAACCTTTTTTCGATAAATAAATGTATAGCAATGATTCAGGAGGAAAATCAATGAACTTCGAACATGCCTTCTATTTTTTTTATTGAATAAAATCCCTCTAAGTGTTAAAGCGATAACAACGATTGAGACGAAATCTGTAATTGCGTCTTATCAATCGATATTGTTCATTGAATATTAGTATAATGCGAAAATAAGATGTAATGCAGACGTAATCAATTTTTTAGGGTATTTTAACAACAAATGTTTACTGGGGCCCCTCGATTGTTTCGGCCCTGGGTTTTCCTCGTTCGACTGATACCTATCGCCGCTAGTTTCAGCTCCATAACGGATTTTGATAAAAATTTGTCAAGGAGATAGATGGCATCCTCAGGAAGGATATGGCTACTTTTTATCCCTGTAGCACGTTGCCGTGGGATAATTTCCGACAACCTCGCGGGCGAGATTGATAATGTGTTACGCAATTAGGATGCAGCTAATTTTTTTTTAAATAACCAACGAAAAATTTTGTCTCTGCCACTCTGTATGTCTAAACATTATCATTATAATTAAGTGAAATCCTCTTTTTTGTTATTGTTTAAATGTATTATTGGTTTCGGCCACTATTTAAAGCCAAACTTTAAAAATAAAACATAACCCCCTATAATTTAATTGCAGATGCTACGCGCCGAACTCCGTCGCGCAGAAGGCGAGTTAGAAGACAGATGCTGGGCGCCACCTCCCGGCCTACAACAATGGCTACAATTAACTCACGAGGTCGAAAACAGATCGTATCTAAGGAAAAAACAACAGGCTGATTTGCAGCTGCAGCAGGCTAGAGATGCTGTGAGTACATGTAAACTATACCACAAAATAGATAGTACGAAAGCTGGGCCTACAACACTGGACAGGCCACGCCAGACTCATCCAGGTAAACAATATTCTGGTGCCAAACTCGGAAGCATGAACATGATGATGCTATTCTGTAAAAATCTCACCGTGAAAACTTAGGTGAAGTGAGTTTGTTTTTGCTAGGAATTGACACTATTGACAGCTCACTTCACCTAAGTTTTCACGGTGAGATTTTTACAGAATAGCACCGCTGTAGTTGTGTTGGACATACTGGCCAGTGACAGTACTGTCTGGGGAATCGTAAGAAAAAAAGCTCACCAACTCTTGGGGTCTTTTACATCTTAACCAAACTTTAATGTGCGACCGAGAGCGGTATTTCAAAAATAACTACTAAACTGAAGATCGTTACGTGACTTCCATACAATTAAATACGTAATATTGTGTCAAATCAGCGTATTTGGGGACTTCTGGCGGGAATTTTTTACACTAGAATATAAAATATATATATTTGTTGATATTCGGCTTAGTTTCATTACTTTATAAATAAGCTGAAGTTCAGGAGCTGAAGGTCAAAAGCACACAGGTATGGCTTGTACTCACGATGTCTTGCTAACCAATTTTTTTTTTGCCAGTGCGAGAAATTACGCAAGAAACGGTCCAGTTTAGTGGGCGCGTTCGTATCGACCCACGGCAAGTCTATCGACGATGTCGACCGCTCCATTGTGGAAGCTCGCACGGCGCTCAACGAAGTCACGCAGGAGTTACAGGTAAATGCACTTTATCATACACTAGCCTCTGCTCGCGACTTCGTCCGCGTGAAATTTCACCCTCTTGGGGGTGGAAAATCGAAAACCCCTATCTTAGTAGATACCTAATCTCCACAAAGAACATACCCTCCAAATTTGATGTCTCTAGGACCAACGGTCTAGGCTGTGTGTTGATATATCAGTCAGTCAGGACTTTGAATTTTATATATTATTATATAGATATTAAACATCAATATGTAACAATGTGCAAAATATAAATATTCAGTGACTGAGACAGGAAATAAAGAGGGCGTGTGCTCATGACCACGCAATAGAAGTGAAAACTAACGACTGCGGCCGAGTATAAGCGATTCTGCGCCGAGTCTAAGCGTCATCGCCCGACTGAAGCCGAGTATACTCGATTCAGCGTCACTGACCCGAGCATGATGGTTCAGTTTCGTTCACTGTTCAGAAAAAGCACCTAAAGAAGTTTTCTCTTCAAAAATGTAGGTTGTCTTGCAGTAAGGTATGACAAAAAAAAAATTGCCAAGTAGTTGACACGCTATGACAATAGTACATTGTTCACTGAGGGGAGAAAATGACCGATTCATAACGAGGGCGTAGTTTAAGGCCCGAGGCTCAGCCGAAGGAGTTGGAAATCGCACACTGCTTTATACTTACGAGGAAAATAAAATATGTTTATAAGTGACTTTTATATTATAATTGTTACAGTTATAAAAACTCAATGTCATACTTTTGTCAGGGAGATTAATATTGGTGTACATGATCAGCAAAAGTATCATTGCGCTTTGGTGATAAAAACTTTTTGTCTTTCAGCATTATACAATTTGGTTAACTACTACATTAAAAAAAACTTAAAAAAATGATTTTCATACACTTTTTCGACCCGCAAATTTGTACAACAATAATGACGTACTTTCTCCCTCATTAAAAAAAAAGGAATATGGTACGGTCAGCATCAAAAGTCGATTAACACTTCAGTTTTTTTAATCTCAGTTATTGAGCAAATTATTTGTTCGAAATTGCAGCAGAAGTATAATGCGATTTTGAACAAATATTTTGCTCAATAACTGAGATTTAAAAAACTGAAGGGTTAATATTTTGCTCAATAACCGAGATTAAAAAAACTTAAGTGTTAATCGACTTTTGATGCTGACTGTACTTTCCGAGCAGGAATAGTATAAAATAATGTTAGCTTACTGCTTGTGCTGCTAACACCAGTAGTTGTAAAACTTAAACGGTAAACATTGGCAAGTTTGATGTGGAGGTTTAACCTTTCGTACGTACTTCGAACGTGGGTCCACGCGAGACACAATGGCTTTTTAATTGTTTCTGTAATTACGGCATTCAACATTCGATTAATAAGGCCTGAATATTACAGTCCTAATCATAATAACATAATTATGTTTCCAGGAACGCATGCACAGGTGGAAACAGATCGAGCGTATGTGCGGGTTCAACATCATCAACAACAATGGGCTGCAGTACCTCGAGACCGCCCTCTACAGGAGCGCTAACGGACGGCCTACTGGACGAGGTAAGCTTTATACAATAATACCGTGGCTAAATAATATCAGCCGCACAGGTCGATCGATCAGGTTAAGCTACGCATGCCGCGGTTGGTCTGTGGATGGGTGACCATCTTTACATACCGAGACCCCTCCGTGCCTCGGAAAGCACACTAAGCCGTTGGTCCCAGCTGTCATTCGTGGATCTTTGACAGACGTTACGGGTCGTCAGAAGCTCGTAAGCCTGACAACCAGTCTTACCAAGGGGTATCGTATTACCCAGTAACACAAACCTATACAATGCGAGGTCAGCCAAAACTTGAAATGTTTAGCTTAATGTGTAGCCGTGTGTACCAGAAACAAAGCTGAAATCTTTCATGTGTCTGTCTCAAACCGGAACACAGCGACGATGCTTGGCAAAAGAATTTAGGTCTACTTAAATCTACCATAGACTCATGTTTTTATTCTTCAGATTCTATTCTACATTATACAGTATTTTTATCTCACGAAGCGACGCGCGCTTTACTTGTGGTTACCAAGTGTACAAACACGCTGTGAGTGTGTGTGTAAGCGCAGCAGCTCTCGGTACCGTCCGGAACAATGGCGATGTTGGAAGTGAGGGTGTGTACGTGTGTTATTTGCTGAGGCTACTCTTCTACACCCACACATTTACCGAGTGTTTGGACACTTGGTTACCACAAGTAAAGCGTGCGTCGCCTCGTGAATTAAAAATACTACTTATATGTAACACAACTACCTATAGCATCAATAATTTGGTAAATTTCCTCTCATCCCAAAACCTGTGAATTCCACCAACATATTATTATCTTCAACCCCCTATTCTCTTTCCAGGTCGCATCAGCAGTTCTCAAGACGATCTAAGCATCGGTGACGACGCGTCCATATGCGGCTCAGGTAAGAACTTCGATGAGATGTCCCTCTTCCACGAACACGTTGAGTAACCTCGCTGACGGCACTGAACGTGGGTGCATTCGTATTGTTAGATTTATAGAAATGACTAGCAATATCCGTAAAATTTTCACCCAGATACATGGAACCCTAGTGTGGAGTAAAGGATTATTTTAAAGACAACTTCCAAAAACAAATTTTACTTCTGTTAATTCAATTCATTTATTTCAGAAAAATTACAATTGCTATTTATTATAATCATTTAATACATTTTTATTTAAATATTGACTTTTGTGGGTATCTTCGTTTACCTTAGTAAATTGTAAACTTAAGTTGTATAAACAAATAAACTTTTTTTTTTAAACATCACGCCTTTTTTCCCCGTAGGGTTGGGCAAATGTGTACCTATAGTATTCCCACAACTAGGTATCAAATCAAGATAAATCTTTGAAATTTTGAAATATCTAACACTATGAATGCATCTACTTCATTGATTTGGTTCTGTGCAATCGTTCGACTTCCGAACTGAGAATAAAATCATTGATTTCAAATAATTATGAAGCCTTGTAAATAATCGATGAATAATCGAATGAAAAAGTACTGTTAAAACATATCGATATCGAGTCTTGGTTAGTTGAAATCCTTAGTTCTCGAAATACAGAAAATCAATCGTCAGTACTCTAAAGTTGATCGATTGCGTCGAACCATCACTTGTAAACTAAGTAAACTTTATTTATAGTTGCCAAAAGACATATTTCGCTAGAAATTTTTGTTTTGCATTTAGTTTAGCAAACGTATTTTCGAAATCTTGCTATGGAGTGTTTTTTTTTGTATTAAATTTTATATTCTTTGAGCAATATTTGACAATAGTTTTCAATTGAATCTCAATAGGGTTTCATGTGTATAAAACAACAAACACTTCATAATAAGTCTTGTAAGCAGTAGCGGCCTTTGAACGAAAGCGGTAATCGTGTCGCTCGTGTATATGCACACTAAAGCAATACGGCCAATGTGATCATGGCTGCTCCTAACTTAGTGCAGAAGGCAGCTCAAAACAGTTTTTAAGGACCATAAGGTGACGTGAGACGAGTTTAAGTGAGAGAGTATGCGCTAAAATTCGGAGAGTCTTTGTTCAGACCGGCCATGTTTCAACGGCCGTAGTGTACATGCCAGGGCCGTCTTTACCCCGGGGTGCAAGGGGTACGTGGCACCCGGGCGCAGGGTTTTAGGGGCGCAAGCCAATCGCCTTATACCTACCTACACATACCATGCGTAATCATAATCAGTTTTAAAAATTACTGAACAAATATTAATTACACCTTTAAAAATGTAGGCACCAATATTGTTTATATACGCCTCATGCAGCTTTGGGCAGATTCGCTTTGCGACTTGCGATGTGCAAGCCTCTTATACTAAGCTAGGTACATTTAACAATAAAAGAAAAAGAGCTTTTCAAGTAGAACCTTTGCTACCAAAACAACTTTTGCCAGTTGTTAGCCAGTTCGGAGTTAATGAACTAAATAGGTGACAACTTGGGCACCTAACCGATTTTTTTTGTTGTGGGGGCGCAGGCTGTTTCTTGCACCCTGGCGCCCAATATGGTTAGGACGGCCCTCGTACATGCTATGGCTTTCTTACAAGGACCTAAATATAATAATGTCTTACCCTGGTTCTGAAGGCGAGTTCTATTTTCAATTTGTGGTCACAAACTCATTAAGTACTTTTTTCTTAAATTTTCTTATTATTTTTGCAAATTCTAACTTAGAACGATCATCGTCCTAATGATTATAATTATGTAAATACGTATTTGTTGCGATTGCGAATCATATTTTATCAACATAAAACGTGACACTGACTTGTAAGTTGCAGAAAACATAAAAAAATTAGAATTTCGCAGACTATAATTCGGAATGCGGCCTAGATTGATCAGAGACTTGAGCCTCAGAAACCAGAAGTTGGTAATTTAAAGGTCCCTAATGAATGATTTTTTATTCGTTCTCTTATTACAAGTTTTATTCGTTATATCTTTGATATAATAATATTCAATAAAAACCTCAATAAGTGAGATCTGTCGGTGTCCACTTCAAAAGCGGCTATTACTTCTAAGAATAATTTTTGAAAGTACTAAAATAGTTAATTCTATATTTATTCAACGGCTTTGGCGGCAGCAAATTTTAACTTATTTTGGGTTATTCCGTTTATCCACCCTAAGAGGAAACGCGTGTCCGAGAATCCATCCTAAGCGTATAAATTTCGTTTATCCAACTAAGCCTAGGGTGGATTTTCGGACACGCGTTTCTGCGTATCAACCTTAATGTGGATAAAAGAAATAAACGCTTATTTTGCCTGGTTTTCTTTTATTTAAAATACTATGCAAAGTGTTGCAGCAATTTTTATAAAAATACAAAAAAATATCTATACTTATATTTTGCATGGTCATGTTTTTAATCCTAATTCAAATGTACAGAATCATGTTGTTTTAATTTTATTTGGAGTTAACAGATATTAATTTCACTTACAAATGTTCTCAAGTCTCGAGTTTCTGCAAACTGAATTATATAAACTAATTTTTGAAGCGATGTGATAATATTAACTAGTAAAAAACAAGTAACAAGGAGATTGCTTGTGAAGTGATAACTTAAAAAGTTACCTGTTAACATTGAAGTAGCTAAAACTATTTGAACTGTGCTCAAATTATGTATCAAATAAGCAGAAATCGTTAGTGTTGTACTTAAACGAAACGATTAATGTATCGATATAGATATTTTAGTCGATTTTGAAATGTCATAAAGAAATCGTTTTGTAATTTTTACTTAAATTAATCGTATATTATTATTGTTATACAAAAAATAACTTATTATGAGCATCGATTTTCCCATCGAATTGTTTATTGTAGACCATAGACAGTTTGATTAGTTTACAATATATATTATCATAATAAAGATTTAATTTAATAATCATAATATCTAGTTCATCTTCCATCGATTTGTTTATACAATTAATCGTTAAACGATCGAATTGTTAGTAGAGTTCCTGACGTAGATCTTAAATGTTTCATAACGGTGACATTAATAATAAGTTTGAAAAACATTGTTATTTATTATTATTAGTTTCTAAGTAACAGTTTTATGTATGTATCCGATTAAATAAATCATATTTTTGAAAATTGTTCCGTCACAATCGGTAGGAAGCTTTCAGGCTGAAAAATTTTAAAAATGTTTCTTCTTTAGTTTTTATCTGAGGTTTCCCAGATAAGTGAAGCATGTATGAAGTAATAAATGTTATAGTTGTATATAATATCTCCTATCGGTGTGGGTTGTTCTTTCACTTTTCTATCACTGCATGTTTGTTAACTAATACCACGTACAGATTACTCTCATTTAGTCATAATAAGCTTGTAGCAACTTTTCTTCGCACCCAAGTAAAAAAATGTACTAAATGATTTTAACGAAATTATAAAAACGTAACTAAAGGCTTGAACTGACAGCAATCAATAATGTTTTCAATAGCTTATTGATGTCAAAATATTATTAATTAGCTTGAAAATAATACCGCTTGTAATATACCCCAGCTTGACATGTTTAGTAGATTATTTAGTCGATTTTCAACAAATGACTTGAAACTCTATGCACGTTTGAAAGCTTTTGACGATTGTGATTTTGTTTTATTTTGCCGCCATACCCTTCCCGGCTTCCATCAGTGTTGCAAGGATTTTTCAGTACATAGACTATAATAGTTATGCTTTATCAGTGTTTTTATGGCAACATTTTTATTCTTTGGCACTTTACAGGTAAGAGATTGTCATGTATCAATATTTTATGCTTTTTACTGTAGAATATATTACTTCAATATTATTTCATACATGCTTTCATCGGAATTAGACGCCATTTTACCTAAAAAAAATGGTGAAATGGTAAAAAAAAATTGCGACTAGGGGATTATTTGCTTGTTTTTATGAGGTTTGTTGGGCATCATTACATGTATTGTGATAATTACAGTGGCTGATAACTTCCTGTGGCGCGAGGACTCGTCGGGAAGCGAAGCAGACGCCCCACACTATCCTTTAGATCTGAGACTTGCGGAGGCTAGGTGAGTTGTACTTTGGCAGATAAAACTGAAACAGAATTTATGATTTTTCTAATGTTTTGCGTACTCAGTGTACACAGTCACGAGCACTTATATATTATGTCAACACTTGGCAACTTTCAATAGCGTTTTTTTTCGTGAAATAACGAATGCAACTTTGAAATACGACACTTGACACAAATCTATGGGTTCCAAAATACTTTGTTCGTAGTACTAAACTAAAGGAGAAAATCGTCTTTGAATAAAGCCAAGTGTAGGAACAAAAACTAAATTCGTGACTATGATCAATCGATCTCAGGCTCAAAATTAACCTTTTTCATGTCATAAATCCATATTATTCTGCAGATTACAGCTCGAAGAACGCTTAGCTCAAGAAGCTCGCGAGCGACGTCAAGATGAGCGAATCGAGCGCCGAGCGGAGGATAAGCGAGTCGCTTTAGAAGAGTACCGAGCGAGGGCGTCGTACAACGATCTGCGCAAGAGTCCCGCTGACGAACGGAACAAAGACCAAGTGCAGTTCATACTAGGGGGTGATAAGTAAGTTACAATTACTTTTTTTATTGTTAAGTACTATAAGAGTGTACCATTTAAAGGTTGGTTCATCTTCTATGCATTTGTCAGTATTTGGGAAATGTCAAACTGTATGAAATTTATTATGTAGATACCAAACGAAAACGGCAGTGAGGTAATTTGGGGAAAAAGCTGCGCCCAGCAGTCCACTCACGCTTTGTGTTCTACGAAGAGGCTTTCATGAGGTTACTGTAAGGAGTTAAAAAAGTAGTAAGACATATGAAAGTTACAACGTCAGTTTTGCATAAATGATGCTGATTTAAACGGGCTAGCGCCATTGTTCCCTAAAACCTACAAATTAAAGATTTTGTACCTATACCTACGCTCACTAATTCCACGACATTTTTACTATCACGTAATTTCTACTTTCCAGTGTAAACTGGTCAAACGAAGGCGAGCTCTCCCGCGCGGTGACGTCACTGTCGCAGCCGCAGCTGCGCGCGTCGCTGCGGGGCGCGCCACTGCCGCCGCCGCGCCGGCCGCTCGGCGTACCCATCGTGCGCTCGCGCAGCACTGACGTGGTGGCGCTGGCCGGAGATGACCCGAGACCGCCGCCTAGGAATGCTTTTACAAAACAGAAGCCGTTAACTGAAGGTTAGTGACGATTTTTTTTGTATCTTTTTTTTATATACAGTGTGACAGGGATGGGTTTCCTCTATCTGGCAGACATTTATTTGGCATTACCCACTTGGCGTAATCTTCTTTAAACGAATATTTTTAAGGCATAAAAATTATTTAACATAATTATTGTATGGTATTTGAATGAACTATAAAAATAATGGTTTTTATAAGCGATCTCGGAACTTGGGGCACCCCTACTTGGGTTAGGTTAGGTTCCTTTAAACCTTGTAGACAGAAATAGGGGCCCCACGAAGCAGGGCTCCGTCGACTACCTCTTATTTACTATTGTGACCCCTACGCACGAACTCACGTATGCCAAAAGACGATACTGACTGTGAACTTTCTGCTTTATTATGGATATGAAATATATATATATGCCTAAAGATGATTCTGACTTACAAAATTATGAGTTTTAAATGTATGATAAATGAGTGTATGCCTAACGATTTTCTGCGAAATGAAGTTTATGCTATACGCTGTTATGCAAAATAATATTATGACATAAAGTTCTGCTATAAAGGGTGGACCCGACAGGGATTTGTCAATTCATGGGGACAGTTTTCGCGTTGAGGTTCCTGTCACCCTGTATTTAATCCTTTGGTATTGAAGATATCCATAAAAGGTGACTACTTATCATCAAGTGAATCGCGTACTTGTTTGCCAGCTAATAACTTATTTTATTCTTTACCTACTTACTGTTAATCCTTTATGAACTTGTTTAAAACGGCTCTGAGTTTTATCAAAAATATATATCGACGGCGAAGTGCCAATAACTCCTAACTGACAAAGTCAAAAATTTACACATACTGGAAGAAAACGTTCAAAAATAGACACGTTGTTTTAGTTGGGAGGTACATATTTCCACATTTTAATTTAATGATGTTGAAACTAAAAATACACTTAGGAATATTTCACTAAAACATGCGATTAACGCCTTTAAATTCAAAGAGAAAAAAAAAAGAATTTCTCAAAAAAAATCAGTTAGGAGGTATTGGCACTTCGCCGTCGATATGTATATCTCAAACGATATCCCCATGACTATATTCACCATTCACACCTTCCAGACGCGCCAACACCCTCAAGCAACACGCCACCCGAAGAGGAATCAACAGACTCCTCCCTAATGGACGACGAAGGATTACCAAAGCCACGCAAACGTCGCATACACCTGCCTTTCGGTAAGAAGGCAAAAACGCCTGCGTGACGTCAATTGGACACGTCACGGTAGCATTCGATGAGGCACAGCTAAACGAAGCGTGTATGGTAAGAGTTCTGATGAAAGTTTTTTGGTACAAAGTTGAAAGGTATGTGTAGGAATTTTTGGGAGGTTTTTGGTGAGAAACTCAGGAAGTAATGTGGTCTCTACGAGTGACGATACTTTAATGTACGTTCGTCGAATCTGTAGATTAGAGATCCTTCTGGAAAGTATTGCTGCCCCTTAGTTTCTTAAGCAATAAGAAAAAGATTGTATAAAATCGGAGCTGACAGCGAGAAAACAAGTTTTTGACAGGCCGAAGATATACAGTGTGATCTAATTTGACTGCTAGAATGACACTATGTATTTTATCACCGGACTGCGACTAAGCTCAAAAGGATGTTTCCTTATTTTTTATTTCGTCTTTTTCTCTTGTTTTGCGTTTTAGTAAATGGCAATATTATTTTCATAGAAAATCTCTCAAAAACCTACCAAGACTAAATTTCCAAGTTAAGTATGAACTGTACCTTCCTATTTTGTACTATAAAAAAAAAACAAAGCTATCAAAATGTTAACTATTTTGGAATTAAATATCTCCGTTTCCATATTTTAAGTTGAGCTTCCTAAAAGAAATTCTTGTAGAGTAATAGAAAATTAATAAATTGTTCGGCCTAATAGAGAAATGTTTTCGTTTCTTAGTTTAAAAGTCAATTCTAGAGGCCAAAAACATGATAAAGACCAGTAAAAATAACCGTTAGTTATAATAATTACAGTGTATTTTTTCTTACTTTTCTTATTTGGTAAACAAATCTGGTATGATTTTTTTTTTTTTGCGTAAATCACATATTTTATGAACAGCTAAATTTGTAAAAAAAAACATAGTCTCTATAAATTAAATCGAAAATTATTCTGAAATCGTTAACCCAAAAGACGTCCTGTCCATAAAAAATATCACTTTTAATTTTTCCGAATTTCCGGGCAACATTTTCTTTTTTCCCCCCTAATAACCTTATTCGGACTTGGACATACGAACATTTTATATTTATAAATAGCCAGATCGGTCCAGCCGTTCACCTCTCTACCAACGAACAGCATTTCATTTTTATTAATATAGATAGATTAACCATAAAAGCTCACAAATTTTCTTCAAAATCGTAATCGCAACACGCCATTTTGTTTACGAAATAAGTCCTGTAGAAAAAATACGCTTTACCTCATAATGTCGGTTTTGGTGACCATATTATTTAAGTTTAATGTATGTCACTTTAACAGCGCGCTTCGTCACAGCTGTGTTGTAAACTCGGTTAAAATTTGACTGAGCCTCATTTTTTTTTCTTCAGTGTTTGATTTTACCCCTTAAATCATGATTTCTTGCACGATTGTCACAGTTTGGCTACACATTTAGTAGTAGTTTTGATTCACACATGAATTTTATTATACTATTTATGTACTTAAATTCCCTTTTTCAACCCGTTTCAATGGTATTTATTTCTGAGTATGTGTTTGGATATGTGAAATGTCACAAAAGCCCTTATATCATGGCCTTAAATCTGTGTTTGGATGGAATATAATTATTATTGTAAAGTATATTTATTTAAAGTTTATTTCAATCATAACTGCATTAATTAAACACACTTCATAGATCCGAAATTTTAAGGGATAGTAAATCTAATGCACCACATTATTGACAGTCTGACTGACTGAGAAAGTCATATCAATATAAGGCACCTGTCCCACTGCCGACGATTAGCGAAAAGCGAGTAGAACTAGTAACGAGTTGGCGACCAACGAGCAGCAGGTGTGTAGTTCGGGTAGTTTAGTCGCACGGCTATGAGCGTACGAGTAGAATGATTGCCCAGTCACTTTCTACCAGTGCGGATGTATCTACCAAGCGAGCGTCGCTGAGCTAGTATTTCCTTTTAATAGGTCTTGACGCTGCGACAAACTAGTGGAGAAAGAATCCTCGCCGGTAATGTGAACGTGTCGGAAATCAACTGTTAATATATTATGTATCTCTTCTTCTACTACAAACGTATATACGTTTCCTGAGCGAGAAAATAGTCGATACTAGTCAGTCAATCGCTTTCTCATCGGCGAGGCGGGCAGTAGGACAGGTGCCTTTTAAGCAATTTGTTTGGCTTTTGTTATTTCAGTCAACCAATCACAACTGTGGTCAAGACTTTAGTAGTTGGTTAGCAAATTTTTGTATTTCTAGCTACTAGCTCTCATATCAATCTTATACTTTATTTTGATAACGGATTTGGTTCATGTAACGCTAGCCTATGTTGTGTGTTTAAGTACTGTATGTAGAGGCAAAATTATACAAGAGAATGAAAGACATTTATTTTGTATATTTAGATTATTATCGACTTTGCCTGTCTAGAAATTAGACCACGAATTTGTTTAATTTTTTTTTTATTGTGAATAAAGACATTTTAATGTTTTGGTCCGTTTTTGGAATGTTGTCTTGTGCAATCCAGTTGTCCCCTTTTGTGAACTCCAGTCTTGTTTTTTTTACTACTTATATTTCTTCTATGTTGTAAAATAATAACGAATATTTTATTTTTATCTTTTAAGAAGGGTCAAGCTGGGAACCCTTATTTTGTGCAAACGTATTTTAGTTACCTACTTGAAAAGATCACAAAGTAATAATGTGTCTTCAATTTATTTTTTATTGTATTCATATTAAATTATTTATATTTTGTAACTGATGACTGCCTAATGCGTGTTTTTATTTGCTTTTTAATCCTGTGACTAGATTCAATTGTAAATTGAACATTTTACAAAGTTATCATTTTATAAAATTGTTTCTTTCCACTTTTCTTGACATTGGTTGTGTATTTGTTTCGTGTATACTACATAATTTACTTATAAACGCTAAGGTTATGCACGCACTGACAGGTGGCTTGCTTAGCGCCTAGAGACTGGCGACTTATTATCCTTACATAACGCTAGGCGCCAAGCGTGCAGTGCGGCCAGTTGCGAAGATTCTAGAGCGTTCGTTACACTTCGCTACTAGCAAGGTGACACGCTAGGCTCTAGGCACTGAGCAAGCCACCTGTCAATGAGTACGTAGCCGTATAATATTGTTATATGTCCCATATCATTTGTTTTGTCTTCAAATTCAGTTGTACTGTCGTCCAGAAAGATGAGCGCTCAGTTATGTTGTGATTATTGTAGTGTTTACGGCGTTTCGGGAAATGTCTAGTGTTCCTATATCATCGTGTATAATATATGTTACGGAAACTTGCAAATGATTTATTGCATAGCGAACTTAACCGTTTACATGCTATTTTTATGGCGCCCATCAATGAAATGTACTGTGTTTATAAGCGCGTACCACGAAATATAGTCGTTGCGAAAAATAATCGCCAATCTGTGAACAATACCAATATACTAGACTCCGCTGACTACGTTAAATATTTTTTTGAAAAATTATAATAGCGATCGCGATTTTATTTCGCATGAACATGCGATTTAAAAAAATTGCATCGCAGTGTGCGCTTAGCCTAAGGCTGGGTACGTCGGTCGTCTACCGTTGGTCACGCGTACGAAGAAATTGACGTCAAATGGACATGTATCGTGTAGCACCGATGCGCGACGGTCAGCGAGCCCGCGGAGTCCATATAAATCAAGAGATGTCAGCGCTGACCGTCGGTCGACCACTAAATTCAACCTAATAGTACAAAAAAATATCTTTGTAACGGCCGATATTTTCTGAAACGCCGCGTCTGTAAATCATTTGCTAGTTTAATGAACTAATCGCAGTTTAAGTTACGATTAACACGAGTTTACCATATCGCATCATTCCCTTTTTTTGCGTAGTTATGATAGCGATATTATCGACCTTTTAGCTGTACGTATAGAATTATTTGTAAGGCAACATGGTGCTAAATGAACGTTCTCAGACTGAACACCGCGCATGGCTCAAATTTTTGTATGAATTTTAAATATTCTGTTCGTTTCGATGTGGTTTTTGTACTAAATCGCAACAGGATGTTGCGTTTAGCTCCTGCCGTCTTAATGAGTAAATAAATCGTTGGCGTTAATGAATATTGATCTTTAATGAGCCTGACATAAGTACCATCTTCTATTGTACTGTTGTTTATAAAATCATTTCGAGTTCAAGGCTCCAGTTTTGTTACGCCAATGTCAGTCAACAAATCAGTATCATAGACAATACTTCATGTTAATAAACGAAGACTATACGTAAATATTGTAGTGAGTTACGTGACCGACCGAAACACGATTTTCAGCCGAAACCGAAACCATAGCCGAACCTTCGGTTCCTCTTCTAGTTTTGGCCGAAGCGAAACCTGATTATTTGGCCAAAGCGGGCCGAAACCGAACCTTCGGTCGGACACTAATTGAGATATCCCAATTGTGTATACAATCGTGAAATATTAAGAAATTCGTACTTAATGAAATTAATAGTGTAATGCAGTTGCTGAGTACAAAAATTGTTTTTAACAAGTGGTAACCAGAAACGCTTACATGATACACTGGTTGTCAATAATGTTAACTTTTAATATGAATTTTAGACGTTTTAATTAGTTAATTTTCTAGATTTATTTTATGGCATCATACCGTGTGACGCAACGCAATAACTCGATAGAATTGTCTTAATTATAATGTTGTAAAACAACTATTACACAGGGCAGCTAAATCTTCCTTATGTAGGTTGTAACTTGCCTTATTTTAGTTTGATGCCATAAAATAGATGCGACTTTTTCACGAAATGTATATTTTGTAGACCCCAGATCTGATCGCGTTGTAAAGACAAATCGTGATAAATAAATTGTTACAATCATTAAAAGTTAATAAATTGATATTACAAATTTTGTTTTATTGCCATTATTATCAAATAATAGCCGTTGGTCCCGGCTGTCATTCGTGGATCTTTGACAGTCGTTACGGGTAGTCAGAAGCCCGAAAGTGACAACCAGTCTTACCAAGGGGCATCGTATTACCCAGTAACTGGATTGTGGAGGTCAGATAGGCAGTCGCTCCATGTAAAATGGTATTCAGCTGCATCCGGTTAGACTGGAAGCCGACCCCAACATAGTTGGGAAAAGGCTAGGCTGATGATTATTACCAAATAAAACAATTTTCCTTTTGAAATGGTTCCGGGCGGGCGCCTCGACGGCGCGACTAACAACATGATAACACTATAAATAAATAGAAACCTATGCAATAAATAACCCACACGTAGTGCGGTGTTTATGTAATATTATTGTGTGTAGGGATGACAGTAATAAGTGAGAAAATAGCGATGTGCATGTTTTTATTTGAAATCATCAAAATATTTTAAAATACTTGATCATTAAATAAATTGCTGTCAAGTTTCGAGTGAAAATTTGTGCAAATATGCTCGAATCACAGAATCGTCTCTTGCACATTGTTTTGAACTCTATTTAGTTGATTAATATACCAATCAATTTAAAAAAATCCTGTTTGCTGATCTGACTGCGCTGGTCCTAAGAGTTGGAATTGTTAAAAGTTTACGTAATGGGGTTGATCCGCTCGGCCGCATTCATTCTTTTACGCTCCCGGCACTGCTTGACTCGGTCATATGGAGTTTTATTGGTACCATTCGATTGCTCTTAAGAAGCCCTTTCCAACCGTGTACGATCTCTGATATTTGGATTTGACTTTTTGACGCTTACAGGCCGACATTATATATTTTTGATATTATTTTTGTATTTTAACACATTATATTCACTATAACTATTTTACACTAATGTTTTGTATACAATCGATAAATTTTGACGAGACCTGACTATTGTAAACTTAAACGAACGTCGTAGCTTTTCCGAGTCAACAGTAAGTGGGAAATCTCGATCGGTACGCAGAAAAATGACCTTAAAATGGCGGCGCTTCCCCCTCCACCGCGCACGATGCGTCACAGTCCTCACTTAGCATAATGAATTCTTTGATCCTTTAGCTATCCAATGGTATAATTGAATTTAGGATGGAGATGATAGATATGAAGCTGCAACACCAAACTGTATCCCTCAATTTTGTTATCATTTTTTTTTGACTTGGCACCCAGTATGGAAGCATTTTTAAAGACGTATTCATGTCAAAAGTTTTCCGTTTCATATTAAACGAAGAGAAGAAGAAGAAACGTTTGTAAATGACACGAGACAGCGAAACCGTGCTTCTTAGCGTCAAGGACTTGAAATGAAGTCAAAGAATGACGCATGAAAGAAATAGAGATGTACCTCATTTCTTATAAGAAATGAGGTACATCTGAGGTTCAGCAGGAATCGTTTTATCAGTTTTTTTTTGTTCAAAACGACAATGCGCAATTTTTTTATTTGGCGCACAGTTACAGCAGATTACGCACTAATTATAGGTTCTACTTATATCACTCTAGACTAGGAGCTACTTTCTTAAGGCCTCTACACACCAAACCCGCCGGCTTTGCCCGGCAGGTGAGGCCGCCGGGCTTGTTTTGCAATAATCGTGTTGTTTTTGCCGGCCGGCACCAACCCGCCGGGCAGAGCCGGCGGGCGCCGCGGGTTTGGTGTGTAGAGGCCTTTACACTACAGGATACTTACTCATTTTATTAGCGACCCTGTGTTCACACTAGCCAGTATACTATTGAAGTCTGGTTCACACGCGAGACGTTCACCTTCTTTCCGTCCAACATTCTTCTCGCCGAACGAACATCTATCACAAGTCGTGTTAGCGTTAGGTCCATCATACCATTAATCAAGTTACAGCAAGCCGTTGTAAATAAGTTTTGGTTGTGTATGTGTCGGGCCGTACTTTGCTTTTTTTAGCAGTTAGGGATAGAGAAATAAATACAACAGACATTTCATTACGAAATTTATTTAAAAATGTTATGTGTACAAATACCCTATAGCTGTGGTGTACGCGATGCGAGCATAACGCTATACCGTTCATCATAAAAAAGAATCACTGGTCACTCAAATAGCCATGGAATCTCATCGAAATTAAATTGTAACAATATAACAATAAAATTACGCCTATAACATAATAATTTGCATTGTGAAGACCTGTTACCACCAAAAGATGCATAATGTTATAGCGACACCGCACAGTTCGGCACATTTTACAAATACAAAATAACATTATTTTAATATTAATTACCGTCTCATAGACCGTTAATTCCATGTTGTTAACAGGCAGTGTTAAACTACATCACTTCTCAAACTAGCCTAGCTACCGTGCCTGAAGCACCGACCAATTTAGATTACTAGAACAATGGACAAATAATATAAAAGACGTTGAACAACTGAAGGCGGATTATTAAAACTGGCTCAAGCTTCGGAGCGGGGGCGACAACTGCGGAACTTACAATTAATTAATTGAGCGCTCTAAATACATTATACGGCGCTCACATGCAGTCTGGAAGAAAATAGTTCAACAATAGATGTGTGTGATTGTTCAGGCATAAAACGAAGTCATCGTCACCGTTTCGAAGGCGTATTACATTACATTCCTTTACTTTTGATGTTTTGACACGAAATTAGGAATGTGAAGGAAAAGACGGTATGCGAGGTCACTCAGTCCAACTCTTTTATGTGTTCCTTTACTTAAAAGCATCCTATACTAAATATCAGTCACTGCATTATAATTTAGTGCATTTGTGTATGGCGAGGTCGCTGGCGACTTTATCTTTGCGTATGTTCAAGGCAGTAATCTTCGGAGACAAAAGCAGTACAACATCAGAAATATCGATATAATAATTCCTTTAATTAAACGACAACTTTAAAGATGTTGCTTGAAAACCAGGTTGCCTCTAAACGAAGAGTCGAACACTTATACGAAATTGATTATGAAGGTCTATAAATACAATTTACCTTATATGAACTGATTAAGGAACTCTGCCGCTCACTACAAAAGACCCAATACATTATATAACAAAATTTACTGTGGATTCAAACATTACCTAATTAAAACCTTCTTGGATGTTCTCTTGAGAACCAAGTATAAATAGCTAGAGGTGGTCGAATGTAGTGAAGGGTAAGTAGATATTCAGCACCAAACATACTTCTCGTATGCACAGACCTCGACTGTTAGATAGAGTAGCGCAGTGCGCGCGCACCTTACTGTTGCTTGCACTCGGCGGGGTTGTCCTGCGGCCCGCCCTTGATGGGCTTCTTGCCTCGTCTCCGCGGCGCTGGCTCCTCATCCTCGCTCTCTTCCGTCGAACATTCCTCCTCCTCCTGACAACGCCAACACAACGTCAACACATATTACTAAACACCAACCTCGGCTCTCGTTACCTCGCATAACATTGAACATGAATTCTGCAACCATCTGCATTCTCGACAAACTCGCACAATTGCATGCAAATAATAAGGATAAGATAAATAAAACACACTCGAGTAAAAAGCATACAATTTTAATGTCATCATTACGACATCATGCCAAAAACATAAAGCCATTACCGATATATAAAAACTACCTGTGGAGCTGCTATACATTGACATTATTATGTTAACTTCAATAGAAGGTTACATAAATATAAAATATACATCTATTATCCGACCTAACTATTGTCAAATCAGTATTCATTATTAAAATACATATTATATCGGATAGATCACAGTTGGCGATGTTCAAGTGATGATGTAAAAAATGCATTTTGGCACTAAAAAGAGATTCAGCGAATTCAATTCCTGGGCAGACTGCCGTTACGCACGGTGCGAAGGATCTACTAGCATCTCAATGGAATGACAGTACTTTAATTTTCATTCAATAGGAAACATTAAATATAGCCTTAGAGAATAGTAATATCACATGAAATTTCAAAGTACTCAAACGAATATGTAAAATTCGTAAACAAAAATACACACTATAATTACTGTATAATAAATAAAAACGAGTAAAGTATAACTAAACTAGAAATGCAAAATAGTTGTCGTAACAGACATCTAACAAGTTAACATGCATTATACATCGATAATGAAGGCACCTCACTCTTCTCGCGTCAAAACTACGCGAGCCCCGCTCGGGAGCTCGCTACTAAATCTACTCTAAAACATATTTATCTAGCCAGAGGGATAAACCATGCATAGAACGGACGACTGGATGGATGAGCGAGAAGTTAAATAGTAAAAAATATTCTAGCGTACAAATACTACCGATTTAGGACAATAACCCGACGCGTCCCAGGAGTATTGGTTATCACGTTTCGCTTGGCGAACCGATTTTTGGTACAATTTGAAAGAGATATGGGCTGATATGGTCGCGATAAGACTAAAGCGCGCAGAGCTCGTGATCCGAGCCGCTAGGGGCCCAGGTCGAGTGACGTGGGCACGTAGCGAGCTGCCGAGTGACGGATTATATAACGCTAGGGCGGTCGGACAACGTCTTGCATCAATCCTCCGCGTCGGACACTTCTTCCGTCCCAGAGTCTTCGTCAAAGTACGAATCCTCCTGAAACCAAATATACCGCTTTTGTTTGTGCAGCCACCGCCAACTCCCACCAGACGTAGATACTGTATACACCCGTGGAAGATTTATGCAGACGCACTTAATACACTATAATATAGGGGAGCAGGGTTTAGAATACATACTGTACCTTCGTCTGATATGCGGCGAGTGGGGGGGAGGCAAAAATCAATATTAGCACATCCGTGTGCTAAACTAGCTAAGCAAGCAATAAAAATGTTCTACCATGCAAGTACTTCAAACTAACACCTTGTTGAAATGCTAGATGGCTGTAGAATTCATGGTTCCTGAAGTTATGCAGATAAGCGTTGATCTGACAAGTTTATGGATTATCGTCATGATTGTTATGACGAAAGTTCAATCAGAAATAGCCTTGAATTCAGTAACCTATTCAGATCGTTGCACTTAAAAGCAATGGTTAGTTCGTTAATTTAGTTTTCACTTTATAGTACTGTTAGTAAATTATTGCATACTTCTGATTGAACGATTTTACACTGTCTAGTTTCAAAATAATCAGCATTCAGTATGAGATTCATGTCACTACTATTAAGCTACCTGCCTATTTTGAAGCGTATTTCACTGACATCGAAAAACAGGTCAATCAGGGAAGCCTATGCGAGAATACCTGGGCACACTATACCACATTACAACCCCCAAAAACATAATGAAAATGAATACAACCTATACATAGATAATAAAGAGATTATTTTGAGATGGTCTATGAATGCAGAACCATTAGAAAGTGGTTGCACGTAAACGACGATAAATGAGGATATTTGTGAACCTAAAACAATAAAAATATAGTAATTAATTTTTATATTGACCAATGTCAGTTATGTTTTATATGTCCCTGGTAAAATCAAGTCGTATAAATTAATTTCGTGATGCTTCAATCTTAAATCACCAAGTTTCCGACAGATTTTAACAGTCCTATAATGCAGAAATTTAAATTAAATTAGACTTGTACAAAGTGTAGGTAATATGCAAATACAAAGCATTATTTGTTCCTATATCCCATAATCATAAATGGGTTAAATAAGACATTTAAAAAATTTGGTGATATATCGTATGACCCCATGGTGTATTAGTTACTTCGACTCAGTTCTTTCAGCTTTCTAGCATAGTACTTCCTTGACAGACCTATTCACATGTTCTCACGTGTGCAAGCGTGTTGTACTGACCTCCTCCTCATAGTCGTCGTCATCATCATCGTCCAGCCCCTCGCCGGTGTACAGCAACACGGCGCGAGAGACCACGCGCTCGCGGATGTAGTGACCGATCTCAAAGTCAGCTGTGAGCAGCGCCTGGAAGTTACGTATAAGTACGTGTTAAAGTTGGGAGGAATACGACACCCGAAAGATTTTTTTAAAATTTAATTTCTCGAAAAGCAGAAAGAGACAAGTCACAGTAAAAACAAATTGCTTAAAATCTCGGAAAATGGTTCAAATGCAAATACTACTAAGGAATGTCTGAAGGGAAACTGTTTTATAGTGTTCAAAGAAAGATGCCAAGGGGATTGGCCATCAATATGACCCCCACCTCCATTGACTGTTTATTCAATACTCGAAAGAAAGTATTAACTTTCGTATTTACCTGGATATCAGAAGCGAGGGTCGAGTTAGGGTCATCAGGCATGGTGGGGGGCGAGAAGAAGTTGAAGAACGAGTCAGCCTGCACCGACTTGGTGACGGTGCGCACCGAACCGCGCGACTTGTGCTTTTGCTTCTTCTTTATCGTTTTCACTGTCACATTCTTGCCTTTCTTCCAGTTGATCTCGCAGCCCTGTTAATGTAAATGTGTGATACAGATATAATAACTACCAAACAAAACTTGAAACAGTAATTGCAGACTGACAAGTAACACTTCATTCATCTTTCCCAATTCTGTTGCACTATCGACTACATGTAGTTTCTTGCACGTTCTTCTCCATAGGAACCTACTACCCTTTGGAATGGGCAACTAGCTTCATCTTTCTGTCTGACCGGCTCCTTTGACAATTCAATAGTGCCTATAAATGGTTTAATTGCATTAAACTTATCGACGTAAACCAAAGACGATTGTTGGAATGGTAAACAAGAATACATAATAATGCCCAAACCACATTGCTATGAATTTTGTATAATTAGATGGATGAGCCATATCTGGTAGTGAACAGTAGTTTAAATCTTAACAATCGTTCTTGAGTCCCTTATTGAAGAGACTTTTTACTACAGTAAATGGGATACTATGGGCCTTATTAGAAGACTAGAAGTCACCCAAGGGGCAATGAAGAGGGCTATGCTTGAGTTTCCTTGCGTGATCGAATCAGAAATTAAGAGATCCACAGGAGAACTAAGGTAACCGACATAGCCCGAAGAATTGCCAAACTTAAGTGGCAGTGGGCAGGGCACATTGCTCGCAGAAAAGATGACCGATGGAAGCACAAAACTGGTTAAAGTGGAGGTGTTTGGGGGAGGCCTATGACCAGCAGTGGACGTCTTTCGGCTGAAAAATTATGAATCGTTTTTGAGTCCCTTATTGAAGTCTTTTTACTACAATAAAAGTGATACCGCTCTGGTTAGTTTAATTTAGGCACCACAATCATGTATTGTCCAACGTCAGATACCTTCACGTAGTCCTGCATATAATCACGAGATTTTCATGTTCGGCTTAAACACCGTCAAGGAACATCGACGCCCAAACTGTTACCATAAATTCAGCACACATTATTCTAAACCCAGCCGTGCAGAAATTATTCGGCTGTTATTTAAAAAATCTGCTGTTCCAAACATTTAGGCCATGTAGGTATTGCACTTGTGGCATCCCCACTGGTCACTGTACTAAGAGATGAAGAATATAACCATCAACCATTACATTGCAACTAATATTTATATGATATTCAATAAACAAAATTAACATTATCGAATAAAAATATCATATCAACTTCTTTGACGCAAAATTGGCAACGTCGAATAAATAATTAAAATATTCATTACGTTACGTGCACTCGTGCATTCAAATGTATGCTCTATCTCTCTTACGATAAAACACATTTACTTTTGGAGATATTTCATTCTAAACAAAGGAAGTGCTATTTTTAACAAATATTTCGGTCGGATAATGGTTCATTTAAGTTGTTAACAATTTGAACATGCTTTAGTTAATACTATATTTAACTATTCAACATGTTGATTGAATAAAAATATTAACGAATATTTTCAACCAATAAAAATATCGATTTTTTTTTTTAACAACTATTAACCAGTAAACAATTTCTACCATTATTCTCATCCCTACACTGTACCGCTAGTCCGCGCAGCGACCGTAAATCTTTATAGTGTGCGAGCAGGCCGCGATACTAAGAGCGCGCGCGTGCGAGAGAGCGATACGGGTAGATTACCCGCACGCATTCCTCACCGCCGATCACGAGTCTTCGACACAATTTTGGTTTTGCTGTTTTAATTGAATCCTATTGGCTGATTTAATATTATACGTAGATTGGACTTCACAACTTGTACTAATAGCAAAACTATGTAAGCAGGCCTATTTTGGAAATAAATGTTAGAAAAGCTATCATCAGTTGTTATTATCAATTTATCACACTTCACACTAATATTATAAAGGCACCAATTTTTGAGTGTGTTTGTATGTTTGTTACTTCTTCATGCAAAAACTACTGAACGGATTTGGATGAAATTTGGCACACCCATAGTTTATAACCAGGATTAACACATATGAGACTTTTTATCCCGATATTACCACGGGATCGAAACTTATGCGGGTGAGACTGCGGGGCACAGCTAGTTATCACACACACTTCTGTATGAAACAGTAGACTTTTTTTTTCTAAACCGACGATTGTTTTCTGTAGTTTCTAGAACCATGTGCAGAATTCATGGCAACAGTTTGCGCGACAATGTCTCTTACAAGCGTGTGTTGTATTTGAAATGCTAAATAGTTGTTGTGGAAAATCTTTGTTGCTGAATAGCTAGCATTATATTGTGCCAATCGTGTGCATACCTGCGTATAGACGAGCATGCGACGCCGGCGCTGTCGGTACTGATCCAGCGCGAATAGTGAGCAGCGGGACAAAGCGGTATCTATTTAGCTGTTAAGCAGTACCCCTGGCACGAACTAATGGGTCTACCTAATATTAGCGATAGCTAGCTTTCTTAACACTACTGTGAAAAAACAGTCCACCAATTCGCATTACACGCTCAAGGTGGTGGGTTAAGGCCCATTCCCTCTCGAGAGGAATCCCAGCAGTGCGACAATTACTCGTGCTACTAAACCCCATCTTCTCAGCGTATCAATAGCAGATAAAAAAGGTCCCGAGAAATTAAAATACATATAATGTTAGGACCAAAATTCTGCTACAGGGACTTCGCGTTCAGCCTCAAGAACACAGGCAGATCAAACCCTATGACTCGTTAAGATATTGTTCCCTATGTACTAGACGTTCGAAATGTGTCGCTGGTATAAATACGATAATATAGTATGATATAGTGACTATACTATTTAGCTAAAAGTTCGTGCTAGGGGTAATGTTGATACTCTATTTCACGTAAAATGTGTCCTGGGATTTATCGGTATCATGGTTCCACTTAAAGACGAAAACTAAAATAATAACTAATCCAGGACACATCCCATGTGAAACCAAGTAAATGATAATGGGGTATAACAGAAAATTTTGACCTTAGACCTAATGTTTCATACATACTTACAGTGCCCAAGAGTAAAATTTTTCAAGAGAACTCTATCAAGCTTTTATACACGGTGTGAATAGATTGGGGAAAGAAAAAACTGTTTTTAGTATGAAAGGCTTACCTTGCAAGAGTAGATTTCGGGGCCTTCAAATTCAAGCGGGTTCTCATCATCAGGCTTGCACTTCATCGAGTACTCCTTAGTCAGAATGGTGTTTGTGAAATAATCGTTAGCGGCGAAGTGGAATTCCAGGGTGAAACCAATAGGGTCCTCATGCATTTGCACTGAAAATGTTGATATATGTCAGATATTGGCTAGAAGGATGTTTGTTGGCGATGTTATAAAGAGTTCCTCAGTTGGTGATGCATGTTAAACAAATCAATCATGATTTCTTCAGTTATTGGGTGTTGGATTGTCATCATTAAATTGTAGCTATGTTTATGCCCTATTGGATTTAGTTCTTGTGTCCTCACCTCTAAACAACTCCAAACTGGTACTAACTCAATGATTCTTTTATTTTTTAATTAGGAGGACTCTTTAAAGGTGGTTAAACATGACCTAATTCTACTAATTTTGATAGCCAATTTTGTCTCTTTATAATTTTATAATCTTATTCTTACCTTTAATGTCCTGCAACGTCTTAAGGATAGGCTCATCATGTTCCTGCATCATTTCACACAGCATTGAAACATTCTTAAATATGGTGTACCAGAAGTCTGGGATTCCCTTAACATTGGGGTCCATTGGTGGTCTGAAAAGTTTGTCATATTTAGAAGATTGTATGGATGTCATGTGTGGGATTTTGTTTGGGTTAAGCCTCAGTTGGTGATGCATGTTAACAAATCTGATCATGATTCTTTCAGTAAAAGGTGTTTGGTATGTCATCATGTAAAAGTTGTATTAGTTGCGCCTTGAAATTATCTAGTTGACTGTACAATTTAATGTAAGTAAACTATACTATCAGTATACAGCCACAGTACTAACTTTGTTCACAGACAAATCTTATTGCCGGGTACTGATTGTTGAAACATAACAGAAAAGCATTAAGCCCGCCTTTGTACCTTTTTTGTGCGATAAGTTTAAATAAATAAATGAACCAATCATCTTAATTTATGCAAAATGTAAGCAAAATTTCTTTCAATGTGTGTTACATTACTATCATAGCTCATAACTTTGATTCTCGTATGATTCTTTTCACACAAGGGAAGAAGATACTGTCATATTTTGACATTGCTGATATGGGAACTTGATCCTTAACACAGTCATGTCTCAAAAACGGCTAAGAAAACTTATCGCCTCAATCCCTATACTTCGGAAAGTCAAATAACAATACTAACTCAGCAGGTTTCTCCTCAGGCTTCTTCTCCTCAGTGCCGTCGGTGATGGCAGCGCTCTGAACAGCGCGGGCCAGCTCATCTTCCTCATTCTCATCGCGCCACGGGTTCAGGCACTCCTCATCATTGGGCTCGTAACCGCCGTTCACGACCAAGGCGCGCTGCGAACAAAAGGTAGTTTGGTTATATAAATAACTAACTGCGGCCCGCGGTTTCACCCGCGTAAATGTCGTTATGTCATGAGAGGGTAGCGTTGGAACAGTACTGTAGCAATGAATTTAAAAACAATATTATACGCACAAGATCTCAAAGGAAGGAAGGTTAATATGAGAAGATTTGTAGTGCCCACTTCTAATAACACAGGTCAACAATTTTTTTCCCAAGAAACCAGACTATACTTTTCCGAAGGATTTTGACGCGCTGAATTCAAATCTGGCCTCAAAATTGCTCTATCACGTCAGGGTTTCGAGATATCCTAACCTAAAAGTGCAAAAAATACCGTTTTTGCTCATTTTTGAGGTTATGTAGCACGGCCGATCCTATTTTCTTTCTAAAATTATTAATAGCATCTCAAAGGACTAGTTTTTCTCTTTAAAATGACGTTGAGTTTACTCAAATATCTTTTTTTTTTCGCTGAGAAATTGCATTTTGAAATTTTCCAATAGAAAATGTATGTGTATGAATTCTCAAACGTAGAACAATACACGTACGAAAATTTCAAAATGCGATATCTCAGCGAAACAAAAATATATTAGAGTAAACTCAACGTCATTTTAAAGAGGAAGACTAGTGCTTTGAGATGCTATTAATAATTTTTGAAAGAAAATAGGATCGGCCGTGCTACATAACCTCAAAAATGAGCAAAAACGGTATTTTTTGCACTTTTAGGTTAGGATATCTCAAAATCCTGACGTGATAGAGCAATTTTGAGGCCAGATTCGAATTCAGCGCGTCAAAATCCTTCGGGAAAGTATCATCTGGTTTCTGGGGCAGAGCGTTTGTCAAATTTTGTCGACCTGTGTAATTATTATGGTCGAAGGTGTAGAAATTTTTTGGTTCCAACTATTTTTAATAACCTTCCAGTCGAAAAAAAACGCCTTTAAAAATAAGTATCTCTTTAATATTTTTTGTCAAAACCTCACTGTAGAGAATATCTTAAAATAAAATAAAAATGTCTGTTTTTTTTTAATTTAAGAAATGAAGGAATAGTTTTATTAACCTGTATGTGAAAATGTGTCATTATAAAAATAAAATATGTTAATATTTAGAAAAAAAAAATAGCTATGTCTGCCAACAAACTGCTTTGCAGTTTTGCGGAGGTAAATATATTTTGTAAAAAATTAATTCTGTGAATAAACACTTTTCATTTTTTTTTTTGTTACTTCTTGAGCGTGAAGAAGTAACTCACTCACTTGAAAGTGACAAGAGTGAATGATGGAATGACGGCTGAAAGGTAGGAGTGGAACAACGTGTTGTGGTTGTGGCACCGACCCCAAGTAACATGGGCTGGGGCGGGAAGATGATGAAGGCTAAATTTGAACTCAGATTATGCAAAAGAAAACACTAGTCAGATTTGTTTAAACTTTCGTTAAGGACTTTCGTGGCTGTTCAATGTTCGATTCCCAGTTTGGGCAGTGTTGTTGGGTTTACTATAAAGAATTACTAAGTCAAGAGCCTGGAGTCTGGATTTATCAAACCCGCTTGAGCTTCATTACATTAGCCTAAAGATAACAGATGAAATGTGGGTACATTATAAATATACCTCTGCCTGCTCCGGGAAATACATATAGGCGTCATGGATGTGAAATCGTGCAATTTAAGAAATTATTCGCGAACGCGCAAATCGGATTTGAACTAAAATAAAGACAGCAGCATATATTGATTCTTCTTTGAGTCGAGTTGAGAAGATTTTTCTTTTTAATTGATTCAGCATTGCAAGAGCCGAGCCGATGTATTGATTTTGATTCGTGGGAATTCTACTAGAACTATCTTAATTACGTTCTGTCCTTATCAGCACTAATAAAAACTATACCGTCGATATTGCGTACTTAACTTTATAATATTAGCGGCATATTATATTCTATACCTTGTTGTCTACTAACAAACACGCTTAATTCGATAACAGATTAAAATAATCAGAAGAGGCGTCAAACCGCGGACGGCCGCTGGAACAGATAAATCATGTTCTTGCGTTGAGAACGTAAATTGGCAAACGTGTACCACCATCTGCACCATTCAAACGCGGTGCCACCATCTTCCCGGGTTGTCAGGTAATGGATGGCCCAAAGTGGTCAAGAATCGAGATTTTTGGATTAGTATAATATACTTTATGTATGTATTTATTGTATTATGTAAATGGTACACCACAGACTACCTATAGTATTTGTCTGTCATAGAACTGGTCGAAACGGCGGTTCTTGGGGGAGGTGGCCTAATGGCTGAAATGATGACAATGAAAATAATAAGTATAGGTAGTATCTAGATTCAGGATTTTCTTACCTTTTCAAACAGAGGCTTGTACAGTTTCTCGTATTTGCACTCAAGAGCATGCACTTCGCTGTAGAACTTTGCTTCGATGTCCACGAACTCCTTCTGGAGTGTGCGCAGAGCACGGATGCGTCTACGCACGTTCGGTGGCAGCGACGCCATTGCTTCAACATGGATGCGGTTGGTGATGGCTGCCAACATCTCGTTACGGGTGATGCCGCTGTTGAAAAGAGACAAAATTTTAAATACGTATTTGTTTTGAAAGAGGTTTGTTTGTGTGGAAGAAGTAAATCCTCAGTTGGTGATGCATGTTAACAAATCTTATCACGATTGTTTCAGTAAAAGGTGTTGGTATGTCATCATGTAAAAGTTGAATTTGCTCCTGCAATCAGCTATTTACTCTGTCACAGCCATATCTCAAAAACAGTTAAGAAAAGCAGCACATAACTTTGGTCTTCCATGCTTATATCAATTCAGCAGGATTCTAACTTTCTAAGATTTTCATATATAAGATTATCACAAGTTTCCAGTGACAGACATTTAGAGCGGTTTCGCACTACATCCGATCCGAATCCGAGACATGCCGGTCCGACGATACCATAGTGCTATTTGTATGAGGGGTTGCGCACTAGATCCGAACTGTATCCGTCCGAATTTAGAACATTCCCAATTCGGATTGAATCTTTAATTCGAATGCGGATCGGATGTAGTGCGAAACCGCTCTTATAGTATTAGAGATCCATGTGTGTTGATAATGTTACAAGGCGTCTAGTCCCACATATTATCTCGTATTTATCTAATAATAATTTACGGACTAGATACGGTTGCATGTTATTCTCAGAAGGTATAATAAACTTGATCCAGTTAAAATACATAACCGATTCCAATAAACATCGTAAACCCTTGAGCTAGCCTTGTTTCATAGAATCGAATAGTGAATCACTGATTATCATGAAAAAATCGAAGGTTCTTCAGAGTCGTGTTGATTTTAGTTACCGATTTATTAAAGCAACAATCGCATTGATTTTAAAATCATTGTCGCCATGTGAGAAATTCTCAAAATACGCGAGTTCTTTTTACAAACAACCTGGCTTACGTTACGTACGTGATTTACGTTCCACGACATAAAAACACCAGACTTTTCATCCCGGTGCGCAGTAGATTTACAGTTGCGCACGATTTCCCTGAAATAGCCCCGTTGCGCAACAAAATAAACAGGTTATAAACATCAGTAAACCTATCCGTGATGTATTAAGGTGTTACCTCTTCAAGGATTATTAGTTTATACGAGAGCATCGACCTTCGCTTGTTACTACCAAGTACCAGCGCTTTATTGCGAACTAAAGATATAGATACACTGTAAAGTATGTCATCCTTTTGCGCATATTTTCTAGCCAAGTCTACGTTTATCTGCGACTCTCATTAACTCTTGTTTAATTGAAAATAAAACACGAAATCGTTTCGACCATTAGTCTTCTGTACTGCAAAATATTGTTAATTAAACGAGTAAGTACGTCATTTCATTCGATTTGTTGGATCACGTTATTTGATCGCATTTTACTTGATTGGGAATAAAATGAAGCCGTACAAGTGACAAGTGCTGTGATTTAGTTGTATGAAAGGTAAAACCGGTTGGGAGCATCCAAGAAAGTCGATATAGTCTGTATACTTGTATATTTTCATTCGACACCTCAGGAGGACTTTTACGAATTTTTGGGGTTTCTCAACAACAACAACCCCAACATAGTTGGGAAAAGGCTAGGCAGATAATGATGACTCATAGCTATTGTGAATTCAGATAATCTGTATTTATCAAACTAAACGAGTCTAGTCTATGAAAGTATTCATTTTATTGATTGTGTATAGTCACCACCCTTGTTGCTCGATTGCATCAATTGCTTTTACTCCACAAAAGGTACACACCATAACGGCTCAATACAAGAACAAACTACACACTTTCCTCAATATAGTTGCCTCGGAAATCAATACGTAGCGAGTCTAGGAATCTATATAGTTTTTATTAAAGCTTTTCGATGCGCAGACCGACTTTCGCTACGGTTACCAATTGTATGCCGATATTTTTTACATAGCAAGCCATGATTGCAGTTTTTGTTAGTATAAAAACGGACATATTTTGCGGTACATTTGATTTTATCTTGCGAAATTCGTGTAGTGATTGCTTCATGTGAGCGTAAAAAGAAATTAATTAGACATCAAGATAGGTAGATAAAATACCTTCTTACTATATTATAGCATGATAATTTTTTTTTCAAAGAAACATCATCAGAGTTGTCGGTGTTTATACGGAAGTTAGCGAGAGGCAGTTTTGAGTTTTTATAAATCTATTTTTTTATTGTCGGTGTGAAGGACCGGAGAGCAAGAAGGAACCGGCTTTTTTACATATTCGTGCACACTTATGTTACATTTTACATATTCCTGCGTATTTCGTATGTCGTTACATTTGACGTAAGATGGGTAATACTTCTATCGTCAGTCCGAAATCAGCTCAAGGATACATTTCGTATGTGCGAAGATCTTGCTAAGTTTAACGTAGTTTATTGTTAATTCAATAAACGTCACAAGACGTGTAGTTATTACTTTTCGGTTAAACATTTGACTTGCTGATGCGAAATGAAATCATCAACCTTCCTTCGAAATCTTTCCAGATTTTAAAAGATCATTCGGTTAAAATTACTTTAACTGCGCCCAATTGGATGCTACAGAGGAAATACAAGAAATAACAAGTATCAGCCTACAACTCAATATGTGGATATTGAGTTGTAAGAACGGAGAGGGAAATGGCTTATTAAGTGAGCATCGCAAGCAAGTGAGTATTCGCTCCCATCCCGACTCATTGCCATTAAAAGGCCAGATCGTGAAGCACCTTGGTTAATTAGGTACTTTACCTTGCAGCTCGCCCTTCCGAAAGAAGGTCTTATGTCTCTAGTAGTGCAAAAAGGGTGCGAAATTGGCAAGCTAATAACTTTATTGAGGCCAAGCAAGAAGTCTTTGTACTCACAATATGCCTTTGAATTCTCAGTAACAATAGATTTTTGTTAATGTGCTAAGATATAAAAGGAACTATCCATTTTACTTTTTATAAAAGAACGCCCGGTACGGATAATCGATTTTTAAATTGTGCGCATATTGAATGAAGACTGCTTCAAATTGCATCCGGTATATAAAAAGTAAAATATTGTAATAGTAATCCACTTTTGCTTCCACATTATTTTCTTGTGAAATTGTCAGAGCATGAGATGTTTTCACGGTCGTAATATTATAATTATCATTTCGTATAAAATGTGGATCATAATAATCTCATAACCGGTCGTTAGCGGAAGGTAATAGTTTTATCAATAATTGAAATATAAGCTACTGGCATGAGGAGTCATGAAATTAGTAAAGACCTAGGTATGTTTGAGATACTACTTTTTATGTTAAAAAATGACGAACGAAAGAGTTTAGATTAGAATGCATTCAATACTTTTTTATTAAAGAGAATATAATTAGCTTGTCGTGTAAGCGCAACGTTTTTGTCTTTGATTGGCAATGTTCTTCATCGGAGTTGAAACTCGTCGATTGGCGTAAAAAATTGTTCCAGTGCAGAGCAGTTATTTGGATGCAATTCACGAAAATATTATAGTATCTTCCGACGTTTATGATTCTGAGTGCGATGCGTGTGAAATATCCATGGCAATATTCTGCCACGATTGTTCATGATGAAGGTTTTACAAAAATCGCACTACCGGGACTAACTATATTTATATTTGGTGGATGCTTTAATATTTGAAATTCGAGAAATTTTGTTCTTTTTTTAAATAAATGTTGATAAACAATGGCGCCGATTCCCTTGTTCACAAACTAAACTAAATTTAAGCTCAGTGCATCTTTTTCTTTCTATTTCATTATGAAAAGGACAGAAGACAAATATTAGTTTAGTCCTGTCAAATTAGTCAGCGCCTGACGTAAATTGACGTATTTTTAGTAGCCAATTTTTTAATCACGTCTAAACTTGTCTATGGAGTATCTTAATTTGACAGGACTAAACTAATATTTATCTTCTGTCCTTTTCGAAATGAAATAGAAAGAAAAAGATGCAGTGAACTTAAATTTAGTTTAGTTTGTGAATAAGGGAATCAGCGCCAGTTTCTCGCTATTTCGATCTTGGAAAAAAAACCATTACCTACTTAGCAAACTGCTTACGTCATTAAACATAAACAACTAATAAATAATTCTTACCCACTTCGTAAAATTAAAGTTTGTCGTTTTTAATTAAATTTCGTAATGATAGGAAAAGAGTACGGTAGTAAAGAGTTAGGAAATTGAAATACCTACCGTATATTTAAAGTTTTCCCCCGAAAAGGTACAAAGGCGGACTATAAAACGCGCGCGCGGCGTATTTGAATTTCCATCTCTTCATAGACAATAAGTTTGCTTGAAGTCAATGCATTTTAGTAGTTAACAAAGATCTTATGCTCGGTTAAACTTAACCACGTGGTGCTTATAAATTCCGTCAGTTAGTCCGAGCATTTATTGATCAAGTAGAGCGTAAAATGACTCATTGGTTCAATGACCCGTAATCTCATCTCGCGCCTTTTTGTCCATGCTCGTTAACAAGTAGATCAAAGTAATCATAATGTCTGTGGCCAGTACGAATTCAAAGGAGGTTTTTTTTTAAGGTTTTTTGAAGTGAAAACTTCTTTAGCGGCGTTTTACACTTTTTTGTAATGGGTAAAAAATATTAAACTCGTGTCAGGACACGTGACCTGATCGAAAATTCGTAAGACGGATGGCCATAGCCGGTACCGCGCGTGTTTTGTTTATAAGACGATTCACAAAATACACACGTATTTGTTCAAGTTTTCACTTCTGTCGGCACTCCCGGAGTGCCACACGGTTTTTTTTTTTTGTTCGTTTTACAGATATTTATAATTATGTATATAAATTACAGGTTTGTGCACAATATGATTTTTTCATGGCAAATATATGTATAAAAATACTTGAAATATCAATAAGAATAAAACGGAAAGTTATTTTTGTCTCTATTATTTGGAGTCTGTACATTTTTTTTTTAATTTTGAGGCTGTTTTTTATTATTTAATCCTCGCATAATTCTGATGACAAAAACATCAGCTTTTGAATATAAAAAATATTTTGAAGATTTTATTAGTAATAGCTGTAGGACATTTTGCACCAACATAGCTATGAACTAGGTACCAAAATTGGATTTTTGATAAAATTAGATTGGGATTGGTAACTGTTGAAGTTTAAAATACCTTGAATGAAGCCGATAAGCTGTTTCAACATTTTATGAATGTGCTAACCAGGATCGTGATTCATCTTAAGTGAATTTAGGACCTACATTGATGTAATCATTTTTAATGGAATTGAACTCTGTTGGAATTTTGGATCTCTTAATAAATAAGGGAACACTGTCATGCAACATTCAGTCGCTCCATTTAAAATATTGGTATTCAGCCGTGTCTGATTAAGACTGGAGGCCGACCCCAACATAGTAGGGCTAGGCAGATTGATTGAATTTTTTGTCATGTAACTTTGAAGTTTGAATTTGATCTTGACTAAAAATAGACAAAATTTAAAACTATTTCACAAGACTTAATATGATGAAAAGTATTGGAACATGTTTCAGTGGCCTGTGTTGTTTTACCACAGAACTTATTTTTTAAATAACTAGTAAATAATATATTACACTGATAAGGTGACCCTGACCTTGTTAGGCTGTCAGAAATTAAATTGAATTTAAAAAAATCCTGAAACCGCATGAGAACTATCTGTCAGTCAGTGACAGCTAAGATATGACAAGTGCTGAACTTAAAGTAAATAAAATGTTTTCAATTTATTAAATATGTATTTAAATTTATAAACTTAATTCTTTACTGGTACTGAGTTACCATAGCTTTTGGTTGTTTTATGAAGAAAGCAAGGAGTTCTTATGTCAAGTCAACATGTGGCTGACAAAGACAAGGCTGAAGACAGGGCTAACCTATACCAAGACAGTCTTACCTTTTCATCAGATGCTGAGCCAGTTCACCACTCCCAACAATTTCCTCCTCCTCTCCGGACTCCACCTCTGAAGTGTGGTCATCACCAGCGCGCTCCACTGTACCCATGTTTATATCTAAAACAAGAGCACCTCGTTAGAACAACGGCGTTCGCGCCACGTTGGTTACAAATACCGGCTTCCGACAAATACTTTTACAATCAATATCCTAATACAACACTACCGCACCAACTAACTTAGAACTACTCAAATAACCTATCTAACCAGCATACTCCATGATTTTTCATGTAAAACATAATGCGTAGTACGTTGAAAAACCATTTTGGCCGACCACATGGCCGACTTTGTTCTTGCACAATTTAGAAAACTATTACCACTTACGGATTATAAACGGACTTGCAAAGCAAGTGAAGTAGCGGTTGTACAATTTTTTTATCACAATTTCGATTTATTTGGCGAATTATTCCTTTTCAATAACGTACCTTACACTGCCGACAAAAGTTGTGAAAAGAAAGATGGCGACGGCGGAATACGGCGAATGAGTGACCTGGGGATGCCCAATACGATGCGATATATTGAAATATCGATACAGCGCTATACGATATATCGATATTTAATACGATATTTTGGCCATACGATGCGCCTCGACCTCGATATATCGTATTGCAAAAAAACATCGCATTGACGTATCGTATCTAACTATAACTTTGTATATAATACCTTTAGATATAATATTGTTATTCGTAATATGCAGAGGTCGGAATTATTTAGAGTTATTTATGTACTACACCAACCTTTCATACATATAACTATATTATAACATACAATATATTGTAAAAATCAAAGAAAGGTATGTCTTTCTTTAATGTTTACGATATATTTAGGGTTATAATAATATTTTACCTACGAAATAAGTATAACCTACCCAATCGATATACCCAAGCGATACGGTTACGATGCCATATATCGATACAAAGGGATACGATAATATCGCGTATCGATACACACACATTCGATATGGTTATGATGCGATATATCGATACAACAGACTTTTTTGGGCATCCCTAGAGTGACCACAGGCACAGTGACTTTGAAATTAAAAATGACGGTGAATGAAATGAAGCAAATGAACGAAACATGGAAACAGAATGAAACTGGCAAGTTTATGAAGTTTACCATAATTTCCGGATCTTTTTTTCAGGCGTCGAACAAAATTCTCGAATACACGGGAGAAAAATGATTGTGGCATCAAACTTTGTGGTTTCCAATACCGTCCCAAACTGGTGGTTTCTTAATTTATTACTGTAAAAAAAGATAAAAGTTTCAGTGTGGGGAATGGCGCGGAGGAACTAAAGTGCCAAATGGTCAGCAGGGCCTGTGGTCAAATACCACAGGCCCTGGTGACCATTTGGCCTATTTGCCTATTTCACGGTGAGATGGTTACAGAATCGCACTGCTGATCAGGAATTCAGCAGTGCGATTCTGTAACCATCTCACCGTGAAAACTTAGGTGAAGTGAGCGTGGAGTGAACTGTCAATAGTGTCAATTCCTAGCAAAAACAAACTCACTTCACCTAAGTTTTCACGGTGAGAGTTTTACAGAATTTTTTCCGCAAAAGCCATTAAACGAAGAGAAGAAGAATCGGCCGGCAGATTCGGAATTCCGTGAGACTAGCGCAGACGTTCATTTTCTTGTATTCGGAATTTATACTGCCAGTACCACAGAGTACTTGCCAGTACGTAGAGTTACACGTTCGTGAAAACACGCAATGAAAAGGCAAGTTAATTATAAACTTGTAATAAAAATAATTACATTTGTTTGTGCACGTTTCCCAATAATTCAAAACTTCTTTACTGACGCTACCACGCCAAATCTTTTAGGTTTAGGTCTCTGTTGTGATAGTCCATGTTATTAATATCCCATAATTTATGCATGGTATTTTCCACAGACATTTTTAAATTTTCGGGCTCACACATTTTTTTACGTAAAACAATGATCGCCAAAAAATACACATCTATTCACATCATATTAGTGCTTAGGGTTGCCAGGCATCCGGATAAAGCCGGACACAGTCAGGCTTTTTGGTTGCGTGTCCGGCCAAATCAGACGGTGTCCGGCCTATCCAGCTTTTTAAATTTGACAATCGCGCGCGCGGCGCGCCCCCGCGCCGCCTCGCCACTCTTCATCACCACCCAACTGAAGACAGATTCATTCAATTTTATTGTTGTTTCATTAAAATTTAAGAACATTTTATAGTAAACGATAAAAAAGCCGTTTTACTTTTTTAAAAAGTTGTCGTGTTATACTAAGACTAAAAAATTAAGGGTGTCCGGCCTTTTTACCCAAATGTCCAGCTAAACTGGCTGGTCTGTCGGGCGTTTCGGTTTTAAGACCTGGCAACCCTGTTAGTGTCGAATGCATGGCATGGCTACCGACATGACAAATGTAGAGAAGTATGGAAAAAAAGACAAATGTTGTGTTGCGCCAACCCCAAAGAGTAAAGTAACTGCCAACCCCACATAAATTGATATAAGGGCAAGAGGATGATTATGATTAGTCTCGAATGCATCAGGGCGAATGAGCCAGTTTCGTCACAATTTCGCCACGCAGTGAATATCTTTGCTCTGATTACAGGCGTTTTTATTGAAGCAGGCTCTGGAGATTCAGTTTTGACGGATTGGTGAGAGAAGGCAACACAGAGAGAGGTAAATCTATGGGGGCAGTGATAAAGGAGGATAGGGAGAAACGTCCTTTGCCCAGCTGTGGGACCAAAGACTAATAATTTTATGTGTAGGACAGTTTAGAAAGGTTCTTTCAACTCACATTCAACCAGTTCATTCAACTGAACTAAACGAACGAAACTCTATTCCAAGATTAGTGTTTGTAGTGTATGTAGAATAATTGTAGATATCAATATATCGCACTACAAACCGATAACAGTATTGTGGTGTTGCCTCGGGCGCGCACGTCGTCGCTCGGTTATAAATAACGGTCCGAATGGTGAGGTTCACAGTTCAGTTCACATGGGCGCGCGTAATTGTACGCGTGTCCAAAAATACCAGGACTATTTTAGCCAAACTATTGAGGGGCCTGTATTGGCAGGCCACCCTCTACGGCCTCCGCGGTCGGGGGGTGAAACCCAAGAACCGCTTGCCACGCCCCCTGATGGGGGCGTCGCGATGTCCCAGTTGAGGGGGCAGTCGTTGTCGAATGTCGGACTGTCGGCCTGTGTGGTGGTGCGTTGGCGAGTCAACTATTACTATAAGTAAATGAGCATATTTTACAGTGTTGCAAGCAACAAATAATCTTATGTTGTCAAAATCAATTCATTAACTGTCATAACATAACGTGAAAATAGATTATTCGTCGCGTTGTTTGTTGTAATTTCTCTGAAATGGTTTGATGATTTTTATATTTTTGATAAAACAATGTGTCTGAAATGTTATAGCAAATAAGTGAATAATTAGGTCGTGAAAATGCCACCTACCGTTCAAACAAATGAGCCGGAAAGAGACAAACGTCCACAACGGACGGGCGAAAGGAGGTTAGTAAGTTTTCTTAACTTTCAACCAAAAGAGGACTTACATCGAAATTGATGAACTAAATTCTCAATTTTCTTTTAGATCGGAGCTTGTGACGCGTGTGAAGTACTGCAACACGCTTCCAGACATACCGTTTGACTTAAAATTTATTACATATCCGTTTCCCTCGACGAGATTCATTCAGTATAATCCGACCTCTTTGGAAAAGAATTATCGGTATGAAGTGCTTACGGAGCACGATTTGGGAGTTCACATAGATCTTATAAACCGGGATATATATCAGGGAGATGGCAATGCGATATTAGACCCGGCTGACGAGAAGTTGCTTGAGGATGACATCCTTACTCCTCAAGACTCAAAGAGGTCCCGACATCATGCAAAGAACGTGTCGTGGTTGCGTCGCTCCGAGTATATCTCTACTGAACAGACGAGGTTCCAGCCTCAGTCTATGGAGAAGGTTTGTTTCCACCATCCTAATTTTAAAATAACCAGTGTCATTTTACTAACTGAGTGTATCAATTTTGTTTTGAGCACTATTATTGTAGCCTAAGTTTTATGTTACAAGTGTAAGTCTTGTATGTAACTAATTCTTCATGGTATATGCAGATTACAGGACTAATTGAATATAATGAATATAATTAGAATTAGCCCTGCATTCTGAGTTGGGAAATAATCGATTTGAGCGTGCTTAAACCCATATCGAATTAGTGTGAGCGCGATAACGACGTCAATTAACATTAAGACGTCCATTAACGATAATAATCATCATGTCATAGCTATAGCATGCCCCCTTTTTTCGGCCTTCATGGTGGTCATGCTGAAGGGAGCGTGACTACCGCCGGACCACATTCAAAGTCGATTAACTCGAAAACTACTGAGGTACCAATTTTGATGTTAGAGTACTAATTAGTACCAACTGAGTACTAATTATTTACCAAATATTAAAGTGATTGGTGTTGGTGGTCCGGCAGTAGTCACGGACATCTCTCAGCTGTCATAATCATAATATCTAAATCGGAATGCATGTGAGATGATGTGAATGCTGTGAGCAATTGTAGTTAATTCGGAATGCGGCCTTGGTGTTGATGGAATGCAAATTATATGAACACTCCTATAAACAAAAATATACTTAAACAATAATAAATATTTCAGGTTGAAGCAAAAGTTGGTTACAATGTCAAAAAGATCTTCAGCGAAGAGACACTTTACATGGACCGTGAGAGTCAAATCAAGGCTATTGAAAAGACATTTGAGGACAACAAGAAAGCTATAGAGAAGCATTACAGCAAACCAGGAGTTACTCCCGTGGAGGTTATGGAAGTATTCCCTGACTTTGAAATGTGGAAATATCCATGTGCTCAGGTCATATTTGACTCAGATCCTGCACCTGTGGATAAGAATATTGCTGGACAGATTGAAGCCATGTCTCAGGCTATGATTCGGTGGGTATTTGGACTGGTTGGTTCTTTATTTCTTGTTCTGTTTACTGTTTGTAAACGATTTGATGGTTTTTGGTGTTATGTACACCCTTTAAATAGGTTTCAGCAGAAAACGTGCTGGACGAATGGCGTTTTTTTTCATAACAGACCATGATGAACTTAATCACTCAGTATGCAGCCCGGTTTTGTGGGCTATGAAGTTTCGAAGAAAAAAGGCCAAACTGTAGCATTTTTTTAAATAATACAAACAATCATCAGACTCCCTAAGTCACAGGATCTCCTAATTTGGGAGTCAGGGTTTACTCTATTTGTATGAACTATGACCTTTATTCACTGAAATCATGCAACCTAGTTTTTAAGCATTGTTGAAGGTTTTTTTTGTCTAAGGATTTTTTTCTCTTGCCCTTATTCAATTTATTTGAGGTCAAAGCAAACATGTCTTCTTCCATATTTTTTTTTTATCAATCTAATCTAACTAGCCCGTATTGTCCCAATGCACGGCATAGGTCTCCCTCCCTCTTTTCCATACAATTTTGTCTTTTGCAGTCCTTCGGTAGGAGTCAAGTTTCGTCTCACCATCTTTAGCCATGTCTACGACATTTCAGATGATAAATGGGCCAAGAGAACTTCTGATAGGGTCCCACTAAAAATACAAAAAAATATGTACTTACCTATCAACAATTTCACCAACTCTTTTTCTTTTGTTTTCCAGAGGTGTGATGGACGAAAGTGGAGAACAGTTTGTGGCATACTGTCTGCCAACTGAAGACACAATACAGAAACGTCGTCGCGACATTACGGAGAGTATATTATACATGGACGGTGATACATATGAATATAAGATGGCTAGGGAGTACAATTGGAACGTCAAGAGTAAGGCTTCTAAGGGTTACGAGGAGAACTATTTCTTGGTGAGTGTGGAGATGCAACTTTTATATTTGTGGTAAAATTGATTAAGTATATTTTTGATAATGGCGAGTAATATGCTTGACTGTTTTAATTATTTTTATATAATGCAATGATTGAGTAAAGACTGAGTGGATTTCACTTGGTGAAATACCTGCTTAGTGCTGCCCTGCTCTAAGATTGTATGGAATATGTGTTTTTAGTCAAGCTGGCCATACTTTTGCCCTAACGTATTTGCAAATAGCCAATATTATGTCTTATAAGTTTGATGTTATTGAAGTAGATACGTTCTTGCTATTTGCATCAGCGAAAGTAAATTGTACTTTCGCTGATAGGCGTAAAAACGAACTTTTCCTTCTTTAGAAAAAATTCCCCTAAGTTCCACAGTTTACATCATTTTTTTCACCCAAATATAAGTACTAAACTCTCCAACAGGTGGTCCGCAACCACTGCGTCTACTACAACGAGTTGGAGACGCGCGTGCGACTATCAAAACGCCGTGCGCGCGCCGGAGTCGCGGCACAGGCGTTAACGCGACTTGTCGTCACGCACAGACCGCTCAGTGCGGCTGAACATCGCATGTTAAGGCTGAGAGAGAAGCAGCTTGAACCACCACAGGTGAGCATAATTTAGAGTACAGATTTGAGTAGTCGCAGCTCAGGCGTTGACGCGACTAGTCGTCACGCACAGACCACTCAGTGCTGCTGAACATCGCGTGTAAAGGCCGAGAGAGAAGCGGCATTAACCTTCACAACATTTATTTACAGTAGAATATTAATCACCCTTGATTGACTGGTAGACAATACTTAGGGCATTCTGCATTTGTACCTTTTTAAATTGCAATACAGTTTACATTAAATTAATTCACAAATATCAAAGGAGGATGGGAATAAAACAGTTGGCAATCCTTACATAAAATGTCCTGTCGTTTTTCACTGGAGGCACATTTTGTCAACCGCTCTTTTGATCTCAACTGTAATTTTTATTGGTGATAGGTTAAATCACACCTAATAGTAATACCTCGTTTTTTACTTTGTGTATCACACACTAACCAGTCTAGGTAGGTCTTCACTCTTCACTACTATTCTAATCTATCATCATCATCATTTCAACCGAAAGACGTCTACTGCTGGACATAGGACTCCCCCAAGCACCTCCACTTTGACCGATTACTGCGGGTTCCTGCGGCCTTAACAAGGCCGTCGGACCACCTTGTGGGTTCTAATCTATGCTAAAGGAGAATGCATAAGAGCATACCTAGATACAAAGTTAATTGTAGCATTATGAACTATGTTGATCTTTGTTACCCTCATGGAGTAGTTTAATTGATCCTAAAACTTATATTTAATACCTATTTCCCTTTATGAAATCAAAAATATTTCCTCACATATCTGTAGTTTAATTAATCCTAAGAATGTCTGAATTTACGTGCAGAAAAAAGATCATAATCATAATATTATGATTATGATCTTTTTTCTGATCATGATGATCATAATCATAATCATAATATTATGATTATGATCTTTTTTCTCCACGTAAATTCAGACATTCTTAGATTAATTAAACTACTCCCAGAAGATCGACACAGTTCATAATGCTACAGTCAGTTTTTTTTGAGTACTGATACAGATTTTCTATTGTCCTTTAGATGAGTTATAATTTAAAGCGTTTTTTTTTTAATTTAACCTTGTTTTGCCTTATTTAGGAGGAAGATGAAGAAGAAGAGGAAGACGATGATGATGATGACGAAGATAAACCAGGACAGAATGGAGATAAAGACAGGTACTTATAAGTGTTCTTTATTTATACACACTGGGCTCGACAGGCGTCACTTACATGAGACCACCTTAATTTGCTTGCTTAATTATTAGGGTACATAATGAATTGTAACTCTACTTTTTGTTTATTTATTTATTTTATGTTAAAATAAATAAACAACACGTTTTTTGGGACAAAAAGCTTCTAGAAAAGATATAAAAAAATGATTATTCTGCGCAAACAAAACAAAAAAAATAAAATAGTAGCGAAGTAGCTTAAAGCCTCGTAATAAAGCAATAAAGGGTTGACAATTTTGTCCATTGCTTGATGTCAGGGCCAGGGATCAAAGACAAAATCTTCTGTCTTATTATTTGGCAGATGGAACACAATAAAATTATATAAAAAAAAGATGCCGTATTTTTTTTATGGAATCCGTTAAACTAAAGTAGCCAGAAACTACAGCATGTATATTATTAAAGAAATCTAGCATTATATGGTCATTATCATATACTTTCAGATCGCGCTCTCGTTCAAAATCTGGCTCGAAATCTCCCCAAGGCTCAGAACGGTCAAAGTCCAAGTCCAGATCCAGATCTGGTTCGCGCGATCGGTCCAGGTCTAAATCCAAGTCAAAATCCAAATCCAGAAGTAGGTCTCGTTCTGGATCTGGCTCCAGAAAATCCAGATCTCGTTCTGGGTCTGCACGGTCGGGTTCTGCGAGGTAAGTAGTCGAGTTTTTCTCATTGGAGTAGTTTGTGTTGTAATGGTTTTGTAATAAATGTAATTTATTTTGTAATAATATAGACAAGCAGGCTGTATCTATCGTGTTATAGAAATGACATAACCATTAAACATACTGCGATAAGTTTAAGCAACAGCTTCTATCTCATTGTAAAAAAATATACAGGGTTGCGGGGACATCGGTGCGCAAACTGAAATCATGAATCCAGCATGACTTGACCCCCTAGCATAGAAATTATTCGTTGGTTACCAAAAAAAAACAGCGGTTTCATAGAAATGTGCAATACCTACGTGGTCAAATTATATAGAACAGCAAATTTTTTTCGATAGCTAACCAATGAAAAATTTCAACGTATTTGTTTCAATGGGTTCAGAATCATATTACTGGTAATCATACTGCTGGTACTGAACCCGTGGAACTGGTTGTGCGTCGATGTCGGCACGCCAGTAAAGCTCCCAGTCGGCATGATTTTTTCCGACATCTTCAACAATCATCGTCATAGTTCAGCCAATTTATTCAAATCCCCTTCCTCATGAATCTCTCCGTCCGTCCAAAGCGTATGAAAATAGCTCGGTAGTTTTTGAGTGTATCGGTTTCAGACATACAGACAGACGTGGCGGCGGGACAACGACTTTGTTTTATAATATGTACTGATACTTGCTATTGTTCATTCACAGGTCCGGTTCTGGTCGCTCTCGGTCCCGCTCTCGCTCAAAGTCCCGTGCCTCATCGAGAGCGTCTTCCCGCGCCAGTTCCAGGAGTGCGAAGGGTTCGCGAGCCAGTTCTGCCAGTGGACGAGGGTCTAGAGCCAGTTCTAAAGCTAGCGGCAAGGTATATATTGACTTAAGCCTTTATGTTGTTTGATGTATTGATTGACTTGAGTAATATACATACTAGCTTGGTCCCCCGACCCACCCCGTCGCATCGAATCGCGTGCCCGCGCTATTACTTCGTTTTCACTTATCCTATAGCCTTCCTCAGAATTGGGCTATCAAATGCAAAAAGATTTTTTAAATCCGACATGTAATTCCAGAGATTAGTACGTTCAAACAAACAAAAAAACCATACAAACTCTTCAGTTCAGCATTTCGGCCACGGTAAAAAATGTTTTAATTTTTCGTCCGAAAATTGCCAAAAATGTATATTTCGGCCGAAAACGAAATTCGGGCAGACTCAGTAAATTTACCTGAAGTCGTACTATGCGGTTTTGGAGCCATCATTATTTCAGTGTGATTTCACGGATGCTGGATTATCATTTTTAATGCTCTAGTTTGGTGATAATAGCACTTTGATAACGTTTTTAATAAAATTTTGACTCATTTAGGTAGCTAGGACAATGATCACTTCGGACTATTTCTCGGATTCCGATAGGATATAGTGCAGAACCGTTCTAACTATTGTAGCTACAAGAAAACGGCTTTAGGAGAGATTGTCCTTAATTTTTTGAGAGATTTAAATCTGCATTCATTTATTTTGGAAAAAAAATTCCAGTCAGCAAGAAAATGAGCAGTTTTCACAAAAAATTATTTGTAGCCAATCGATCCTGTTTCTGATTAAAAAAACTATTCGACCAACTGAGCTTTAAGTACTAAGAATTCCATACTGCCCTTACTTCTTCTTCTCAAAAATCCACCCTGTATTAATCACACAGAGAAACTAAGTAGAACTAAATGCTGGATCATGGTGTGCGTATGACCCATTTGCAATTTCACTCTTCATCAACCTATCTATATTATAGAATGAAGCTAAGTGAAAACACTTCTGAAAACTGACAACTAACGAGATGTTGTCAACAAAAAAAAACCGTTTTCAGACTTTATTGATAGATCACCCGGAGTCCTGCCAGCAAGACTTTTAAGTACTTCCGGAAGGACGCAACTTTTTTGGTCACAGTACCGTAATGCCAAAAATCACAAAATACAAATTTTCACGAAAAAATAGAATATCTCTTTCACATTGTACAAGAAACTTGCTAAACACAACTAACCTTCAATCGGCAAGCGATGGCGCATGAGCATACACGGGGGCAGCGCGTCCCGGAAAAGCTTCCAGTAGGATAAGTCATCAGGTGATCTATCATTATTTCCAAGCCATTAACTCAATTCCATTATATTCTCCAGGGGTCAAAAGCAAGTTCCAGAGCAAGTTCTCGCGCCTCATCGCGAGCAAGCAAGCGTTCCTCGAGAGCGTCGTCCAGAGCCTCATCCAAGTCCAAAGCTTCAGGCTCTAAGGCGTCTTCTAGAGCCAGTTCTAGGAAAAACTCGGCGTCAGGAAGCGGATCTGACAGGTCCAGAAGTAGGTCTGGAAGTGGGTCTAGGAAGGTGAGTTTGAATATCCAATGTGTTATTAGGTTAATCTTCTTAATTTTGTATTTAGAATGACAGATCATTATCAAATTTTGGAATTACAATTCAATGTCATACACAACAAGGTTCAAATTACATTGCAATCAAAATGTATTTAGGACCTTTTTTTTTAAATGGGCATAGCACTAATTGCCACTTCCTATTTGATGCTCTTCGCCCCTTTTTAATAATTTTATATGTCGCAGGTTTTTCATAAAATTAGGTTTTTGATGAAAAACCGGAAGATGACACATTTTAAACTAAATTTCATCATAAACCTGTAACAATCCAGATTTTTGATCAAAAACCTGAACTAGTTTGGGTTTATGATAAAGTTCTTGTTAAAATCACGGATTTGCTTGGTTGTATGACAAATAAATCTATTTAAATGAAACAAATAAAACAATCCATCGTCATTTGCAACTTAGTAGAAAGAAAACAATTATTTATTAAAAAAAAAATACGAATAAACTGAGTCAAAATTAAAAAAAAGAATAAAAAAGTAATAAAGAAACGTTTACCACGTGCTTGCTTTTTTATAAATCCGCTAGTATGCCTGATTGTTTATAAAAAAGCAAGCACGTGGTAAACGTTTCTTTATTACATTTTTATTCTTTTTTACTCTGTTTAGTCGTATTTAATAGTTACGAAATTTCATTTTCGCGGCTTATCAAAATCAGATTAATACTCGTATAGGTACGTGATATTGAATCATTTCATTTCATAATTGGATTAAAGGAGGAGAATATTGATTGGATCATGGATGTAAAATTTTGATAAATAAATAATTGTTTTCTTTCTACTAAGTTGCAAATGATGATGGATTGTTTTATTTATTTTGTTTAAATAGATTTATTTGTCATAAAACCAAGCAGACCCGTGATTTTGACAAGAACTTTATCATAAACCCAAACTAGTTCAGGTTTTTGATCAAAAATCTGGATTGTTACAGGTTTATGATGAAATTGAGTTTAAAATGTATCATCTTCCGTTTTTTCATCAAAAACCTAGGTTTTTCATCAAAAACCTGCGACATATATAATTTGTTAAGCACTTTTTAACCGACTTTAAAAAGGTGGGAGGTTGTCAATTCAACTGAATGTTTTTGTATGTATGTTCAGCGATTGTTGGTTTTTTGTCTGTAAATATAAATTGAAGTACTATCTACTTTAGCGTAAGGCAATCTTAAGTCAATTTTATTATTATTTCGGAATTCACGTTTCAAATTGTAACAACAGTTGAAATTATTTTTTCTAGGGCTCCCGTAGCCGCAGTGGTTCGGCATCCAGCGCGTCATCTGCTCACAGTGGCTCCGACTAAACCGACAGCACAGACTATGTGTTCTCTAATTGTTGTGTGTGTTGTGTTGTGTAAAGTGTAATTTCAATAAAGCGTTAAGTATAATTTTGTCTTTTTTTGGTATAGTTGCGCCTCATTACGTCTGGGGGCTTACTCTCCAAACTAATTTTAATTCCAATGAGATGCCAATATGATTCCAATGTTAATTTTACAGTCACGTGATTCGGTACTCTTGTAAACAATATTGTCAACAATTACCCCACGCCAAGCCCGAGCCCAATTCCACTTAGTTCTCCAAAATGGACACCTAATTTAAAAATCATTTGGCGCTAGCATCGAACTCAAGAGTACGAAACGTCACAATTCCAATGTCGATCTATCGGAATTAAATTGAAGAGTAAGCACCCTGAATGTCTGTTGACAATAGCAGAACAGTCATTTTGCATCACTGTCAAAATCAGAGTAATCTTTATTATCGTGACAGTAAGGTTGCTATTGGGTCGCTGCCATTGTCAAGTCTGTCAAAATCACAATGATCTTTATTTGCTTTACTATCTTGCTTTAAGATTGCTGCTAACAAAGGTAAAATAACTGTGTACGGTCTGTACGAGGGTTTTTTGGCGCGTGACCAAAATCGGTAGTAACTTGTTTTTTTAGGGTTCCGTACCACAAAAGGAAAAATGGCCGTCCGTCTGTCTGTCTGTCTGTCGGTCAAGACCTTTTTCGCAGAGACGCGTGGAGTTACCAAGTTAAAATTAATATCAAATTCTCAGGGCTGCAATCCCTTGAAGCAGTGAAAAAATCAAACTTCTAAGTCGACGCAATCAAAAGATACGGGCGTTTATGTTCCGGAATCAAAAAATACGGTACGTCGTGTTGACCTAGAATCATGAAATTTGGCAAGAAGCAATTTTGCAAGTGCTTACCAACGACGCCCCCCTGTCAATGTCATTCAGGCGGCAAAAGATCCTTGTAGCTTTCTAGCAAGTAGTTTGCTCCGAAGATGGCGCAGATTGAAAAGACAAACAGTCGCTTTTGCGCGTCCTGTACAGTCTTTTCAGCTATTTCACCGCTGCCGCTGGCAGCAGCAACCCAAAAGAAAACTTATTGTACGAACGAACAACGATCACTTTCGATTTTGACAGTGATGCAATATCAGGTAAAATAACTGAATGGGTGTGTGACTGAATTTGCATCACTGTCAAAATGTGTCACAGTGATCTTTATTCTCATTGCAATAAGGTTATTTTCGAAAGTACTATATGTTATCGTGTGATGTCATGCGTATGCTGCTTAATAAATCTATGGTCCAGACAGTAACTAATCAGAAAAATTGAGGTTTTATCAGCGTGTAAGGACAAAAATCAAACCAAACCTTGTATTATCAATACTTTTATTAGTGCAACATCACTTGATTACATAAAAATACATTGAACGAATGTATCGGAACGACAACGACAAATAAAACTAATTTGTTCCCCTTCCTTTTGACACAACACAACTCTTGGAATCATCATATAAAAAGAAATCGGTTGTCTGTAAAGTCGGTTTACTGACGATAGTTGAACGTGACAACGTCATAAGAAAATACTGATCGAATAGTTGCATTGCATTTGTTAATATTCGCTTGCACTTCAAGCCGCCATGGAACGCTACAGAGCGAGGCCGCGATGTAACGCTACATGAGTCATGTTTTTTCGTGAGTGCAGCCAGCTTCATCGATTTATTAGACGTTGTCACGTCAAAGTTGATACACTGTTTTTTGAAAGTGTATTTAGTCCCAAGTATTTATCATTCAATTCATTAATGAATAAATTATCAGGAAAATGTTCTACAAAAAATATGTAGTCTTTATTCACACATAGTAGGTATAAAAATGGATTGTTTATAGCAGTTATCTCGTTTAATATAAAATAAATACAAAGTCAGCATGCATGTTACAGTAAGTAATAACTATAATAATATTAGTGAATAAATTATAAATAAATTTACCTATAGCCGAAAATCTCACTCGAGCAAAAACAATGAGATTAACAATGCTATCCTAAAATTTTACTGCATGCAAAAATATGACATAATACAATTTATTATATAAAGGAAATGTCAACATTAAATTATAATCAGGTCTATCCTGTATTCGTAATTTCGTTTCCAATCATGTAAACAAATACGTGTTTCCGGAAAAATAACTAGTACTTACCTACAGTTAAAGTTTAGTTTCTATAATTATACTTCAAATTTTGCAAACTAAACTTTTGACGACTTTTTCAGTACTAGTCATTCTTAAATCAATTTAATTGCCACGAGAATAAAGTTGATATTTGTTTAAGTCGAAATAACACCAATTGGAAGCAAGGATTTCAATATGGAATAGCTGTTAACGCTTTTGTTCTACGGTGTGCGGTGTCGTTAGGAGTTCATCATGCCCTCCACCCTTCCCAGTTGTATCCAAGAGGTATTCATGAACTAATTTAGTTGTTTGTTTTCTTTCCTAAACCAACAACTCAACTCAACAATTCAAGATTTTGTTATTTGGGGCTAGGCAGAAGTGCGAGTGATTCCTATATAGGAAGGCCCATGTACACTATTCAACATCCCACTTATTTATAAAAGTTTGCTTAAAGTTTAGGAATGATTAGCGTCTGCTTAACCATACATTTTCTGACGTTAAAACGTCTCCAAAGTTTAAGCAAGGTTTATAAATAAAGGGGCATAGGTATAATATAGTTGTTGCTTTAATTACTTTTTGATTGCGAACAAGGATTAAATTCTCGATAATATTGCTGTAGATCATTACACGATATAGTATACAATTACTTTTTAATTTAAATATTTTTCAGGCAATTTTATGCACTTACATTGACTAGGCAATGCTTTATTAAAATTTCTTATCATTCATGAATCAGCTATTCATTGCTATTCATTCAATTTAGGCGGAAACCAGACATGTTTTATTTATTGAATTAGTTCTAATGCTAGTCAGAGGGGCAATTCTCGTAATTTTAGGAACTGTCACAGTCTGATCTCAGTGTCAATCTGACAAAAATATCTCACATACAATTTGACAAGATTTTGACGTTTGTTTGTCGCCGAGATGAGACTGCGACTTTGATTTTTAACGTTTTAATTTACGAGAATTAGCCTTCAGGTTAAAAAGAACAGTCTACTTTACATATCTACTTTACATAATTACATATAGCTAGCGACACTCCACAGACGTGGGGGAAAAAATTAATTTGATGAGTTTCTTTTTTGGGGTTTTGCAGTTAGTGTAGTCACTTGAAATATCAGTTTAAAAGTTTTCTTTGTGTAAACTTCACAGACGTATTGGGTATCGATAGCTAAACACAAAACAAACAGATTTTCTCAATTCATACTTCAAGTAACAAAACCACAAAAAAAAAAAAAATATATTTTGTCGGGAAACCCGTTTCGCTAGTTAATTCAATTTGAGCCTGTTATATTTAAAGAGTAAAAATCTAGGGAATGAATAATCGTCACTATAAAGTAGGTTTTAACATTCATCCATCATGCATGTTGTTTGTATGGTGAAGACAAATGGTTAATAATGTATACACATTATTAACCATTTGTTAATTTTAAATTTAGAGTGATAAAGAAGTTATGCGGTCGACTATACAGTCGACCGCATAACTTCTTTATGACTCTAAATTTGCAATTAACTCAAAATTTGCCATCTAGATTTGAAATATACACCAAAACATTGACGTGTAAAAGTTCCTTAAAGGAGCTACTTAAATAGGCATCATTTCATTTAATTTATTATAAGCTGTTTCGTTGCCCACCTTCTATTACATTGAGTTTTTGGCCCAAGTTTAACTATAAGCTACATTGTACGAATGTATCAAAGGCAGTGTATTTCAGTAATTCTATCATGAGATATACGAAAATATCTGAATATTATTAAAATAATTATACAAATATTAGGTTCAACTATATTGTATTTACTACAAAATACTGTTAAATAGTACCTACAGTTATGTTATCCCGTACAAATATTAGGAAGCACATTAATGGTTAATTAAAATGCATGAAAGTCCTTTATAAAGAGAGAGAGAGAGATTATAATTTCAACTCTTGAATTCAGAATCTTATATAAATTGCCGCTTATTCAACTATCCACTTTAACACTATGTGGTCTAAGTTGATTTTTGAGTGACCATTTGTAATAATAACTTCCTTTTATTCAGAGTTGCAATGCAATTTGAAGTTTGTTATGTAGGACTTTGAGTAACGATCTAAGATTCTGAATTCAAGTTCAATTGTTAAACTTTTTGATTTTTTCATTTTTTCACATACTAAAGAAAGGCTGATTTTACCAACGCCAGATATCTTTATACGAGGAACAATTTTGAATGATTGACTGCTTTTCCATGGAAAAACTCTATCTCAAATTGTATTTCACAGATACCTGCCGTTGGAAAATCAGCTCTAAGACTAGATAAATAAAGCTTAACTTCTACTCAGCTCTTCTTCCACGATGTCCATATAATGTGAAGTGAACACTGCCTTATTGTGCATGACGTAACGGAGCAATGTACCGGACACTGACGTCAGTTCCTTAGATAGGGCTGATAGACCGATCGGAATCTGACGGGAACCTCCCCCGCATACTAGGATCGTTTTGAGGAATTCGAGGACTCGTTGGCCTGGGGAGAAAAAGGTTTCCAATGTCATTTGTGAGGGAGAGGTGAAATGTTGAGTGCGGTTTGGAATTTATAAGCGTTGACCTTTTTTGGGTTACAGCCGGAGAATGAAAAGGTTTATTATCCTACGGATTACGTACTGTCATCTCCTCTCAGTGACAGGGAATGGGCCGCAATCCAAGATGCGGCCCCAGTCGATATTTCGAACACTGGTTCTGGGATATGCCGGTTTCCTCACGATGTATCCTTCGCCGTTTTGAGAGCAGTGGTGATGAAATAATTTACACAAAGTAAAGCGCCTGTCTGGATTCGAACCTACGACCTACAACTCTGTAAGTCGCGGCCGTTACCACTGGGCCATCACTCTTGATGTGCCATATAATCGAACGTATTGTACCTACAAAGCCTTGTAAATACTTACGAACAATCTCCCGGACCCTATGTTCGGGGTCTCCGAGCGACAAGATCTGTGTTCTGATGATCTCCTTATGTTCGGCAGTGAGAGGCGGCTGGTTGAGGTTCTCTAGGAGTTGTTCCGTCACCAGAATTATCTCCTCAGCCAACGATGGGAGGACTGCCTTCAGTTCGCTGTAACAACCAACCATACTAATATTATAAAATCGAAAGTCACTCTGTCTGTCTGTATGTTACATTTTCACGCCTAAACCACTTAACAGATTTCGATTAAATTTTGCAGAGAGATACATTGCATCATACCTCGCGAGCGAAGCCACGGGCGGGAGCTATTGTACAGGCTCAAATTAAATTATACACTAGTGTTGGCGCCGCGGATCGCTAATGTGACGCTGTCACTGTCATCGGGATGTCAAAAGACCTGTGAGTGCCGGTCGGCCTTTTTCCCGCGCCATTCCGTTGAAGAAAATGACATGACATGACTTTCTGTGTCAGTATTACTTATTCGTTTCTCATTACTCATTGTATAAGTTGTTAATGAAACACCAACCATCAAAATAACAAGGAGTTCGTTATTTAACTAACAAACAACTAGCTTCATCTTTCTGACTGATCGGCTCCTTTGACAATTCAATACTGTAAATGGTTTAATTGAAATAAATGGTTTGAGTTTGATTAACTGGAAGCATTACAGACGTGACGGAACCTATATAATAAGCTGTGGTATATTTTTATAAAATAGTGGCTGCATCTACATCGCATCATCGCCACATGCGAACTACGCATCACACTGACGTCACACAAAATCCTGCATCGCGCAAGCAAAGTTTAACACGCGACTGGCATAACAACGTTTCATCAATCGTCGGGCAGTAGCCAGCCATATACAACGTCTGGTCGGAAGGTCCTCCCTTTTATATAGCGGTTGAGGGATTTCACACCCTGTTTCTTATATCTGTATAAAATCCATCGTTGTCAACGCTTGACTAAATTAGGACCTTTTTTTTAGAAAACTAAATGTAAAATGGGAAAAGACTAGGCAGATGATGCATATGGAGCGGTAGACTTGCATTACAAAAACATTACAGTTAAACCAGAAAAGGTTTGCGCTTCTGTAATCTTCGTGTTTCCGAATTAGCACGAAATTCTCGCCACAGACTAACCCCTACAGAAGCAAAGCTTCTATCTTTTGCCCCGCGATTTGTAGTAGAGCATCTAACATTGCGCGATTGTATGAAGTTTTGTCTCTGTTAGGTTACCTTTTCCGGTCGTACATCGTCAACTGTTACTTAAAAGTTTTTTGGAATAGCATAGAGTTGTTATTAATCTATAATTTTGTACTCGTAGCAATACAAAATAGGTAAGTACTTCGATGGTTTTAAGAGCTATATATTAGAATAGAACTCATCATTGCGTGTTCGTATTTCCGAATATGGACGATGATTCCCGAAGCGAATACTTTTGCCTTGGAGGTCTCTACTTACATATCATTTCCAGTGCTATCAATGAGGATGAGTATCTTCTCCTTCAAGGCTTGTTTATGCTTAGCGACAGTGTCTGGGTCGCTGCCACAAGCCGGGCTGGATAACATTATCGATGTGGCGCATATGAGGCGGTAGACTTGCGTGCCGAGTTCGACGAAGCGGGGCGCGTCGAGGGATACAGTCTAGAATAAAAAAAAAAGATATTAGAGAAGGCCTACTTCAGATACTTTTCGATGACTTAAGTTTTTTAGGGCATATTGCTCGCAGAATAGATGGACGATGGAGCCGAAAGGTTCTGGAGTGGCGACCGCGTACCGGAAGACGTCGCGTTGGAAGGCCTCCCACAAGGTGGACCGATGACCTTGTGAAGGCTGCAGGAACAGGTCGAAGTGGCGGTGTATGGGCCAAAGCATCACCACTTCGACCGGTTCTGTTCCTATTTCCAGCAGTGGGACGTCTTTCAGCTGATATTATGAAAAACTTCATCAACATGATGATGATAAAAGTTTTTCAAGGATTGACTTAATCACCAGTAGACCTTGAAAGTGAATTAGGTACAGAAAGCCTGATCAAGTGTCTGATCGATAAATCTGCTGTCGACTGACTTATTTATCGGCTTTAGCGATTAGTTGACTAAAATTTATATGATTTCTGAGAATAGATTAAAACGGGAATAATCTAAATTGTTACATTGCTGCCATGTGAACTTTGATTGCATATTTTTCCTTCAAAATCCACTGTAAATATGTTACTATATTTACAGTGTTACAGTGTGTGTGTGTGGTTTGTGTGTTTTTAGTGTATTTACAGTGTGTTTTTTTTATTTATAATATTTATTTGTATATATATATTTTTTTATTTTTTTTGATATTTCACTGTATACAGTGGATGAAGACGTGATGAGATAAATAAATATTATTGTGAAAAGTTTAAGAGATGCTTGTGGATAAGTAATAACAGTCGCGCGGGTCGATCGATCAGGTTAAGCTACGCTTGCCGCGGTTGGTCCGCGGATGTGTGACCATCTTCACATACTGTGACCCCTCCGTGCCTCGGGAAGCACGTTAAGCCGTTGGTCCCGGCTGTCATTCGTGGATCTTTGACAGTCGTTATGGGTTGTCAGAAGCCCAAAAGTCTGACAGCCAGTCTCACAAGGGTATATATTACCTAGTAATTGGGATGTGGAGGTCAAATAGGCAGTCGCTCCATGTAACATACTGGTATTCAGCTGGATCCGGTTAGACTGGAAGCCGACCCCAACATAGTTGGGAAAAGGCTAGGCAGATGATTATTACAGTATTGGCCTTACCTCAGGATAGCTCTTAGATGGATTCCACTCCAGTAGCTCAAGGTAAGCTTTAGCTAAAGTCTGTGCGGTCACGTTTCGGATGATATTCTTATCTGTGACCGGGAGAGTCAGCCCTTCCAAGTCTATGTGACGTTTCAGCCATTCTCGAGTGTGTTGGAGACCATCTGTTACGACATAGGGAGAAATTAAATAAAAAAAAATTCATATGCATATCATGTGAAGAAGATAGCAGTAGCTATCTTCTTCACAAATGAAAAACTAGGAGACAGAATAAAAGTGTTTTTAAGCAACATAATTCAATTTAAAAAAAAAAACCTCGCCTTGTGCACTAAAAAAATATTCTTAAATTCATACATTCTCTGACTGTCAAACGCACAGCTTAAACCACGTACACACCCCGAAGGGGTTAAGGGGGGGGGGGATAATAGGGATAAAAGTTTGCACAGAAGTTCGTTATATTTGCCGATGGAAAATCCCATCGGTTTTAACGTAAATTGTAAATTACCTACTATTTTCTCGTGTTGTATTTGCAGTTTTTTTTAAATTGTAACAACAATTTTTTTTATCTTCTTATTGCCGCTCTAAGTACCGCTGCAGGCCTAAGCTTGCAGCGGCACTTAGAGCGGCAGAGTTTTGATACTGAGATTTTACTGATGCACTTGGTTCGATATTTATATATCGAACCAAGTGCATCGGTAAAATCTGAGTATCAACACTCGCAAACTAAGGCTCTAGATTCTAGCCCTGACGTAATCGTAACGTAAATACGAATGATTTACTACTTAATAAAATACTTAAAATTCATTGACGGACAACGTACAGCCTAATTCGCTGGGTCTAGAGGCATGAAACTGTGTACAAGTCAGCAATGACAATTTTTGAAAATTCATACCATGAAAGGATTAAATAAGATGTGAAAGATTGTATGGAAGTTCGTCGTGTTTGACAATGGGAAATTCCATCACCAGTTGGGATTTCGGCTTTCCCCAAACTATAAAATTACTGACCTTCAGAAATCTTGAGTATCTCATCGAACTTGGCCCGCTCGTACTGAACGCTCTCCTGTTGAACGTGAGGTCTGATCATCGCGATCAGACTGTTTGCCAGGTCCAGCTTCAATATCTCTAGCGTTTCCAATATTGCACGGAATACATCCACCTGGAAAGGAGTTTAATTGATATTTAAAGAACATTTTGGTGTACCATTCAGGAGTCAACGTAAGTTGGCCAACCGTCAGGCTAGGTGGTGGAGCGACGATCTTCGCAAGATGGCTGGTAGCAGCTGGATGAGAGTTGCTGGAAATCGAGTTGAATGGCGTGGACTAAGAGAGGCTTATGTCCAGTATTGGACTGCTATAGGCTGATGATGACGATGATGATGATGATGATTCAGGGGTCATTTAGGGAAGTGTAGTGCGGGAAAGAGATAGCTTTACTGGACCAATAGAGGCCTTTTTCGCATATGGCGTGGTGGGTTTGGGGAAGAACTGATTGAAATTGGTTACATAACGCACCAGGCTTTAGAATGAGACACACAGGTACAGTATTTTTATCTAAAGAAGCGACGCGCGATTTACTTGTGGTAACCAAGTGTGTAAACACGTTGTGATTGTGTGCGTGAAGACGAGTAGCGTCAGCACATAACACACACACATACACTTCCGACTTCGCCATTGTCTCTTACGGTACCGAGGACCGCTTACGCACACATTCACGGCGTGTTGGTAAAGCGCGCGTCGCTTCGTGAGATAAACATTCTATAGAATACATATATACATAAACCATATACAGATACTATAAAATATATATAGAGACGACGCTCTACAAAGTCGACCTTAAACTAAAACTCGATGCGTCATATCAACATCCGGGTACTGTACTTAGACTTACGGTATCTGTAAGCGTAGTAATATTCTGTATGATCTCGTCCCGCGCCGGCGCAGCAAGTTTCGCCATCAGGTCGATGACGAAGCTAGCATACTTGTGGAAGTCCAGGCTATTATTCTCAGCCTGCTGTTTGATGAACTCCGAGTCTAGAACCTCTTCGATCATCTCACGAATGCGGGTGTGGCGGGGGAGGAGGATTGCGAAGAGTCCCTGGAAATTGGAATTTTATTTGTAGGAGAAAAAGGCTTAGATTTGTGTGCGCTTTAGTTTGGGTTTTTTCATGATAAAGATTCAAACCGTTACTGTTTGAATCTTTATCATGAAAATACTCAATTTGGTTGGTTCCTTTTAGAAAAAATGTTGAGGAAAATAAAAATGGCAGCACCGTTCTTTTCCAAATTTACCATTTGTTTTTATGAACAAAATAATACATTACTATAAGTGTGACTTAATGCGAAGCTGTTAAACGCCGTGCATTAATAAACTACTTAAGTCACACGTATCGTATACCATTTTATAGCTCGTGTGACTTAATCCCGCACTCACGTCACGGTTTTCTGTGTAAAAATGGACTACTTAAGTCACAGATTAGCGTGACTTAAGTGCGCGTTTAGGTCACACAGTGCTATAATAGATAATTATCAAGACGTGGAATGGCAAGTGATGGTCCCAACCAGTTGTTATGCTGATCCCACTTCAAGCAAAATTATTTAATCTGCATCCTATTCCCACAATCAAGACACTGTGAAATAATATAAATGTGAAACCAACTTTGTTAGTATTACATTGTTCTGTATCTCCATTCCAAGAATGCCAAGGAAACGAGTTCAATTAAGTTCATTAATGTAACAAAATTAACAATTATAAATAACTGCTATGCATTGGATGTGTGCCAACTATTACATAAGACAGTCGCTGGATTTCAGAGCATGAAATAATTAAGAACACGCTAATAGTTACATAATAATATTGTGATGCAGCCATATTGGTTTGTTCTGCTCTAGCTTGTATGGGTGATTAGTAAAGATACATCTTTGCTTCAAGTATTTTCCCGTAAAAATTAATACCAGCCGGTCGATTCTGTAAAAATCTCACCGTGAAAACTTAGGTGAAGTGAGTTTGTTTTTGCTAGGAATTGACACTATTAACAGCTCACTCCACGCTCACTTCACCTAAGTTTTAATGGTGAGATGGTTACAGAATCGCACTGCAGTATAGAAAGCTTTCAATAACCATGGCATTAGGGTCAAAATATTACCATAATCATCATCATTCAGCAATGGACAGAATTGTCAACATTTTCTAAGTTTGAATACGAGGCTTTTGACTACGTTGTGTGTGTATTTTATGTCTTACTTTTTAATCATTTTTAATTTTTATTTGCAATGTGCGTTTTTGTTTGTGCAGAATAAACAAATTTTCTTTCTTTCTTTCATTAAAGAATTACGAGTGAATTGAAATTGGTCGTGGGTTCGAACCCAGACAGGCGCTTTACTTTGTGTAAATAATTTCATGACCACTACTTTCAAAACGGTGAAGGAAAACATCGTGAGGAAACCGGCATGTCCTAGAACCAAAAATTCTAAGACATGTTACATCTACCAACCTGCACTGGGCCCACGTTCCTCTCGGAGAGAGGAGGCTTGTGTCCCAGCAGTGGGAAGGTTATAGGGTGATAAGGCCATCATCAGCCTATAACCATCCACTCATGGACAAAGCCACAAAGGCCTGCCTGTCCAATATCCACTGAATTTGATATTTGACTATTTACATCCATCCGTTGTCAGTTAATCCAGTTACAGTACCCGGCGATAAATATTGCACATCGACCTTTACCTTTTTTTTTGTATTTTATACAAAGAATAAAAATAATTATCAAAAGAAGCAAATCATAATTGTTTTAACAGCTCCTAATAGATACCGGACTGTTTGTATTTCGTGCGACAGAGATAACGCTCTACGAAGCCGAAATTTGCCGATTGTCTCTTTCCAAAGGTCGATGTGCAATATTTATCGCCGGGTACTGTACACTGTAATGTAAAACTAGCCTCCCGACCGTCATCGGTCACGGTGGCCAATCTCAAGGGTGATTAGCCAAGTACGCAGGAGATAGTATGCACAAGTGTGTGCGTAAACACAGGTGCACTCTCTGTTCCTTTACTCTCATAGTTCGATGGGACGGCAATCCGACACGACCAGAGATAGATCACGCGCAGGACCAATGGCTTAACGTGATTTCCGAGGCACGGGGTATTAAACCGCCAACTCTGTTACTAAGAAATTCCTAATGGCAAACCCAATAACACTGCCACCACGAGACCAACGCAGTCAAACACTGTAATGTATTACTTCTACATATAACTATACAATAGACATACCTGTTTGACATCTTCTAATAGTACAAGAGCCTGCTTGTATTCTGGTGGGTCAGAGTTGAGCTGCTCTCTTAGTATATCGAAATACGCTTTGTGCAACGTCTCTTTGACTAGTTTCTGATAGCTGTAATGTAAAAATAGGAAATAAGAGTGATGAGAATATTCCGAGTAATTCTGTCTAAACTAATTTTCTCTTATACCTAATGAATAAGAGAAAATTTTTGATTTTTTTGTGTTTGTTTGTTATGCTTTCATGCTAAAACGGCTAAATGGATTTGGATGAAATTGGGCATATGAGTAGACCATGACCTGAGGATTACATAGGATACTTTTTATTCTGATATTCCCAGGAGATCGAGAGTTATGCGAGTGAAACCGCAGGGCGCAGCTGGTATTGTATAAACAAAATTATTATGAGGAAGTAACCTTCTAGTTCCTTTTAGTAGATGGCTTCCTTATAAGTATAAAGTATGTATTAGGAAGGAAACAAGATGCAAGTATTGCAATGCAGGAAGCTACGTTTTGTTGTATGCTTAAAGCTATGTTTATTTACAGAATGTTGCCATCCCATCGTTTTCACAAGATAAAACTGTTATACACAATATTTTAAATTCAAATGATGACAATATTTTACTGTCTATTGTCAGCATTCAAGTCGCAGGAGGGCTGCATCAGACTAATATACCGAATTCCAAACGTCGAGATACGAAGTCAAGACGTACGAAGGTCTTCTACATCGGAAAGCGTATTTTGGACCTCAAATGGAGTTAGGCAGGACCCCTGACGAGACGCGGTGATGACAGGTGGAGTAAGGCTGTGACAGAGTGGTGTCAGACGAGACGTCGGTCGTCCGGCGGCGGGATGAGCGGACAAAATTGTTGCCATTGCGGGCAAAACCCGGATGAGGCTGACACTTTGTCCATTTATTAAAACTATTAATTATTGCTATTACTTAAAATACAAATTGCTTACCTATTATCTGGTGGTTCAAAAGGTTCCAGCTTGAAGTCCTGATCCACAGCAATCTCATGGGCTAAGGCCATATTCTGCATGCCATGGGCGGCTTTCATAATGTCCTCAAGAGTCACAAAGTTGGGTGGAGAAGCTCCAGTAATTGTGGATCCTCTCACTCTGAACTGTATTGGTTCATTGGCATAGTAACTGTGGGGAAGAAATACATGTAAAAACATACACAGATAAACAAATCCCTTTTTGCATGGGGTCGGCTTCCAGTCTAACCGGATGCAGCTGAATACCAGTATTTTGCATGGAGCGAGTGCGTATCTGACCCAGGTATTGGGTAATACGATACCCCTTAGTAAGATTGGTTGTCAGACTTTCGGGCTTCTGACTACCCATAACAACTGTTAAAGATCCACAAATGACAGCTGGGGCCAACGGCTTAACGTGCTTTCCGAGGCACGGAGGGGTCTCGGTATGTAAAAATGGTCACCCATCCACAGACCAACCACGGCAAGTGTAGCTTAACCTGATCGATCGACCTGTGCGGCTGTTATTATTTAGCCACGGGCCCCTCTGTAATGATAAATAAATAAAAAAACTAAAAAGATCCATAAATTATCATAAAAAGAAACATAACAGGTTGGCATTTAAAACAATTTTAAAATAAGGAAGAATTAATGAGAAGACCACCCTTCAAATAGAAACAATGAGAAATGGAAACTAGGGTATAAGTCTTCTCACATATTGCCTTATTATGGCGGAGGAAGTGTCTGCCGCCACAGGCTTCAGAATTCTATTGTGATTGCCTCTTATTCCACTCAGGAATGAGGCCGTTTTTTGGGGCATGATGGCAGAAAATCTATCGATTTGAGGAGATTAAAGAGGAATACGAAACATCATCTCGTCAAAATTTTGTGATAATTTCGTTCTGAGCTGCAGCTGTCCCTATCACACACTACGGGGGCAGATTTGAGGTAAGGCTACTGGTTATAAAGCTACTGTAAAATTAAGGAAGTCAATTGAAATAACATTAACTGTGTTTTAATAATAAGGTACTGAACAATGAGACATCAATAAATAGATATCAAGGTTGGTTCTAGATTGGTCAGCGGGATTGTCCGAAAGGGTTACCGCTGGCCCGGAACATAAAGGGCTAAGGAAGGAACACGGGTGGGTTTTAGTCAGTAAGAGTCTGACACTCCCTACCGCTCCACCCAGAGCGGGAGGAGTCATTTGATGATTTCCCATCCTCAAAAAAAAAAAAGGTTGGTTCTAGAAGTTCCAGAACAATGCTTTGTTTAGATCTTTATTAAAAACTGACAGATTTCATACTAATCTCATTTCAGTCTAGTTTGAAATTGAAATTTATTAAAAAGCATTGTTCTAGAAAACATTGTTAGGAAAGCGGTATGTCCTAGAACAAAAACAACAGAGACGTGATATCTACCAACCCGCACTAAGCCCGCGTGATAGATTACAGCCCACTCCCTCTCGAGCAGAGCAGGCCTGCATCCCAGTAGTAAGAATATTATAGGCAGATTATTCTATTGTTCTAGAATACAGCTCTATTATTTGCTTTTTTAAAATTGATCAAAGTAACAAAGGAAATATTAATTAGATCTAAAAAATAAATGCTTTGTCCATTGGAATTTGACTTCTTACATCACACATTACACTTTTTATTTAATTTTTATTGTTTTTATTTGCTGTTACATATTGTATTGTGTGCCTTTTAGTCTGTGCTACTTAAATAAATGTATTTTCTTTCTTCTTTCTTTCTTTCCAATATTACAGTTTTTGTTAACTTCATATTCTTTCATTAAATAGGTGAGGCAGAGATAGTGCTCTCACTACAATAATTTTAATACATAAGACTTGAAAAACACAATGACAACCATAGGAAATATTGTTAACTCTATTTGTGATTATGACATGACATGTATTAAGATTTGTGAGTCATAGATATAATAATGCTGTATCACTTAAATTGACTTATTCAGCATGTTATTTCCTATAAAAATATCTCAGATAATAAAATCTAAACTTTAAAGGAATGTTCTAGATACTAAAACAAAACAATGAAGCCACAAACCTTGAAGCAGCAGCAGGCATTGGCTGTGATGCACTACGAGTATTCTTGTCTCCTTTCTCGGACCCCTGAGACCCCGAACTACTAGCATTCTCGCGGTCGCCCATTGCGAAAACTTAACACAAACTGACTGAGCTGAGGTAAAAGCAGAAATCTCTGTAACCTTTATAAGGCGAGCTATACTCAACGGCACAGCATGAAAACGGTCAAATCATTGAACACAATGACCTTGAGTCAAACAACACATAACCTAACTTTTCATAACAAAGCAAAGTTACGTTTTTCGATTTTTCACGCGAATATTTTTAACATAAACAACACATCAGGTTTTTTATTGTAGTCGTGATTATTTTGTAAGACTTTTTGTGATGTTTTCGTTTATTTTTAACAAAATTCAACAGATGTTTTCATTTACTTGTCAATTTGGGTGGTTGTCAAAATCGTTGTTGACGTTTTTGTTTCGTTACTCGCATATAATGTTACGTTTTATACAGCCAATGCAAACTAGAAATAAATGCGGCGGTTTAAAAAAAAATCCACCGCATTTATTTCTAGGTTTACTTGAATAACATCGCGATTATCATCATCAGAATGTTCTTTGTAACCAATCGTTAAGTTTTTGATTAATTTGATACAAACCATTAGGTTTTCTTATCTGCTATACAAACCAGTCCGTAACGACTCACAACTGGCTACTGTAAAAGTTCTACTGAGAAGCAGAGCCTGTCCGAAGTTTAGTAAGTATAAACCACCACTTACCATGACACTCGCAGCTTGACCTCTCAGATCTATCCAGCCATTTATATTAGGTACCTAAATGCTTATCTTGATGTAGATTTGAGGGGTTCTTAAAACTACTTACACCGGATGCTGACCACCTCCTAAGATTGTGCATGGAATTACATTACCTCATTCCTTAAGCTTCTGGCGAACCCCTTGCCTTTCTTGCTTGCTTGCTTTCTTTCTTGCTTGCTTGGTTGCGTTTGCAGACATCATATTCTAGCTAACACACTTCGTTTTTATTAGGAATAGGTACACCAATTCCTTAATTTGTATGTAAAGCTGTTCGTTTTAAAAATATTTTTCTGCACAATGGTCCCGTGAAAGTGTTAAATGGGCGGATTGTTTACCTTAGAACACAGTTTCAGGAAGCTCCATCTGAAAATTAACTCCCCTTTTTCCGGTGACGGTTGTGGGGCACTTCCCTATTTTCGCTTTAGGTACTTATAAAGTTTTTAAATTAGTAATGGTCGCAAAAGCTTTTAATGTTTCGCAAGTGTTATTGTGCCGTCTAGTAACTTTTTTCTTTCTCCTTATTTCAATGATCATTGATTATTGGAAAAGGAGACATGAAAAGTTAGAAACACATAACGAACTTATACGAGTCATCGTTTAAGTTCGTTAGGTATGTGTTTCTGTTTCAAAGGATAGATTTTAGTCATCATCATCTCAGCAGAAAGATGACCGCCAGATCCCAGACCGCAGACTGCCAGAAAATTTCAAATCGATTGGCAGAGTTACAGTGAAATAAATTACTGTTGTGTGGCTGAGCTCCCTACACCAATCAGAAACACCTGATTATCTTTAATTTATATGGTGTACATAATAAAGAGTATTCAATTCTATTCTATTATCTTCAAAATACCAGAACAGATAATCATGACTAATAGCTAAGAACCACCCCTACTAAACCAGTCTTCTAATAAAAAAAAAACGCATTGAAATCGAACCACCCATTTGGGAGCTAACGATGCCATAGACAGACATACACACAGTTCACAGAACGACAGAGACGTCATAGGTACTTATAACATCCCTCTTAATATGTCGGGCCTTTTTTTGTAAGTCTGTTCTACCCACTCCTTGGCCAAAGGCCTTCCAGTTTTGGCGGAATTTGACCAGTTCATCCAGCCATCTCCTACGTGGCCTGCCGCAACTATGCTTCACTGTCTCAGTGCACCAGTGGGGTAATTGCGTATCACACTACGAATGGCTTTTATTTTGACAGTTCAACAACATTCATTGCGTTATTTACGTTGTTGAGCAGACAATTTTTTCTAACATAAAAAGTAATGGATTGGCAATGTCCTTCACAATGATACCTATCAGTAGAATCAGTCCAATTATTGTTGTACTAGACGACGGGGATTAAAAAAAAATCAAATCTAACTTCCTCCACCCCTCATTTTGCATTAACACAAACAAAATAAACAAAGCAAAAAGTAAACTAAATCAATCCTATTATAACGTTGAAGATAAAGCAAGCAGCGGAATGAAGGTAAATTTTCTCAAGTTTAAAATGAAATAGTTGTGAAAAAGCAATCCGCTTCGCCAAAGGCAAGGCACTACGTTTGCCTAGGTAAATTAGTTGCTAGTTCTGTCTGTGAGCAAGTTAGATTGCCTCCTTGACTCTGCACGGCTCTTTAATTTTTCTCTGAAATATACTGTAGTTGCATGGTAAGTTTTTGAGTATTATAAAATCGCTTTTGGCTTAACAGAAATAAATATGAGATGGGATGATGTACGAGTATAGAACAGGTAATCTAAAATCAATCTGGCTAGCCTTTTTCCAACTATAATGAGGTTGGCTTTCAGTCTAACCGGATGCAGCTGAATACCTTTTATTTTACATGAAACTATCTATCTGACGTCCACAACCCAGTTATTTGGTAATACGATACGTCTTGGTAAGACTGGTTGTCAGACTTTTGGGCTTCTGACGACCCGTAACGACTGTCAAAGATCGACGAATGACAGCCGGAACCAACGGCTTAACGTGCTTTCCGAGGCACGGAGGGGTTTGGTATGTAAAGATGGTCACCCATCGACTGGCAAAACCGTGGCAAGCGCAGGTTAACCTGATCGATTGACCGGTGCGGCTGTTCTCTTCAAGGATAGGTATCTAATCTAAAGACTGTGCTACACCCACGATTACTTTGGTCTCACGTAATTACGTGAGACCAAAATAATCGTAGGTGTATCTACATGGCTTAAATGTAGGTACGTCTAAAGGTTGAGTTTTATTTTGTGCCTCTGTTCTAACAGAATCTCTAATGTGTCCCTAATGGCGTAGCAGTTGTTAAGTGCATTGGCTTCTTTCTCAACTTTTGATAAAATTGGAAAATAGGGTAGTCTCAAGACTTTTCTAAACTTATTTAATTTGCGCTAGTGACAATTATTTTGACCTTATGTGTCGCCCCCATAAAAAACAAAACACGCGTGTTAAGGTGTGTTCCTTATTTTATAGGGTTTTTTGCAAATCAGGTATGATGACCAAAGTGACTGGTTTATTCTTCTCGTGAAAGGAATTTATTCAGATTTACAAATAAGCACACAGGATAGACTTCAGTTCGTGGTGTTGGTCGCGGCAGTGGTAAGAGAAGCAAGCCGCTCGCATGGAGCTCGTCGTCAGTTATATATCCGTAGTTCAGCGCCATCTCGTCGTTGTTGGATGAACTACGTAGTTAGTACGCGAGGCCCTCGTAGTTCTTCCCGATGTGCATAGATGGCGCTGTCCTCAACAACGCGCGTCTTACGTTTTACGTCTTACGAATTTTCGATCAGGGTCACGTGACCTGACGCGAGTTTAGAAGTTTTTACCCATTCCAAAAAAAGTACACAGCGCCGCTAAAGAAGTTTTCACTTCAAAAACATTATGGAGCGTAATTCAGTTCTCGCAAGACTGCCTCATTTACTCTCATTCATATTTAATTTTTAAAATTCCTTATAGTTACCATATTATTGTTCTGAATCAAAGTCAATAGAAACTCACACACGAACAGTTTATATTGTTGTCAGTGGGTCGCCTAAGGGGTTTTAATAATAATAATAATAATCCATTTATTTCAGGCGACGCAGGCCCATTTTAATTATAAAAACAAAATATTCTGCTCCAAGTGATGACCACAACATTCAACTAATAGAGTCTGAGACTGCAAACTTATGATCGCCGCTCGTTCCAATCCGCTTCAGTTGAATTACTTCGGTTGAATTTACTTATCGTTCGAGTGTTGGGTTAACTAGAGAGCTTAGTGCATTTGTTGGCAAGTTAAACAGCTTTGCAATTGCAGTGTGATAAGTGGGAAGTTACATAGATTTTGGGATGGTAAAGAATGGGCTATTCTGGCCATTGTGTCTTTGAGTTTGGGTGTTAGAAATGGTGAAACATGGTCATGCATGGATGACCATACTGTGTAACATGCTTCTTTTCAACAGTAGTTATTAAGAAGTCAAAGTGCAAGACGGACAGGGTCTTACCACAAAAACTTAGATATTTGTTCAATGCGTGTCTTACGACAAACTCTGGTGGAACACAGGCCTCCTCTCTGCGAGAAGGAGTGGGCCATAATCCACAACGCCGGCCTAGTGCGGGTTGGTAGATGTCACATGTCTTCGAATTTTTTGGTTCTAAGACATGCTTGTTTCCTCACGATGTTTTCTTGATGAAATAATTTACGCAAAAGCCTAAACGGCTGGAAAACACGGCTTTGTGGTAATAAAGTCAATATTTTAAAATAAGGCATGGTTCATTGATCTCGGTGTGAAGGTCCTTGTTGTCGATCCGAGAAAAATGTATGACAATGAGAATGATGTCACGATTTCGAATAATAATATATATATTAAAGTGATGTTTCTTTGTTCTGAGGGCTTTGATCTCCTGTACGTCGAGTCGACGTGTCATGAACTCGGGCGTCTAATGTTTTGCTTGTAAGCATTTAAAGCTAAATTGGAAAGGAGAAAAAGTAGACAGGTGCCTAATAGAATAAAAGTTATACATAGTGTGAGAAATTAGTTTATTTTAAAGTGAGCAAAGGAGCATGCTCTCTTTGTTCACCTGATAGTAAGCAACTACTGCATCCAATGGAATGGAATGCACCACGAAACTATAGCACCAGCGGATTTCTCCTGTTTCTTAAAAATCAAGTTTAAGTAAAAAAAAGCTGATAAATTAATAGGAGGAACCCCAAGATAAGAATTATCTTATTCCTACACGCATAAAATTATGAAAACCAATTAAATCACGACAAAAACAACATTACTAGGTTATCTTCATCTTACGGAGCGTCTTAACCGCTATAATACGCTCTATAGTTGAATTTATTAGCACTTCGGGTGTGCACTGTGATTAGAAATGTAGATTTTGGGGACAAAAACTACGCTGTGTAGACCGAGGAAGCGTTTAGCATAGTAATTAAGTGTTTTGGATGTGCCGGAATTAATAACGTGGATACGTTCGCTTTATTATCTTGATGGGTGGGATGAGATTTGGCTCATATCGATTTCAGGAGTCGTTAGGCCTTCGAGGAAGACATAAGAATATGGTTTGTAATTTGTTTTGGTTTCTGTTAGTCTGTACCCTAATTGCGTAACACTTTTGATCACAATCTGAAACATTTTGAACGAAATTGCTAATCCACTAATACGTACCTACCTGTTATGTTTGAAAAATTCGTCTGTTCAACAACGTAAATACTCGTAACGTAATGAGTGCTTGTTGAACTGTCGAAATAAAAGGCATAGCCATTGTTAGCGGATCATGCATTTAGGTACCCTGCAGATTTGTCCCACTCCTAGGGAAAGGCCTCTCAGATTCCGTTTACTTGTATTGATTTCATTTCACTTTAGAACGAATCTAGTTTTGCAGCCTCACTGGCTGTCGGATGTGACAAGTGAGAACGCTTGGAGGAGGTTTGCGGTGGAGGTTTGTTTGTTTCAGTGGACGTCTTTTGGCTGAGATGATCATGATAATACCCCGCTGCCCCCCCCCCACTGTTTCGTTGGTTTCCTGGTAACAAGCGCAACTGCTGTCCTGGTTTCGATTTCCTGGGTCGGGCGAAGCGTTATAGGGTTTTTATATTAGGAATTTCTTAGTAGGGTTACCTACTACCGTGGCTCGGAAAGCAATTTAAACCATTAGTCCTGCGTCTAATCTCTCTCCGGTCGTGTCAGATGTCCGTCCCGTCGGGCTATGAGAGTTACGGAAGAGGGAGTGCACCTGTGTCTACGTACACACTTGTGCACTGTAATATCTCCCACGCCGAATGATGGTCTGCCTTGAGATAGGCCGCCGTGGCCGAAATATGATATTTCAACTTTATCGCTAAAGCATAAGGTTCAAAGTTGATTAGGAAAATTTGATAGTTTCGGGTAGCTTGATGTGCTGGCGTCTGTACTTATTCCGGTTTTCTCAGAAATCGATGACGTATGATCAGGAGAGTGGGGTTGGTCAGTTGGTATCTACTTCGCAGATTGCAGTGATCGTAAAATGGTAAAAGTAGGTACAGACGCCAGCACATCAAGCTACTACAATCTGTCAAATTTCTTTAATACATTTTCAACTTTATTTCTAAAGCATAAGGTTCAAAGTTGATTGGGAAAATTTGACAGTTTCGGGTAGCTTGATGTGCTGGCGTCTGTACCTACCTACGTATAAAATCCTTGTCAGTCCCTTGAATCGTAAAAGTGGACTGCGAAAAGGGTTTCTTTGATCCTTACTACATAATAAAGACGATGTCCGCCGGGCCCGCAAATTACTGTAAGTGTTTGACGTTCCATGCATTTTACAGCCACCATTGTTTGCAGAAACTCGATCACTACTATTCATAAGATAGAATATTCTACTTTGTTAGTAAGTTTTAACCTTATTTAAAACTAGCCGTTGGCTGCGACTTCGTCTGCGATCCAGGATAAAAGTATTCTATGTCCATCTCCAGGTCAAGGTCTACCCATGTGCCCATCGAAATCCGTTCAGCCGTTTAAGCGTGAAAGCGTTACAAACAAACTTACTTTCGCATTTATATAGCAGCGCCCCGCGGTTTCTCTCGCGTAAGTTTCGATCCCGTGGGAATATCGGGATAAAAATTTCATCTAATTCGGTTCAGCGGTTTAAGCGTGAAGAGGTAACATAGACAGACAGACACACATTCGCATGTATAATATTAGTATGGAAGTTAGGATTAGGAAAGGCTTATATTATGCCTTGCCTTATACATATATAATGCGTAATCACTACTAATTATCGTAAATCAACTCGTTATTATCTTTAGTTAGAAAAATATCTGTAGGTACACAGGTATCATACAGGTCTCACCAAGGAGTATCGTGTTTCCCAGTAACTGGGTTGTGAAGATCAGATCAATCGCTCCATGTAAAATCAAGTATGTTACATGGAACTATTATTCAGCTGCATACGGTTAGACTGGAAGCTGACCCCTACATAGTTGGGAAAAGAATACGCAGATTGATAGCAAATACGAGTTCCATCGAATATCAATTGTATCTCTTTGTACCGTATATTTGTAAATCCGAATCACAATGTCCCAACAATAAAATTAAACAGACAAATCTGGACCTAATTGACGAATAAAATCAGACTGTTACTAACCCCTTTTTTATAAAAGCCTGAAATTATCACCGGCTATAACGGCATCGAAAACCGACCGACCAAATTCACATACACAAACAAGGATTAAAGAGTTTAAATTATTTTAAGAGATTAAAACGCATGATAAAACAGTGTATCCGTTGTCGACACTCCGGTCCAATGTTAATTTAACTTTAAATCCTGTTTTTAAGCAGATTGCTCTGGCGGCCATATTGTAGATATTTATTGTTCTTAACACATTGAGCAGGATCAGACTTTTGTACGTAAATTGTGTTTTGGACATCTGTGTGTTTGTTTTAGTGGATTAAGTAGTTAGGGTTTCGTGATTGGGTTTTAATTTTATTTGTGAGGCGAAATTTTAATTATGTATAACTACTGTAGTAGGTTTTTTGTAGTCAGTGTATTTGGACTAGCAAGTACGTATTATATTATTTATACAAGGTGTTAGGGGGGCCATCGACGGGTATCTGAAACCACGAATTCAGCACATGATTCTAGATAACTGCGTATAAATTTTTCGTTATCAAAAAAAATCTGTTGTTTCATAGAAAAGAACCTACGCAATCAAATGTATCCGGCTATTTACTTTTTTAATATAGTTGGTTCAGTATCATTTACTGAATCCGTGGTAACAGGTTGCGCATCGGTGTCCTGCCACCGTGCTTTATTTATTTGTTGTGGTTGTAGATGCAGGATTATAGTATGATACGATATTATTTAAACAAGGACATTAGACGTTCAGAAACTCTCTACTCTCTGTACATGTGTGTCTAGTTAATTCTGACTTACGATACTTTGGACACTTGAATCCATGCCCATAGTTGGCATACTCCTTGCCTTGGCTACACAAGCATTCTTCTTTTTTCCAATACCTCAGTAGGTACCTAATCTAAGTAGCAAATAACGCGTCAACTAATTTTTATTGCTACACCAAACTTCAAATCTTCTCACTGCTTAAAGCGATTTCCACCATAAAATAACATCAAACTATCTAGAAACAAACCTGTAAATACCTAAAAGGAATCCAAAGCCGTCAGCAGACTTTATATTAAGTCTATAAGTCAGGAAAGTTGCTAGTTTGGTGGAGGCACCCGATGTTAAGCCGCTGGCGGGAACCACCACATTTTTAATGAACCGTCCAACTCTTCGGCACTAAGAAATTGTTTCCTGAACGCTTCTGAAGTACTTTCTGTATTTTGTTGCTGTGATTTAAAAAGTAAAAGTTGGTGGAGGAGTCTATCTTGGGTTTTATGGATTATATGGTTGGAGTTTTTGTGGAGAAGAGAAAATTTAAGGTTTTCGGGTAATGTGATAGGATTTTTATCGATCTGCAAGTATTTTAAAGCATAGAAAAAGGACCCTAGCACGCAGTAGTGACAAGAGTAAAATATTATAAAACATGTACTTTTCCTAACTTCATTGCATAAAATAAAAAAAAAAACAATCGAATAGAGAACCTCCTCTTTTTTTGAAGTCGCTTAAAAATGTGCCAATTCGTGCGAGTCACCTACAGGAAAATGATGAAAAGACGATTCACACTTTTCGGGCGAGTAAATTCGTGCGCAACGACCAAAAAGTCGAAATTTCGTACCCTGCCTTGACCCACTGCGTCGCATCGCATCACCCGCCAGCGCTGTTAGTTCGTTTTTGCTTAGCGTTCTTCTTCTTTCTGATTAATTTTCTTTTTTCTCTTAAGTGTCATAGCGTGATGTTGAATAGCCTTCCTTAAGAATTGGGCTATCAAATGCAAAAATAATTTTTCAAATCTGTCTGGTAGTTCCAGAGTTGAGCGCGTTCAAACAAACAAAAAAACAAACAAACTCTTCAACTTTATTGTATAGATTAATTAAGAACCTGTTTATTTATATAACAAACTTTAATGACACGTTGCATTCTTCAATTGTAACTACCAATATTTTGTGAAACCGCAGTTGTATTTATAAAATGGATTCCACCATTTTCTGAACGTCTTATAAGTGCAATTATGTGTCAGCCAGCTTTCATTGTTTAGTAATTGACACAGAGTGCATGCGTTTAGAACTTTACCTTCCTTCACAACGTAGTGGTTCCTCCACCTAAAGAATTCGTAGTACTTCGTTTTATTTTGAATTGCTTCGTACATCAGTTTGGCTGTCATCTCTTCACCTAGCTTTGAGCCCTCTAAGTACGAGTGTGGGGGTAAATGTCTGTAAAATAAAACAAAGAAATGTGAAAAAATTAATCTAGAGGAATATGAAGTTGTTTTTTGAAGATTCTGATCCTTAAATAAACTGTTGGTAGAACTTGCATTGAATGAAATTGAACTCAATCAATCAACAGCCTTTCGTAGTCAACTACTGGACATAGGCCCAGGCTGCGCTACAACACCCTATCCTCCGCCTTCCGCATCCAGTCTGTTTCAGCCAGATTCTTAAGGTCGTTGGTCCATCTAGCTGTGGGGCATCCCACGCTACGCTTGCCGATACTTAACTGACCATACTAAATCGCGAGATTTCAGTATGAGTGTAAGAAATTCTGCATGCAAAAAGAATCGACAGGTGTCGTGGGACACTCGGTTGCAATGAAGTTCCTTTTGCTGCATATTATGTATTAAATAACAGGCAAAATCAAATAAATTAACAACGTTTGAAAGTAACTAAATGCACGTCTATACTAGAGTAATAGACATACGCTTGAATACACAAATATTCAAAAGCGCAAAAAAAAAAGTTTCGTGACGGTCAAAATGTTATACTTTCTTTGGTCTGAATCGCCAAGTGAGCAGAGTATAATGTGCGAAAAGGACCATAGATCCAAAAAAAAATGCATGAAAATGATAAAAATAACATAAAAACATACATAACATCATGCCTGTAATCCCGAAGGTTTTTTTTTCAGGATGGGAAATTATCAAATGACCCCTCCCGCTCTGGGTGGAGCGGAAGGGAGTATCAGATTCTTACTGACTAAAACCCACCCTTGTTTCTTCCTTAGCCCTTTAGGTTCCGGGCCAGCGGTAACCCTTTCGGACAATCCCGCTGACCCGGCAGGCTTCGGCCCTGACGGGCCCCTATCCTGAAGGGTTAGGCAGAGGTAGAACCAATTCGCCAGTTATGTTTAAGTCGCATGTAAAAGGGTTTGAACCTATTGTCATCAACTGGGCACTAGACCAGATCGGGCTGCTGAAAGGATATAGTTGCGAAGAAATAATTAAATACCTGTTATAGTTAGCTCCACCAAGCACAACCGGAACAGCATGGTTGTGATAACCAAACAACACGGTACTGGTGATGAAGTCATCCGCTAACGAATCTTCAAATGCTAGATAGAAGTAGTAAGTCGTCCTGAATCTGTAGAAGCATGGCTTTAAAGAGGTCCTGCCACATTTTCTGGTGCCACAAGGACCAAAGACATCAACAGTGAGATTGTATTTTGCTAGATGTATCTGTAAGTTCTTAAGAAAGTATTCTCTTTTGCTGGAGCTGGTACACTTGTCGAGGTATATAGCGGCAGCCTGGCTCTTCGATGAGAGAGAGCTTTTAAATTGTTGGGTGATTGGCTTCATGTCTTGTTTCCAGTGTAGATCTGCACCAAGCTCTTGGTTTTTGGTATTGTATACGGTGATGAATTTATAGGGTATTGAGGAGTCGAGTCTGAAGAGTAGAAATAAAATAAAATGAAAGGTCAGAAAATCATTCTTGAGGTAAACAAATGGTCTATTATGAGGATCAGCCTAGATTTACTGAACGAGACATCTAGTAAATACTTATTGAAAGACACGATGTGTCCGTCAACAATTAAATATTTATGAGTTTCTATTAAATTGTTGCTCGTATCCGCAACTTTCGTATAAATTTAATTTCAATACTTAGTCATACAGCTTACTCAATAATTAATCACTTTGTACATTCAAGGAAAAATATTTAATTCTTAGGACGTTAGTTTCGTGCTAAAAATAAGGTTTTTCCCTTGAGTATCTAACTCTCTAAATCTTTCTTTAGAATTTATGTAAAAAAACCACTTACTTGTATGTCCAGGTCCAGTTGAAATAAGCATCATACACAGGACTGCAAACAGGGTAGTTACCAGCAGATTCGTTCGAAGCAAAAATATACTTCTGAATTACACTTCTCACCTTCGGCAAATGCCAAGCTTGCTGGCTGATGTCCTGGACATTGAAGACTATAGCATCGAAGTACCTAAGATCAGGAAAAAGACTTCTGTTCATTGTGAAGTAGCAGTTTAGATTATCACAGCGATTTCTCACGAAATATCCCTGTCCATCCTCGTCTATGCCAGGGACTTTAGTCCACATTAATATATGCTTCATGTCTGGTACATATCTTTCGATTTTCTTCGCAATTTCTATCGGTTCCTGTTTCTTGATGAAGTAGCCGATGAGCGTCATAATAACGATATGGATAATGAGTTTTAAACACTTTGTTATTCGAGCCATTCTGTTTTTTAAGACGAGGAGTAGAACACAATTGGTCGACGAATTTGTGGAGTTGAAGCAGTAGTACTGACTGCTGGAGATCTTGTGTAAAAATGTGTTCATTGTTCTGACGTACTTGTAGAGAGGGTAAGTTGATACAAAGATTTCTAGTGAACACTTTTCTTAGTTGTTTACATTTTTGCTTGTTTTGACTTTATCGCGTGTTTGCGTCAAAATAATTTCCAGAATACGACTGGAAGATTCTGAAAGATGCGCATAGTTAAGATGCATTGCATAACTTTGTAGCTCAGTAGGTTATATTAGTTTAGCAATATTTTCAAATTTTCTAGCGCTGAATTATTTTATGCAGCGTGTTTGCGTTACTGAAACAGCGTGTTTGTGTTACTGAAAAATTCTTTGAACGAAATATTTAGTTACCTAAGAAATATTAAAATACAGGAGCCCGAAGCCAAAAAATACATTTATTATTTGATTTGTCACAATACGATTTGGCGCGCTTTTTTCCAACATGGCGACAAAGCTTCGCGCGCTTATTGTGCACATGATGTGGGTTCGGACGGACAGCCAACAAAATTGTCCGAGTTTTTTGAATGGCTTGTCCGATTAATGTTGTTACAAGGAAATTATTTTGATGGTCGCTTTATAAAATACTTTTTGTGATGTATGAATGTGTTAGGGGAAAAGAAAAATGAATCAAAAAACATCCAAAGGTACATACAGGCTTGCCGCCGCCTGAAACCCAAAAAATACATACTTATATGTATACACAATAGGAATACATGTTAGATAAATCGTCTTGACAAGCGTACTAAAATATTGGAAAACTGGAAGGGAATTTACATGAATTTTTCACGAAATACCTGAATAGACTGAATGGGAATGAATGTGTCCGTCTATTCAGGTATTTCTGTCCGCGTTCAACTCAAAACTTATGCTAGGAATTTGAATTGAAGGTGGTTTTTATTAGCGTTGAATTTCTCATTGTAAATATTAATAATAATATTAGGTCCTTACGTAGGTACGAAATTAGCGTTTTGTCGTACTGACCACTTTGATCTGAAATATCTCCCCTTTGGTTAAGAATTCCAAATTCAAATTTATACATTCATTTAGCTGGTACATTTGAGTTTTGAAAACAGTCATTCATTTGTTTTTTCCTCATAATTTTTTTCTTTGGCGTCGCTTATTACCGCACAATGGAAAACATGAAATATCGGTATATTTACGAGTACGAGTTCTACCGTGGCACCAGTGCTGCAGAAACAGCTCGAAGGATTAATGATGTGTACGGCGCTGGTGTCGCAAAAGAAAGCACGGTACGTTTTTGGTTTTAACGTTTTCGTTATAGAACTAGCTGCTAAACAACCGAGATTGGTCAATCGCTCTAGGCCACTGCTGCTTCACGACAACGCAAGACCACACACTGCACAACAAACAAACAACCACTAAGTTAGATGAGCGGAATGTCTGCGACATCCACCGTACTCTTCCGACCTTGTTCCAACAGATTACCATTTTTTACGGAATTTGGACAACTTCTTACAAGGAAAAAAATTCAATTCCGATGCGGCAGTCCAAACCGCCTTCAAATAGTTCCTTGATTCTCGCCCCCACGGTTTTTTTAGTAAAGGGATCAATGAACTACCTTGAGATGGCAAAAGTGCATAGATAACAACGGTGCATACTTTGATTAATTAAATATATAAAAAAAAAATTGACTTTATATTCCTCCCGTACAAAACGCCAATTTCATATGTAAGGACCTAATATTAGTGTGATAACATAAAGCCTGTATTCCCTAATGGTTTAGGCAGCAATGCTCCCAGATTTCGCCAGTTATGTTCAAATCCCGTGTAGCTGGGGGCGAGCCTCGCGATAATCCGGGTACAAATCCAGACTGCGAGCTGTTACTGAGAAAGTCCAGATAGAAAAACCTAATAAGACTCTCCACGTTTATTATGCGCACAGCCAATGCGCAGAGATATGTTCACATAAAGACTATGCAGTATTCATACAGCATAGCGAATACAATCCCAGTCGATATGAACAGTATGTCAGTGGTATATGAGATTTAATACAGAGATTCGCAGATATTGTCGTGCCGGTTTAGTATTCAGAGGGTGGGAGTGATTTTCCAATGAGCGGGCTGGTACGAATGCAAAGATGCGATGTCTTCAGTGTGCCGCGGACACCGAAGCCGTATTCCGGAAGATGATTCGATTATTTGGAATATATTCAATGTTTCGATAGAGAGACTTTGTCTTAATTTGGAAGAGTTGGTGAACTTGAAAAGACATAAAAACAGATTATAGATAGAAGGTGATCAAATAAAACTTGCCTTTGTTAAAATGGTTGAATAAAACATTATGTTCTAAACAGTCGTAGCAAATAAGTCATAATGTACACATCATAATATTACATGATTTCTGATGAAACTTTATTTTCTCGTATTGTCCATTAAGTTAACCGTTTTTTGACAGCTGCCTTAGAATGTAGGTAACTATTCCAGAATATGTAAAGTTAACTTTAAAATACGTAAGAAAATAAATATATAAACTGCCTGAGCTTATTGAATTATCTTATTTATGACTTCTTACTGACATTATAATACCGTGCGTGAATCAGTTTTGACAAAATTACATTCTATCGTACTATGTGATGGGATCGAATGTAAAGGCTTCAAATTAATATTACATATATTGAAAATAATAATTTTGTATTATGGGTAAAATCAGTATAGATAAACCTTGCATCCACTCAAAAATCAATGAAATATATAAATTAATTGCCAGGATACGGATTTGCATAAACAAGATGTTAATGTTTTATTTCGATTTTAAAACTTTCATAACATGTTATGCTGAAAAAACGGTGTGTTTCAATATGTAGTAAACCCCATATTTATGTGAATACACTACAACGCAATTGATACGGCAAACCAGCGGATATTTTATTTGTATGCTTATTTCTGCTATAAAACCTGCAAAATTTAAAAGTAAACAAACCAGCTAATTTATATTCTTTCGTATTGAATAATAATAAATAAATACAGACATAAAAATATAAAGAAACCGCACCATTTTTATTCGACAACAAAAATAGATAATCGATACTACAAACAGATTAAAGTATCGAAATGTTACGTTGCTGCAATCACTAGTTCCATCTGTCAAAAAACGGTTTACCTAATGGACAGGGTATAGCATCAAGCAAAAGATGGCGGGATGAGCTGGATAAAACCAACAAGCAATGGTCCACACTGGCTCGACACCATAGTAGAATGATGAAACCGGCAACTGCTAGCAGAACATTATGAATCGCACAATGTCTAGATTGATTTCAGACATCAATCTAATGTCTACTCAAACTTATGTTTCAAATTAATATTATTTCAAGTTAAACAAATAACAAATTTATTTTAATGATAATTAATTTGACTTCAGAGTGACAAGCAGTATTGAAGAAGTTATAAAAATGTTTGAAGTTGTAGCGCAAACTGAACTTTATTGAAGATATTTTTCTATGAACTCATATTTGTTTACATTTTTGGCAAATAAGTTGCGAATGTAGATTATAATTATGGTCTTCACAATGATCTGACCAAGATTATGTCTGGACTTTAAAAGAGACCGTGACCTCTGAGTTTGTTGCGGCCTTTCTTCTCAGAGTAGTCAGGGCCCCAATTCAGCATCACACCCCGCGAAATCTCATCAGGTTCAAATCACGTCAATATTGGGCAAGGAATCGAAATTTTTACAGTTCTAACCAAGCCATTGTGTGTCATAGAGAATACGTTAATAGCTGATGTCGTGATTAACTTATAAGGAATCGACGTTGTTTCGAAGCATGCAATCGTTATGCAATGGTCATGGTGAATTGGGGCCCAGTTATGAAACGCCGACCTTATCTAGCTTACTTTTTTTAAATAATGTGACGTGTAAAAGTGATTCGGATATCCTATTTACAGATTTTTATTTTATTTCGTGAAAATTACTAACTATTTACACTGGATACTAAATTAAATGACTAACTTACTATACAAACAAATACAAAAACAAAGGACACTTAGGCGTCGAAGTACTCGTCCGCATCGCTGTCATCCGGAAACGTGTCCAGAAAAGTGGCCGCATTGCTACGTTTAATGGCAATGCTAATTCTTTGGCCAAAGAACGACCGAGCCCTCTGGTCACGTGAAGTGTCGACCAGCCGGCGAAAAATTTCCTTAAAAAGGAAAATAAATAATAACAATATTATTTACAGAATAAATAATTTGTTTTCATTTCAATCGAATATAAGCCTTTCTTATACAACCTACATTATAATTATTGTCGTATAATAGGTAAGTAAAGTGCTACCAGGATCTTTCGGTGCTCGAATATCATTGAGACCGTTGGTAAACACTAAACATACAGACTTTTTTTTTGTGACATGTATTGAAAAAACAGGATGGCGGCGTTAGTTCTGATTTTGGCCACTCGCCAATAGATCTTTGTATAACATTAGGGCTGATTTTTGTAACGCCAGATAATTTTATCCGAGGAATAATTTTGAATTTTTGACAGTTCATCCATACAAAAACTGTCAGACGTCAATTTTATTCCACGAATAAAAAATATCTGTCGATTGAAAAATCGGCCCTAAAAGAAAAATCGGCCCTAAAAGAAAGTGGAGTTACAGTAAAATGTCAACATTCTAACCACTTTGATCAAACAAAACAAGAAATTATATCCACAGCCGCATATCCAGAATAGTCCCACGCCAAGGTAGCGTGGTACCGTCTGCTAATGAGATTCTTTGGGTCGCGGTTTGCATTTCAGATCAGGCTGTCTCGACGTCGACTCTGTCTGCCTTGTTCCACTGAACTCATGCTCTAGTAATGTGCCACTACCACTGCAGTTCGGGAGTTTACTTTGGGCAGGTTTTTTAATGTGGTAGTAGAAATTAAACAAGGTATGTTGTGGTCGCAGGATGGGTATTGTAAATATATAGATTTCAAATTAGGGCTTAATAATAAGCATAATGTTCCCACTGCTGGGACACCTGCCTCTTCTCTGTGAGAGGGTGTGGGCCGTAATCCACCACGCGGGCTCAGTGCGAGCTGATAGATGTCACATGTCTTTGACTTTTTGGTTGTAGGACACGTCGGTAGGGCTTAAAATGTATTTTTATAAAGTTTCAACAGTCGCATTATGACGCCTTTTTTGCTAATTTGCCTGCAGAATTAGCAACCTGAAGTTGCAGTAGGCCGACCATGTTTGTGGAAGGACCGATAGCCGTTGGAGCAGACGAGTCCTCCAGTTGTGACCGCGTATCGGCAAGCCTAGCGTGGGATGAACTACAAATACTTAGATGGAGCGACCACCTTACAAAGGCGTTTGGAATTGACTGAATGCAGAACTTCCGTATTCAGTCCATTCCAGTCGCGCCGTAGGTACGTCTCGTGGCGCAGTTTGAGAGATACCTATGTCCTGCAGTCTAAAGTAGTTAGGTATGTATTTATCCACTATGAACTCAAACTCAAACCAAAAGCATTTATTTCAATTAAACCTTGTACAGGCACTTTTGAATTGTCTAAATTTATATAGTCCGTCAGTTAGTCAGAAAGTTGAAGCTAGTTGCCCATTCCAAAACGCAGATCTCTATGGAGAAGAACGGGCAAGAAACTCCATGGACTCTTTTAAATCAAGATATTACAAATCCTGGGTACATTATTATTGTTGCTTCTATATGTGAGAACAATGTAAAAAAAAACACAAATGAAGAAACATTTCAAAATATAAGATTAAACATGCAATGCATGCAATCGGCATTTTGGTTTTGTTTTGATTGTTGTCATTTTGCAGTGTCGCGTGTGTGGTCGCGTGTCTTTGTTAGTCATTGGTCTTCGGTCCCTGACCCTGACAATCAAGAAATGGACAAAATTGTCAACCTTTTATTGCTGGAATACGGGGCTTTTGGATACTTTGATGTGTGCATTTTTTTTTTGTAATGTGCGTTTTCTTTTTGCAGATTTTTTTTTCTTTCAGTGTACTGCGTCTGACGTTAAGTTTATTGTTGATTTTTGACCGGTCTGCTCAGTGCCTCTATTGCTGCAGAGTTAAGTTTAGGCAGATGTTTTAATATGGTTGTTGAAGTAAGACACTGTTTGTCGGATGTGATGGGGGATAAGAATCCAAATTAAGATTAAAATAAGCTGTAGAGGGGTTTTTTAGGGGTTATTAATTGTTATCTTCGTCATACCATTAACTTATTTAAGACTAGCGTATATTTCACACATTTTGTTGGTTTATTTAGATTATTTTTATTACAAGTAATTTTTTTAATCTTTCTCTTAGACTTGACTTTCCCGATGATTATCCTACGTCACTTTTCCTTTCACCGATTGTGAATTCGTAACCCTAAATTTCCGTTCATTCTTCAGAAACGTGTACACTTTAGTGGTCGGATTAAATCTTATGTCCTAGAATACACAAAGGACCAGGTAAATTGAAAAAATAATGGATCGTCTTGGTTGGTTAAACTCTTGCTAAGTGAACGTAATTTTCTTATTAAAACTCTGAAACGCTGTCTCTTTGCATAGACTTTAGACAAGACAAGGTCATACACACAGTCCACAAGTCATTTCAAACTAAGCAGCTAATCTGGTATGATATACATTTGTAATATGACTTGCCCGCGGCTTCGCCCACGTGGTGGTCGAAAAATATACCACGGGAACGTAGGTACGACCGGGATTAAAAGTACCCTACGTGTTAATCCACATTATAAACAATCTGAGTCAATTTTTTTCTAAATCCGTTCAGCCGTTTTTGTGCTAATTCGGAACATACATCCAGATAAACAGTCTGTCAAAAATTCTAAAAACTATATTTTCGACATCAGACTCGTCAACACCGCGTAGCAATTAATTTTTCAAAAATATTAAACGTACGTTTTTGACTTTGTTACTATCTATATTAAATGTATAATAGACATATACCTACTTACATAATATGCAAATAAATAAAATGGAAGTGCTTGTAATGTCAAAATAACAGATTTATAGTAAATGCATATGAAAGTATGGATATATACCTACGGTACTCACAACAATTTTTATTTTCAATTTTGTTTGTTTGTCCCGGTTAATCTCCGACACGGCTAGACCGATTTTGACGGGTCTTTCAATAACAGATAGTTGATGTTATAAGGAGGCTATATTTAATTTGACAAAAATAAATAGTAAAGAGAACATTATTGTTTTCCGACATCCACGCGATAAAGTCCCGAACACAACTAGTTTTATTATATCTATGACTGACTTCCGCGCGCGGCTTCGCCCACGAGGTATTTCCCCGGGATGCAATCTATCTCTCTGCTAAATTTTATCGAAATCCGTTCACTGGTTTAGGCGTGAAATCGTAACATACAGACAGACAGACAGAGTTACTTACTAATTTATAATATTGGTATGGATATAATATACATTTTCTTATACTGTATACAGCAATAATATTATTTTATACATATACCTAATGGAAAACGGATAGTTATCTCAACCCTCGAATAGCCTTACAAGGGTTCGTAAGTCCGTCTATAAAAGCTCGCACAAAGCTCAATTCATTCCATGAATATGTCATTTAAAATATGATTTGTGTAAAAAAGGAATAAATTTAGCGTATAAATGTAACAATATCGTCGTGAGTGTATGAGGGGCATACAAAAAATCCTTTTATTGAAACTAGCTGGGACCGTTATCCATTATGTATTAGGTACTTGGGGGCTCATGTCCGTTGTCATAGGGTATTATAGTGATCCACGTATTTATATTGTAGACCTGCGGCGTAATTACGTAACACACTCACAATGAGGGTTTTCGTGAAAATTTACGACAACAGTTGGCACCACTGTGACAAGAGGTCTTCCAATATAAAATATATGATGACGTTCATCATTCGATTAATTCATTCGTTCATCATTCAGTCATGACTAAAGAAAATATAGGCTCTTTGACAGATGCCTGGACCTGACGTGTCAATGCTGCCACCTAGCGAACGTCATTTCAGAAAACCCTCATTGCAATGTTGTTCATTTCGACAATATTCATTGCGTTACGTACGTTATCGAGCCGACAAATTTTTCAAAATCCTTCGGATTGTGAAAGAAAGTATGATGACATTGCTACAATCACCTCGTTTGCATAAGGATTGTTGATTCAACTATTTTGTTGCAGTTTGTTAATGAATGATCTTACCTTTCTTTAGTGACAAACAATTAGTCTAATTGTAAAAGAACTCGGTATACAAAAATATTCATAACTTTTAGGGCAATTGAATTATGGCCATGCTGTAGAAAGACTTTTGTTTGAAATGACCTCTTTTATCTCCCTATTTCGTTTGATTTACGACTTTTTGATCACCCTGTATACAACTTACCGCCATCAATCGTCGGGCAGTAGACCATCAGACACATCACACGTCTGGTCGAAGGATCCTCCCTTTTATGGAGGATGAGTGAACTTTACAACCTGTTCCTCATACCCCTATAAAACCATAGCTTTATACCAACACCAAAAATAGCTGCTTAACCACCATATCCTCGTCCGACAATTCCGCACCCAAAATCCCGTATCGTCTCTTCTAACGGTCACGCGCAGCAATAATGCGAACATATCTGCAACATTCAGTTTTTGCCTCTACCTTGTCTCTTGGGGGCCACTGTCTATGACATATGCGAAGGACTGCCTCTAAAATGGCCCCCCTGAATATATTTGCTCATTCGATATGAGAAGTCGCCTTTTGTCACCATATGTGTGACACGGATAGTTTTTCGCACATCATACATATATTTGAGCCGCCATTTTTTTTTGTAACTGTAGCGTTGGAGTTTATTGGAATATTTTATGCATTTTTTTGTGTTCGTATTTGGGATTTCGTTTTGTTTTTCGGGAATATTATATGCGATTCTATTTTACGAATTCAACTGTCCATTACTTTTTCTTTATTTGGTAGATCAAGTTCTCTTTTGAAAAAGCAGTGTTTTGCTGTTGTTAAAATAAAAATGAAAATCCCATTGATATTAACAGACCAATAAATGTTAGAGGTACTTAGAACTTGAGATATCAAATTCTAACCAAATATTTTCCTAACATAAAAAAGTTTTTTTGGTTTAATTGGATTTAAAATAACGAAGCTTCTCTAAAATAACTTTCTAAAACTTTCTGTGGTCATAGTGATGTAGGATTACTAACAAAACTGATTGATAGTAAAGGGTTAGCTTCCGAAAGAGGCGCCATTTAATAAAATATAATCCTTCCATAATCAGAAGGCCGGATCCGGATCGAAGCCGGATCGTAATTAAAAACGTTCAAAATCAACGACAATGAATGTTAAATGTTTGTCAAAAATGTAGGGAAATTAGAGGTATTTTTGACAGATTGATATCAGTATCAATCTGTCAGAAGGGGCAATTCTCGTAATTTTAAGAACGATCAGACTGTGAACGTTTTTAAAATTACGTGAATTAGGCCTCTGATGATACATATTAATGGGAACTTTTATGATTTATTCTGGTTTCTCCAGTGAGGCGTTAGTTATCAGAGGGTTTTCGTGAAAATTTACGACACCAGTTGGCACCACTGTGACAAGAGGTCTTCCAATATAAAATATATGATGATGTTTATCATTCGATTCATTCATTCGTTCATCATTCAGTCGTAAATAAAGAAAATATAGGCTCTTTGACAGATGCCTGGACCTGACGTGCCAGTGCTGCCACCTAGCGAACGTCATTTCAGAAAACCCTCATTGATTGATGTTTTCGTTACAGAATTGGTCTGTGTTAATGAGGGTTTTCGTGAAAATTTACGACACCAGTTGGCACCACTGTGACAAGAGGTCTTCCAATATAAAATATATGATGACGTTCATCATTCGATTCATTCATTCGTTCATCATTCAGTCATGACTAAAGAAAATATAGGCTCTTTGACAGATGCCTGGACCTGACGTGTCAGTGCTGCCACCTAGCGAACGTCATTTCAGAAAACCCTCATTGTGATTGTGTACATTGTAAGGTAAAGAAGAAAAAAAATAGAAAACTCTTTGTAATGACCATATGATTTACAAAAGGTATTTAACATAGAACATACAAAGGCACTTACGAAACGTCAGAACATACACAGGTGCACTGTACTATTTATCACTTCCCATGAAGACGGCAAGCAACACCATACAATATCATAATATTAAAGAAGTTTCGTGGATATAAACGTTTTTTTAGTAAATAAACTTTTCAGTAAGAGTTCGAGTTTTCAGTGAGATTTTTACAGAATAGGTGGATATTCTGTAAAAAATCTCACCGAAAACTCGAGCGAAGTGAGCTTAAAGTGAGTTGTCATTCTACCTGCTAGGGATTGACACTATTGACACCTCACTTAAAGCTCACTTCACCTCACTTTTCATGGTGACATTTTTACAGAATAAATAGACTGGTTGGTGAGTGAGAAAGCACACAATAGTACATTACGATATTAGTGCGTAAAGATGGTTATCTCGGCTCAATTACGCCCTCGCCTTCGGCTCGGGCTGAAATTCCGCCTCGCATGTTATAACCATACGCACGTATATCGTACGACGTTTTTTAACACATTTGCGAGGAAACAGAAAAAAAACATTTTATATTTTGTTCATTTTTAATTATTGAAACAGTTAGTGAAATTACAATTGTTAAAATGATACGTAGTTGTAGTTGGTTTTTAATTATGTTTTTATTATTACTATTCATAATGTCATTGTTTTGTGTTAGGGTAAATGTTGGAGACGACGAAACTTCTTGAAAGGCGGCAGAAGAGCATTGTAATTCGTCATTAGTTTGTAAATAAAAAAGTATCATCTGTAGAAGGGGAGCGCGGCTCAGGGCAAAACTTCTTCGTTTGTGGCTCCAAATTTATTGTCTGAGTTATTTTGGCACTTATATTTGCTTTGTTTTGGATGGAATCTTTAAATTACCGAATAAACTGTTTTTTTTAATTTTAAATAAACTCAATCTGTGAATGCACACTGTTGCTTTCCCGCCATTTTAACAGCGCGCTAGCGCTGCCTACTGACTGGCGCCGCGCGGCGATTAGTTCGAAATTTGAATAGCAACAGCGCGCTGCTCACTAGCTGGAGTCTGTGCTGGAGTCGTGCGGCGGCGATCAGTTCCAAATTTGAAATGGCAAATAATGCTGTTATGGAATTTGTATGGACTATAACTTAACTATTTGCTTTGGTAACACACGCGTTTTTTATGACCCTCTTTACATATTTAAAACCGGTGGAATTACATCAGCTTTACGAGCAAGGGTGTTAAAAAAAAACTAACCATATCAACACCACAACCGCCTTTGATTGTAATCAATTTTACCATGAAACATGTTGCAAATAAAACATATTATTTCATATGTTAGTATGCTATCTGGGTCCGATGGTTATAACCAAATATAACTCACTTCAGTTAGGCCCGAACTATAAAATTAAATCACGCCTCAAAGAGATCGTGCTTCGAATAATTCTATTGGAATCAGCTTATGTTCCAAATATGTGTAAATGATAATTGAATATCTAACCCTGAAGAATTTTGATGAAGGCTAATGTGGATTGTTCATAGAAATAATAGCTATGGGATTCCATAGAGATTGGATGTTGTAGTGTTGTAGTCAACTAGAATATGTGGTGCAGAAAACTGGCGCTGAAATGGTTAACAATTCAAATCAAACCACAAAAGGAAGAGGAGGCCTAAACTCTGTAGGTTTTGAAACAGGGCTGACGATGATAATGAAAAATAAACAATTACAATAAATCGCTGAAGAAATTCGGAGCACCGAGCATCGCCATGAAAATATTACAAATGGTGAAAATCTTGTTATGGAAAAGGAAACTCGGAAACCTCACATATAGATAGACCTAGATAACGCAAGTATCACGATCTGTATGAAAACCAAGCGTGCCATTTTTTGACTACCTTCTATGACGTCACAAGCACTATTTAGTGATGGGAAAATCAAATCGATTCAAAGACGCCGCCGCTTGCGGCACCCGTCTCGCCCCACCCCCGGGCCTAGCGCCAGCGCTCACGCTCGCCCAGCCAGTAGTACTACAGCCGCCGCCCGGTCGATTCTGTAATAATCTCACCGTGAAAACTAAGGTGATGTGAGTTTGTTTTTGCTAGACAATTGACACTATTGACAGCTCACTCCACGCTCCACTTCACCTAAGTTTTCACGGTGAGATGGTTACAGAATCGCACTGCAGGACGTTAATGACTTCAAGTAACAACACTCCCAGCGGTTGCTGACCCCCAAAAAGCATACATTTTTATTTTATTGTGTTTTGATATCCCATCACGTCTGAAGGATTTCGCTAGCTAATTTAACTTGACTTTGTATACCGAACGAATCAAAGTACTTGGCAAACATGAGAGCGAAGACATCGATTACTGTAGGAATAGGAGATGGAAATACAGTAGGTACCTACACCACCACCAATATATACTACACTGGCGATAGTCTTGCAAAGCGTACAGTCTGTAGTCCTGAAATCGATAATATCAATAATATATTGAACAACGAATCAAAGTACTAGGCAAGCATGAGAGTGAAGACATCGATCACTGTAGGAACTACGACTAACTGCGCGCGGACAGGGTGACCACGCGTCTCGTCCGCGATCTATCTTCATCTGAGCACTGAGTTGTGTTGAGCTGTGTCCATTGTCTCATCCTTACTCGCGTTCTTTCTATATAAATAACGAATTTGTAAAGCAAAGAATATAATTTCATACCTCAAGAAGCTAACAGTATAAACTCAAAGAATATTTAACTGCCTTACCACCAGAGATGTGCCAAGCTGCGTAGTTATGGATTTTTATAATATCACCGAGAAAGATCTTTGATTTTCAGTGTGGTTTGGCTTAGCTCGGGTGGAAAAGAGTACACCGAAGCTAAGTTTTGTACATACGCCTAAAGTGCATCTTTACAGCATGTCTTACCGGCTCCGCTACACGACTATCTCTGGTAGAAATAGACACATAAGTTTTGTTGCCCGAAAGTCTGACTGCAAATGCATCCTTAAGGTTTCATTCATTAGAAAACTCTTCTCCTTTTGTTGGGTTAAGCCGTAGTGATAAGATGAGCCAGTCAGCAATGTTAGCAAAACTAGCTTGTGCTCTGGACGTAGGTACTTAAAAAAAAAAATCGAGTTATAACGCGTCATTAAAGAAATTCAAACAAAAAAGGACTTCACAAAACGTAGAAAAGCAAAAACTCTTACTCAACTCATACCAAATCCTGAAGAAATATCGATTTGGCTCAACATTCTCTCCAATCCCGTGACGTGAGACAACGGACTCCCTCCCCAGATTGACTGATAGTCCCATGTAATGGGGGCATTGAGTGATCACGCTCCAATCTGACAAGTTAGTTCTACTCTTTCGGGTCTGATCGATGGACGAAACACATCGTTCAGTTGAGAAGATGGATACGTTATTGATTGACTTTTTTGAGTTACACAGATTGGGATAAATTGGCTGATTGAATGTTTTTTTTTGGGAGTATTTTTGGAGACATGGAAGAAGAAAAATGGATTGTGTTTTAAATTACATCGAGGAATGGAAACTGCCTTATCATCAACATAAAAGGATGGAAGGACCACTTTTAGAATTTATGCCTTATTCTGAAAGAACTGGCGAAAAGCGGGTGTGCTTACACCTCTTCCCTAACCTACGTGTAATACAGGCGTGATGTAATGTTACGAATACTTTTAATATTCTCGAATATCAGTTTTTTGTTTTATTTACACATAGCACAAAAAATGAATAAAGATAAGTTTTTGCAAAGCATGAGCGTACCTAGATTATGTCTGAAATATTTAGTGTCTAACACACTATGCCAAAGATACGCGACCGAAGTTCAGCATGATTATGCCTGCAATGCTATTTGAATTACTGACGACACATTATGCCGACATTACGTTGCGTTGAATAGCATTGCAGGCGTAATCTTGCCGAACTTCAGTCGCGTACCTTGGGCATTGTGTGTTTAGACACTTAGGCTCCTAAAAAACAACGGTTGGAATTTAAGTTTATTCTTGATCAACATAAGATAGGATGTTATTTATCATCCTGACATTTTTAACGAAGAAAAAAATGCTACACCACAAATTTCTCTACCAAAACTTTACACTCGCCTAATTAAACGAGAACCCAGTAAATAATATTATCTAACGCAGATATCAACGCACGTAGGTATTAGGCATGTTGCGGGGAAATATGCAATATCGTCAGCACATACCACATCGTAATACTGATGCAGAAATACCAGTCACCTAAATAACGGCAGACAAATATTATTGGAATTTTCGATGTGTGACTTTTATACATGGGCCACACTATGCGACATGCGTCTGCGACAGCTCGGCAACTAGACGTAACGATAGGCAGCGGCCGACAATTTTCATCAACAGGGTGACAGGGTTAACCTGTTACCATGGATTCAGAACATGTTTCTGAACCCCCCTGCGTTTAAATTTTTCGTCTGTATTTTGTTCAAAGTTCCGCATAATTTCTGTCGAGTCGCAGAGTCGCAAAGACAGGATAAAGCGAGTCACACGCTCTCGCTTCTTGTCGCAGCGACTAGGCGCACGGCGTTTGCGCACACTCGACGATAGTCGGATTCTCTATGCTTTCGCATGATAAGCATCGAGGCAAGTGCAACTAGAGGCTCCATATTCAATCACAAGATGGACAACACGACCGTCTCCCTCAAATGATTGCTTCCTGAATGACGTCTGACGCAATGACTAGTCGCAGACGCAAACGACAGCTCTGCGTGTAGTCGCGGCGACAAGATGCATGGTTTGCACTGGCATATTTTTTTTTGGGGGATTCTAATATTGATGCTGCTGATGACATTAGGCAACAAAGAGGTTGCTCATTTAAATATTCCAATTGTTATTAGTTTGTGGTACAAACTTTTAAATGAACGAACTTCGAGCCTGGTCTATTGCTTGTTTAATTATATTTTTCTTTCAAGATTAGCGCAGGCTGAACTTTCCATGAAGCGATTTTTTTTTGGTCTTTTGGTCCGAGTATTTTTAAAAGGGTTATGTGTCAGCATATCAATTATTGAGACATGCTATTACTAAGTACGATCACCAAATGAGTTAGGTAACCGGATCCCGGTCGTTAGTTATAGACGAAGTTTATTAAAAAATCGATGGATGTTATCGAATAAAAAAAAATTAATAGAAAACAAAGAGTTCAAATTAAATTTCATTTGAAAACATCCATCGGTTTCTTACAACTTCAACGAAGAAATTTGCAGAAGCAATGACTGAAATGTGCAGAAGATAGGATCAGTCCAGTATCAGAACAAAGACGGTTTACATCGATTGCCTTGCCAGTTAACGTAAGGTAAATCTGAAATACAACATGCAGATGTTGTATTGTTGTATCTTTGTAAACATTGGAAACATTGTCACAGTCTTGAACATAGTTGCTAAACCTTCTGCCTTTTATTTTTGCAGTGTTCCCCTCTCCAACGCTCGGCCGGAGTATCCTCGTTATTTCAGAGTTATATTCAGTTATTGCCCTGATATAATTTCCCCACATAGTTCCAGGCAATATTGTCAACTATTTAACATTGCTTTTCGTAATAGATTTACGTGGTGTAGGCGCTAGGCGACGGAAACTAAGTTTGTATGGAAACAGGGCTAGTAAAGTAGTTTTTCATACTTTGAATTACGAGTAGTTATCGTTAATTAACCATTAGAACACTATGGCTATAGATGTTTTCTAGGCATCATCCCGATTTATTTGGGGACGATGCAGCATCTCTTCTTCCATGCATCTCTATTAGCAGTCGCCTTCTTTCAAATTTCTTTCTTAAATTCCTTCCCCTTCTTAGATAATTTCGTGTTATTAGTAATTAACTGTTTATTTTACTTAGATGGTCCTAATTTATCATTTGTGATTTCGAGTAAGCTGTCACGCCCTTTATGCCTGGAGGCTTTTATTTGGGTATTGTTTTGCTTACATTTTTAATTATATTTGTTTTACTTGAGTATAGTTTTTTTGTATTGGTTGGTATATTGGCTTGGCTAGCTGACACTGTGGCTAGTAATTTAATTTAATGTTCTTTGTCTCGTAATGTTAATGACTTTGCATACTTACTATTGTATGGAATCAAGTTTTCCTAACTGAATAGACGCCTGTGCTACTGAGGAGTTTGTTGTACCATTTCTTCTTCCCAGTTAAAGCACTGAAGAGAGAACACGAACACGAACACGAACACGTGATGGGAGGGCATTTTGGTTAATTTCGGCAGTCTGATGTAATTTTGACCTTCGAAACGTGCTGATTCTCAGCTTAATTTGAATAAAAGTTTTGCTTACAACGTTTTTTCAATATTATAGTTTCACGTCAAACTAATATTCGGCTACCTAAAAAATTTATTTAACTCCAGAAAGCGATCCGAAAACCGACTGTTATTCGAAGTTTTTAAGGATATTAAAAGTTGTGTAGATCAAAAAGGCTCTGAAATAAGCAGCTCAAGCATGAAAATGAATGAAAGCATCTTCTTCCAATAAATTCTCCTATACATTCCGCGCAGTGCGTGCATCACTATCTTCGTTAAATATTAGGTATAAATATTTTATCAGACATGGCTGCTTCTATTAAGTCTTGCTCCAATAAGGGCTCAGCTATACAAAACGCGGGTTGAAATCGGTAAGAGAGCCAGCTGTGAATCTGTGATTAGTGGCAGTACCTACAGTTCGCGTCAACTGAAGTAGGCAACAAATCACTGCGCAGTAGTTAATCCTATGAATAAAACAGCAGCGCGCATGCGCGGCTAGCGAAAAGCCTAGCTTCAGAGCGGCAAAGTTATTTGACGCGAACTGTATGGTGTAACTGTTACCTATACAGTGCTGCCTTGGTACTCATTCAATCAGTCGCTCACTGTAACTACGGTATGTACTAGTGTGACTCAATCTCACCAATAACAAGCGAACCGCCTCTTCTTCACACAGTTTTTACGACTTGACAAACATTCAAGATTTCTTTTTAATACTTATGTAAGTTTTTAATATAAATATGTCATACATATAAATCTTTCGGAATAAATTCTCTAAATGATGGTGAAAACGGGAACAAAATCTTTTGCGTAGCTTAGAAGAACAACGCGGTCACACAGGCAGACACGAAAGGCGACTTTAATTTAGTAGAAGATGTTCATTACTGGAATTAGAATTATTGTTTCCTTGACTATATTCTTCTTCTTCGTTTCTTATTTAATATACATAATTTCCTCCATTCATTTCTGTCCAAGGCGCACTTAAAATCATATGCTGCCAGCACGGTTTCTGCTCTTTCGGCCGCAATGCTGACAATCGCTCCGCCTCATTCTCGCTAGCTGTATGGCATGTCTTTAATTAGATGCATCGTGCACGCGCGGCCGCTAAATATTTCACGAGTTTCAACTATTACTGAAACTACGCACACATAGAATGAGTAATTTGTTCCTGTAATGTAGGAAGATTTGTGCGGTATTTAAAGGATGGAGAAATTGTGTGCTAATGTTGGTCGGAGGTTTTAAAATTGCCATGTCTCCTGCGCGGGTTTTTTTACACGAAAACATCAAAACAAAGAGGCGTGGCCGTACACATTTTGTGTATGAAAACACGGTGTTTTTATTTTCCGAGCTGCATGGAAAACATTCCCCGCGCGGGTGAAAAGGGCGATGTGCGCACCGCGCACATCTATAAAAATTCATTATAGCATTTAGCATTTTAAAAGCTTTATTCCAACTGACACAGATTTTGAGGTTATAATAATTGTCTTGTGAATAGTTGACACTAATCTAAAAACATTTAATACGCAGGAGACAGCTTGTGTATCAAAACAAAATATGTTTATGTGTAATGTTTCGAAAAAACACGCACAGGAGACACGCCTTTATCATAATGATATTGTAGTCATTAAACATGTCTATATTCATAATCGTATCGTTGTTTAATGAGACTACTCTATACTCTACTAATATATACTGTAAAGCTAAAGAGTTTGTAATTCAGCTGCATCCGGTTAGACTGTAAGCTGACCCCAGCATAGTTAGGAAAACGCTAGGCAGATGAAGATACATAGTGGGTGCAGTGTGGGTTGGACAGTTCGTCTGCGTTCACCTTAAAACTAACTGCGGTCTAACTAACTCCATTCTATAAAAATAACATGTCACACAACATAACATCACGCTTGTTTTCCCCAAAGGGTTAGCTAGAGGTGTAGGTACACCTCTACACCCACATTTGGCCAGCGAGTCTTTTACTATCAACGGGGCACAAATGTGAGTGTGTGTGGGTGAGATGTTTACAGCTGGGGTCTGCAAAACGTCTTACCGTGAAAGTTTTAGTGACGTGAACTGTTAATTCCATCTGCCGGTCTCATCTATAAAAATCTCACCAAGAAAACTTAGGTGCCGTAAGCTAAAAGTGAGCAGTCATTATGTTCCACCTGATGCTAGAAATTGACACAAATGACAGTTAACTTCGCCTTAGTTTTCACGTTGACATTTTTACTGAATGTATAGACGCTAGCACATCTAGCTACCTGAAACTGTCAAATTTTTCCAATCAACTTTGAAAATTATGCTTTAGCGATAAAGTTGAACATCTATTAAAGAAATTTGACAGATTGTAGCGGCTTGATGTGCTGGCGTCTGTACGTCTGATGCACGGTCTGATGCTACATGCTAGAGATGGGATGACAGTCCACTTCAAAGTCACTTCTCTCAGTTTCCACATTATTGTGGAAACTTTGAAGATTTTGTTCAGTGCATTTTGCAAAAATATATTATTATTTTTGCAGAATAGACAGACTGAACAAAATCTTCTCTCATTTCTTACCTCTTATATCTTTCACTTCCCTAACTAGTGTAACATCTATCCTAGAACTCTAGACAAATACGGTTGTATTTTTCAAAAGGCTGTAGTGTAAAGGCCTCAGTTATTAGGTATGCTGTCGGCAGCCGCGAGGGTCCGCCATTTTTCCTCATAAAATATAAATTCCTCTTATAAGTTTGAGTGATCTTCCTGTGGTTATACGTAATTTTACGACGAAAGTTTTGTTAGGGCCGTGTTCTGACTGGGCTATTTTGTTCTGAAGAGCTTTTGGTAGTATGTTGGTGGAGTTTGTGGATACGGTAGATTTTTTCTTGCGTATTACAGGTAGTACCTATTACCTTGGATTGTCTTTCGAGGTACCTAGTCCAGTTTGAGTAATTTATGTGGCCTACCCAAATGTCCTTTCTTTGGTATGGTTCGTCGAATCGTTGAGCTCCTTAATTCTTGAGTTGAGCTGCACGATTTCCGACAAATGCGTGCACTGACTGGACAGGTCCTCTCAATCTGTGTGTTCTTTCCTGAAAAGACCATCTTAGACATCGATCTACATTGTCTTCATATAACCTGACCAAGATTATGTCTGGAGTTTAAAAGAGACTGTGAACTCTGAGTTTGTTTCGGCCTTTCTTCTCAGAGTAGTCAGATAGGAAACGCCGACCTCATCTAGTTAAAAAAAAACATGATTGACGTGTAAAAGTGTTTGTACAAACCTACTTACAAAAATGAAATCATTTATCACTAAAATCCAGAAAATGCAATATCATAGTTTGATGGAACTTTTAATTTTGTTTGTAGCTTCGGAAAATTTTACACGCTGACATTTTAATGTTATATTAACTTATTTTTTTACAAAATTGCTAGCTGTAACTATTATATCAATGGTTTTGTTTATAATGTTGTGTAATTACATAACTCGCTTCACGCTGTATAATAACCACGAATATAATGAGTTTTCCCAATATATCGTTATTCTTTAAAACTCTATCGATTTGAAGGTTTTTTGACCGTATGAAGTCTTATTTCTCGTTCTAACTGACTTAAAGAACGAGGATGTTTTTAATTAGTCTGTATGTTTCAGTTTTAAGTTAATGTTGCGTACATTGTACGTGCGGAGTAATAGGTTGCGTAGTACCCAGGTAGGTCGCTGAAATATAACTTTCCAAAAAGGCCCCATACGCTTCAAATATAACTTGCCAAAAAGGGGGGATATACGCTGCAAATATAATTCACCAAAAAGGGGGGATATACGCTGCAAATACAACTTGCCAAAATGGGCGTCCGACACCCAATTTGAATGCGGTGCTGTATAGAAAATGACTCACCTGCTGGTATGTCCCAAGTGTCTACATCCACACATGCACCTTTGAGCATATAATGAACGCTACCGACGTTGCTTTTAAGTGCTCATACAAATGAGCGATACCCGTCAATAGAGGCAACTGCAGCCATCGACGATTCTCGACGGCAGCCGCGTGCCGCTTTTGTGTAAGCACACTATCGTGGCCACTCACTGGGCCCAACTAATCTAAAAACTACCATCAATTCGAAAAGAAGAAGTTTTGAACTACATATTTTAAATACCTCAGGCTCTCGCCCCCTATTCTGAACAGCCCCTAAGCTGACTACAGTACGCTAATATAGCATACTTGCTAGGGTACCGATGGGTTACTTCATAACTCGTGATTTGGCTCGTTTAATGGGCTTAGTTCAATGTGTTTCCGTGATGTACGCGCATCGCGCGTCAGAGAGGCTGAGTGACTCCGACGTTGTCTAATTCCGTGTTATAGTGTGTTCAACTTCGTATTTAATCGGTTGATTTGGTAGGAGTTTGAGGTATTGTTTTGAACTATTTATTATTAAGACATGTATGGCTCAAAATGCTGTAGATGGTGTCAACTATCACTCCCTTAAAGCTTTGCACTCAGCTTCCAAACACCCTGTATATACAACTAATACGAAAATATACATACATACAAATAAATAGTCAAAATAACAGCTTTTTACTAAATGCAAGTATATACGGTACTTATTATAAGATAAATAGTTTTTAAATTGTGTCTTTCAGTTTGTTCCGTCTAATCTCCGAAACGGCTGGACCGATTTTGACGGGACTTTCACTGGTAGTTGCTGATGTTACTTTTATTTTAGAAAAGGACAATATTTTGGGGCAGAAGCCATTTACTATTAAGTATTATTATTAACTACTATTACTAACTGTAAAAATGTAGGCATAAAAGTTATATTATTTAGTGACACCGGGTGAACTATGTGGTACCTAAACATTGTGGTTTGCAAAGAAAATAATACTATTAACAATGCTGAAGATTAGCTATAAATCCACGAACTCAGCTATATTATAACGAACTGAACATTGGATGAATCACAAGGATTAATTGTGTATTTTGAAATTCGTGTCTGAATAAATATGACGATTAACGCAAACATGTCTCGAATTAAAATTTACGATAACGAAACTCAGGCCCTCGAGATGCAGGCACTGTTTAGTTTGGGGAACATTGATCAAATAAATATGTTAAATATTCTAGTTACAGTCTGTCGATCCTGTAAAAATCTCACCGTGAAAACTTAGGTGAAGTGAGTTTGTTTTTGCTAGGAATTGACACTATTGATTGACAGCTCACTCCACGCTCACTTCACCTAAGTTATCACGGTGAGATAGTTACAGAATCGCACTGCTGAAAGCATACAAAAATATTATTTTTGAAATTTATTTTCTGACTATGGAACAATGAATTATTCTTATTATTATTATCCGGTAACTAATCCCAACCCCTTCCGAAACACCATCCATATTAATCAAAAGTCAAAATTAATTAAACAACATCCGAATTACTTTCGTAAATACTCGGATCGATGGCAAGCCGAGAACAACAGACGGTTCATTGTAGACGCATCTCAATAAGCCGAAAGCCGATTATTCAGTAATTTGCATCGGAGCGGGCACAACCCTATTACCATGTCAAAACCCGCGAACTCAAAGACAGACTGTTTGGCGCCATGTTAGGCACCGGATAATGGCGGGAAATATTATCTATGGTGCTGTGTACCTGTGTTTTTATTTTTTTGTTTGGGGCTATAATAATTCCTATAGTTGTTGCGTTTTAGCATGTCAATAGCGGTCATTGCCCTTTCCCTAATCTCACACATCTACACTAATAATAAAGCTGAATTATAGATTGTTTGTTTGTTTGTTTGAACGCGCTAATCTCTGGAACCCGATACCAGTCGGATTTGAAAATTTATTTTTGCATTTTATAGCCTTGAGAAAGGCTATAGGCAGCTTAACATCACGCTAAGACCTATAGGAGCCGAGCAAAAAGATAAAAAGTCAGAAAGAACGCTGAGCTAAAACGAAGTAATAGCAACGGGGAGTTTTATAAAAAATGTGGCTGTTTTTTTAGTACAGGCATTGTTTATTCTACGACTTTCACGCGAACGAAGTCGCGGGCAGAAGCTGTTTAAAACAGTTAAAATCGCATATCTATTATGTCTGTTCCTATTTTGCGTAATTAACAGTTCCAAAAACTTGTTACAAAATAACAGGCTGTTATTTCATACTCTGTGGGAACAAACTATTGTAGGTTCTCTGTTACCACAGCTGATACCCGTAGGTACTTCTCTTTCTAACTAAGGTGTTACACCTATGCGAGAAAAGAAAAGAGCTTGTGACGGACGATGTAACAGGGAGTCATAGTGTATCAGTAACATTTTTTATCTTATTCTAACTAAGGTCACTATTATAAGCATGAATAGAGAATAGCTTGTGACTGGATGGATTCTGTTATCTTGTCGTGGAATAGAAGCTGTTTTTTTTCAGTTTGTTTGTCACAGTTACAGTCTGTTATCTTGTGATACCTGTTGTATTTAGCTGTTACGATATACAGAATGATTTTGTTTACCGGTTCCAAATTTTTACAGGGTGTTTAATTAATTTTATTTTTTTTTAATTATTACATGTTTTACTCATGAAGGTGAACAACTTTTACTATGGGATCAACTCTGAAATCCCGAAAAAAAATCAGCTGTTTCATACATTTTGGTCAAGTAGGTATTGAACTTTTGTATGAAACGGCTGATTTTTTCCCATGATTTCAGAGTTGGTCCCATAGTGAAAGTTGTTCGTATTCATGGGTAGAACATTCTGTAAAAATTTGGAACCGGTAAAAAAATCATTCTGTATACGCCTTACTCCTAAAAGGTTCACCCCCTATTACTTGGGAATTAAACATAACTGTCAAAATGTGGGTTGTACTGCCTAACCTTTCTGGAAAATTAGGCGTGATGTTACGTTATGAGGGATTTTTTTCAAAATCTTCTAACCGCAGTATATTTTTATATAAGTAAGTGTACCTATTACAACTTAACGGTATAACAAATAGATACAATCTAACACGCCTAAAACGTTGTAGGTACTTACATACCCATTTTTGTATTCCAAGTGCCGATGTCTAGACGCATAAATAAGAGAGCGTCATATGTAGAAAACTTTGTATCAAACATTTGTATTTTTTCATCCAAGCACATGCATGTGTCTTACTAAGTTTTTTATGCGATTGATGACATCCCTGTCTTTGTCGACAGGGATAGCAAAGAGCATACTGTTGGGATATGATATAATTATGTCTTTTATAAAATGCAGGTGAAGAAGTGTTTTGGGAAAACCAATGGGATAATTGCGTAGAGGCTCCTTCAAACAGGCGCGGCACGCGATAACATTGCGCGCGACGCAAAGGCACCGCAAGTCGCGCAACGAGCGGTGCCTATGTGTCGCGCGTGATTATATCGCGTGTCGCGCCTGTTTGTACGAGCCTTAACACACTAACAATTGCAATGATTTTCATATTGATAATTCGACAACATTAATTGGGTTATTTAAGTCGTCGAGCAGACAAAGTTTTCAAACATATGAAGCGATGGATTAGGAATTTCTTGCAAATCCTTCGGATTGTTATAAAGTGTGTTACGCAATTGAGGTGCTGCTTTACTTTTCTAGTAAGTCAGTAATCTGAAAAACTTCTCCAGCTATTTAGACTGAAATTAAGCCAAAAAGATCTTCTATCTCCAGTCGTCCGATACATGATTTTATATTATAGTAGGTCTTCCAATCACCTCATTTAAGAAATGTTAGTCAATAATGCATTTTCAACCAAAAATAAAGACGCTGAAAAAGTGAATCGAACTTTTAATGAGCACTGTACAGTACCCGGCGATAAATATTGCACATTGACCTTTGGAAAGAGACAATCGGCTAATTTCGGCTTCGTAGAGCGTTATCTCTGTCACACGAAATACAAACAGTCCGGTATCTATTAGGAGCTGTTAAAACAATTATGATTTGCTTCTTTTGATAATTATTTTTATTCTTTGTATAAAATGGTTTTGTGTAAAAATGTCGATGTGTAATATTTATCGCCGGGTATTGTATTTATTTTCCATCAATAGCTGCTGTGGATGTCAGAGCCTAACGTCTAACAGTCTATCAGCCCAACTGAAAGCCTGCCAAATCCCTATCACATTGAGTTTCCAATGGCGCGATTAAAAAAATAAAAATGTTTAAAAAATTCCCAAAGTTTCGCGTCGAGGATTCCAAGTTGATGCCTAACTTCGGCTGGGAGAGCTTACAGAGGTAACTTTGGGAGCGTTTCGAAAACTCGACTTTATTCAATAGCATACTTTTTGGACTATTAGATATTTATAGGCTGGGGTTCTTATGGATGTGTTGAATGTTGATATCTTTTGAGTATTCATTTAGTTCACATTTAAATTGCCATCGACAAGCTAACGAGACGAAGTATTTTTTTAAACCGGCCCAATCTCCTTGGAAAAGGGCTAGGTAGATGATGATATTGTTTTTTAGGGTTCCGGACGTCAAAAGGAAAAAACGAAACCCTTAGGCGATTGGCACATTGCACCGCATTACGCAGCCGGACGCAGATAACGTGCTCCCGCGCCTGATTTTTTATATACAAATTCAATATAAACGCGCTTCCGTGCGGGGAATTTGGCTCCGTTTCACGCACCCCGCTGCGTAATGCGGTGCAGTGTGCCAATCGCCTTATAGGATTACTTTTTTGTCCGTCTGTCTGTCTGTCAAGACTCTTTATCTCAGGAACGTGTGGTGGTACTCGTATCGAGTTGAAATTAAAACCATTTACTCAGGACTACAGTCACTTGAAGCTGTGAAAAAATCAAACTTCTAAGTAAACGTAAAAAAAGATACGGCCGTTAATGCCGCAAAAAACGTATATTTCGACACTCTCAAGGTATTCCAAATCGAAAATTACCGTGATAAACTATTTACTTAGCTATAAATTTGTACGGAACCCACTCGGCACTTGACCGGTTTTTTTTACATCGTGTTTATTATTTTAGTGGTGGTGTACGTGACCGCTAACATTGACTAGAATTTAGAACATTATTTTTCTTCAGGCGATTTTTATTGAACGACTAGCAGTGCCCCGCGGTTTTAAGTTTCGATCCCGGGAATACCGGGATAAAAACAATCCTATGTCCTTTCTCGGGACTCAAAATATCTCTATACCAAATTTCATCTACATCGGCTCAGCGGTTTAAGCGTGAAGAGGGAACAGACAGACACACTTTCGCATTTATAATACAATGGTTTGATATAGAAATCGGTATTTTTATCCATTTAATAAAAATGAAGATACCGTAACGTATTACTCCATCAAACATTTGAAGCCTACCAAAGCCAAACGTCAATACATTTAGGAATAGACGTACAAACAAACAGTTTTCCACCATTTTGTTTATTTTCCCCGTATTCCTCGTCTGTTTTCACGTATTTTTTCGTCGGCGCTTAGTATCGTGGGCCTGACAGTTGCTATCTCTGCCTGTTCCACCATATTGGCGCGACAATGTTGCCAACTTGTCATTTTTTAAAGGTGAAACGAACCGACGCCCGACTGTAGTTTACATCGAGTTCTGTTTGTGTTGAGCAATTTATTGGCTTGTTTGTGTTGTCTTGGCGGCGTTTTAAATGGTCGGCGCACACGTGAAAACTTTCGGGTTTTATTATAAAGCAAGCTAGTTGTAAATGGTCGACGTCGACGTAGTTTTATTCTGTAGGTACAGACGCCAGCACATCAAGCTACTACAATTTGTCAAATTTCTTTAATAGATTTTCAACATTATCGCTAAAGCTTAAGATTCAAAGTTGATTGGGAAAATTTGACAGTTGTGGGTAGCTTGATGTGCTGGCGTCTGTACATAGATAGCGACAAAAAACTTGTGTCATACTATTATTTTACTACATCGTAACATTTTATAAGTTTTGTTTAGTGTGGGGTCTATATTATTATTGTTATTACGCTATTGTATCCTGCTGCAAGGCAATGGCCTATATTCTTTCCTAAAAATTTCAACGCAGAGTCGATCAGAATGATGTGCTAAATTATTTATGGTTTCAGTTTGCGCGTCGACGTCTCATGCCACCCTGTATACATGTAAAAAATATTTTAATCATTGGGATGCATGAAGAAGCCTCCTCGTCCGCCAGTTACTCAACTGACAGGCTGCTTGACTCCGAGCGCTCGGCGCATCCTGGACAGTCACACCCAACACCTTATTTGACTGGCCAATCCTTCCCTTGCGGTGGTTGGGCTAAGGGCCGTCTCCACGAGCGAGAGAATCGCGGCGATAGTCTCGCAGTGCCATAAAATTTTCCCCGCGATGATATCGCCGTGTGGAGACACGTTCTAAGAGAGTGTATAGAAAATACGTGGCACGACGATAATATCGCCGCGATTCTCTCGCTCGTGGAGACGATCCCCAACGCCCGCCTGGTTTGTGACCACCCACCTACCGGAGTCCGGCGTCAAGCAGGCTGTGTTTGCCTTAGGCATCTTCTAGGCGCACTCGTTCCATCATAGACCTCATTACATCGCATTCCATCAGGCGTGATCGAGGTCAAGAGAGTGCCCATTCAGCATTAAAAATAAATAAAAACATTCTGAAATAGATGAGTAGATAAGTACAGACGCCAACACATCAAGCTACCCGAAACTGTAAAATTTTCTCAATCAACCTTGAACCTTATGCTTAAGCGATAAAGTTGAAAATCTATTAAAGAAACTTAACAGGCTGTAGTAGCTTGATGTGCTGGCGTCTGTACTTTTCCTGTCTGTGTTCAAACCCTTGCCCTATAACTAGTAAGTCGATACCATTACCACTGTGCTGAAGCTCTTGTAGGTAAACAATTTACTAAATTAAAACAGTACAAACGGCCCAATAGATCTACAGGCCATGACTGTTCGACTAACAGTGTTGGCGTGTCGATAGTAGCAATTACAATAATTCAAACGACAACGCCTGACCTATCTCTGCGAGTACATTAGCTAATACTGGTTATGTTAATGTTGTCCGTCTGTGTGACGGATGTGGGGGTCATAGCGGTTTGGGACCGTGGGCCATTGTGTGATGGGTAGTGGAATAACATGGGCAATATCTACGGTGGAAAGGTTATGGATAAAGTGTGGCCTTAGTATAGACAAAAAGTCAAAAAACAACTGATAATATTTGAAATCCCACCACCAGCTTTTGTTACTAAAGCTGTAGTGGGAATTAAACAAATAATAAATACTTACATACAAATATACAATACATACTTCTTTCCTTTTATAAGAACAGGAACAATTTTTTTGTTGAAAGACCTACTTACACCTTTATGGAGATTA